>CM063457.1:10314500-10939500 GCA_032191425.1 Lymantria dispar | reverse complement strand
GTTGCTGTTGCCATAGCTTTTATCCATAGCCATAGCTTTCGAGTTTTACTACTCTTGCATAGAGGTTATATGTATATTATGTCCCTTAGTCATCTTTTATGACATCCACAGACAAGATAGGGAGTGGCGAATTGTATTCTTTCTACGTCACCATACGGACTTACTTTATGAATATTAATTATTAGCAACCCGCCCTCACTTCGCTTCGGTTTCAGTCCCTTTACCCGCGTAGTGCCCGTTCCCGTGGGAATACCGGGATAAAATATAACCTATGTTACTCCCTGATATTATAGCTTTCCATTGGTGAAAGAATTTTTGTAATCGGTTCCATGGTTTAAGTGTGAAAGCGTAACAAACAAACTTACTTTCGCATTTATAATATTAGTAAGGATTTCTAATCAATCATTTCTTGAAGTTTGAAATTTAGGGAGAGTAAAAATAAAAACAAACGCGACAAAGTTCGTAAAAATTGTTATATTTCATAGTTTCTATTTCTAACTACAATATATCCTATATTTTATTCGATTCAAATTTAATCTATCACGATTTAAAAAAGCCCTTTTGGTATCTATTAGCGATACAGTTAACTTTTCTGTAGATAAGGTAATAGTTAGATATGCAGGGACCCTTAAAACTACTAGATACCTCTACAAATACAGTAAACTTAGCAAGAAAAGTAAAATTTACCAATAATAGAAAGTATAAAATATTCTATTTCGTGCTAAATGCTAAAAAGTTTTTCACGATTTAGTGGTGGAAAGTCAATCTAACAAGTTGCTCCGTAGCTCATAATACATATAGACAACGTATTATTTTTTATACATAGTCTTATGTGATATTATATAAGAACTGTTATTAAAAATGTAACCCATTTTCTTATTGTTTATTTTTAAGACAACAACATCCTGCCTAGGAAATAATCCTTGTGTTGCGGGGGACTTTACAAACATATAATTAACGGACACAATTACTCATCCAGACTCAGAATAACAATTTGGGCATCCAGAATTTGTCTAGCGTGGAATTCGAACCCACGATCCTGGCATGGTAGGTCGGTACCCCTCCAGCCAGCAATTCTTAACTTTTTTCATGAGCATTTACAAGACTAATGAATCCCTTTAGGTCAATCAAAATATTTTCGTATACTGATGAAATAGGTAAGAATACAATTCCCCACCCCCTTTCTTACCCGTGGGTGTCGTAAAAGACGACTAAGGAATTGTAACATGCAGACAACATCTACGCAGAAGAAATATTTCGAAATAAAAATATGACCAGCACGTATGACCAGTGTGATATTAGGTCGAATTCCTTCTCATTGTGAAGGAGACTCGAGTCCAACAGTGGGACGTATGTGTCAGAAAAGAGTCCACACAAAAAATGTAAACTTTAATAATATATTAATAATAAACGTAAATTCTAATTGCAAATGTTTTTTGATTGTGCTTATTTTATGCATATTTCGTCCTTTTTAGTGCATATTTGCATGCATATTTTGGCATTTTGATAGTGCATATAATTCGATGTCTAATCATAATTAATAATAGGTCTGGGAAAAAGTTCGCGGCGTTTTTCCCGATAGATGGAATTGATTGCAGATAACTAAAGAACAACAAATCACAGCAATACCATTGAGGGCTCGTTTTTTAGGTGACCTTTCGAACGTTAGTTTGAGCGTAGAAACATTGTAATCGGTGAAGTGGTTGGAAAGTTATTCGCACTCGAAGATGAAGAAGAGTAATGAGAAATTTCGCTATATTCTGCAATGATAAGGGTAAAAACGCTGCGCAGGCTTGTGATAACATTTGTGCTGTGTACAGTGAAGGTACTTCATCGAAATCTGATGCGCAGAAATGGTTCGCTCGCTGTCGTCCTGGTAATTTCAATGTGAAAGATGAGTCACGCTGCGGTCGTCCAATCACTGATAAATCTGATGTAGTTCTTGAAAAAGGCCAACAAGATAATCATATCAGCAGTGTTAATATTGGTATAGAGCTAGGCGTTGACCACAAAACTGTTTTGAACCATTTACACGAAGCTGGTTACAAAAAAAAGCTTGACATATGGGTTCCTCATGAGTTGAGCGCGAAAAACATGATGGATCAAATTACCATCTGCGACGCGCTGCTGAAACAGAATGAAATCGAGCCGTTTCTGAAACGTTTAAGAACGGGAGGTGAAAAATGCATTATGTACGATAATCGGAAGCGTAAAAGATCGTGGATAAAGAATAGTGAGCCGTCACAAGCGTTCGCTAAGCCAACATTGACGCCAAAAAATGTGATGCTGTGTGTGTGGTGGGACTGGAGGGAGATCGTCCACCATGAGCTACTTCCAACTGATCAGACATTTTATTCTCAACTTTACTGTGCACAACTAGAGAAATTATGCCAGGCGATTGAAAGAAAACGGCCCGAATTGATTAATAGGAAAGGTGTTGTCTTCCATCAAGACAACGCCAAACCACACACTTCTTTGATGACCCGTCAAAAATTGGGAGAGTTCGGTTAGGAAGTTTTGATACATCCACCTTACAGTCCGGATATAGCACCCTCTGACTATCATCTGTTTCGATCTCAGCAGAATTCTCTCAATGGAATTAAGTTGGTTTCAAAAGAAGCCTGTGAAAACTACTTGACTCAGTTCCTCAACTAGAAACCGCAGAAGTTTTACACCGATGGAATTATGGATCTACCAAAAAAATGGCGAAACATTGTTGATAGTAATGGAGTAGATTCGGTTTAAATAAATTCATCCACGCGCCATAGGGGACCCGTCGAATTTTACTGAAAAAACGCCACGAACTTTTTCCCAGACCCAATATTAAATATTTCGCTACCCTACACTACCTCTGACATTAAATTACTCAAATACCCGCTTTTTACTATGTAATAATCCATTCATTTTTATTTTTAGGTATTTACAAGACTACTGAATACCTAAAGGCAACCCGGGTAAGTAGCTGGTTAATATGTTTAGGTACCTATCACTTATCATCACTATGTCGCGATAACACTATCAATAATTCTCATATATAAAAGTACAGTAGACTTTCAACAGTCGATTACCTACCGTATTATGTAGATTATTTTAAATTCAAATATGTTATTATCTTAGTTTTTTTTATCAATACATAGTTATATCAGAGACAATCAATTCTGCGATTTGCAAAGATAATTGAATATATATATTGCTGGCCAATCAGGGTTTTGTATTATTAATATTTACGCCATTTGTATCCTTATTGATCTTTTTATATATGACTAGCAACCCGCCCTCGCTTCGCTTTGGTTATAGGTTATAGTCGTTTTACCCGCGTAGTTTCCGTTCCCGTGGGTATACCGGGATAAAATATAGCCTAGTTTACGCCCTGATATTATAGCTTTGCATTGGTGAAAGAATTTTTGAAATCGGTCCAGCCGTTTTGAAGATTACCCGGAACAAACAGACAGACAGACAGACAGACGAAAATTTTTTTATTGCTATTTTAGGCATAGGTGTCATGCAAATAACCGTGTGAGCATGAAAAAAGCCTATTATTTTGACATTACAAACAGACACTCCAATTTTATTTATTGGTATAGATATAGATATGAGATTTCAACTAGTATAAGTATAGATAACCTATTCGACTACAGAACTAAATTTGTGTAGATCATAGATTAAAATACCCACTAATAGTAGTAGTATTTTAGATAAAAGAAATTTATGTACATTGGTTTACATATGTAAATACAATTACCTACATGCTTCCTTGCTGTTGTTTCGAGACTGGGCGGGATGTAGACAGATCTTAATCTACCGAAACAAAGCTTAAGGTATTAAAAACCGTGTGATGACGGATTAAGAAAACAGTTCACCACTCCCTATCTTGCCCGTGGATGTCATAAAAGACGACTAAGGGATATAATATGCATATAACATCTATGCAAGTGAAGGGAAACTAGAAATAAAACCCTATACCAACAGCTTGTTCAGCAAGAGCTCTTCCACTAACAATTGCAAACATATTTTATTAAAAAAATATATATACATACTAGCTGATCCAACAGACGTTGTTCTGTTCAAATAAAGCGCCACCTACCGGGTCCAATTGTGAATCTAAACCATTCTCGAATCTCATTGAGCACACACAAATTACTTAAATTACTTAAATCCAGTCAACAGATATCGCCATCTGTTAGAATCTTTTGGAGTTAACAGATAATTGTGACTGTCAATTAATTATAGACAAATAATTTGTAATAAAATAAAATTGCGACTATAATTAAAGATCTAAGCTATCCTATGTTTCAAGTTGGAGCAAACTGCACACGGTGTGCAAATTTGATTAAAATCGGTTAAGTAGTTTAGGAGTTCATCGCGGACAAACATCGTGACAGGAGATTTATATATATTAAGATTAATATTTTTTTACAGCTGATATGGCGTCCTAATATACGCGCGAATATTATTTAAAATTACTGACACTGCAATTCGCGAATCATATTGTCGATACTAGAATAAAAATCTATCAATAATAGTAATAAATAATTTTAAAACAACAATGTAGTATAAAAGTAAAGAACCGTTACAAATACAAAGAAAATATTATTATTTAAGTTAACATAATACTTCGCAAGGCTTGGAATAGGTACATCAGCAATTGCTCATGGCGCAAGTATTTAGCACCGATACTTATATTACTCGGAATTACTTAGAAGTGCCTTCCACGTGCAAAGTACATGTTTACACACTATCATTTTCCTTCAAATGCAACGGCAATATATTTTTTTCCTTTGTCACAATTCTATGCATTCTGCTATCGACTGTACAGGAAATATACAAACAAATATACACCTTATCATTTAACAATAAGGTATTATTTAACTAAATACATATAGAATATTTGGCAGCAGTGGGGTAAAGCATCGTTATCGCCGCTTGTGGAACACGTGTGTCTAAACTCTATTTCCGCCCTTCGCTTCCCTTGGGTAAACCAAGGACGGTAATAAAAGTCATACTTAATTACTGACGTTATAATTAACGAAGAGTTTCTATTTATTTAATTTTGTATTTTCGACCTTATTTATTGAAACAAAAAGCTCTTTTAGACAATAAACGTATAAAAGTTTATAAGTGGTAACAATTTTTAAGTGAAAACGTAGAAATAAGTAGCTTCACTAACTTAATAATGGGTATAAAGTTAAAACATACATTTAATTACCTAAATACGACCATTAGGTATTGCGTTTACTGTAGCCAGTACTATCGCATACAGAAGCGCAAAAATGTTACACTTTGTACCGCAATACATTACATCATTCCAATGGGCTTTGTCATTATGCATTCCTAACAATAATATTGATAATTTAAATAAAATGAGAACGTTATAATTTTTATATATTATAAACTATATGTATTATATTTTCCGTGTGGTGACGGAGTAAGAATACAATTCACCATTCTCTATCTTGCCTGTGGATGTCGTAAAAGACGACTATGGGAGATAATATGCACATAACATCTGTGCAAGAGAAGAAAAACTAAAAACAAAAACCTATTTAAACCCCTCTAGCGTGGTATAGTAGGCCAATTTCACTCCTATCGAGAAGGAGATTCAAATCCAGCAATTAATCGCATATGAGCTGAAATGAATGAATTAATAAACTAGTAAATTACATATTAACTTTTCCGTGTAATAACGAAATAATAATCCATTCACCACTCCCTCTCTTGCCTGTGGGTGTAACACACGAACCAAGGGATTGTAATATGCATATAACATCTATGCAAGAGAATAGTGGTAGGACCACATGTTGACAGTTATTTGTCTACAGCCGCGGGCCGGTCCGTCCGGGATAGTACAACATTGAGCAGAAAATCGACGTCCGAGTAGTAGCAATTTGTTACTGCGCTTCGTTCGGTGAACGAGAAAACCAGTAGCCCAACCTTCTGAGGGTGTTTGCGTGTAGTGGGTTTTAATAATGCCTTTAATATCATCGAAGCTCATGGCACGCATTCACACTCCCTTCACTTTCTTCGCGGTAGGCAGCGGTCTTGCAAAGCTCCATGAGCGGTAGCAACACTTACCATCAGGTATACTGTTCGCTCGTTTGCCACCGTTCACAATAAAAAAAAATTTAGAAGAAAAATTTATAATTAAACCCTAATATACTAACACTCTGACGTTGTCTAATAGGTCAATTCTCCTGATATTGTGGAGGAGACTCAACCCGCAGTTGGACATAAATGAACAGAGGTGATTATAATAATAAATATGATATAATTATGTTTGGAGTAAGAATATAATTCACCATTCTCTTTCTTTCCACTGGGTATGTAAAATACGACTAAGGGATACAATATGCATATAAGATCTTTACAAGAGAAGGAAAATTCGATATAAAATCTAATACCTACCAATCCTTATGTTAGCGTAGTGTATATAGGAGATCAATTTTCTTCCTATTACGGAGGAGACTCGAGCCCAGAAATGAGACATAAGTACATGAAATTATTGACTACTAACAGTGCCAATGACTTTGATTATAGCTTTTTTTGTTTAATAATTCATGTCTAAAATGATTCTACATATGTACATGTTATTTGAAGAGTAAAAGTATTAAATTTTCAAAAACCAAGAAACTCTGGGTAGCTTTTGAATGATTTACGAATAAAATAACAGACAGGCGCTAATTAAAAAGAACCATCGCAGTGTTTTGCAAATGATTTTATAAACAGGTCATACTACCTTTATTTTAAATACCCTCAATATACAAATTTGCTGTTTTATTAAAATTACCTACAGATAACTTAAATACTTGCCTCTGTGTGATGACGAAGTAAGAATACAATTCACCACTTCCTATATCTAGCCCGTGGGTGTCGTAAAAGACGACCTAGGTATATATTATATAGCTAACAGCTATGCAAAAGATGAAAACTCGACATTAAACCATATACCAATATGTCTGACTAGCGTGGTTTAATAGGTTAATTGGCATCCCATTATGGAGGAGACTCGAGTATCTCAACAGTGGGACTTATGCAGGCCGAGAGGAATACTAGCTGCACCAGCAATTTTGCTTGCGTGGTTTACTTCCTTACCTAAATAATTCAATTATTAAATTTCAACACCCATTACCACGCCATTAATAGGTACAATCTATATCTATACTTTAATAATTAATGTATAAATCGGGAGAATTTGTTTGTTTCAACGCGCTAATCTCATGAACTACTGGTCCGATTTGAAAAATTCTTTCAGTGTTACATAGCCCGTTTATTGAGGAAAGCTATAGGCTATATATCATCACGCTAAGGCCAATAGGAGTGGAGCAACAATGAAAACTGTTGCAGAATCGAGTATTTTTTTCTTTTGAGTGCTGCCGCGGCGTGCACTATATAAACGGTTAGGTTTCGCAAAAATCATGTGTGACAGAATTGTATTATTTAACAATATTTTCACTTCTGCGTATACAAAGTGGCGGGTTAAAGTTAGCATTAGCCCAAAGTGTCCCACGCGGACGGAGTCGTGGGCTAGTCATTAATAATATCTATAATATTTTAACGAATCGTCTTACACAATCGAATGGTATAAAAATAAATTTATTTATTATTTTTGTAAATAACATAATTTATTTTTACCTCGTACTCTTAAATCCACGTGGATGTACAAAAATATGTACTTCATTATGACATTAAGCAATGTGGGTAGATAGACACCACCAGGTGTGTACCACGTGTTTAAAAGGTGCGCAGTGTACGTAATGTGGCCATATTTTTTTAAGTCAAAACGGGACATTTGGATAAATGTCCCGTTATTTTTCTGTCTGAACACTACGTTTGCAGAAATAGATAAAAATATGAAGATTTCTGATGTTTACGCGAGTATAATTACACATTACACAGTATAATATTACACATCCATACTAATATTATAAATGCGAAAGTAAGAATGTTTGTTTGTTTGTAACGCTTTCACGCTTAAACCACCGAACCGATTTCAAAAATTCTTTCTCCAATGGAAAGCTATAATATCAGGGAGTAACATAGGCTATATTTTATCCCGGTATTCCTACAGGAACGGGAACTACGCGGGTTTAAGCGACTGAAATCGAAGCGAAGCGAGGGCGGGTTGCTAGTTTCAAATAAAACTACTTTACGGATTTTATCACGATTGTATTTAATTTTTGATTGCCAGACGTTTTAAATATTTTACAGCGTTCATAGTCAAGGGTGGACTGGTATTTTATATACAATGTAAAATATGAAATAAAAAAAGAATACGTGAAATATTTTGGAGATATAAGTAAAAATGATCTTAACAACTTAAAAAAAGAACATGTCCCTATCATTTTCTAAATTATTATTTGTTAGTGGTCATTTTTATACGACAGGGGACAACGGGACAGGCAACCTAAAAACAGGACTGTCCCATTCAAAACGGGGATACAGTCACTTTGAACATACAATGTATTAGATAGAATACAGTAATATAAAGAACCAACTAATTTTACAAAATTAATTCTGTAATCACCCGACGCCCCCCCACTAGGTGGACCGATGACCTAGTGAAAGTAGCTGGGCGTCGTTGGATGCAGGCGGCACAGGACCGCTCATTGTGGCGCAACATGAGGGAGACCTACGTCCAGCAGTGGACGGCGATAGGCTGAAATGATGATGATGATGATGAATTCTTTATTAACACGCCTTTATTGGTTCTACCTGTATGTTTGTTTGTAATAGGATACACGCCAAGACTGACTAGGGATGTCAACTATCTCGGTACCAGTGGTCAACCCAATGGCGATGGGGAAGGAATACGGTGGGCCGCGCGCCGGATTTTCTTCACCCCAGACAGAATGGACGACAAGCGTCCAGACTATAGTCCACCCCATAAAAAAGAGAGTACTTTTTAAAGTACGCATGTCAGAAGTGAAACTTCTTTGGTGCCACGTGTTTTTTGTCAATATAAAAAAATCTAGCCTCTCACTCTCTCGATCTTTACTCGCTTGCTCCCTACTCTCGCTCTATGGCTATGTGCTTCATGCTATGTTCACCCTTTCTTACTCTTTCTCAATCGGTCTCAATCGCTCTCTCCCTTGGAGAAAAAGTCCCACATTTTCGTGTCACTAAATTGTGTTTCAATAGTAAAAATTTTATGCTCATGCGCGCAAAGAAGTTTCACTTCAAAAAAATGTTTGTTTATAAACGACTTCTTTGAATTCGATTTTGACCCACTTTGAACGATCAGATTTCATTTAAGATTTATCAAGAACGAATGATTCGATAAGACTATCTAATTATATTGATTAGGGTCGCCAGGATTGTTAACTTTCTCACAAATCCTTTGCGTGAGGACGAAATAAATGGCATTATCGTGTGTTCGATTTCTTATTACGACGTGTATTTCGAAAAATCCAAAAACAACAAATATTTTTGTAATGATTTTTAAGTTTTTACTTCTGTCAGTAATCCTCAAGACTGCTTTTTGGGTTTTTTGAAACCATATTTATATAAATAAAGTTGCTCATCAGAAATAACTGTTGAGAGATTTAATAGAATTACCTAAAGTTAGTTCTTGATTTTTTTTAATTACAAATTTCAATATTTAACTTAAAAAAAATACTAGCGCTTTATGAAGTTAAATCTAACAACAGACAAGTATATAAGTTTTGAATTCTGCTAAATATGACACCGGAACACGACATGCGGCATCTGAGATGCTCTCAGATGCTTTACTGGCAACTACGCGGGTGGTTAAAGTTGGCGACTGAAAACCTTTACCAGAATCTATAATTTGAGATACTAGGTTAAATGACGCAAGATAGACCTTTTGACGTGATAACGTTTTATAAATCCATGAACGGCTGCACACACAAAAAACCATGACTGTGTCACGTTCCGGCTGAGCCGAGCGTGCAAGCGAGAACGCAGAACAAGCGATAGAGAGGCACGATCAGCTTAATCGGGGTTTTGATGTTACTTCTAATTAATCTGTATAATTTAAGTAAAAAATATTTGAATTAACGAGTACAAATATTAATGTATCGAAAAAATTGTAATTTTCAATTAACTCCTTTATATAATACCAAATAATAATTCACTGATAATAATACAATCCTTATTAATATTTTAAATGCGAGAGTATATTTGTTCGTTACGCTTTCACACTTAAACCACCGAACCGAAAAAATCTTTCACCAATGGAAAGCTATAATATCAGGGAATAACATAGGCTATATTTTATCCCGGTATTCCCACGGAAATGGGATATATGCGGATAAGGTGACTGAAACCGAAGTGAAGCGAGGGGGGTTGCTAGTTATTCAATAAAAGTATGTAGTTATTCAATAAAAGTATGTAGTTATTCAATAAAAGTAATAAAAGTATGTAGTTATTCAATAAAAGTCATAAAAGTATGCAGTTTTCCTTATGACTTTAGCACGTAAAATAATCATCCGCAAACCGACTTTACAGACAATTATATTTTAATTCAATATTTTAACATAGGTACTATAGGAAAAAAATCGTACTCTAATAAATGCCCATCATCATGGCATAACCTATATTAAATGACGTCATCAAACCCGTAAAAATAAGGAAGCAATGAAGTGAAACACACACGACTATATCATTATCAAAATCATCGAATATCTTCATCAATATCACCACACCTGGTATTACAGTCCTTATTTAAATTTTATATATAAAAATACCATCAAAATTACATTCGGCACCTGCAGATAATAAATTAAAAAAAAAAAAAAAACAATTGCGCAGGCAGTGACGGGCTCTTGCTTTAGGGTCAACGGCCGGCCACCCCTTCCTTGTAGTTTATGATAATTTATTTTATCGACAACGTATGTACCTATAAATAGGCAGTTGTAAAGTATAATCTGCATCTATAGTCATTTCTGCGCCATTTCTTCTAGGTATAGAAAATTATTTTTTGAAATTTTGTATTTCACAGATAACGACTATAGTAGGTATAGATATTATAAATGCGAAATTAAGTTTGTTACGCTTTCACGCTTAAACCACCGAACCGATTTCAAAAACTCTTTCACTAATGGAAAGCTATAATATCGGGGAGTAACATAGGCTATATTTTATCCCGGTATTCCCACGAGAACGGGAACTACGCGGGTAAGGCGACTGAAACCGAAGCGAAGCGAGGGCGGGTTGCTAGTTGTAAATAATTTTCGTTACAATTTCATTTTAAAAACATCGACTATTCTTTATTGTTTAGAAGAATTTTGAGATTTACTTAATCCTAACTAATATTATAAATGCAACAGTTTGCTTGTTTGTTTTTACGCTTTCGCGCATAAACCACTCAATCGATTTTAAAAATTATTTCACGAATGGAAAGCTACATTATTAGTGACTAACATAGGTTATATTTTATCCCCGTATTTTCACGGGAACGGGAACTATGCGAAATTGTGCTAATTGTAAATATTTCCATATATGTATTTAATAAATCCGTGTGGTTTTATTAAATACATATGTGGTTTTATTAAATACCTAAGTATTTGTGGTGTGGCGGAGTTAGAATACAATTCACCACCCCCTTTCTTCGGTGTCGTAAAAGACGACTGAGAGTTTTATAGAGACCTTGGCCAAAGCCATCTAATGCAGTCTACTGAACAATTACATTCCTAAAAAGGGTTGACATTAGGCTGGCGGCCGGTCATAAGGCTATTGCCAAAACTATTGCAATATGTACTACGAAAGAAGAGTGTGTATCCTTCTAATATTATAAACGCGAAAGTTTCTGAGTATGTGAGGATGTTTATTGCTCTTTTACGCAAAAATTACTGAATGGATTTTGTTGAAACTTCCCAATTATATAGCTTATATATCAGAGTAACACATAGGCTATAATTTATCTCGATATGCTTACGGGAAGGGGAACAATGCGGGTAAAACCGCAGGACGCTGCTAGTCTAACATATAGTATGAATCCTAAGTAGTTTTAATAAGAGCAGAATATGATAATGATCATGAAATTGGTATTTTTTTCTTACCATTGTATGAACTTACTAACTACCTATATAAAACCTGATAAGTAAATAATAATAATTTAAAGTAAGTACTAATTAGTTTTTCTTTATTAAAAATTGATTCTAACAAATTAAAAACTCAAAAACTATTGATTTTTGTCCGGTGTGATGGTGCTTTTTCTTCTAAAAAAAATTTAGTCTTAAAAACGAAACCTGCATTCCACAGCGGAGTTATCAATGAGCAACTTAATACTGCTTGTAAATAAATTATATTTATATGGATGAATATTTTATAACTTACCTACTATTATGATTTGCATGTAAAGAAAGGATGAAAGTAGGGAAGTCAAGAATATGGAAATGCCGATCTGGATACGGATAATAGAATAATATTATGTAAGGGTATAAAATTATTTCGAATTACCCGACAGTTTCCGATGCGGTTACCGATATTGAAATTTCATGGAATTATAATAGAGAATTACCTACTAATGGTGATTATCATACCTATTTATCGCCTTTGGAATAATCTATCCCTGTTGGAAAGCCTTAGTCATAGAAACCAGAAGCTTTAAGTTCGGCTGTTTGATAGAAAACCTGTCATAACGTGTATCATATAAACACCGACCCTATCCGAAATTACCTATATGGAATTTTTATATCGAATTTTGTTACTGTTTCCGATTTAAGTTTAATTTCGGATATCCCATATTATCGTTTTTCGGTTATAATACTCTATAACATCCCTAGAAAAGAGCATATTGCTTAAACATTATGCCTTCCTTTCTTAATATATATTGATAAGTATTAAATGACTGACCGTGCGATCGACCGACTAACTGACCGTGTGGTGACGGAGTAAGAATACAATTCACCACCCCCTATCTTACCCGTGGGTGATCGTACGAGATGACTAAGGGATATAAAACCCATATAACATCTATGCGAGAGAAGGAAAACTTGAAAAAATACCCTATTTCAACACGTCTAATCAGCGTGGTATAGTAGGTCAATTACCCTTCCATTATGGAGGAGGCCCGAGCCCAACAGTGGGACATATATGGGCTGAGATGAGATGATGAAGTATTAAATTATCAACGAAGGGGTTAATAAAGTCTACTTGTTCATCCCAGCTCATATGTCCTACTGCTCAGCTTGAGTCACTCGCCGCAAAGGAAGGGAAATTGACATACTATACCGTGCTGGTCAGATATATTGGCATAGGGTTTTATTTCGAGTTTTTTTTCTCTTGCATAGATATTGTATATATATTTAATCCCTTAGTCGTCTTTTACAACACCCACGGGCAATATAGGAGGTGATGAACTATATTCTTAGTTTAGTTACCACACAGAAATTAAAGAAAACTTATTATTAAATAATTAAAACCAATAGAAATCAGACGGACAGAATTTATTAATAAAAATGATTTTAAGAAGACAATTAATTTATTAAAAATATTTACATGTGTAGGTGTATATTTAAGGGGTGAAATACACTTTAATCTTTTTAATTATCCGTAATGTTATTTATTTCTTGGCGATTACTACGATTATTGACATTAGTATTAAGTTTAGTCCCTGGAAAGGAACAAAGGAACAAGTTATCAACTAAACTGCGCGTTAAGTTAATAACTTGTACCTTTTAAATTAATAATTTAAATATTATATAAAATATTGATATTTTTCTTAAATATTAAATGTTCTTTCAAACTCTTTAATAATTACAATATGGCGCTAATTAAGCTGTATTATCGGTGTGTTCATGTTAGAGACGAGGCGTCGTAAAGTCGCTGTGTGGCACATTCGCGCCTATGGGATTAATTCCCGGAATTCCCGGCATCTTGTGCCCATAGTTCTATACTGTTATGGCGGCTCAAACTACGCTACTGATAACATTCTTTAACTCAAACATACACACCTAATAATATTAATAATATAACAAAACAACCACTTTGTTTTACTTACAACTTCCTTTATTTTTTTTTTCTGTATTAGCTACATAGGCATTTTGTGTCAATGTATGAATGGATATTATTAAATGTAAAAAGCATGATTTTTGTCGATTACTGTATTTTTTTTTTATTAAATTATATAGCGATTTTAATAATATAATATAAATACCTAAATCAATTAGGAATATAGTACAAAAAACGTGTTATTTGCGCTATTGTGTGCTAAGTAAAATTTAAATAAAATAAAAAAAATATTATTTTGAAATTACATTGCAGGTATAGATAATTATCATTTTTAATACTTATATTATAAAATCATATTATAAAACCCGCCGAGTAATAAAATGCTTTCAAATATTTTTATCAAATCTTATATTATATTTTAATTACCTAAATAGCCCTTATTTTTTAATAGATATAATAAAAAAATATTTTAATTTAGCAACTCAAATGCATACATGTACACTTTAAAATTAAAAATATATTAGTAGAACTTAATAATTTTAAGAAAATAAAAAACTCCACTGAGCTACATAATATCTTAGTTTATGTTTATTTCTTCTAGAGATACGCTTAAATCGGGATCCGCGTAAAATATACCGTACATTTATTAATTTAAATAATTCTACACAATATAACCTTTCTAACGCCATATATTTCGCTTGAATTTTTTATTTCAATAATTTTAAATATTGGATGAAACATGGCCGTTCTTGCCGACCGCCGCCGCAGCCCACCCTATTTTTTCGATTCTATTATTTTTCGTATTACTTTTTACAAATTCTACTCTTTTATATATTTACCTTAAAAATATAATTTTCGACTATAATATTAATAACTTTTTATTAATATTATTGTCACCCAAGTAACATATTCTTTGTCATACTAACTGTGAGGTCGGAAAATTTTCAACAATTTTCCTCGAGACGCGTTTCAATATATCTAAGCTTTTATTGCATAAAACTGATGTTCAGGCTTGCGCCTATGCGTCGGTGGTAAAAGATTTAGGTTGAGAAAGTTTTTTTTTAACTGTTATGTAGGAGTGCGAGGGCGCAGTAAAGCCGCCGCCCCGGCACCCGCGGCGTCGCCGCCTGGGCGGGCGCCCGCACACTTGCTTTTACTGATAAATAAATATACCCACTGCTAATTATACTATACAAACCTATCCCACGGGATCTCCTTTCACTGCATGAATAATAAAAACTATATATTTTTCGCCAAGTTCCCTGTAAATCGATGAAGATATATGGCCACTTCAAAGTTGTAAATCTCGAAGACGAGTTGTCTGTTCTCTACCTATTTATGCTCCCTTAATAGCGGATTTCATCCACTTCCAGAAAATATAAATCAACCTCAGAAAAAATACAACGGAAAATGATGAAAATTCGCTAAAGTTGGGGGTGTAGAATATAGAGTGCAATTTTTGGTGATTTTTTTTCACATGTTATTGTGGTGATATCGTTTGTTTATTGTAAGGGTTGTTTGTTAGAGGGTTGCGCGGGGTTGTATATGATGTAAATTTGCACAAAACGTGTACATTTTTGTTTGTGTTAGTTGTCGGCACGTTGCGGTGCGGTTGTACGCTAGTGTGCGTGCTCGATGCGCGGCGATTGGCCGGCGCGCGAATGTGTGCGTGCGGCTGCGCGTGCGCGCCCCCGCTCGGCCTCTCGCGTACCTACTGCGCGCACACCGATACACCGCCACATCGCAGCGACAATACAACACAACCTGAACTCAATTATACTTACATACTGTTATAATAATAATAATATATATTAATATTATTATTTACTTATCACTTATTATTAGTTTTTCATAATTACATATAAAAATGTTAAAAGAAAAAAAAATGTTTTTTTTTAAATATCTATATTTTGAAGTGTATTGTTATTTATAGATCTACTAAATAATAATAATAATAGACAAAATATAAATATAGGTTCATAGAATAATAGAAATAGTAATAAATAATAAAACATTGAACAATTAAATATAGAACATAAAACTATAATAAAATTAAAATTACATTAAAAATCATAGTTTGGGTTGAGATGTTTTTTTAAATGTAATTGCATTATATTTTATTGTAGTTACAAAGAGATTAGAACTCCAAGTTTATGACACTAAAATAATAAGTACCTAATAGTATCTACAATATTTTTATAGAAACCTTGGAAAAGCAAATGTCATTCCTGCTGGTCTATTCCAATATTGAATTGCCTATTGTTACATAAAAAATGTATATAGGTACAATATATGAAAAAATAAAAATATGCTTTGTCACGTTTTAACGGATATTTACTAACAAACTTTGTGACTTTTATCAAAAAAAATGGTAAGAAGATTTAAATTGATATATTCCGATAAATCAATATGCGAAAAAACTAATAAAATATAGGTAAAAAAATAATAATAAAATATAACTTATTCAATTGCCATTTTACACATTGTACCTAGCCTATTTTTTTTATTATATTAGTATATATTTTCCGTGTGGTGACGGAGTAAGAATACAATTTACCACTCTCTATCTTCCCCATGGATATCGTAAAAGACGACTATGGGATATAATATGTACATAACATCTGTGCAAGAGAAGGAAAATTCAAATTGAAACCCTATACCAACATATCTGACCAGTATGGTATAGTGGAGGAGGCCCCAATCCAACAGTAGGATGTAAGTATATGGGCTGAGATGATGATGATGATGATGAAACATACACAAGTACAATACAACCTGTACTCCTTAAAAAAAATCAAATCTATCCGAATGTTTAAGGGGACTTCAGTTACCTAAATGCATACCTACCTACACAATAATTATATATATATATATATATATATAACCCACTATTAGCCCAGGCCCACGAATACAAAGTACCAACCCCAACACTGCTAATATAGGTATGTCTTATAAGCCGACTAAATGCTTTACACTTATCTGGTACGCTATTTAATAATCTGTAGTTGATTTCTTTCCTAAGATTGCTTGAGAGCAGGCTATCATAATACAGACATAAATCTTCCCACTCTTCTTATCCTTATTTCATTCCTTAAAATCCTGTACCTGTTATTAAGCAAACTGGTTATGACCTTAATATTGCTTAAGTTTATAAGCGAGAGTTACCATTTACCATCAGATATTCGGCTTGTTCGTCTACCACTAAAGGTAGTAAAGAATATTAAATACACCCTGCAGCATATTTTATTCTTCTTTCTTTAAAAGAAGAAAACTTACTGCTGCAATCCTATAGACATTAAAAAGGTGTGCTTCCAGGGAACAAACCCACGAGAGGCACATTAATAATAATAAAAATTGAGAATTTCTTGAGCGAAACTTAACTCCATCCTGGATTTTAACTCCCTAAAGTTACATAACTCATATTTATTCCATTGTAACAACTAAACAGGCGGCCATCAACCGTAACTAATATTATAAATACGAATGTGAGTTTGTTTGTTACGCTTTCACGCCTTAACTACTCAATTGACCCTCGTAAAATTTTGTATAAACATTGTCAACAATATAGAAAAGGATATAGAATACCGTTACATAATCATACGGTAGAATAAGCGTGTGAAGCCGTGAACATGGCTGGCTTAAAATAAACTAGGTTTTACCCACGACTTCGTCTACGTAGAAATCATTTGTGACAGGCAAAGCAGGGAATGTTGTACGGGCAATTCAAGATACTAATAGTGGTAGGATTACACTGTTGATAGTTACCTGCCTACAGCTGCGGGCCGGTCCGGCCGGGATAGTACCACACTGAGCAGACGATCGACGTCCGAGTAGTAGCAATTTGTTACTGCGCTTCGTTCGGTGAACGAGAGAGCCGTAAGCCTAACTTTCTGGGCATATTTGCCTGTGGTGGTTTTTTTTTTTTTTTTTTTTTTTTTTTTTTTTTTTTTTTTTTTTTTTTTTTGTGTGTGTACAGCTGTTGGCCGCAGATGGCCTTGACAGCTTGACGCGGACTATGGGTGGGCGCTGAGGGCTCTCAACCCGGAGCCTGTGGTGGGTTTTAGTGATGCCTTTAGTATAACCGAGCCTCAATGCACACATTCACACTCCCTTCACTTTCTTCGCAGTAGGCAGCGGTCTTGCAAAGGTCCATGAGCGACAGCAACACTTACCATTAGGTTGTACGGTTTGCTCGTTTGCCACCGTTTGCAATAAAAAAAAATTAATCAGTTTAAAAACTATATCGCTTCTTTTGTTCTGTTTCATTTTAATTGTCCTGTTGGGCCAATTACTTGGGAGTCGACTCAATTATGTACTTCTCTTTCATAGTTATTGCAATAGTTTTGTTAATAATTTTATAACCGGCCGCCGCCTGATGTCAAGTCTCCTTGGGAATTTAATTGCCCATTTCGATGTAAAGCTCTTAGTTGTTTATTAGGACACCCATGGGTAATGAAAGGGTTAGATTAAGTTTCATATCTGCGACCACCCAGAAAACTTATGTATTGTTTTTGTTGTATTAAAAGCGATGGATGAGAGACGAGTGTTTGTAGCGGAGATGCGAATGTTGAGATGGATGTGTGGTATGGTATACAAGAATGGATAAAGCAAGAAATTAACACATTTTTTTATGGTAAGCGGACACGCGGTCCATTCCGTCCGGGGTGACGAAAGGACGGCGCGCGGGCCCATAACCCACCCGTACCCATGTCGCCTTCGTCGTTCGGCCGACCACCGAAGCAGACTTGTCGTCAGTGGTCGGCCCGACGGAATACCCTTTCGTGTACCCTCACCTCTCGACGTCCCTGTCCCGGGACGTCGGTCGCCGTCGCGCGGTCAGCCTCTCTGCGGATGACGGACAGAAATCCCCGCTCCGGTCACCAAGAAATGAACACATTAGAAGAAGTTTGAAAAATGCACCAGTGATGGAAAAGTTAAAAAGTGAACGGCTGACATGATATGGACATGTGAAGAGGCGGGATGAAAGTAATGTTGTAAGAAAAGTTTTGGGTATGAATGTTGAAGGCTTTAGGGGTAAAGGGAGACCGAGGAAAAGATGGATGGACTGCGTGAGGCATGACATGGATAGTCTGGGATTGACTGCAGAGATGACGTCTAATAGGATCGTATGGATGAAGATGACGTATTGCGTGGACCCGTAATTGGGATAAGAGCAATATGATGATGATGATGTTTCTGTAGTATAAAACAATTAATGCACGACGTTTGAGTTTCCCCTTCTCTCACTTATAGATTTTATATCCCTTCCATCCATCCATCCATCAGCCTACAGACGTCCACTGCTGGACATAGGCCTCCCCACAAGAATGCCACTCGAAACAGTCCTGCGCCACCTGCATCCAACGGTTCCCTGTGACTTTGAGAATGTCGTCAGTCGTCCTAGTTGGGGGGTCGTCGTACGCTGCGCCGTTCGATTCGTGGTCACCATTCAAGAACCTTTCTTGACCAACGGTTGTCGGTTCAACAAGCGATGTGGCCTGCCCATTGCCATTTCAACATACTAATTCTGCGGGCTATGTCGGTTACACCCGTTCTTGTACGGAACCTACGGATTTCCGTGTTTCGGATTTTATCACGTAGAGAAATACCTACCGAGCATAGCCCTCTCCATAACACGTTGAGCAACTTTGAGCTTTTTTATGAGCAACTTTGAGCTTTTTTATGAGCAACTTTGAGCTTTTTTATATCCCTTAGTCGCCTTTTACGACTTCCACAGGCAAGATAGGGGATCTTGCCTGTGTGTATATTATGGTGTGTATTATTATTATTTTGTTACTACATAAAATGTTCGTTTGAGTTAGATAGCCTGTATGTAATAAATGTCCATCGTTGCAGCTCATACACGTCCCCACTGCTGAGCTCAAATCTCCTCACTAATAGGAAATTGACCTATTATAGCATGCTGCTTAGACATTTTACTACGGGGTTGCTTAATCGTCTCTTACGAAATCCACGGGCAAAACAGGGAGTGTTGAATTGTATTCTTACTCCGTCACCACACGTAAGTTATTAACTTTCACGTGTAGTGATAATTTATGAATACATTATGTCAATACCCCATACTTCTCCTTAGAATACGTAGAAATTGGTTAACGGAATACTGTAAGAATGAATAGCAGAACTGTCCTTTTGTGGAGGAGTCTCGAGCCCAACAGTGGGATGTAGGTATATAAGCTGTGACGGTAATGGTGGTTCTTCATAATACATATTGCGAAAGCTTTGGCAATATTTTTATGAACAGCCACCAATCGAACTTCAACCTTTCTTAGGAATGTAATTGTTGATCAGACTGCATCTGATGAAGTTAATCTAGGTCAAGTCTCTTCGTCGTCTTTTTCTTAGTCGCCTATCGTCGTCCACTGCTGGACGGGAGCCTCCCTCATGTGTCGCCACAAAGTGCGGTCCTATGCCGCCTGCATCCAACGACGACCAGCAACTTGCACCAGGTTGTCTGTCCACCTAGAATTAATATTCTGTATCAAATTGTACCCAAGTGTTATGAATAGGATATTTCTTAGTGGTATGCTGGCGTTTTTATTCAGCTCTTAAAATTTACAAAAGGTGGTTTAACTTTTTTGACAATGTTAGTTATCTGTCTACAGCCGCGGGCCGGTCCGTCCGGGGCAGTACCATGCTCTCGCAGAAAATCGACGTCTGAGTAGTAGCAATTTGTTACTGCGCTTCGTTCGGTGAGCGAGAGAGCCGGAAGCCCAACTTTCTGGTATGCCCTTGGTATCACCGAGCCTCAATGCACGCATTCACACTCCCTTCGCTTTCTTCGCGGTAGGCAACGGCCTTGTAAAGGTCCATGAGCGGCAGCAACACTTACCATCAGGTGTACTGTTTACTCGTTTGCCACAGTTTGCAATAAAAAAAAAAAGAAAAAATATGTTTATTTTGCATATACAGGGTGTCTCGCAAGTAGTGGACCAATGGGTTATGAGGGGTAGTGAGTATATGATCCCTAGGGCAAGAAAGGAGTCCTTGCTCTAGGGATCATAAAAATCGCTATATTAACAGATACAAGATATATGTACATCAGAAATATATAATGTTGTTTCCAGAGCCGTACCAAATGTGTCCAGTTGCTGGATCTTCTAAGCAGCGGTCATGTGCCGAATCGATGATAGTTTATTTGACAAATTTAAATTTTAAAACGGGACAATATGTAAGTGATACCGCAGGATTTATACATCATGCGTTTCGACTGGCCGGAGTTTGGTTCGCCACCCGTAGAGAGGCCGACCGCGTGAGGGTGACCGGGTCGTCAAATGGGACGATACCCGAAAGGGTAACCCGCCAGACCGGCCACGGATGTCAAAAGGAATTAGTACCAGTGATCAGTCCGATGGCGATGGGTAGGGATGCGGTAGGTTATGGGGCCCTACGCCGTCCATCCGTCGCCCTGGGTGGATTGGGCGGGTTGTGACCAAACCATAACCTACCAAAAAAAAAGGTTTATAAATCATCATCATCAATCAGCTCTTATATGTCACACTGTTGGACTCCAGCCACTTTCATAATAGGAGGACAATAGAGTTTTTCTTCTCTTGTATTGATATTATATCCCTTAGTCCAGTGGTTCCTAAACTTTTCAATAAACCCTTGTAACAAATTATGAAAATTTATTTTAACTCTACCCCGAGGTGTTATCGATGCTAACAATACGAGCAAATAAAAATATTGACACCACCAAAAATTATTTAAGTGCTTAGATGTAGTTAGTGCAACGGTTGGTCTTGTTTTGCCTTCTCAAGTCTTTTTGTGTTAGTTTTAGTTTCGCTTAAAGCGCATCTTAAATTGAATCGCAACTAGAAAGAAATGCTACGTGTGGAGACTTACTGCACGGCTAGTTATCATTTTTAAATATTACTATTTTAGTTAGGATATTTTATTAGTATTCAGTTACATATTTTATTAAATTAGATCTTCGGTTGGTTAGATTGGCTCTTTATCACAGAACAAATTATTCAGCTTCATGGGGGCAATTATCCTAGGATTTTGTCCGGCACCCGCGGAGAGGTGTAACCCCCCCCACGACGACGATCGACTTCCCGGGAGAGGGACGTCGGTGAGAGAGGGTACTCCCTCGGAGTATTCCGTCGGGCTGACCACTGAAGTCAAGGAACTCTGCACCGGTGGTCGGCCCAACGGCGAAGGCAACGTGCCATAGGGTGGGTTACGGTGCGCGCCGCCCATCTATCGCCCCGGATGGAGCCGGGCGGCGAGTGCGCTGAAGTAGCCCACCCCAAAAAAAAGAGGGTGCAACTATCCCCAAGTTGGGCACCACTGCCTTAGTAGTTTTTTACGACACTGAAGGGCAAAAAAGCGGCAATATACACCCAAGGATTGCCTAACGTTTTGAACACTGAGATGTCTTAATGTCTCACGTACATCAAGTCATCGTTATTATAGAAACTTATATCTACTCGCTATAGAACTAAGTTATATCCATCCATCGGTATTTACAATTGAACATACGATTCCTGAAAGGCGATAAATCAAACCAGATCATTTTTCTGTATAGCCCCATAACTGCTCTATTTACATATTGTCAATTTTACATTTAGCTTCATCATCATCATCATCATTGCAGCCCACATACGTCCCACTGTTGGGCTCAGATCTCCTCCATAATGGAAGGGAATTTGACCTATTATAAGAATGCCATGCTGATCAGACATGTTGATATAGGGTTTCATTTCGAGTTTTCCTTCTCTTGCACAGATGTTATATGCATACTTTATCCCATAGTCGTCCTTTACGACATCCACAGGCAAGATAGGGAGTGTTAAAGGGAAATGCTAAGTGTGATAATTGTCATATTATTCCTCTTTGGGGAGATTTATGTTTAGGTTATCTGTTCGGCTGGTTGAAAGGAAACTTGTTCTAATATGTTTCATAGAGACACCGAACATATCTGAAATGATTCGAAACTTTTATATCGGTTTCAGTTACAATTTCGATTTAATTATAGTTTCAATTACGTTTATAAATTTCATTAACATTCCTAGTTTTCATAATTTTTATGTATTACAATTTTTTTATTCAACAACACGACGCACGAAAATTGCTCTTTTATCAATATTTGCGATAATGACATACATATATATTGCGTATAATTTATTATTAAAAAGTTGAACAAACTCAAGTATACATTATTATAACCGGATTACAGGTGGTAACACCAATATTTTGCAAATGGAAACGTGTCGATAGTGATTCGAGACGAGCGCGTGGGTTTTCCTTTGATTTTCTTAAAGAGCGCGTCACGCAAAGCACCTGCGTACATAGCGTTGACGTTTGCGCAGCTGTTTACTGCTACGTCATAGCCTAATCCAATTAATCGATTAATTGAAAACTGTCTGCCCCGCGGCCCAATTCTATTACCTAAGCATAGAACGAAGGCTCAGGCCCTTACGGTATCACATCTTTTATAACCGCACCTTTAAAAATTACGTTAACAGCACATTACATACTTCTTCTTAATTATTACTAACTAGCAATCCGCCCTCGCTTTGCTTCGGTTATAGGTTATAGTCGTTTTACCCGCGTAGTTCCCGTTCCCGTGGGAATACCGGGACAAAATATAGCCTAGTTTACGCCCTGATATTATAGCTTTCCATTGGTGAAAGAATTTTTGAAATCGGTCCAGCCGTTTTGAAGATTACCCGGAACAAACAGACAGACAGACAAAAAATTTTTAATTGCTATTTCAGGCATAGGTGTCGTGCAAATAACCGTGTGAGCATGAAAAAAGCCTATTATTTTGATATTACAAACAGACACTCCAATTTTATTTATTGGTATAGATTATGAATTATTAAGTCCAAAATTTTATATATTTCTTATGTCTTCTAACTGTACCATCATCATTATCTCAGCCCATATACGTCACACTGTTGGGATCTGGGTCTCCTCCAGTATGGGAGGGAAATTGACCTACTATACCACACTGGTAGGACATGTTGGCATATAGTTTTGTTTTGAGTTTTCCGTCTCTTGCATAGATATTATATGCATATTATGTCCTTTAGTCGTCTTTTATGACACCCACAGGCAATGGAGGTGATGATTTGTATTTTTACTCCGTCGCCACATATAGAGCTGTAACAAGAACAGAATTGAGTAAAATACTGATGGATAGTAGTTACAGATAGATAGATAGATTTATATCAACAATCAGTGAGAAACGTGAAGAGTTTACTATGAAAATGGCGGTAGTTTTGACTAACAACGCTGACACCTTTTTTTATGGTTGGGCTATGGTAAGCTCACACGCGGTCCATTCCATCCGGGGCGACGAAAGGACGGCGCGCGATCCCATAACCCACCCGTACCCACGTCGCCTTCGTCGTTGGGCCGACCACCGGAGCAGGGTGACTCAGTGGTCGGCCCGACGGAATACCCTTTCGGGTACCCTCACCTCTCGACGTCCCTGTCCCTCTCTGCGGGTGACGGCTCACATCTGCTTATATTTATATGTTAATTATTTCTTATTTTAACAGTGAAATTGGAAAAAAATATGAAGCTATTCTTGAAAATATGTGAAATTCTTGCATCACGGGCAGTCTTCGTAAAGTACTCTATGCCTTACCAAATCCGTCTCGACTGTCATGAACATCTAATAGGGTCCATATTTCATTTTAGTAGATCGCTTTGCGTAAATATAATATTGAATCCGGTTAGAGTATAAAACCAAGCACAATACATGAAAAATTTGAAATGTGTATAATTATTAGGTAATAATAAAAAAAACTGATATGCGAACGAATTTGATTACTATACGAGGAACGTGAACCTAAATCTATCGTGAATTCGTTCCAACTGCTTTACGCTAAGCTAGTTCAACTAGTAACCAATTTCTCGCTCGCATTTATTTACACTGGACACTTTAACATGTCATTTATTTGTAAACGTTTATATATTATTTCTATTTCAGCTTTCCAATACGAATAAGTTCAATACCAGCATGAGATACAATTTTCCCTCTAGTTACCAATTTCTCGCTCGCAATTACTTACACAGGACATTTTACCACACCATCTATTTGAAAATGTTTATATATTGTTTCTATTTCTGCTTTTCAATATTAATAGGTTCAAGTCACGTGTGAAGTACTCATTTTTCCGTTCGTGAATGAATTTCCATAAACAGCTTGGCATGTCAAATGCTAAATCAACAAATAAATAACCAATAATTTAAATAAACATTAAACTTTTTGAATTAATACATACCTATATTTATATGCATGTACTGTTGTTTTACATTTTTTTTCTTTTTCAGATATATTTATTGTCAGCGCTTATATGGTAAGTGAATTTAGTATCATTCTTTTTTTTCTGAGGAGCTATATCTCTGTTCATATAGATGGTTCGTATCGACGGTTCATATAGGGCTCGAGCCTCCTTTGCAAAGGTTGGCAAATTGACCTACACGCCGGTCAAACGGGTTGGTATATGGTTTCATTTCGAGTTTTCCTTCTCTTGCATAGATGTTATATACATACTGTAATCTCTATTACCACTCTACTTTTCTCTATTACTACTCTACTACTATTCTTCCATTAAAGTTTAGTTACTCTGTTTCTAAATAACTTCCTGCAGTTAACATAAGCTTGTAATAAGTTTACTAATTAAAAAAAACAGCCGTTAATGGTGTTTTGTTACCTCAACTCTACACCTTTCTTGTAAAGACTTTACTTATTCAATAGATAATATTGGTATAGATAATAAAGATTGCTTGCATTCTAAATTAAAGCTAGGATTGTTAGTATGAATTAGGGTCCTTAAAAAAAACATCGATGTTTGTTCGGAAACATTGATGTTCTTGGTTTCGATATGTGCATCCCTACGACTAAGGGATAAAATCTGTTTAAGAGAAGGAAAACTCGAAATAAAACCCTGATAATAATAATATCTATCCGTCTAACCAGCATGATATAGTAGGTAGTCACCCTTCTGTTTTAAAAGACACTCATGCCAGCAATCGTCCTGAATATAAGGAATTATGACTATGACCAAAAACTCTTCATCTCGGTCTATAATACGCTGTTTATCTTCCTAATATAAAAAGGAGCAAATGGTTTTATACTAGACTGCACTATTGACAGTCTTCAGCCCCGGGCCGGTCGGTTCGGGGTAATACCACACTCTAGCCGCTAATATTCGGTCTTGTATGAAATCTTTGGTGACAACATACTGTCGTGTCGATAGTCATCTGTCTACAGCCGCGGGCCGGTCCGTCCAGGGTAGTACACTCTCGCAGACAATCGACGTCCGAGTAGTAGCAATTTGTTACTACGCTTCGTTCGGTGAGCGAGAGAGCCGGAAACCCAACTTTCTGAGGGTGTTTGTGTGTGGAAGGTTTTAGTGATGCCTTTAGTATCACCGAACCTCATTGCACGTATTCACACTCCCTTCACTTTCTTCGCGGTAGGCAGCGGCCTTGCAAAGGTGTATGAGTAGCAGCAACACTTACCATCAGGTGTACTATTTGCTCGTTTGCCACCATTTGCAATAAAAAAAAATAAAAAATTGCAAATTCGTGTGGTGACGAAATAAGAATACAATTCACCACCCCCCATATTTTGGCCGTGGATGTCGTAAAAGATGACTAAGGGATATACCTAATACGCATATAACATCTATGCAAGAGAAGGGAAACTTACCCCTAACTAAACCCTATAGCAACCAGTCTGACCGGCATAGTATACTAAGGTCAGTTTTCTTCCTTTTTTTTATTGCCGATGGTGGCAAACGAACAAGCAGTACACCTGATGGTAAGTGATGCCGCCGCACATGGACATTTGCAATACCAAGAGCACAGCTAGGCTGCTGCCTACCGTAAGGTAAAGGTAAAGGTGCTCTTCTTAAACCTCGTTTAAAAAGGACATTTCATAGTGCTCGTGAAACACAGCAGCAGGTAGTTCATTCCAGAGCCTCCACGTACGTGGGATAAATGATCACTGGAAACGTACAGTTGAAGACCATCACGTTTCCAGGTGAAATGGATGAACCTATTATGGAGGAGACTCGAGCCCAGCAGTGGGACGTATATGGGCCGAGATGATGCAACAACTTCATATAATTTCTGAACGACTTCAAACACTTATCTGGCAGTGTCATCAGATTAAGAATTTATACGAATCACATATATTTTTTTTATATTCGTCATAATTTTATGAATCATATTATTATTTTCACATTGTTTCTAAAAAATAAATGTATTCATATTTTATCGCAAATCTTATACTTAGTACTTTTCTGCAGAATGTATGTATATGGACTTACTGTGAAATAAATTGTTGACTTCATATTTTAAGAGGGTCTAATAACGTATGTTTATCATCATCGTCATTTCAGGCTATCGCCGTCCACTGCTGGACGTAGGCCTCCCTCATGTTACGCCACAGAGTGCGGGCCTGTACCACCTGCATTCAACGACGCCCAGCAACTTTCAACAGGTCGTCGGTCCTCCTAGTGGTAAGGCGTCATACACTGCGTCGTCTGATACGTGGTCGCCACTCGAGAATTTTCTTCCCCAGCGGTTGTCGGTTCATCGAGCGATGTGGCCTGCCCATTGCCATGAATCTTTATTATCATCATTTTAGTCCACAGAAGACTTACTGTTAGTCTCAAGTCCCTTCCGCAATGGGAGGGAAATTGACCTGCTATGTCGCCGCTGGTCAGACGTGTTAGTATACGCTTTTATGTCAAATTATTCTTTTCTTGCATCAATATTATGTGCATATTATATTCCTTAGTCGTCTTTTACAATAACCTCATGCAAGATGATAGGGGGTGGTAAATTGTATTCTTACTCCATGCAACACTTTTTTGCCCATGAGTGCCATATATGATGACTAAGGAATGTAATATGTAAATAACATCTATGCTAGAGAACTAAATCGTGAAATAAAGCACTATACCAACACGCCTGACCAGCGTGGTATAGTAGGTAAATTTTTCTCGTATCTAAGAGGAGTCTTGCGCCCAATGGTGGGACGTATATGAGAGATAATGATACCTAAATTAAAAAAAAAGTGTGTGTACAAAGTACGCATATCAGAAGTGAAAACTCCTTTATCCATTATCCTTCAGCCTTCATCCTTCATTCTTCACCCTTCATCCTTCATCCTTCACCCTTCATTCTTTATCTATTCTTTATCCTTTATCTCATTCTCTCACCGGCTAAATCCTTATACATTTACGTGTTTGTATTTCTATGCTTTTTCATTTCATCGAATTTGAAATCACAACGATTCTAAAGAAGTTTCACTTTAAAAATGTATTACCTAGTTCTGAAGGCATATTTGTACGACACCGTTTTCTATCTTTATTGCTAACGTGATGTCAGAATACTTCGGTCTGACTGAATTGGTCTTGTATTATTATTTTATTTTTGGGCTATGGTTTACTGCACCTGCCTGGGGTGACATCAAAATATAGGTCTGAAAAGCATGATGTTATCGATTTCAACATAATTTACCTAATTGCATACCACTTAGCGAACGTTTTACTTTTCAAAGGGTGGCAACGTTGAAACTTACTACTTCACAAAGATAACTACACTAATACGAACATGAACCGGCCTTCAGAACAATTAAAATCTCGTATAAAAATATAATAGGTATATTTCTTTGGCGTAACAAGATAAAAATCTTTATAAAATTTTATCCTTCGCTTTATCCTACGTTTATAGAAAAAACGACAGTAAAAATAGAAAAAAGGCATTAAATACATTGAAAGTTTTATTATAACATTGACATCAGTGACCGCGCGACTGCGCGCCCATCGTAAAAAATGTTGACTAGCTAACTTCAGAGTGTAGGTTTTTCGTTACGATGTGCGCGGAATATTAAAATTTACTCTTATCATTTTTCCCTAACACGCCAAAAGAAGTACCTACAACTTCAATAATTAATATTTTAAAATCATTCACCTTTTCTACCTTTATCAATCTCATCATCATCATCTCAGCCCATATACGTCCCACTGTTAGGCTCGGGCCTCCTCCATAACGGAAGGGTAATTGACCTACTACACCACGCTAGTCAGACGTGTTGGTATAGGGTTTTATTTCGAGTTTTCCTTCTCTCGCATAGATGTTATAGGTATGCGTTTTATATCCCTTAGTCGTCTCGTACGATCACCCACGGGGTGAAGTAAGAATACAATTCACCCGCGGGGTGAATTGTATTCTTACTCCGTCACCACACGGAATCTAGCATCTTATATTTTAAGTTTTATCAATCTACTTTCCTATTTTATTTAAATTTATTATAAATTTATTATTCTACAATCTCAAATATTACCTAAAAGTGAAAACATTTTCCGATTCCTCTTTAACTTTTCTTATTAAATTTGTTGCGAGTTCCAAGATTATTAAAAGTACACCAAGGTTTGAACCTCGGGACTGCCCGAGGTTCAAACCTTGGTGTCATTTATGGAGACCATTGTGGATCTTAGCTTACAATAGTTACCATAGTGAGAATGTATGATAGAAATAATCCCAATAAAAAAATACTGTGGGTATCGGTCACACGAGCCCAAGCGACTTGTAATGCACCATATTCATTTAACTATTAGACCACTGATATAATCCGCAGTTTTGCCATTAAATTCCATTTAGTACATATATTTTACATAGATTCTTCATTTTTACAATTAATACTAAAGGCACGTATAAAAAACACTTTATCGTGTGATAACGGAGTAAGAATACAATTCACTACCCCCTCTCTTCCCTGTGGGTACTATAAAAGACGACTAAATGATCAAATATGCATATAACATCTCTTCAGGAGAAGGAAGACTCGAAATAAAACGCTATACCAACACGTTTGACCAGTGCGGTAAAATAGGTCAATTACCCTCTTATTGTGAACAAGGTTAGAAACCAATAGTGGGATGTATGAGCTGAAATGATGATGATAACCTGTAATAGTCACGATCAGCTGCAATTAGCTGTATTAACGCGTGGAACACGTGGCCCAGCTGGGTCGAACCGAAAAAACCAAGCGGACCCGACCGTGTTAAAGTGACGTCATAACACGAAATCACTCTAAGGCTGGACTCATACATCCGGAATTCCTATCTGAATTCAGAGTCAAAATTTATAATTGGAATGCCGGCAAGCTGCCTCACACACATCTTAAAAATTCAGATAAATCAGTAGTAGTCTCGTGTTTCTCAGCTCAGGCAAACGTCTTGGATATGGAAGGGGAATTCATAATCTGATTCCGGTGTGTGTATGCTCGCGTGTTCAAATGTAGGAAACACGTGCGTTATGAAACCATCTTAAATATTATCTTAAATATTCCGAATTGGAATTCAGAACGCTCGTCAGTATCATTCTTACAGATTGATCTGAGAAAATCATAATTTGAAAAAATCAGAATGTGTGTAGAGCATAATTCAATTGTATGCAGTTCCGGGCTTTCTGAATGAATAATATCAATTCAGATTATGGATACAGAGAGGAATTCCGGATGTATGAGCCCAGCCTAACATGCTTAAAGACAATAAAATCACTTATTATATCCGTTTAAAATTTTCATAGACAACTAAAAATTTGTTAGCTATAAACGTTATCGTATTTGTTTAAATTGTAAGTATACTAGATAACGCCAAAAATATTAGATTGAACAGAGATTTTGATATCGATATCTATTGGTAGTAACGATAATATTTATGTAGGTAGATACAACATATATACTGGGAATTACTGAATCGAATTTATAAGATAATAACGTAAATGTGCCATCTAGTTTAGTTCTTCGCGGGTGTCGCAACTTATCAATAATATTGACAATTTATAATTTCAACATGAAATTAATTTTGATACAAAACTATAGGTACTGCGGGAGACATTGCAGTGTTCGAAACGACGGCCAATTAAAAATCAAATTTAGACGTAACGTTTTTTTTTATGTTTACGCGAGTATTGCACATTTGAAATGAGACGATTTTTACGGATTTATCGTGTTTGCATTTGATATTTATTTGCAATTCAAAGACTTTTCAAAGTTATGGTAAAAATTATTTTATTTCAAAGATACAAAAGTAACGAAATCCATAAAAATAGTTGTATTTCAAATGGTACTCGTATAAACATTAGAAATCATTATAGAATTCTTCTATAGCACTTCGCAAATATTAATTAATTAATTAATAATTAAAAAAAAACATTTTTTTTTTGGACATTGTACCGGTTTGATTATTAGACAAATTCTATACCAATCGAAAGTATGAAGCCCATAGAATATGCAAACGTTAGATTGCTTATTGTTTTCCGATCACAACTCTCGGGTAGCCAGGTATAAACAGATAAATCGATACTAGCATTTTGCACCGGTCTGATCGACGTTTGCATTCATATTCTATGGGCTTATACTTTCGATTGGTATAAAATTAATCAAACCGTGCACCGGTACATGTACAAAAAAAAGAATATTAATGAATTATACTCTGGACTAAAATTTGTTAGGCAACCCATATGCAATATATTTATTGTAATATTAAATTACATAAAAAATAAGTTTCATCAAATAAGCATCTCGGTGAAGGTCGTTGTATAGCGGGATCTTAGACCAGAATCTTTGACGCTCAGCCATAGATTTAAATCGTATATGCACTCGGCTACTTTATGATCTTCGCCGTCAAGTATGGTGATTTCCACCTATGACTACTAAATTTAAGGTATCACCTATGACAATATGCATGGCGTATAAAGTCATAGTCACATATTAATAATCTTCTTAAGTGTTACCTAAATTTTATTTAACCTCGACTAACATCTCTAGTTTTTTGAGTGTACCTTGGCTCAAGGAATTGTTTTCTTGAATCTCAACTCCATCAGCGAACTTGTTGCTCGATCGCGATTAAATAGCCAAAGATTATTACGGGTAATCTGATTTCTACACCCATGCTTTTAACTAGGAGAGTGTTATAAGCAAATAGTCGTCGTAGATAGCATATTATACGCCATGCACGTACATAGGTATAACACACAATCAGTATGGTTAAAATTCTTGTACAGCTTAGTCTAAAATACCACGAACAATTAGCTAATTCATAAGTTGAATGTCAGTTGAGAATAGACACAAGAATAACAGAACTTGATTCCTATGCAAGGGTACAGCGACAGGTAGGTAGGTACAAGTAAGTAGGTACAGCGAAAGGTACAGCTATGCAACATCTAGCTGTGCCTTTGGTATTGTAAAGGTCCATGTGTAGCAGTATCGCTTATAATGAGGTGTGCTGCTTGCTTGTTTGACAACAGAACAATAACAAAAAAAAAAACTCTGGTTCTTAAGATTAGATTCTTCTTGCTTTATATAGCAAATCTTGAGTGTGGGACTTTTTAAATTTAATTGACATGATAAACTTGTAATTATTAAATGCACTCAAGCACTTAGCTGTTAACATATTGGTGGTATATAACAACTCAAATAATTGTCCACTTATTTCTTCTCAAAAAGTCTGACTCTATTATAATTAGGGCGTATTAACCTTATTTTAAAATAGCTATTATATTAGTTGTGCCAGCAATAACGACTGAGGATAATTTTGTGATATTAATAAAATTTCTTCATTGAAATACTACTATGTAATACTGCCGAGTGTAAATTAATATCTAACAACATTTCAAGAAATGCGGCGTAATAATTTGTGTATGATTCGCTGTTAAACCATCGAAAAGTTTTTTTTTAATGATTCCAATAGCTCCATATAATGTTTTGTCAAACATCTTCAATGTACAGATTTTTCTATCTACTATTTTATTATTAATATAAATAATAGTTGTCTCTTATATGTAGAGATCTAATAGGAGCAAAATCAAGCACTACTTAATCACAGCCTCAACCTGGTATAACGAAACTACGTCAAGAGAATCTGTTGCCGCATAAAAGTGCTATTATAGCACAAAAAAGCGATGGCCTTAGACAACAAAGGTTAAACAGTATGACACAAATTGATTTTATATCATAAACAAATGTGACGACATTTCATGTGTCCGTTACTAATTTAATTATTTATCTGTTTCATTAACGTCAATCATAATGAATTCTGAGGATACATTTCCGTCTTCCAAAATCCACTGGTATTTATAAAAATATATGTTTTGTTGACTGCTTTGGGTTATTTTTTGATTAGTTTCTAGTATAATCCTAATTATCAACTTTGTAATATCTAATTTATTATATCCTGACATTTGGTTTGCCCCTTAAGCTTACGAAAATCAAATGATCGGTGCTTAGTGGCAGTTGGTAGGTGTTTAATGATAAAAAAAGGAGAAGACATGAGTTACATCTAAACTACTGTCTTCTATAAAAGCAATACTATTGTGTAATTATTAAAAATGTTTGATAAAGAGTATAACACAAATCTTGCGTAAAAGAACTACTTATGGAAAAAATAAATATTATCAAGTTTCTGCGGCGTATGAATGAAATATGTTGAAGTAGTAGTCAATAGAATACACAGCACAAGGAAAAAATGGGGATCGTTGTCCATGTTCTATCAAATGTTGACGTTTTCAATATATTGACATAACTTGACATAAGTACAAGAGTATAATTATTCCGTCCTTTCTCATGTTGTGGACTTGACTACTATCCTAGTGTTCAAGGGCAGACTTTAGTGTATATTTCTGGTAGGAATCATAAAATATACGCTTTACGTTAGAAGGGATTTAAAAATTGATATCCTGTAAATACAAAATTCCTTATGGTGACAAAGTAAGAATACAATTCATCACCCCTCTCTTGCCTAGGGGATTAAATATGCATATAACATCTAGGCAAGGCGAGGAAAACTTGGAATAATACCAACTCGTCTGACCAGCGTGTATATTAGGTTAATTTCCATCGTATTGTGGAGGAGGCTCGAGGTCAACAGTGATACGAGCTGAAATCATGATGCCGATGACATTCAAAAGTTTCGTGCTGTTAAAAAAAATAATCATCTATTTTAAACATTGAACCCAGAGGGTCTTGACCGTAATAACCTCTTTGGATCCGATCCTACTAAAGTCCACTAATATTAACTACCTATAGGTAGTGACAAAAGATGCACGTCTACTTAATTACGCGTAAAATGACGTATTTAGTAATAATTTGCTTATCTAATTAAGAAAAATAATCCAGGAATAAAACAATATTTTCCGGAATATCGTTCAGTTGGTATTCCCAGAAACCAAGTTTATTTTAAAGTTTACCTTATTTTATAGTTTATCATATTGTATCAGTAAACGCGAATAATATTTTATTAAATTATTACCTATTTATTTATAATAAATTAACGTGTTTTATTAAACAAACGTAGGTATGTACGTATTTTTAATTGCCTTAACTTCCGTGTGGTGAAGATGTAAAAATACAATTCAGCAGCCTTTTCTTGCCCAAAAGTGTTGTAGAAGACGACTAAGGGATTACCTTATACATATGTATATACACTCTATGCAAGAGAAAGATAACTCTAAATAAAACCTTACGCCAAGCCGCCTGATCAGCGTGGCATATTGAGTCAATTACCCTCTCATTGTGGAGGAAACTCGAGCCCAACAGTGGGACATATATGAGCTGTAAAGGCTAAAGAAGATTTTAAAGTTACACAGTTTTTGTTTATAATAGACTAGCTTACCAAACAGACGTTGTTCTGTTCAAATAAGCGCCACCTATCGGGTCCAATTGTGAATCTAAACCATTCTCGAATCCTCTTATACACACACAAAAGTAACATACACACGTACACAAGAAATATATATATATAAAGATTATAAAGATTAGAGACTTATTTCTCGTAAAGATAAGCATCAGAAAACTAGTAATGTTGATTAAAAATGGTTCCTATATCCTTAGCTTGGAGTCCAAGACTTCGTGCCATCAAAATTACTATTAATTAAAATCGGGCTAACAATGATGAACGAAAAAAAATTTTACCTTTATCATCACGGCTCATATATGTAAGTCCCACTGCTGAGCTCGAACCACAATGGAAGGAACCTACTACGTTACGCTGGTCAGACGAATTGGTATTTTATTTCGAGTTTTCCTCCTCTTACGTTTTGTCCGCATACTTTAATCATCTTTTAAGATACCCTTGGGCAGTAAAAGGGGTGGTAAATTGTATTCTTACGGAGTATCCCTACACATAAAATAATAAAAAAAATTATTCAAAAATGATCACATAACTGTATTATTTGTAGTTCACAAATAAAAGGTTTCTAACCTGTAGGTTGAATTCTTAATTATTTTTAGCGTTGATATTTTTGCAAGTATCAATAATAGAAACATATAATATTTATAAAGCGTCTAGTTACGTCAAGGTGGCCGTTATTGAAGTATACGAATGGGAGGGAGTGAACGGACGCCATCGCAATACATCAAAGCACTATCGACATCCGGCACAGAAGCGGGTTATCGGGCGACCTCCGAAATTCCCGGCAATTAGCTGTACGCGTTGCGGCCCTTTCCTCCTGACTCCCGCTCCTGCTTGCCACTTCCGCTCACTAAACCACACATACCTTTTATCAAAATAAACATTCATAAATGTATCTGATATACTATTTTTAAAACTCATTGTTAATTTAAACGATGTACATAATCAAATCGATATATTCGGCTTTAATTTGTAATCTTTATTAATATCCTATGGTGCACTGCAGAGATGGTTGACCTGTTTAAATATAACCTCATATGCCAAGTGTAGTGGGTTCGATCTCCACGCAGGACAATGATTTGTGTGATCTACAAATTTGAAACAAAACTATTTTTACGACTTTTTGATTTTTGATCCACAAAATTTCATCATCATCATCGCAGCTCACATACGTCCCACTGTTGGGTTCAGGCCTCCTCCATAATGGGAGGGAATTTGATCTACTATACCATGCTTGTCGGACATGTTGGTATAGGGTTTTATTTCGAGTTTTCTTTCTCCAGCACAGATGTTATGTGCATATTATATCCCTTAGTCGTATTTTACGATATCCATGTGAAAGATAGGGAGTAGTGAATTGTATTCTTCCTCCGTCACCACACGAAAACCACAAAAGTTAATCTTATATCTTTAAACGAGCAATTCTTGTATATATATATTCAGGATCTCGGAAACGGCTCCAACGATTTTGTTGAAACTTAGCATACTAGAGGTTTCGGGTCTAAAAAATCGATCTAGCTAGGTTTTATTTATAGAAAATGTTGTTATGTCCGTGTTTTTAGCAAAACAATACATGACATTAAATTTTAAAAGAATATGAATTCAAATTTCGTTGTCAACGTCATGAGTTACGATAGCTCAGTAGGCAAGTTGACCGGTTCTAATTTTGGTTTTTTTGGCCATTCAAACAGCATCGGTTCGAATCCAGGTGTTATTATTATTCTCTTTTTGTAATTTTTTATATTTTTCTCATTATTTAATTTTTATTTTTTATTAATATATATCTAAATAAATACAACAAAAATATTCCGAGCAAAGCTCGGTCAATCAGATATTAACTACTTATTCCTGTAGCGGTTAGATATAAATCTCTGTAATAACGATGACTTGTCGAACGTGAGTCATCTGAGTCCCCTCGTGACTGAATGCTGAAAAGTGTTCGTAAGCTCACGTGTCAGGCAAAATTAGATACAAATGCGATAAAATCCATAAAAATAGCTTTATTTTAAACTAGCAACCCGCCCTCGCTTCGCTTCGGTTTCAGTCGCCAGTAACCGCATAGTTCCCGTTTCTGTGGGAATACTGGGATAAAATATAACCTATGTTACTCCCTGATAGTATAGCTTTTCATTGGTGAAAGAATAATTGAAATCGGTTCGGTAGTTTAAGCGTGACAAACAAACAAACTTACTTTCGCATTTATAATATTAGTAATAATAAGGATGTGTAATACTAGAGTAAACATCAGAAATCATTAGATTCACACATATTAGTTCTGTGTGCTGAATCTCAGTATACGTTGTCTGTTAGGTACTCCACACGATGCAAGGATTTATTGCTTGGAGAGAAAAAGACATTCAGCAAACTTATATAGATTAGGCTAAAGGTGACCGGATGCTTTATGCCAGACCTTTAAATAAACAAATCGGTGTTTATATATTTAATTTGTTTATTCTTTTTGTTCGTTGTTGTTTATTCTGCTATATTTAATTCGTTTATTCTTTTTGTGTAGTGACGAAGTAAGAATACAATTTGTGGTGGATTGTGGTGTAAAAGACGACTAACAGACATAATATGCAATATAACATCTGTGCAAGAGGAGAAAGCCTCGAAGTAAAACCTCAACCAAAACGTCTGACTAGCGTTGCCAGGGGTCCAGGTAAAGCCGAACATAGGTAGGCTTTTTAATTGTGTGTCTGGCCAAAATAATCGGTGTCCGCCTTGTCCGGCTTTTATTAGGCTTTTTACATTTCGCAAACGAGCTAGCGCCGAGCGTGGCCGAGCGCAGGCGAGTCGACTGTTGTCATAGTAATCCAAAAAGCTTAATTTGACATAAATTTTTTTGTCGTACCTAATAATACTAAAACACAAAATCCTCAATAATGTAGGGTGTCTGGCCTTTCTACCCAAATGTCCGGCCAAACTGGCTGGTCTGTCCGGCTATTAGGTTTGACGACCTGGCAACCCTACGTCTGACTAACGTGAAGCAGCCCAAGCCCAGTAATTAGACGTATCTAAGCAGAGATAATGATGATCATGAATCTGTTTGTTTGTTTGATTGCGCTAATCTCAGTCATCAGAAGTTGGTTTGGGCAAATTTTCTATTTCTTAGCCTGTTTATCGGGGAAAACTAAAAATATAGCATTGCAATTAAAGACACCAATGTGTGACTTAAAACAGTAGCACAACGAGAATATATAACAACAATATATTGCTACTGAAGTACTGTTGTCACAACAACCGTTGTAATAACAGTTTTATATTAAGTTGTCATTGAAATAATACGTGGAATTAAAAGAAACAATAATTTTAAATATAAATACGGGTGTAAAATTAAAAATAAATATATAAATAAATTAAGTTAGCAAAGCTAAGGGGACTGTTCAAGCTTTGTAACGGCATTACTTGTATTTTATATTTATTGTGCAATTCTTTTCCTTCACCAGGACCTAATCGGGCCTAATATAAAGCCCATCGTTAACAGGGACTGTTAATTCTGATTGTTAATTTAGATTGATAATTGGAACCGGTAGGTGGCGCTGCGATCGATCTCAAGGCGAATTCCTTTTTCTATTTTTTTAGATTTGAACAGAACAACGTCCGTTGGGTCAGCTAGTTATTTAAAATAATCTAATAAAAATGACTCATTTTAATATAATCAACGCGATATCTTCTTACATAAAAAAAAAACGTTAGTACTATCTTTTATGACGTAATGAGACGGTTTTTGGTGTATATTTCACAAGCTGTTCGTATTGCCTAGGTACCGCCATGTATATAAAGTAATAAACATAAAAATAAAGTAGGTGCTTTAACCGTCTGAAGTCATTATCTTGAGGAGCGCGGTAGGTACGGTCGCTACTAAATAAATACGTAGAACATGAATGAACGTTTGCCCGTCGGATCGTGTAGAGCGAGCACTTCCGGCGACAAGTAATAAGGGCACCATACGTTACCGACGATATAATTTCGAAACGGGAGAGTCTAAGGAGGTCACTGGATAAGATTACAGTTAACTGTGTAAACAAACCGTTTACATTGATAACTCGTTAGCAATTTTTGCGTTGGCGCCTGTGACGCGTCATTGGACTTTGTTGGTACGATAAGCAACCCGCTCAATACATTTAATACGATAAAATTATCAATGAAATCCTTCATTGGCAAGACAAGTTGTATACCAATGTTGACAATTACACATCCGGTTTGTTTTCAACAATGACATATATTTCATTCATTCATCATTTCCGCTCATATACGGCTCGAGTCTACTTCACAAGTTCTACTTGGTGAGATGTGTTGGCATAGGTTTTTATTTTGGAGTTTTCCTTCACTTGCATAGATGTTATACGCGTGACGAAAAAAAAATGTAGTTAATGCACCTATATTATATAAATATTCTATATATTTAATGTATCGAAGTAATGTAGACGGTATCATACGGGCACGAAGGTCCTGTGTCGAGAACGCCCACTCTGACGAGGGCCCTAAAAGTCCACAGTATTTGCTTATAGTACGTATCTAACATATTATTTTAAGCATTTCATATTTGCAGTATATCCTAATGATCAATTTTAATTCATTCCATTCATCCAAAATAAATATTAGTAGAAAATTGAAATTGTTTTTATGTTCATTATATTCCCAAAATCTTTATGAACTCAATGATCCCGGCAATGCCTATGTGGAGCTGCCAATCTGAAGCTCGGCAGCTTCAGCAGCGATTACTTGCTCAAACAGATAAGAGTAGTTGGACTATATTAGCCGACATGATGATGTCCTATTGAGACTGAAATTATAGCTATAACAATAGCCAGTATTGAGTGTGTCTCACAAACTTGTGATTTGATAAATTGCCAAAGTTTTTTTCATTTTCTTCGCGATTAAAATGTTTATATTACAGTAAATATTGGCAATACAATATTGAGTCCAATCACGTGAATACGTTCGCCTGATTGCAACGACTTGAGTATTTAAGCATATTTCATTATTATCAATATTAAACAGACTATTAAGGTCCTTTGTTGGATCTACGTCTCGTCAAGAATGGATCCCATATCCATATTTGGTTAGCGGATTGACGACTGCAGCTGAATTACCCAGTAGAGCAATACCTCTACTGTTCTTACTTAGCTTGTTTTTATGTAACCCAGGGCACCCGGGTTAGCAAAGGAATGACGCCAAATTGTTCTCTTAATCCGTCACCACAAGAATATTTAATAGCCCAAAAACTCTTATAAGTCAAAAGTAAAATATTTAACAAGAAATTCGGGTAAATTTGATAGTGGGATAAGCAATACTAGATTTTAATATCTAATCATTAAATTCTTAATAATATGTTTCCGTTTCTCAGTTGATTCGGATTTATAGTAAATAACGTCGTAAGGTTATAACTTCGTTTCCGTGTATTCCCTCTCTCTAGCCCATAGGTATCGTAAAAGACGACTAAGGGACTAAATATGCATATAACATCTATGCAAAAGAGTGAAAACTTGAAATTAAATCCTGTCTTGTCTAACCAGCGTGGTTTAGTTGGCAAATTGCCCTCCTACAGTGAAGGGGTGAGTGACTGGATGAACAGAGGAAGGTATATAAGCTGAAATGATTTTGAATGATGAACGTCGTAATAAACTTACAGATATGGCAGATGTCCTGGATGGCGCGTGAATGTACCAAAATTCAAATAGCATCATTTGGCATTAGATACTTATGTTTTTTTTTCTGTACCCGCGAAAACTACCACCTTTATGGTTTTGGCGGGCACTGAAAGCATTATGTAAATGGTCTAGTACTATATTCAACATCTTAGTCTTTCAATGTATTACATTAAATAACTGAAATGTCATTGTATGCAATGTGGTACGAAGAAACTGCTGAGGCGTAGTGAATACGATACAAAAATGCTTTACAAATATTTTCGATTAATACCCAAATTCCGAGAAGCGTACCATGAATAGTGTAGCCATAGTCTATCGCATTGTCGAAGACGACAATTTGACTTACTGGCGAGCAATGTCAGTAATAGGAAGTAAATAAAATGTGAAAAGAATAATAATTTATGAACAACAATGAACTCGGACAATATGGATGGTTAATTGTAAACACCGTGGTTGTTATTGGCGAAATCTTGTAAACGCTATAAAAAAAACTGCGTGGCTATATTGCATGCAGGTTGTCATAACAATCAGAGTCATAATAACCAACTACAACAAAATTCTTTACACAAACGTCATTAAAATCTTTTACAGTTATATAACATGTGGTGACGGAGTAAGAATACAATTAACCACCAACCATATCTTGCCTTTTGGTGTCTTAAAAGATAATTAATGCGAATATAACAACTATGCAAGAGAAGCAAAACTTAAAATAAATACCAACTCATTTGACCAGCATGCGTATAGTAGATCAATTTCCCATAGTAAAGGATGAGTGTTGATTGAGCCCAGTATTGATGATGAGCTGTGATGATGCTAATGATGATGATGATGATGATGGTGTAAAAAGGACTTTGTACCTTCTGATAGTAATTCGGACTACTGTTACAGGGCCATAAGAATGTAACTACGCAGTGATGGCAGATCAAAACAATCGTTTATTCAGCGCTATGCGCATTAAATACATAGCTTTCAAGCAAAATACAACCTTATCAAAATTAGTTAAAGTCTATATTGAGATGTTAATTTTTCGCATGCATAGCAAGTAATGCTTCAATATTGCGCATCGCAATGTCCTTATATCAAATACGTAAATTATTTTATCAAATGTAATGTTGTTTTGAATATATCACACTAGCATGGATCAATTTTATATTGTAACTAATGTAATTTAAGAATTAAAAACACAATGGATGTTACCCCTTCTATTTCGTAAAAGACGACTAAATAAAGGATAAAATCAGATGATAACGTCACCTCTGTTGTGTTAAGTGTGTGAAGGAGCAAGAATGCTACCGTATCATAAAAATCCATCAAGGGATCTGGTTAGATAACATCACTTCCAGAAAAGGAAAACTTAAGGGTTAGATAACATCACCACAAGAAAAAAAAAAATTAAAATAAAACTTTAAAACCAAGCCGTCCGAACAACGTGTTATAGTAGACCAAATGCTCTGCTCCCGTGGAATAGGATCAAGTTCAGCATTGGGATGCGTATGAGCTAAGATGACGATGGTGAACTAATGTTCAATTTTCAAAGGCATAACATTACTAGAAGATGTGATGTGAATCATCTACATAACAATAGAAGATGTGATATGAATCACTCATATACTTACTAACAGTAGGTATATGTTATATCTATCATCTACTCACTAATAGTAAATGTGATATGAATCACCTACTTACTAAATGTAGATGTGATAGGAATTATCTACTTACTAACAGTATATGTAATGTGGATGATCAACTTACTAATACTTGATGTGATGTGAATCACCTACTTATTAATAGTAGATGTGATGTGAATCATCTACATACTAATAGTAGATGTGATATGAATCGCCTACGTACTAATAGTAAATGTGATATGTATCAGCTACTTATTAACAGTAAATGTGATGTGAATCATTTACTTACTAATAGTACATGTGATATGAATCACTTATTCACCAATACAAATGTGATGTGTACTACTAGGTACTATTAGTAAGTAGATGATGATGGGAATCATCTACTTACTATATATAGATGTGCTAGGAATCATCTATTTACTAACAGTATATGTGATATGGAGTATCTACTTACTAGCAATAGATGGGATATGAATCACCTACTTATTAACAGTTGATGAGATATTAATCATCTTAAGGACTTACTATTAATAAGTAGATGATTCACATTACATCTTCTTATTTATTAGCCGACCTTTTGCGTCCTGTCTCTCGTATTGCATAGAAGGGAAGTGGAATAAATTTTCCAACTCTGAAATCAATCTCTTCCAACTCCTTCTGTTACGGTTCCCCAAGCAATTAAAAGTGTTTTTCCTGGACTGTCTATCAAAACCTCGGTGTCGATAGATATCATTGTGGATCCAGCCACACGGGTGTTACAATTTGTTCGGATTAGACCCTATAAAAAGTAGATGATTCAACACGCCATAAGTCAAAAGTCATCGCAGTCGAACTCTGTAAGTTTCAACGGAAATAGCATAATGTGTCATTATTTTACATGTTTAATGAATCAATGCAACATATGACTAATATTATTATCTGACTATTTACTTACACTTGAATATGTTTACAATATTGGGCAAGATGTATGAAATATATAATACTATTGTGAAACAACAAGATCAAACTTAATGATGTACATAAAGATCTAAAATATTCATTGAAGACAACAGTCTGTACTAATGAATAAAAACTGTTATCTCTAGTATCGTGAAGGATGTTGCAAATACACAATTAAAGTGCGCCAATAGTTTATCGTTTTTTTTTTATTTTTTTTTTTTTTCAGAAATGGAAAATTGTAAAGAAAACCCTATGCGTGGTATAGTAGGTCAATTTCCTTCCTATTGTGGAGGGAGCTCGAGCTCAGCTGTGAGGAATGGTATTTTTAAGTAAAATTTACTGTTAGTCATTATCATCATCATCTTAGCCTACTGCCTGCTCCATAATAGCACGGCAATCGATCTATTATACCACGTCTTCTGTTTAGTGACAGAGTAAGAATACAATTCACCACTTGCCCATGGATGTCGTACAAGACGACTAAGGGATATAATAAGCATATAACATCTATGCAAGAGAAAGAAAACTCGAAACAAAACCCTTTTCCAACACGTCTGATTAGCGTGGAATAGTAGGTCAATAACCCTCCCATTATGGAGGAGGCCTAGGCCCAACAGTGGGACATTTATAGGCTGAGATGATGATGATGATACCACGTTGATCAGACGTTATTAATATCATAGTAGTTTTTGACAATACCCACGGGTATGCAAGGAGGTCGAGAATTGTATTTTTACAGATGCTAAAGATATTTTGTCTGCCTATATGATATTTTGTCTCTTTAAACTCTGGTTTAGACAACATTCTTTGGATTAAATCAGTATGTTCTAATCTTGTATCTTCAAGCTCCTTAGGAATTGTATTCATTCTGTTTGGTTCCTTCTAGAATCGATCAGAATATGTTATATTGGTTTTCTTCATCATAAAAGTAAACTTTGATAATGGTAATTAGGCAAATTGGGTTCTTAGGGTCAACTTAATACACTGCTTAAATCTTGCTTGCTTGCTCTTATCACACCAAAATAATAGAGGTTGCTTTAATTTACACCAAATTCATTGTGTGTATTATTTTTTATTAAAATAGATTAAAACTTCATATTAAGTTATGTTGAATGGGCTGATGAAGTGTACGTTACATGTTCTAGAGCATATCCACGCCTGTATTGTTAGTTGAACGCCATTGACGTTTATCGGGCGCCTGCAATCCGCGCTGACCCCGCGATATCCTCGATCCACATTACTTCGCCCCACCACCCCACACGATACATTACTCGCGATTATATACCCTCTAACAACATTCGTAAAGACTATATTAGATATTCGTACTAGGTAGGAGCATACGCATGAATGGACAGACTTGTGAATGAATGGACTATGTCCCGCAAGCGATAAGCGCTATCGTCGGGGCCAGCTGACGTCCTATGTTGACAAACCCTGTTCTACTTTCATTGCCCGAGTCGTTTTAGGTTTATCAATCAAATTAATGGCGTTGTCAATATTAGGTACAATATAATGTCTTGTAGTTATTGTAACGCTTTATTTTTGGGGGATACGGTTGGCGCACTCCTCGCACCACTCCGTCCGGGGCGACAGAGGGGCGTAAGCATGCACACCCACATCCACCTGCGCGACACGTCGCCTTCGTCGTTAGGCCGACCACCGGAGCAGGGTGACTTGACGTCAGTAGTCAATTATTGTAACGCTGGGGCGTGGTGGGCCTCCCCCATAATGGAAGAGAATTAACCTACTCTACTGCACAGTTGATGATGTTGTCTGCATATCATATCCCTTAGTCGTCTTTTACGATACTCACTCATCAAATGGGGGTGTAGTGTATTCTTACTCCGTCATTATCATCATCATCGCAGCCCACATACGTCCCACTGTTAGGCTCGGGCCTCCTCCACAATGGGAAGGAGTTTGACCTACTATACCATGCTGATTAGACATGTTGGTATAGGGTTTCATTTCAAGTTTTCCTTCTCTTGCACAGATGTTATGTGCATATTATTTCCCTTAGTCATCTTTTACGACATCCACAGGCAAGATATAGTATCGAAAGTTGTAAACTGCCAGCTTCTGCAGTACCTTGAGGATCACCAGCTGATCAGTGATCGCCAATACGGTTTCCGTGGCGTCGTGCCACATCGTCGTCTTGTCTTCAACTTTCTCAGCTTTTTCTTCACGGTAGGCAACAGTCTGGTTGTGCCCCTGGTATTGCAAAGATCCATGCGCGGCAGCGTCACTTACCATCAGGTGTGCTGCTTGCTCGTTTGCCACCAAGGCAATAAAAAAAAAATAAGATAGAGAGTGGTGAATTGAATTCTTACTCCGTCACTACACGTAAAATATAGTCTCCAATCGGAATCGTAAAAAACAACTACATTATCACCAAGAGAATAGGCAACAGAAAACTCCTTGGCATATTATAGCACCAACTGTGATTGCCTATTGCTCGTTAAGCCTTTAAATTATGGCATTTTTCTCATCAAGAAAGCCTATAATCCCACAGTGGACGTTCATAGATTATTACATGAATTTATTTTCGGAGTCTTGATCTACGATTATCCTATCGGGCCATCAAAACTACAATGAAATTTATTTTAGAGTACAAATAATTGTGGTCAATTACTTATTCGAGTCCAGCGATAATGGAGAACATACTATACTGAACTCTCTTTTTTTTTTAAAGATCGGGCTATGGTCACCAACATGCTGTCCGCTCTGTCCAAGGCGACGCAATGCTGTACCATAAACCATAGCCCACCGTATTCCAACCCCTTCATCATATAGAGTACTAGCAACCCGACCTCTATTCGCTTCGGTTTCAGTCGCCTTACCGGCGTAGTTCCCGTTCCCATGAGAATACCGGAATAAAATATAGCCTATATTACTCTCTGACATACCATTCTCTGACATTCCATTGGTGAAAGAATTTTTGAAAGCGATCCATTAGTTTCGGAGCCTATTCAATACAAACAAACAAACAAATCTTTCCTCTTTATAATATTAGTGTAGATTTATTTTCAGATTTTTCATAGCTTACTTTTTACCTCTCATCTACGGAAGGAATAGATTCCACAAATTCATCGATGTCCAAAACATAAACCTCCACAATGGCCAATTTCCCCATAGGGAGCGGTTGTCCATTTTGGTGATATCTCAGGCAGTTATTACTACGCCCACAACCAAATAAAAGCTTCATCATCACCATTCACTTTCCGACGTCAACTGCTGGATATAGGCCTCTGTCATGTCTTGATACAGTGTGGTCCTGTGCTGCCCACATCCAACGATTCCCAGTAACTCTCACCTGGTCGTTGATCCACCTAATCGTTCTACACTGCGTCGTCTGATTTGTGGTCGCCACTTGAGAAGCTTTCTTCCCTAGCGGTTGTCGGTTCGTGGAGCGACGTAGCCTATGCCACTTCAGTATGCTAATTCATCAAGCTATGTCGGTTACACGCCTTTTTCTGCAGCTTTCGGTATTTGGTAGAGAAATTCTAAGCATAGTCCGCTCCACGTTAGTGCGAATAATAAAAGCTTACATGTAACAAATGATATTCTTAACCCTTTCGAGACACGGAAAAGATTCTATAAATTAGATATTTTATTAAAAAGTAATGTAGTCATGGGAAAAAGGTTTTATTATAATATATTTTCATCGAAAACATAAAAGCAGTAAAATTTAACATCCTGCCCATTTATTCATAGCTCTAACGATCACTAGTTATTTATGCAAATATTTTTTAGGGTTTAATTAAAATATTTTTATGGGAATAGTATTAATTAAGTACAACGATCGAAACGCAATATAATTTATTTACTAAGTGAACCAACGGACGCTCGGGTCTGTAAAAATTAAAAAAAAAAATAACAAAACTTAGAAAAAAGAAAATTCAATTAATTATAATAAAATTCTTTGAATACGATTGCCAGGAATACATACCAGGTTACATAGTTTTAGTGTTTTAAGTTATTTTAGTGTTTAAATTGTTAAAATGATCCCTTTTTTTTTGGGGCTGGGTTACGGTCGGCGCACTCCTCGCCCTGCTCCGTCCGGGGCGAGAGAGGGACGTAAGCACGCACACCCGTAACGCACCCGTGACACGTCGCCTTCGTCGTTGGGCCGACCACCGGAGCAGGTGACTTGACGTCAGTGGTGTTAAAATGATCCCTGCCTTATTGCCTTTCAAATGATAAAGTTAGGAGCACATCGGTTGGAAGATTTCTAGACGTATAGCATCATCCTGTTCTTATCTATACTTGGAGTCAAATCTATATGTAAAAATTTCATAGTACATACATACCTATTGCAAAAGTTGTTGGCAATAGTCTTATAACCGGCCCCCTGCCTGACGTCAACCCTCTTTGGGAATATAGTTGTTGAGCAGGCGCCATCAGATGGAATTAGCCCAGTCAATTTAAAGCTCTTAGTCGTCTTTTACGACACCCATGAGCAATGTAAGAATTAATAGTATTCGTAGCTGCTAGCACACGGCAAATTTGTGTGTCTTATATACTTAGACCAGCTGACCCAACAGACGTTGGTTTGTTCAAATAAAGCGCCATCTAGCGGGTTCAATTGTGAATCTAAACCCTTCTCGAATCCCCATGAACATGGACAAAAAATTTTATTAACATCGGTCCAGCCGTTTAGGAGTTCAGGGATATATACACGTACGCTAGAAATTTATATATGAGATTACATACAAAATAATGTGTCTGTGAAGTTATTTACGTAAAAAGTTAGTTATACTACTTTTGCGTAACAAAATAAAAATCTTTCTAAAATTTTATCCTTCGTGTCATCCTATTTGTAAAAAAACGACACTATAATAGAAAATAGGGTATTTAATACATTGACAGTTTTATTATAATGTATTATCTAGCTGACATTTGTGATGGTGTGCGAGCGCATCGTAAACAATCTGGCTAAGTGCGAGTCGGAGTCGCGCACGAAGGGTTACGTACCACTATCTATTAAAAAATCGCATTTGTTGTCTGAGAACTCTTCTTAAATATTTATTTTATCTTATTTTTAGTATTTGTTGTTATAGCGGCAACAGAAATACATAAATTGTGAAAGTTTCAACTGTCTAGTTATCGCGGTTCTTGAGATACATACAGCCTAGTGACAGACAGACGAACGGACAGACAGCGAAGTCTTAGTAATAGGGTTCTGTTTTGGGTATGGAACTCTGAAAATGATGACTAGCTAACTTTAGGGTGTTGGTCTTTCGTGACGATGCGGTGTTAAACTTCACTCTCGCCATTTTTTCCCAATTCACAAGTACACAAGAAATTTATATATAAAGATATACATTTATTGTTCAAAAAAGGACTGGAACAAATTGGACGCTCTCGATTAAAATGAAAGTCTTTACTGTCTATGTTACTTCCAATTGTAATAGGCTTATCATCATCAGCTCATATACGTCCCACTACTGGGATCGAGCCTACTCCATGTTGAGAGGAAAATTGACCTACTATACCAGGCTGGTGAGGTGGGTTGGTATAGAGTTTTTTTTTTTTCAAACGGGCAAACAGTACACCTGACGGGAAGTGATGCTGCCGCTCATGGACCTTTGCAAGGCCGCTGCCTACCGCGAAGAAAATGAAGGGAGTATGAATACGTGCAATGATGTTCGATGATACTAAAGGCATCACTAAAACCCACCACATGCACCCTCACACCACCCAACACCCTCAGAAAGTTGGACTTCGGGCTCTCTCGCTCACCGAACGAATCGCAGTAATAGATTGTTCGGACGTCTATTTTCTGCGAGAGTGTGGTACCTACTATCCCGGACGGACCGGCCTGCGGCTATAGACAGATAGCGGTCAACAGTGTGGTCCGTGATTTCCTTCTCTTGCAAAGATATAATATGCATGTTAACTCCCTCAGTCGTCTTTTACGACACCCACGAGCAAGAGAGGGGGTGGTGAATTGGGGGGTATTCTTACTCCGTTACCATACGGAATATATGTATATATAGGGTCGATTTTTTCTAAATAATCGGTGTTAATCTAGTCTTCGCAAAATATCATTTTTCTACGAAGAGAATACCATTTGACCCCCTCGCACATTGATAACGATATTTTATTAGGATTAGACTTGATTAGGTTATTTGAGGGTATTGACTCTCCATATCACTGACGAATTACTTCGGACAACATTAGCGTGCTTCAAGAACTATTTCACTTTTTTATAAAACTCTTACAAATGCAGTTTTTTCACGATCTCTTCTGCCGCTGTAAAAAAAAATTTCATTTTGCAAATATAATACAGACATGCCCGCGTGGTGACGTGTTAAGAATATTATAATGTTTCTAAAGTGGCCGGGAAAAGAATACAATTAACCGTTCCCTTTCTTGCCCATGATGCTATCTCCATATCTCTTACCCATCTTTTACGACACTCTAAAAGATGATGATTATGATATGACCATAGCATTTATGCAAAAGAAGGAAAACTCTAAATACTCTATCAACTCTCCCGATCAGTGTGATAAAGTAGATTAATTTTCCTTCTACTGAGCTCAAAAGTGGAAAGGTATTTGAGCTGAGGTGATGAATGGCATAATCACCACACTTGACAGGCGGATTGGCACTCAAATATACGGTTCATGAGCGGTTATATAACTTTCTAAATGCTGCAAAATATTCTCCTGGTACTCCTTCCAACGACATTTTGCGACTTCTACTGGTAAGTGCTATTGTATTGTGGTCATACTGTATTCTCAGGTCATCAGTGACAGCTACCACATAGGTAATAATAATTAATATATAATTGTATGCCTCACTGATTGGGTTCAAAGCTCCTCCAAAAAGGGACGGAAATTGATTATACCACTTGCACAGCAACTTTCAGTTCACCTTTTACAACAACTTTTTTTTTGGGTGGGTTACGGTCGGCGCACTCCTCACACCACTCCGTCCACGGCGACAGAGGGGCGTAAGCACGCATACCCGTAACCCACCCGTAACACGTCGCCTTCGTCGTTGAGCCGACCATCGGAGCAGGATGACTTGACATCAGTGGTCGGCCCAAACCTTTTACGACACCTACGGGAAAGAAAGAGGTAGTAAACTGTATTCTTACTCCATCACTACTAGAAAATTTAGTTTAATAAATTAAAAAAAAACTGTTTTTAATATATTTATTCTGTTCTTGCAATTATAATGAAAATTTCCAAAACTTTTTAAACGTAATAAATTTTTATAGACGAGAGATTGTTGTAGACGAGTCTATGTTGAATTTCTCCCTTGACCGTGATCACTGAAAAGTGTTTGAGACGTCGAGACATCATAAATCAAATGTAAACGCTTAAAATTCGTATTTTTTTTAATGTTTGTCCATTTCAATATAAAGGTGGGCTTGAAAGGGAAAAAATAGATCAAGAAACGTCACCGTACCAAGATGGACCGGATATTTAGTTTATAGTAGAACATTTCTTACATTGTAATAGTATATTACTTAGCTAAATAACCTACAATATAGCAAAATGCGTCATGCTACATTCAAATGAGATTTATTAGGAATTCGTGGAATATTTCTTGAACTATCATTCATCAGTTAGTCATCATCGTCATTCATCATCACCGGATGAACTTTTGAACCTGTCTTATAATCATTCATCCTTCCGCCAACCAATGAACTTTTACTTATGTAACGGTTTACAAGAATGACATGCCAAGATTAACCACTATATATTGTTACTTTAATTCCAGTTGCATGGTACAAACAATGTGTCGTCTGGTTATGGTTGGAGTTTGAGAACCTGTCGTCCGATTAGTCCTGCAATACGGTTCTTTTTTGCTGATGATAGAGAATTCCGTGTGGGGACGGAGTAAGAATACAATTTATTACCTCCTTTCTGGCCCATAGAAGTTCCTTTATTGGGCTCTAGCCACCTCCATAATGGATGGGCAATTGACATACTATACCGCGCTGGTCAGACGTATTAGCATAGGGTTTTATTGAATTTTCCTTCTCTTTCATTGATGTTATATGCATCTAGCACTTACTTGTCTTTTACGATACCCACGAGTAAGAGAGGGGACCGTGAAATGGATTTCTACTCCGTCACCACACGAAAAGTTGATGCCTAGTTGGGTCCAAACTAAGAGTTTCAAAACAATATATCAAACAATCCATTGATGAATATCCTCGAAGTAAAAAATGCCTTATATAATATAACGATAGTCTATTTGGCATCACTTAAAGAACTACAGCTAGCTTAAAGAACTATAGCTATAAGAAGTAGCTATGTGGGGCGGGTCACTCCCTTCCCTCCAATGTGGTTGAGGGCAGTGATGGCTGCTCTAGTAGTTAACTCGTGATCGGGTGCAACTTGTAGGATATGGTCCAACCATATTTTCCTTTCATTTTTTATTTGAACTAAATTAAAAATAAAATAGTTATATCCTATCTTGAAGGGCATCACACTGGAGCTAATACTATATGTTGTATACGTAATTGTATTCAAAAGATGGTAAAAAAATGACAGCCCGCTGAATTTCTTGCCGGATCTTCTCAGCTTGTGGCCGCGTTCCGATCCAGTGGTAGATATTGTATTATATTCAAACGATGTATAAATTTGACAATATGTAAGTGCCCTCAAGGGGCCTATGCAGAATAAATGATTTGATTTGATATAGTATTGTCCTAACATTACCAGAATAGCAAACTTTCACCACAAAGCTATCCAAAAATGTTTCTATAACGGTATAGACCTTAGAACCATCCAAACGATCTGCCCCAAACAGCATCCATTCATCATCATCTCGGAGCATATATGTTCCACTGCTGGGTTCGAGTCCCCTCTATAGTAGAAGGGAAATTAACCTTACTATACCATGGTGGTCAGACAGGATGGTATAGAAATTTGTTTCGAGTTTTCATTTTTTGATGTTATATGCGTATTATATCCCTTAGTGTCCTTAGAAAGTTGGGCTCTCGTTCACCGAACAAGGTGCAGTAACAAATTGCTACTACTCGGACATCGATATTCTACGAGAGTGTGGTACTACCCCGAACGGACCGGCCCGCGGCTGTAGACAGACAACTGTCAACAGTGTGTGTTCTTTAGTCGTTTTTTACGACACCCACGGGCAAGATAAGGGGTGGCGATTTGTATTCTTACTCTATCACCACAAGGAGTAAATAAGCTTACGCTTACCAACATATGCTGCTTGCACATCTGCCACCAAAGGCAATTATAAATTACAGAAGTTTGGAAATTCTTTCTTTTTTCAAAATAAACTTCATTCTCATAATTTTGTTTTGTTGTTTATCACTTCTGGAATGCCATCCACCTTAAAATTTTGACGTAATAAATAAAAAAAACTATTCAACTTGTATTTTTTATAGCATTCAGGTAGTCGTGGCAATAAGTCGACTTCAGCAGAATTCACGGAATGTAATCTGTTATAACAATTAAAAGAATATTTTAGGTAGAAGAAATTTATTTTATAAAGTTTACCTACCGATCAGACGTGTTGATACAGGATTTTATTTTAAGTTTTCCTTGTCTTACATTGAAACTAGGTGACCCAACAGACGTCGTTTTGTTTAAATTAAAAAAAAATAGTAAAACTCATTCTCCTTGAAATTGATTGAAGTTCCACCTACCAGTTCCTAAAACATTCTTTAATGGTTAATCTAAAATATTTTCATATCCATCGGAGCAGCCACAAAAACAATAATCAAAATCGGTCAATCCGTTTAGAAAGAATTCAATTACAAACACGAACAGAAGATTTATATATATAAAGATTACCCGCAAAACATCCCTTAGTTGTATTTTACAACATCCACGGGCAAAAAAAGGGGGTGGTTAATTGTATTCTTCTTCATAACTACACGGATTATGATTATATTTGTCATTTAAGTTGCCTTTTAAGGATCACTGTCGAAAACGGGCATTAATCGTATCAATAACTACGCTAAGCACCATTTAACGAATTCATAATTATCTGACTTAATTATTTAACCATCTTTTCAATTAAAATATATTTTAATTAAAAATATATTATATCACGGCTGATATACAGCATTAAAATTCAAATTGAATATTGAACAGAAATGAAAAGTTAAATTCTTCAGTTCAGTATTTCTATAATCCTAAGTTTTTAAAGAATGAGAATTACATCATTTTATTCTTCCATCTTGTGTATGAATAAAATACTAAAGAGTATTTGCATTTATTATTTAAAAATATTCCATTTGACGAAACTAAACGTTTTGCGTCATCAATAATAATACGTAAAACAAGGGATTGGAATAATTTCTGTGTTCGTATTACCATTTAATTAGCGTGTAGGTGTTTTAATGTAAAAATGAATAAGACTTTATTAAGCTTAAAGTTTATAAATAAAAATAATAATGTGATTTGTTTTAACATTTATAAACAAGATACAGAAAATGTCAACAAGAATAAATATAAATAGCATATTGCATTGCAAGCATTGAACAAGAATCTAGCTCGATGATTGCAATAATAATTAAGTACACACATAACATATTCTCAAATAAATTGCAATTCATTGCATTTTATTTGAGTTCTATGATGTTGGAGATCTACTGAAGAAAATTATGATGGAAATTTTCTAAAGCAAATCTCCATTATTAGCTTAGCTCGAGCTTCTTCCCCAACAGGATGGGTATTGACCTATACTAGACTAGGCTAATGAGACATGTTGGTATAAGGTTTTATTTCGAATTTTGCATATCTTGCAGAGATGCATATTATAATTCCTTAGTCGTCTTTTACGACACCCACAACCAGTATAAGGATTGATAGTATTCGTACTCGCTTCAACACAGCAAACTCAAGATATATAGGTACATGGTGATTATAAATTTAGTATCTTTAAAACTTATAATTCCGTGTGGTGACGGAGTAAGAATACAATTCAACACTCTCTTACCCGAGGCTGTCGTATAGGACGACTAAGGGATATAATATACATATAAAACATCTATATAACAGAAGGATAACTAGAAAGAAACCCTATGCCAATACGTCTGACCAGCGTGGTATAGTAGGTCAATTTCCCTCCGATAATGGAGGAGGCCCGAGCCCAACAGTGGGCTGAGATGAAAACTTATAAGTTTCTTTTTGTAAAATATAATCATGACATTCCGTGTGGTGACGGAGTAAGAATACAATTCACCACCCCCTATCTTACCCGTGGGTGATCGTACGAGACGACTAAGGGATATAAAACGCATATAACATCTATGCGAGAGAAGGAAAACTTGAAATAAAACCCTATACCAACACGTCTGACCAGCGTGGTATAGTAGGTCAATTACCCTTCCATTATGGAGGAGGCCCGAGCCCAACAGTGGGACGTATGTGGGCTGAGATGATGATGATGATGAATCATGACTATCATCACACTAATTAGTGGAACGAACATGAAGGATATAGACAAGAGTGAATGGAAAATAATATATTATGTTGGTACCCTCAACAAATTTAATGACAAAATTTAAAGAAGAGAAGTGGTAGGACCACACTGTTAACAGTTATTTGTCTACAGCCGCGGGCTGGACTTTCCGAGTAGTTGCACACTCTCGCAGAAAATCGACGTCCGAATAGTTGCAATTTGTTACTGCGCTCCATTCGGTGAGCGAGACAGCAAGTATCCCAACTTTCTCAGAGTGTTTGCGAGTGGTAGGTTTTAGTGATGCCTTTAGCAGATATCGCCAAACCTCATTGCACACATACACACTCCCTTTACTTTCTTCGCGGCCTTGAAAGGTCCATGAGCGGCAGCAACACTTACCATCAGGTAAACTATGTACTCTTTTGCCACTGTTTGCAATTGAAAAAAAATGTTGAAAAAGAATGACTCCACTTTCCTCTTACGTAATGCGGGAGACAGAAGCAAATTGACTAATCAGCTAATATGTAAAAGCACACGATAAGCGCAGCAGTACGGCACCACGGATACGGAAAAGCTTAACGGGGCCTATATGTGAGCTTTAAGATTCATTGCTGTAGTAGATATGGCATACGCTCGTGTACTCATGGAAATTTTCTCGAGTTGCTACAAGATCCATATAGTAAACTACTCCAGACGACGATAGTTTGTTAGTCATGTCTAACATAAGTTCTTTTTTTATTGCCAACTATGGCAAACGAGCAAACAGTACAGTGGTAAGTGTTGCTGTCGCTCATGGACGTTTGCTAGGCCGCTGCCTATTGTGAAGAAAGCGAAGGTAGTGTGAATGAGTGAAATGGGGTTCAGTGAAACTACCTAAAGGCATCATCAAAACTCACCACACACAAACACCCTCAGTAAGTTAGGGTTCCGGCTCTCAAAGCGCAGTAACAAATTCGCAGCTACAACTCAGACATCCATTTTCTGCGAGAGTGTGGTACCCAGACGGACCGGCCTGCAGCTGTAGACAGACAACTATCAATAGTGTGGTCCTACCATTAATACGGTGTGTTCCTACCACTCGCGCTTATTTCGCCAAAGATCTCACTCCTAGATAATATGATGTGCTGATTGAATATTGGTGATCAAATATGGATTGTTGACATTCTCCTCCATAATGAGATATTGACCCACTTTTTTTTTTGGGGGTAGGTTGCGTTCGGCGCGCTCCTCGCACCACTCCGTCCGGGGCAACAGAGGGGCGTAAGCATGCACACCCGCAACCCACCCACGATGCACGTCGCCTTCGTCGTTGGGCCGACCACCGGAGCAGGGTTACTTGTCATCAGTGGTCGGCCCGACGGAATACCCCCTATTTGGGGTACCCTCCCATCGACTGACGTCCCCCCTCGGTGAGGACATCGGTCTTTCCTCACGCGGTCGGCCTCTCGGCGGGTGACGGACTAATTCCCCGGTCACGTCACCCGCGGCCTCGGCTAGGGCGGCATGAGGTGCAAGTATTCGCGCCTACGACGCCCCAGTTGCCGGCGGCGGATCGCCTCATCGAGAGATATTGACCCACTGTACCACGTTGGTCAGACGTGTTGCTGTGGATTTTTAATTCGAGTTCCTTCTCTTGTATAAATTTTATATGCATTTTATATCCCTTAGTCGTTTTTACGATTACCACGCGCAAGATAGGAAGTGGTGAATTGTGTTCTTACTTCATCACACACGCAGAATTATATTCAAATTATAAGTCTTAAAAAAATAAATGCGTATTTGTATCTGAAAGATATTTATAATATTTTATTCCTATATCGTGAATACTTACTCTTACGACATAGGGGAAGATGTCCGGATATTCACTTTCTACATTTAAAAATTCAAATTATTTTACTTTTAAAAACGTATAAGTAATAAAAACATGTATTCGTACTTCAATATTATTAATAAATTGTGGATAACAGTTTAGGAATGCATTATTCACGGGACATTTACTTACAAAAATCGTATAACGGATAATTTATATTCAAGACGAGTCTCTATAAATGTATAGATTAGAATATGACGGTGGATTGAACCCTAAAGGGGCAGTAATTACAACGGTGGAAGAGTTCTCACGCAGCGCTGTAACAAGGATGCCGGGTGCGCGGACGCACCTGCTGTCAGCACGCGCCGACCAGCCCCGCGCATACCACCCGTCCCTATCAAACATATTTTTGTAGTAAGACATCTGCCCAAAGTAATCCCTGTATCGTGAAATAAATATACTAATATTGTATAGTTACAATCATCCTTACTAATATTATAAATACGAAAGTAAGTTTGTTTGTTACGCTTTCACGCTTAAACCAACTGAACCGATTTCAAAAATTCTTTCACCAATGGAAAGCTATAATATCAGGAAGTAACCTAGGCTATATTTTATCCCGGTATTCCGACGGGAACGGGAACTACGCGGGTAAGCCGAGTGAAACTGAAGCGAAGCGAAGGCGGGTTGCTAATATACAATAAACCAAAACTATTTTTATATCTTTAGTGGCAGATCGCTGTGTTGTAGCGGCTTCGAATACTACCAAACATTGTGAATGTCTTAAAAGACGTTTAATTGGCAAACTCCATATGATGTCATCTGGTTATCTCATTTCCAAGGAGTGCTGAAGGCAGGAAACCGTCCGTAAAACTATTGCCAATAACTTATGCAATATGTACGATGGACGAGGAGTACATATTGCGTGGACCCAAAAAAATGGAATAAGAGCAGAATAATGATGACGAGGAATGGTAGACGAACAAGCAACTACAGGAATACCAGGAGCGAAATTGCTCCACCAGAGCAGCTACCTACTATAGGCCGTAGATCCAAGATTGGATTGGTTCTCTGGCATTCTCGCTTACTGAACAATCCGCAGTAGCTAATTACCGCTATTCATGCATTGATATTCTGTGAAGAATGGGAGCAGTGTGCCCTGCAACTAAAACTTCTTTTCTAAGTTTTAAATAAAACTACTTTACGGATTTTATCGCGTTTGTATTTGTTGTTTGATTGACCGACGTTTCGAACACTTTGCAGTGTTCATGGTCACGGGCGGACTAAGATGTCTCATGTCCAACAAGTCATCGTTATTACAGAGTATTTATAGCTTGTTCTAAGGCCGACAAAGTCCCAGCTTGCGAGTTCCTCTGATATCTTTTGGAGAGCTTCTTATCATATTGCTGTCAGATATCGATGGAATCACCAAGAGGACTAATTTAAGTAAAAGTATATACATCAACTTAGACCCAACATACTACAAAAGGAGTGAATCTTAATCTCCACATGACCACTCTGAATATATAGTGCTAGTAGCGCCCTGCGGTTTCACCCGCAGTTCCTCTTCCCGTGGGAATATCGAGATAAATTACAGCCTATGTGTTATTCTGATATGTAAGCTATATTATTCTGAAGTTTCATCAAAATCCATTCAGTAGTTTTTGCGTGAAAGAGCAACAAACATTTTCACATTTTCATATCTTCACATACTCACAAACTTTCGCGTTTATAATATTAGTAGGATAGGATAACTCTCGTAAAATAAAATTTCAACAAACAGACATATTGCCATTAAAAAAGAACGCATGTAGCTTGACTTCTCGTTACAGAGTAGACAAATACGAACTGCCTCATGTATTGAAATCGATAGAGCTTAACTTTGATGGTACTTTGAATCCAAATGAAAAACAGCAAGCAGTGCAAGAAGTGTTAAAGATAAATTTTCACAGGACGATTAAGCTCCAGAGTAACATAATACGTCAGTATAGCCTTTAGTTTTATTTCGTAGAACAAGTGGAAAACTAATGTTTATGCGAATTTTATAAATACGCAACTAAATAAATTCTATGGATTTCATTGTGTATAATTTCGTTTTTCATCTGTCGTCTAAATTATTAAGAGACGATTCCACTAGTTTGATGATGATTTGCCATGAATGCTGTAATATATCTAGAACATTGAGTCATTAAATAGAAACGATACAAGCGACCTTTGGTTCAGTGTAGTTTAGATCTAAATAGATAAATAGTCAATGGTCCGTGTGGTGACAGAGTAAGAATACAATTCACCACCACCTTTCTTGCCAGTGGGTGTCGTAAAACACTACTAAGGGATAATATGCAGATACCATCTATGCAAGAGAAGGAAAACTCGAATGAAAACCCTATACGAACCCGTATGACCTGCGTGGTATAGTAGGTAAATTTCCCTCCCATTGTCGAGGAAACCAAAACCCAGCGGTGTCATGAGCTGTGATGATGAGTTAATGGAAGAGTCGATTAAGGTACATAATAATTAAAATGTACCTTAATGAATTATTTTTGGAGACAAAGAAACACTCCGCAGTTTGAAAAATAATTATTTTATGAATTCTAACTCGAGTAATGGATGAATTTAACTAACATAAACACATTTTGTCTCGGTAGTTTTTTTTAAATGCCCTAATTATGATATGTATGACATATAATGGTAGGCTTTCTGTATGGTGATGGAAGTAAGAACACAATTCAACATATAGTCTCCCGCCGGATATCTTGTGTATATAACAGCTATACTGGAAATAAAACCCTATATCAATCCGCCGGACCGCCTTTTTTTTGTGGTGGTTGTGCCATAGTCAGCGCACTCCCCGCCCGGCTGCGGTCCGGGATGACAGAAGTGCGCCGCGCCGCACCATAACCCACCCGTAGCACATCGCCTTCGTCGTGGGCCGACCACCGGTGCAGAGATTCTTGTCGACAGTAGACCGACATCCTCCCCTCCGGGACATCGGTCGCTATCGCGCGGTCAGCCTCTCTGCGGGTGACAGACTAATCCCCAGTCACGTCACCCGCAATCCGCCGGACCACCTGACCAATAGTCCGTCAGACTACTGGTATAGTAGGTCAATTTTCCTCTCAAATTAGAGGAGGCTCGTGCCCTTTTTTTTGTGTGTGACTTAGTTGTTAGCCTCAAAAGGCTGTGACAACTTTACCCGGACTGGTGGGTGAGCGCTGAGGGCTCTCAACCCGTAGGCTTGTTCCCAGTAGGAGAACAGTTATGCTGTGATGATAAATAATAGGTATGCACCTATTACCATATACTAGACACAGTTACTAGATATCAAAATCCAATAAAGATAATAATGCAGGAAATGGATCCGAAAAGTCCCAATTAACAATCGCATGCTAATGCCTTTATACCAACAAGACAGTCAAAATGATAGTAATATATTTGTTTGCTCCGTAACCAACAAGTTTAGTAATCTTTGACTACAAATCTGTTCCCGTGGTACCCTATTGTATAACGTAGCAGGGCTACTAGCGAACCCCTCGCACTTGAGCTTATTCGTTCTTTGTTATGAAATGCAAACCTACCTCTATTCTATAGGTATAATACGTCACGCCGGACATATCTTCCCCTAATTTTGGCGGGTTATTTACGGTTTACTTCTCTAAATGCTATGACTGCCTTAACGTTTTATAGTGGAGCATTATCTAAAAGATAGAAACTTGTTAACGAGTACACATAGGCTTTCTATGTGCATTTCTTCATTTCTGATAATGTGATTACAATATTCCTTCATAATTGGTTGAGTAATTGAGACGTAAAAGCGTAACAAATAAATAAACGAACTTACATTTGCATGTTACTAAAGAAAATTACTTCGAAGTAGTTAGGTATCCGCTGTAGGTATAAGTCGTAAGTTAAGATTAATCGTAAGTTAAGAAAGTCGTAAGTTAAAAAAAATACCCTCTTAAGAGGTTATTTTTGAAATTGATTCGAAAATAACAAACTACACAGATATAATTGATAATAGCGAGCATTTACTTTTTTCGGAGTAGACTATGGTTTGGAAACATCCCATCCAATACATCCGGGACGTCATAGGGGCAGCGTACAGCTACATAACCTACGGTTTCGTCATTGGACTGGTCACTGGTACCGATTCCTTGATCTCAAAGTCCAGCCCAGTGTGTGACCCTTTTGAGACCGTCCCCTTCGACGCCCCGCCAACAATAAGTATTACTAGGGCGTTACACTCATCCGATCGGCCTATGTGCCTGTCAGTCTAATCTCCAGTCCGTCCAACCGTAACCTTGGCTAGGGTGGTATCAGGCACAGATACTCAAGCCTGCGCCATCCGACACGTTGGTAGTGAAGTTGATCATAAAGGAGTTCTTTCCTGACCCGCTCCACCTCCTCTTTCTGCGAGGCAGTAGAATCAGCGGCGGTGACAACCACGTCCCAGAACCTGACACTATTGAGCATTATCCTAACTATGGTTGGCAGCAACGAAGCGGGCATTTACTTACCCTGTTTAGAGTCCTTAGAATATATCTTGCATAGATGTTATCTACATATTTTAATACCTTAGTTGTCTTTTGCGACACCCACGAGCAGGTAAGGGGGTGGTGAATTGTATTATTCTTATTGACAATTTGAAAGTACTGAAGTGCAAAAGGATTTATTTATACATGTATACACATAAATATAATTAAGTGTCTGTTTGTAATGTCAATTTAATAGGTATTTCTCATGCCCACATGATTCTGCACGATCCTGCTTAGTAACCAAGTAAAATATTTTTTGCCTGTCTATCTGTTTGTTTCACGTAATCTTTAAAACGGTTAAATCGATTTTGGTAATATGTTACTACCAGGTGGCTATATAAGGAGTAACTTAAGGCTATTTCCTCTCTCAGTTTTGTAAGCAATATACCCAATATTGGAGATTTAAAATGAGGGGGCAAAGCGACTGAAACCGAAGGGAAGCGAGGGCGGATCTACAATAAACATACTAAATGATTGGGCCACCTCGTCCAAGGTAGCACTTCAACTTCATCTTAGTTCGTTTGCGAAAATATCGACGCAATTCAAAAATATGTCAAAATAAATATTGTATGCCAAATGGTCCTTGATATCTAAAATCCTTGATATTTTATCGTGAACAGAGAAATTTTCCTTGAATCAGTACAGTCACAAATTTGCGAGTCATTTGTCAATATATGACTTTTAATTAGGTATGTGCCATTACTAGCCACTGGCTTGCTAGACCAATTTGCGCATATGGTTTAACACGAACATTTTCCAGTTTACTTCTTTTGCAGTGCTGGTTAGCTTACACTACTTAGTCGTCTTTTACGGCCGCGGCCACGGAAAGGTTGCTTATATATCTATTCTATACCAATAAATAAAATTGGAGTGTCTGTTTGTAATGTCAAAATAATAGGCTTTTTTCATGCTCACACGGTTATTTGCACGACACCTATGCCTAAAATAGCAATTAAAAAATTTTTGTCTTTCTGTCTGTCTGTCTGTCTGTCTGTTTGTTCCGGGTAATCTTCAAAACGGCTGGACCGATTTCAAAAATTCTTTCACCAATGGAAAGCTATAATATCAGGGCGTAAACTAGGCTATATTTTATCCCGGTATTCCCACGGGAACGGGAACTACGCGGGTAAAACGACTATAACCTATAACCGAAGCGAAGCGAGGGCGGGTTGCTAGTATATATATATATATATATATATATATAGAAGAAAAAGCACTTGACAGAGGAAACGGTTGCCATTTACACCCGATCGAAGGTTCCTGATAATATAAAAGATCTGTGTGATGAGTGAATAAAAATACAATTAACTCCTTTTCTTACTCATGGGTGTCGTAACATACGACTAAGGGATATGATATGCATTTAGGCAAGAAAAATTTAATCCTGTATCAACACATCTGACCAGCATTAGTTAGTAGGTAGGTATTCTAACTACCCTCATATTATGTTGGCAGCTCAAACCCAATAGTGGCTTTGTACTCTAAGATCATCTCAGTGTACGAACGAATTTAAATCTTTAAGGACTATCTCATGCTATAAGACCAATAGCCCACGGAGTAAAACGTCCTGCATCAATCAAAGTGTTTAAATTAGCGAAATTATGGGTATAAAATTTCTAATCTGAATGCGATCTGAATACGTATATTGAAAGTTTTTAGAAATTATTTCCAATTTATCCGATGGTTTCGAATAGATACAGTTAGATTGGACTTTTAGGGAATTGTAAAAGATGCTAGGTGTGGTGATTATCGTAGTATTCCCCTTTGGAGAATATGGGCTGAAGGCATTTAAGCTGTCAATTCGGCTGGTTGAAAGAAAACTTGTCGTAAATTGTCTCATACAGACACCGAACCTAACTGAAATTATATCTGATTTTGTTACGCTTTTGGGAATATTTTCATTTCGAATATCTGATAGTTTCGTTTGCGGCTATGGAGCTCCACATTCCTAGTTTACATAGTGTATTATGCTTAGTCTTCCAACAATGGATTAGCGTTCACGAAATTGAAGACTTTCTTCTGAAGACTTCGACTTTCTGACATGAAATCAAGGATTCTCCTTTTTTCCATATTTCTGAATGCAATCGCTAATATTATGGTTACAACTTATCCTGTCCATATATGTCAAATTATCATGCCAAGGAATCATGTATTAAGGAATAAGAAAGTAAGCTTATGTCAGCACACATATTTGTGTACTGTTATAAGTTTCGCAGCCATGCAACAGCCCGTTGACATCCATTGTTGTACATAGCTACTCCACGAGAATGCCACTCGGAACGGTTCTGTGCCACTTGCATCCAACCGTTCCCTGCTATTTTCAAGATGTCCTTTATCCACCTAATGGGAGATTGTCTTAAACTGCGTCATTTATGGCCCCTACTAGGGAACCTTCTTCCCCAATGATTTTCGATTCGACGAGCGATATTGCCTACCAACTGTCATTCCAACGTGCTAATTCTTCGGGCCATTCGAAGAAATTCCGAGGGCTATGCCCTTTCCATGGCACGCTGGCCGACTATGAATCATTTTATAATGCCGACATTTAGAGACCATGTTTCAGTGCCATAAGTTATCACTGGTAACACTTTGATTATAAACCTTTGTTTTCAGACTGCGGAATATTGGACGAGATCCGATACGTATAGAAGTTTGGTATACATTAGGATTATTTGCTGTAATTAAAACTTATTATTACTAACTGTGTTTGCACATAATCGAATTAGCGATTTTTACAAAATTTTGATTTAGACGAATAGCTTAAGCGTTTTCCACAAATAGGGACACTTGAAGTTAAAGATTCACATTACCTGTCAACTAGATTATGTTACGCATCGCCAGGCGAAATTTATATGCAAATCATAACTGCGTGAATTCATGTCGCTAAATGCAAGCTTCGGGTACTTCTGGAATACTATTACTGATTATTACAGAATCATTTTCATCGGCTTTTTTATTAAACCTACCGTTAAATATAAATCCAATCAGATTTTACTCGTATTTTGATCTTTACTGAAAATTGAGAAAATATGATACTAATCTGCTTACAAACTAAAAATATAAAAACTTAATATCGTTGACGAGATGAAGACATGAGCTAGGCAGCCCTTTAATACCTTAATACCCTAAAATCAGTGTTAACGAACATGACTCATTTTAATAGAAGTTTTGGGTTCATAACTATAGCGTACCTATGCGGTTATTAAACATATAATATCTGGGCATTTATCGTCTCTTAGATGCATTGGTTTCCTATCAATCGAGTTTTAATAGTTTAAGATACATACAATTTTAAAAGACTAGCCGCGCAAATCGTGCAGTCCAACACGAGGTCTTTGCGCAGTAGACGAGGTATCCCAAGAGGCTAGACAATCATAACCTAACGTCAACTTGTAGTAGAGTAGGTAAATAAGAACTACATTGCAAGCAAGGTTCATTTCACAAGCAGAAAAGACCTTTGTAGATTACGCAAATGATCTTCCTGAATTACAAATGGCTATCAACATCTCAGCCTATCTAAATCCTACTGTTCGGCTCAGACCTCTTCCACAGTAGGAGGGGAAATGACCTAGTATTCCACGCTATTGTCCGTGTGGTGACAGAGTAAGAATACAATTCACCAATCCCTATCTTGCCCGTGGATGTTGTAAAAGACGACCATGGGGTATAATATGCACATACCATCTGTGCAAGAGAAACTCGAAATAAAACCAACATGTCTGACCAGCATGGTATAGTAAGCCAAATTCCTTCTCATTGTGGAGGAGGCCCGAGCCCATCAGTGGGACGTATGTGGGCTGTAATGATGATGATGATTCCACGCTGGTCAGGCGTGTTGGAATAGGGTTTGAAATCGAGTTTTCCTTCTCTTGCACAGATGTTATATGTATATTATATTCCTTAGTCGTATTTTACAACATCCACGGGTAAGATAGGGAGCGGCCTCTTATCCCAATTACTTGGAGTCGATGAAATATGTACCTACTCTTCTTCGTCAAAACTCTATCAGATGTCATCTATCGTTCACTCCCTCTTTATTCATGTCATGCTTCACGTAATCAATCCACATTTTATTTGGTGTTTTCTGTATATGTATTTTAATTGTATTTTCGCAATCGTCGCTGAGGGATATATTTACTATTGCAAGACTGTAAAAATAGATTTAAAAAAACTCTCTATATAGGACATTACATAGCGAAAAAAATTATGTGATAGCAATTATGGTTTACTAGCAACCTGCCCTCGCCTCGCTTCGGTCTCAACCGACTTACCCGCATAGTTCCCGTGCTCGTGGGAATACTGGGATAAAATATAGCCTATATTACTCCCTGGTATTATAGCTTTCCATTAGTGAAAGAATTTTTGAGATCGATTCGGTAGTTTTAGCGTGAAAGCGTAACAAACAAACAAACTTATTTTCGCATTTATAATATTAGTAAGATTACATATTAAGTTAAGATTACATATTAGCAATTATGGTTCCCGTGCCAACACGTCTGATAAGCGTGGTATGTTAGTTACCCTTTTTTTTGTCTTTTTTTTTGGGGAGAGCTATGCGTTGATACGCATACCCGCCGCCCGGCTCCATTTAGGGCGACACAGGGGCGACGTGCAGCCCCATAACCCACTGTAGCACATCATCTTCGTCGTTGGGCCGACTACTGGTTCTTTGTCCTCCATGATCGGCCCGACGGAATACCATGCGGGGTACCCTCCCCTCTCAACGTTCAGGACGTCGGTCGCCGCCGCGCGATCAACCTCTCCGCGGGTGACGAACCAAAATCCATGGTCTGGTCACCTTTAGTTAGTTTAGTGCCATTAGTTACCCTCTCAATGTGGAGGAGATTCGAGCCCTGCAGTGGTACGTATATGAGTTGAGAAAGATAGAAGAAAGAAGTAAATATAAACTTAAAAATAGACATATGTCTACGGAGAAAGAAAGAAAAGTAACTAATGAAAAAAAAAGAGCGTACGCATGTCGGAAGTGAAACTTCTTTATCCTTCATCCTTTATCTCATTCTCTCTTCGCCTAAATCACATTTACATGTTTGTGTCTCCATGGACTCGCTTTTTCGTTTCGTCGAGTTTGAAATCAATACGATTCTAAAGAAGTTTCACTACAAAAAATTCTTAAGCCCCAAATTATGTAAAAGTTGAATAATATTTTATGTATGTTTATTGACCGTGCGATCCTAGTTTAACAAAGGTAAAATATAACTACACTTTAACTGAAAAATGTTAAATTGTAACCGATAGGGGGTTAAATAACGATGGAAGTTGAAGATTAAATATAATTTAACATATCGGGGTGAGCTTGAGTGTAACTAAAACAGTTGCAAATTCCAGGAAAGATCCGCATTCCACTAGAACGTGTTCTTAATGTGTAGATAGATTACTTTAATAAAGATCGTCGTTGAGTCATTTGCGACACTGCACCACATTCATTAAAATTCCTATGTATCGGTGTTCACTCTAAGTAGGTAAGTCTTCAATCGTTTCAACCGCGACCGCTTGCCCATTGATTGCTTCTATTCGTTTTATTCAATCGACTGGTTAATGAGCAAATCAATTTATGTAGGTATATGTTACCGAATCATCAAATACTTATATACATATAATTAATAATATATGTGTCGGAAATTGTTAGAATTCTAGCATTACTTCTAAGAAAACTTATAAACGTATCCGGGTGAGCTTTTTCTTTTAATTCATATATCATTTCCGTGTGGTGACGGAGTAAGAATACTATTCGTCACCCTTGATCGTGGGTGATGATTGATCATCATTATCATCTCAGCCTATATATGTCACACTGTTGCGTTCAGGCCTCCTCCATAATGGAAGGGGAATTGACCTACTATTCCAAACTGGTCAGACGTGCTGGAATAGGGTTTTGTTTTGAATTTTCCTTCTCTTGCACAAATATTATATGCATATTACATCCCTTAGTCGTCTTTTATGACATCCACTGGCAACAGGTGGGCTGAATTGTATTCTTATTCCATCACCACACGGCTAAGGGATATATTGTGCATATGCATGAAAAGGAAAACTCGAAATAAAACCCTATACTAACCCCAAACAAGCGTGTTATAGTGGGTCTATATCCCTCCCATTGTGTAGAAGGCTCCTGCCCAGTATAGGGACTTATATGAGCTATGATGATGACGATATTCTCCAAATCAGGAGTTCTTATCTTAACAGTTTCGATGTAATATCATCGTTCCACGAAACGACTACTATCAGAACATCATGACCCTCCTGGAGCCAAATAGAATATCGCATTATAGAATCGAATATCATCATAATTGAACTCCTCACTGCAACTATCATAATGTTCATCACAGCTGGGACCTGTATCTCATCTTGCTGTCCGAGGCTTGAATTTCAAACGACTCATAGGTATGTGAGCTTTCCTAGCCGAGGCCGCGGGTGACGGGACCGGGGATTAGTACGTCACCCGCAGAGGACAAGGAACTCGGTATCGGTGGTCGGCCCCACAACGAAGGCGATGTGCTACGGGTGGGTAATGAGACCGCGCGCCATCCCTCTTTCGTCCCGGAGAGAGCCAGTCAACAGGTGCTCTGACCATAGCCCAAAAAAAACATTATGTGAGCTTTCTCAGGACGTTTTTCTTCGCTGTTAAAACCAGCGATAATTGACAAACTATAACTTCTAATCGACATTCTGAAAACACACGGGTATGCGCCGCAAGAACTAAACTCGAGAACACTCTACCTCACAGTCTATTAGTATCTCACTGTCTGTCGCTGATGTACCCTAGATATGTATAAACATTTTCTCCGTGCGGTGACGTGACGTAAGAATACAATTCACCAACCCCTTCTTTGCCCGTGGTTATCGTAAAAGACGACTAAGCGATAGAATACGCAGATAACATCGATGCAAGAGAAGGAAAACTCGAAATGAAACCCTACGCCAATACTTCTGACCAGCGTGGTATAGTAGGTCAAATTTTTTCCACAATATAGGAGACCCGAGCCCAACAGTAGGACGTAGATGAGTTGAAACGATGATACTTAAGTAAAATATTCTAAAGACTAGATTATAAGTATGCTTAATAACATTACCTGATTTCAAACTTAGCGTTAAAGAGAAAGGGCCTTATTGTTAAAGGATACTTCATTATCATAATGGATCAATATAAGTTGATGTAGGTATCTATCCAATAAGCAATTTCAATATGTTTGTCATCTAAAGGGCTCATACGTGACTTGGTATTGTTAACTAAGCCCAAAATTGGTTCTAAGTGGACACCTGTTAGAATTTTTCGTAGCGGGTATTTGTCGCAGGCGCACGCGCAGGCATGCGTACGTGTTTCCCCTCTGCCTGCTTTGCCCCTCCTGACCCCTCCCTTCGCCCGCCTAAGTCGCGACACCCATTTACCATTCATCGACATCGAAAAATCCGTACCTCATTACATATTAACAATTTTTAACCGCATTTTCGTTATACTTATTTATCGTGAAATAACCATTTATTAACTGGGCTAAGTTTTCAATGAATCAAATTGCTTTTCAATCAGTAATATCTGCATAAGTATTAACTTTCGTATAGTTCTTATCACGGATTCCTACGTCAAAAAAACTCGAGTATTTTCTTGAGTATTCATTGTTTGACAGTTACAGTAACCAATGTATAACATCAACACACACCATAGAGTTGATATTCGAATAAAAAACATGGTGGTCTAATCATCATCGACGTCTTACAGTGCTTGAAACATAACAAAAATTAAAATGTAGTAGATACAGAATGTGACCGGTATAACAGACTGTTGGTAGTAAACAGTGGTAGTTCCATAACGGAGAACGTTCGGCTGGCGGTGCGCAGGGCACGAGGCACGTTAGGAATGCACGGCCCTCGGCGCCGGTTTACAAATAGAAGGGCCGCTAGTACAGACTGCATGTGTGATACATTGCTACGATTAATCTGTTAAAGATGACTGTTGCGCCCGCGATCGCGCCCGGAGACACCATATCGCACAATTACCTGTTCACAATACAATATTATACTACTTAATGACCTCGGTTTTTAAATGTATTTGATTACCTATGTGTACTTAGTCGTGACGGTTGATTTTGTTCTATGAAAACATCAAAGGGCGCTTGAGTCAAGAGGCGTTGATGAAACGGACGTACGGCGGTTATGTGGCGGCAGTCCGGGAAGGGGAGAACACGTGAGTGACATCTCGGAGGGTCGTTTGTCGGGCATAAGAAAGCTATCGGCGTCGGTGCGTTCGCTGACCCCGGCCGGACGTCACGCCTCAGAGAAGACGAGTGCAGCTCAGCACCGCCCGGCGCCCGCGCTGTCTGCCCTCCGTGGCTACGAACCTCCGCCTCCGTCTCGAAGTCCACTTAATATGCAGCTGACTAACCCTCATCGAATAAATTCTTATAAATCGTGTAATTAACGATCCTAAATAAACTTTAATACGCAATTGGCAGTCTTAAAAATTTAAGACTGTAACAATAATGGTGGCACTGATACTATAGATATTTCTGGTGATTTTTGTTGTGTATTTGTGACAGAATTATAAGAAGTGTATAAGATCAACATTCAAAGAGGTGTTCGTGAAATATACGTTATAACTTCTTACTAGTTTACACTATTCTGTTACTTGAGACATCTGTGACCATTTTCTTTTTAAATTGTTAGGACAAAATTACTTTTGAATGTGTTATTTTACAAATGAAATGATAATGCAATTCTATTTACAAATGAAATGATAATACTATTTCGTTTCATAATATTTTGATGTAGGTTTTAAATAGTCCCTGTGGGTATTTCATTTTTAAATTTGTTTAGTATGTGCTATTTATTATTCTATGTTTATGTGTTTTTTAATTCTTTTTATTTTAATTTCATGTCTTAATTATTTTTATCGCTATTGAATGCTACAAGAAATGTTATAATTTATTGGCGATTGTTAGCCACACCGTTTAATCCCCTATATAATGTTGCCACATCAAAGAATTAAAATAGTACCATGGTTATTCAAAGGCAGCGTGTTATAGTGTAGTTTTTTTAGTTTTGTTTGTTACCTATGTTTTGATATTTAAATTTAACACTGTGGCTTAAGTCGAGAGTTCAATTCTAACTGTTTAGTAAACCATAATAAATTAAATTGGTAGATACCTACACTACACATAAAAATCAAATGTATGGTATATACATTGATACGCATACAATCATACGCATTGATTTATTAATCCTAGTGGTTGCCGTGTGGTCGAAATTCGGCCATAATTCATTTTAATTAATTTTTCTGCTACACATTTTTTTTTATTTTATTTATGTATAATTGTAAATTGATCAAGCTGTTCACTAATAACTAATGTATAAGTACAAATGTCTATTAGACATTGTCATCATAATTAAGATTGTTTGACATTCAGTTCGACCAGAGATTTTAATCATAGACAAAAGTGTGTAAGCGTTGTGGTGTGTGTGTGCGCGTGTGTGTATATGTGTGTGTATATGTGTGTGTATATGTGTGTGTGTTCGTGTGTAGTGATTGCGTGGTGGGGTGCGTAATGCCTTTTTTAATGAATTTAATGTATTTCTAATCCATTATTACATAAAATTTCAGTTTTATGCACTTCTCCTCGTTATGTACTTTAATCATCCACATAATTCTTGTAAAAAGGGGTACAAAGTTTTTACTTCACGTATTAATATATAGATTCACTTGAGTGAATGGATATTTTATACGTAAGTGAAGTATGTGGATAAGGTATAATAGTGTTGCCAGTACAAATATAATTGACTGAATAGGTAGATTTAAAGACGTAAGATGATTTTTTTTAATAATTAACTGATTAGTACTGAAATGATTTTATTTTTATAGATAAACACCTTATAAATAATATATTATATTATATATGGTAGAAATTTAATGTGAATACCTACAATTATTAAACATTTAAACGTTACAAGTATTACATATCTTGACTAGAAAATAGTAAAATAAATATTAATAATTTATTTAAAGGTTACAATAGATATTTTTAGATAATCATCGGTGTAATTATTTTATATTAATAATACCTAAATCAAAACTATGTATTGTAATGATGGTGTAGTTTTGACAGTTAAATATAATTAAGTATTATTTCGAATTGGATAAAATTTACAATTTACTTTTATTTATTATTATTGAGGAGCAGTAATGATTATACCATTTCCCCCTTGTTAAAAGGGTTCTGTCTGCCTGAGCGCGATTATGGGTTGAATGGAAGAACAATGCTATTCTAGACTTAACATTAAGGACTGTCATTACTGAATGACCTATTTGAATTATTAATGCAGAAATAAATGTAAAAGCAATCCTATCTAAATAACTAATAACTCTCAAATTCCAATGAGGTCTTATTATGTAAATATGATTAAAAGTGGACTCCAAACTCTAGACAATGTATAGGTTAAGATTTAAAGTTAAAATCGATATAAATTATATTTCTAATTAATATATATGTATGTGAAATTATTTATAAAAATCGAAAATATTGTAAATAAATTAGTACATTTATTGTGAGTTAAAAATTGTTAGAATTTGTTTAAAGAAGTTAAATCTAATCGTAGAATTAAAGTGGGAGCGAGATTAGATAGGCTCAGCCCTACATAATGATAACGACATCGGATTCCAACACGATTTACACAAACACATAGTAGGTACCTACATAAATGGATAAAAATTATCTTTCCATTTCTAATATACCAGTAGGTATATATGATAATGTGTGTTTGTGTGTGTGTATTTCTTTGAATGCGTGTGTAGGTATTGATTTATTTTTAACAAGAACAGCCCTATTGAGTACCAGAATTTAAAAAATTATAATCTTGCCTTTTGCTACATTTATACAATATAGATTCGTTTAATTATTTATTAATATTATTCAATTCATCCACAGACTATTTTAGATTTTCTGAATAAAAACTATATTTTACACAAATTTTATGTAGGTATCTATTTAGAATTACCTACCGCATATTTTTTTTTTGTAAATATATGTTGAAGAGTAAAAAGTCTTAGAACTGAAATATGTAATTTTTACTTTTTAAATTTATATTTTATATTTTAAACTACGAATCATATTTAAAAAAATTCAAACTCACATAAGGTTATTCAAATTGTATTTATTGTTGAAATTTAAAATGTAATATGTATAAAGTAATGATTAATTTAATATTTAATTAAATTAATAAATAGTTTGTTTGTTGTAAGTAAGTAGTTAGAGGCATAGAGAGCGAGCGGTACGCACAGACTGACGCGCACGCTTAACGCTGCGTATGGCAACACTAACACTGACTTCCGGCGCATAGTTTTATTTTCTACCCACACTACAACTCAGCGCCTATTAGAAATTATCAAAAAACTTTATGTTTTATCATAATTTTTAAGAAATTAAGCCGTTTTAATTTGCCCTAGCGAAAGAAGGTTTTGACTACTAAAGTGAACCATATAATTCATTGTTTTTATAATATTTATTAATTTTATTGTTTTAAAACTATCTAAATAAGATACCTGAGAGTATTTAATATATAAATAATAAATAATATCAAAACAAAGTTATTATTTACATTTTTAAATGTTATTTCTTTACCAACTGGTCTGCTAAACGTCACAATATCCAATATCAAAATGATCTTTTTCACAAATTTTAATATATACCTATATAAATATAATTTATTATTATAAATAAATTTAACTTTCTTATTTATTTAAAAACATATTTTAAATTCAATATAAATATCTAATAACTTTTTTAATTCAAATGGAAATTTTCTTAGTACTATTTCTTTCTGTATCTATTTGGTAGAATTAAATATTATGCTACTTTTATTTTTTTTTTTTAATTATTGATATTAAAAAGGATAAAATGAATCTTCAGTTTTCACAATTTCATTACAACAGTAGGTATTTGTTAGAATAATTGTATGAAATATTAATTAAAGTTATCCAGGAGTCAAATTTTAAATGTCTATCTACCTTACAAATGTTTCATCTATAATTAAATATCTAAATACCTCCAATATTATTCTAATTAAAACTTATTTTTTTTATAACAAGCAATATTTATTTTTTTAAATCAAAATCAATATTTTAGATCTTAATTTAAAATATCTAGTCATACTAAAAATGTTTTAATAGAATAGAAATACTTATACTAATGGTTAGAGGTTAGGAATGTCAAATAGATGTTGCTATTCATTTTATTCCAGTGTAATTAATATAAATAACATTTTAAAATATTTCATTTATTTTGTTTTTCATTTAATCCATAAGTTTATTCAATCTTTTAAACCTTTTTTCATCAGTTAGAGGATCAATAAACGGTATAAAGTGTTTTAATGAAACAGGCATTGGAGATAAAAGTCTTAGATACCAATAATATTAAAAATTGTCAATTATTTCCATAATTTTTAGTGTTACATTCATTTTAACAGTTAAATGGTAAGTATATCAGCAAACTTAAAACAGTTTAATATGTATATATGTTGTAACTAGTTACATAAATAAGTACTTTCTTTTTTTAAAGGTTCTATTTAAACGAGGTTTAAAAGTCTTAATTTGGTTTCGCCTACATAAATGTTACTGATGGCAACATATAATTTTCATTTTATTTCTGTTTAACTTGATTTTATGTACATTTTTGCATATTTGTTTTTTGACTACAAAGGTTCAATGCTTTTTTAATTGTACATTGTAATGTTATATAGTAGGTAAGTAGTTACATGTGTAGGAATGTATAAATGTTGTCGGATGTGCCTATCGATATATTATTGAGTGGTATGAGATTGATTGTGGGGCTAGAGGGCGGTGCGCTGTGATGAGTTCTGGTGCGAGCACGTGGCAAGCGGCCGCGCCTCGCCCACGGTTGCGGTGCATGTCAATTTTCTGGAAAAATTGTCAAATGTAGCACACCGGCGGCAGCCGCGGCGGTGGCGTCGGCCGCTAGCAATTTGCGAGCATTGCGCGAGTGTGCGCGCCTCGTCGCGACGCGCTCGCATCGCGCTCGTGTGCGTCGTGAAGTGAAGGTCGAATATTTTGTCCCTACTCCTCGGTCTATTGGTGTTCACGAGTTGCCGCTGCGATAATGAGGTGTCGCGGTCCTGCTCGCTCCTAGGGCCTAACGCGCACGCCGAGAGGGACGGGCGGCGGTGTGCGCGTGCGTCGGAGCCTCCGCCGGCGCCAGCGCGGCCTGCCCTCATCACATCAGTAGCCCCGCAGCGGGGAAGCGGTTCGCGTGTGCAACTCCGCGTCGGCTCTGGCTGCGGCCTGCGAACGCTCTGCGTCGCACGAATATTTTTAGATAACAGCATAAATAATTTATTCGCAAGTTAGTGATCGCGCGCACTTTTGTGAATATCGGGTAATGGCGCATGCGGGCTCGTCTGCTGCGCCGAGCGGTGGAGCGGTGCCGGGCCGCCGCACCGCCGCCGGAGACGTCCCGATAGGTAAGCTGCGCACTTCCTGCGCGCGCGCCGCCATGTTCGGTCGGAGCGTCACTTCCGTCGGGGCCGGAACCGGCGCGCGCCGTACCCGGCGGACCCTGCTGGGTGCGCACCGGCGGCCCCTCGGCCGAGCCGCCAGCGCCCATGTCAATGAGCGACGGCTCTCGATTCATAAAATGTCGGTCGTTCCATTCACGCCGCGGCGCGATGCTACGCCGACCGTTCACTCGTGACCCTCGCGTCTTCGAATATTCATGTCTCCATCGATAACATCGTAACCTCTGACTTCTTTTTGTATTATCACGTTGTTTAGTGAACGCCGCTGGTTTGCGGCCGTATTTCATGCGTTGTGTTACAATACAAGTGTCAGTTCAATCGTTACACACAAATCAACTGTGAAATTAGTGCATATAGTGAATTTATTATAGTGATTCCGTATACACAATGGAATGTAACAAGCCAGTGGCGTAAGAATATATAAATATATATTTAGTTTATTATTTTTCCTTTTCTTATAATTAAATGTATGTTTTTGTCATTTAACAACGATTAATTTAATTGTTTCGTAACGCGTGATTTATATTAATTTTTTTTACTTAATATTTATAAACGAAACGAGGGTAGTCAAATATTTGTTTGAAATTAATTGTTAAATATTTTTGACAGTTGTTCATTGATAACTTAGGTTTTGAGTGTTACAAAGACTTGTTATTGGTCGTTGTATATACACACACACACACACACAGACACAATACAGTTGGTGGGACTGTGGTGGTATGCAGCTCGTTGTCACCAGACCATGACGTCTGCCGGTGGTACCGCTCGCACGCCGCCTGCGCTCCACTACATTCTACTTCTACTTATCCCTTGCCTGTTCATTGCCCTCTGGAACTTGCTATACTTTAGCCTCGTTGCATTAGATATATCAATATCATAACTATAGGGATTTCTACTAATACGCGCCATCAAACTATATTCATGTCTTTAAAAAACTAATTACAGACTTCTACGTCAAAGCAGCTTTAAGTGTAAAAAATAAAAAGCAATTGAAAGCCCTGAAAATTAATGAAAAAAAAATACACATTTATTTTTGAATTCAATTTTTTTATCCGTCATTGATAAATAATAGAAATATTTATATTTAGCGCCGAACACATAAATAATATTACGAGTTTTATGAAAAATTATATTCTAAATTATACAATATATTTATATTATCCTAGTGATTTATTTTACTTAATATTAACAGAATTAATAAGGTAATTCGAATTTAAATGTCGCTAGTCACCAAGAATCCAATTAAATATAAGTATAAACGTATTTAAGTTTTCCTGTTATAGAGTTTGATAAGGGCGAACGAAGCGGCACTATTATAGCTGAACATTTATAACTAAATGTCTTCCCTCTGGTCATTATGTGTATGATGAGTCAGGTGTATGTGACGTCACCGACACGTGTGCTCAAGACTGAGTCACAGCATCTCACTATGACGTTTCGCATACTACGCCCTTCGCTCCTTTCACCTTTGTACTTACTTTATCATACATGTTCAAATGTTATTCTACTGAATACTGCTATCTGTGACGCCCACAGTTCAAGCAATACATACTGTGCCTCCGCTTCCGGCGACGTGGGCGCACCTTTAATAAGTGTTTCCTTCTACGCGCTTCCTCCTTTAGAGGATGTATTTGTATTACACATCGACCCCTATATATACTGCCCATAAATATTTTCATTCACGACAATCCTTCATTGACTTGTTGGTGATTATCAAATGTACTTTGCAAACATGATAGCCAATTGGTCAGTCTTTGTTATACTCGTTACAAGTACATACGGCAGAACGGTCATTCATGTTTCGCTATTGAGTGCAGACGATTGATCCAGTTTAATAACACAATTTGTTCATTTAAATCACACGGATTGTCAATTTCGTTCTAGTAATCGTTAAAGACGAGGTGTAACATGCCGCTTCGCACTGTGCCAACATTCTTAGCCCAAAGATAACCTATGGAGGGTTGTCAGGCAAAAAAAAGATCATTATAAAGGATATAAAGGCTGCACCGGCGCCGAGCCTTCCCAGAACTGGAGCCATTCTTATTTCGCGCTCCCGCCTTATTCACCGTCTTTTTTTGTTTGTTATTTTTTTTTAACGGGAGCGGTCCTCCTGTGAGAGTTTCGAGGAAATGGCTTATTGGGTTTCGTATAGAATGGTTCTTATCTTCGGGCGTCGATCGTGCGCGCCGGAGCCTGGGAACGCACCGCAGACGTCGCACGCTCACCGTTATATGGCCGGCGCGTCGCATACCAGCATCGCTGTTCGTACTCGCAACATGATGTCATCAATATCAACGCTTGTGACGTACGCGTAATATACCTTACACACAATTTTTATATTTAAATTACCTTTTTAAAAAATTATAATAATTATCCCGTAATCATTAAATTTTAATGAAGATTTGTGATGGGAAAATTAAATTATTAATAATTATGCCTCGATTACACGAACTAGATGAATAAGATGCTATCGTATAATTGCATGGAAAATAAATTTTCAATATATCACATTGAAAATATATTTTGAATGGTAACGTAGCTTTATATGGCCTATAGACTAAATTGAAGAATAGAATAGAACTTCTGGTAGCAATAAAATCTTTTTCAGTGGATTTAGACAGAAATTCTGTCTGTTTATTGATCCCATGAATTGCAATCTTTAAATGGAACACCAATTTGCATAAAATTGCAAATGAAATTAATAAAAAAATTATGCAAGTACTACTTATTACTACTGAAGAAAGGTAGCTCTTAAATTTAATATTTTCGTTAGGAATAGTTGCAAAATAAATAAAATTAGTACACAGTAGTGAACTAAAATTTTTGTTCGCTATGTTGATGGACATACAAGCTGTCTCCGAAGTTTTAAATGATATTTTCAGTATGATATTCAGTAATAAATTATTTTAGATTCTTTGAATTATTTTTATTAAAGTCTAGAATGAGTTTATTACTGTAATATTCTAAATAAAAAAACAGGTAGAGTTGCAAAAATCTTATATAAATCAACGTAAAACCACTTCAAAGACGTCAGTCATTTTTTTACAGTTGTATAGCTTTTAAGTTCTCGCTGAGCAAATCCTGTTGCTTTTTTTTATTATTCTTATTATATATATGTTTGTATTGGGTTTTCAGCTACGCGTGGAAATCTGCAAATCGTCTAAGAAATCATGGAAGTAAACTAATTGTGGCGAGTAAATGCGTGCATCCAACTTCGATCTCAATCCTCTCCACTATGTTGATATATTCAGGTATGTATATTATAATTAAAAAAAACTTATTTCTACATCAATAACTGTCAACAAAATAATTAATGATTGGCTCTTCTTAGTATCTTCATTTCAGCTCATATACATCCCACTGTTGGAGTCTAGCCTCCTCCACAATAGGAAGGAATTTAACCTACTATAAACACGCTGATTAAATGTGTTTTATAGGGTTTTATTTCGAATTTTCCCTCTTGTATAGTTGTTATATGGGTAATTTATGCCTTAGTCGTCTTCTACGACACCCATGGGCAAGGGAGTGGTGAATTGTTCTTACCCCATCAAAACACGAAAAGTAGTACCTTTAATCAAAAGTAAGTTATAAATTAAGACTCTCTTAAGTTTTAATTATATTTAATGAAAATTTATATATTTACTTGATATACGATTATAAATTAATTTTAAATATTATGTAAAAAAAAAATATAAATATAGACAACATATTTATGTTTTTTAAAATAGTAATTTCTACTCCAATCTACATTCACTATAGACAACCTTTATACAAAAGCTTAATAATATTCAGCACCTAAGTGGTACAAAAAATATTGCTAGAAGTTCTTCCTTATTATACCAACCTCTAACTCTACAATTGTGTCCGTGTTAAAGGATTAACAGCTTTTCCCCGTATTAAGAGAGTCTAAAGCTAAGTGAAAAAATGTCTACATTACAACTATACTCAGTCCTAGCACTAAATAAATATAGACATGACTTTATATAAAAATATATATAAACCTATATCTATACTACCCTATGTGGTGACCAAGTAAGAATACAGTTCACCACCCCCTGTCTTGTCTGTAGGCGTAAAAGACGACTAAGGGATATAATATCGGGTGCCGTTTGCGGGATCTGGTCCAGCCATGGTAATTTTTCATTATATTTAACAACTATATCATAGTTCGAAATGCATCACACTAGAGCTATTAATAGGCATGTTGTTGTATGTAATTTTATTAAAAAAAACTAGTAAATGAATTAAAAAAACGACAATCCCACTGAGTTTCTTGCCGGATCTTCTCAGTGCGGTCGCGTTCCGATCCGGTAGTAATTTAAGTTAAAATGTAAAAAAAAAAAGATAATATGTAAGTGCCTCCGCGGGGTTTATACATAATAAATGATTTGAATTTGAATTTTAATTTAAATAAATCCTATATACCAACCCGCCTGACCAGCCTGGTATACTAGGTCAAATTACCTTCTATTTTAGTGGAGGCTCAAACCCAACAGTGGAACGTACATTTACTGAGATGATTGCTGATTTTAACATAACCTATGCCTTTCAGGATACTTTTTCTTTCGTCTATGAAATATATGAATATATTTTATTAATTGGTACAATATTCCTGATGAGTAAGCTTATAGTTGACAATATTAGGTGTGTAATATGTAGTACAGGTCACAGGCCCATATAGAGGGCAAAGGGAAGTTATAAATGTGTCGGGCGGTAACAATGGCGCGATAAGGTACACTTTGCACCTGCGCCGATAGCGCTACCCCGGCCCGCACTACCCCGCATACACACATTGTATACACCAAAAAACTATCAAACATATAAATACTTATGAAAACAGATACCTCATTTTACGTGAATTAATAAAAGGTACTTTCTTTTAACGCTAATACGTGTCACAATTACCTTAAGTGTATATTAATTCATTTCAGCTCATATACGCCCCATATTTGGGCCCAAGCGTCCTCCACAATAGGAGGGCAATTGACCTACTATACTAGACTCACACTTTCCGTGTGGTGACGGAGTAAGAATACAATCCACCACTCCCTATCTTGCCCGTGGATGTCGTAAAAGACGACTAAGAGATATAATATGCATCACATCTGTGCAAGGGAATGAAAACTCGAAATTAAACCCTATATCAACATGTCTGACCAGCATGGTATAGTAGGTCAAATTCCCTCCCATTATGGAGGCGCGAGCCCAATAGTGGTACGTATGGGCTGCGATGATGATGATACTACACTGATCAGATAAGTTGGTGTAGGGTTTTAAGTTTTCCATATCTTGCATAGATGTTATGTATTTAATCCCTTAATCGTTCTTTACGACACCCACGGGTGTGAAAAGGGGTAATAAACTGTATTCTTACTCCGTCACCACACGGAAAATATATTTTAAAAGTAAATAAATTTTCTTTGAAACAATAGTAAGTTTAGTTTTGTGCTCTAAAAGGCAAGCGCGGTCAAAGTGTCAATAAAGTTATTCCGAGGACTCATTAGCAACACATTTTGGTTGATAGGCGGTTTAATGATAATAAATAAAAATCTGGGGGAAAAGAGATTGACGTAACGCAAACCTTATCGGACATTGACCTTCACACCTAAACCGAGCCTCACATCTCGCTGGGAGCGCGCGTTTACATGTGCTTAAACAAATTTTCAGGGACCATCGCGCGGCGTGCCAACATTTTATTCTATAATCACATTATGTATCTACCTACTACAATCGATAGGCGAAACGGATTGCTACTCATTAGTTCAAACAAATTATGAAGAGACCATCTTTGGTATCGCATATTGTTGGCAAACGTTGAAAATCTTTTAAAGTTTCACGCTCTTAATACTAAGAGGATACAAAAATGTAATTGTATTCTAGTTTACAATTGCTAAGAGGTCCTGGTGTACGATTGCCTATAGCCTCCGGTGACAACTTCATTAATGTTTACAGGGCTCTACATTTTATTTGTATCTATAAACACTATATTTTCCGTGTGACCGAGTAAGAATACAATTCACCACCCTCTCTCTTACCCGTGAGTATCGTATAAGACTACTAAGGGATATATGCATATAATATCTATGCAAGGGAAGGAAAACTTGCAACAAAACCCTGTACCATCACGTCTTACCAGCGTGGTTGGTATAGTAGGTCAATTTCCCTCCTATAGTTGAAGAGGCCCGAGCCCAACAGTGGGACGTATATGAAGAACACTGCATAAGATTTCCCAAAATTAAATCTATCAACTATATATATATATATTGCTTGTTATTCTTTTCTTCAGCTGATTAAGACCCATTTTTGGGCACACATATTATAAAGTTTCAGGAAATTAGGCTGTACCACGTTATCCAGACAGATCTGCATAGAATTTTCTTTCTAGATTGCCTTTCTACCTTTGAGGATATATTTGCTTAAATATCTTTTTCAAGTATCTTAATGATAAGTGTATTCTTATTCAGTCATTACCCGCAAATTTTCTGGAGTAAGAATTTCAACTCTCCTTCTTTTGCCCGTGGGTGTCGTAACAGACGACTAAGGGGTTCAATATGCATTTAAGATCTGTGCAAGAGACAGAATCGAAAGAAAATCCTATACCAAATCATTTGACCGGCGTGTTGTACTAGGTCAATTCGGTTTGAGAGCCCTCAGCGGTCACCCACCAGTCCGGGTGAAGTTGTTACAGCCACCTGCGGCTAAAAAATACCCAAAAAAAATGTTCAATGTCTCTCCTATTATGTTAGATCGCCGAGCCTAGCAGTGGAGTATATGTGAGCTGTGATGATGATAATGATGATTACAAGGCCATTAATACTAATATGATGCCGGTAGGTTGATAAAGTAGATAGGGGTATGTACAGTGTGGTACCCTGGATATACCTTGACCTGTCTACTGGTTACAGAATGAACTATTCGCGAGATTGGAGGTAACATTCGATCGAACAAACTCACTTTAATAATCAGTGAAGAATTCACACGTAAACTGCACCTTTTATTACCGCCCTTCGCCCTCTCGGCTCATAAACGTCTCACGACATCGACAGGGAAATTAGGAAGTATAGAGTTTTATTTCAAATTTTCCTTCTGTTTCATAAATGTTATATGCATATTATATCACTTAATTGTTCTTTTCGAGCCATGAGCGAGATAGGAAGTGATCAATTGTATTCTTACTCCATCACCACACGGAATAGGTCCATTATAAAGGCAACAACAATTGCTAAATAGAATCCTTTGGATCTTCTTCATTCTCTTTCCTTCAGGTAATACTGATGGGTGTGATTACAACGTATTTCATAATTAATGTAAATTGTACCTAACTGCAACATACTGTTCAGGCGAATTAGCTTCTAATTTTATTTAGAGACTAGCAACCCGCCCTCGCTTCGCTTCGGTTATAGGTTATAGTCGTTTTACCCGCGTAGTTCCCGTTCCCGTGGGAATACCGGGATAAAATATAGCCTAGTTTACGCCCTGATATTATAGCTTTCCACTGGTGAAAGAATTTTTGAAATCGGTCCAGCCGTTTTGAAGATTACCCGGAACAAACAGACAGACAGACAGACAAAAAATTTTTAATTGCTATTTTAGGCATAGGTGTCGTGCAAATAACCGTGTGAGCATGAAAAAAGCCTATTATTTTGACATTACAAACAGACACTTCAATTTTATTTATTGGTATAGATTTCCTTCTTTTAGAAGAATATATTCTGATACCATTTCTTAGTTGTCTTTTACTACGCCCACGGGAAAGCAAAAGAAAACTAGTTGAATTCTTATTCTATAAGAACTTTTTCAAAATTTTCAAGCTATTATGTATTTCAATATATACTTAAAATGCTCCTCTTTCTACAACAATTTCATATAATTTAAAACTAAAATGCGATAGATATGATTATAACGCGTTGCTAAGTCAATAAACTCGCCGTAATTCCAAAAATAAAACGTAACTAATTATTGCGCATACATAAAATTCTTAAAACATTTTATGTCGCAACATGTCGACTTCGAACTATAATCCAAATAATATTGACGCGGTAAAATCGTTCTTGATAGTATGTAATTAAAGACGTCTGGTATATAGGGGGCGCATTGAGGCTAACAATTTGTCGGGCGTTGCGTTGAATAATACATAGCCGTGGCTTGGCGCCACTGAGACAGCCGCGCGTCGTCACCGACGAATGCTCAAACAATACAATACAACGGAATCTAGGTCCTAGACGCTCCGCAACGCCTCAACACGCTCTCGCCTGAAAATAAAACGCCGCTACACACTACAGCCTGAAAACACATATATTCTACACAAACTAACATACGCCATTACGTAATACACTATTCCTACGCTTTAAGGGGCACACCTGGTGTGAAATTAAAAAAAAAACAATTTTTTTCATATTTCGATAGAATTAATAAAAGTAATATATTTAATTTGGAATCGATATCTCAAATAGTTTTTGAGTTATAGCCATTTCAAAATTAACGTACGCCTTCAAATATGACCTCTAAACTATCAACTGTTAAATGGTGACATATTTATTTTTTGCAATTGTTATTATTCTACTATTAAATTTGTGTATTTATTGTATACTTTTAATTTTAAATACGGTACATAATATTTTAATAATCTCTAAGATTCCATTGAGAATTTTCAGCTGTTGCTACGTCTCGTAACTAATTTATTTGTCAATTAGTTAATTATACAATAAGTATATTATAAGATTATTAGAAAATATTATTCCGTTCGAATATTTTCAGAAAGAATCTCAAATAATTTACGGCTTAAATTTATATTAGTTGTGGAGTGATGGCTTTCGTAGCAGTTGCGTAGCGGTCTCGTAGCACCATATCAGGCGTAAGTGCTAGACCCGACGGCGAGGTAACGGTACCGCGTAACCGTTTCCCAAAAGGCACGTTGCCAGTAATTATTTAGCAGCTTCAAAGAACATGTCATATTTACATCGAATGCGTGGTCGTGATAAACAGTTTAAAATTGTAAAATGTTAGATGTTTAATTACGTCGAATTGGTATGCGGTACACGGTGTTGAGTGCACGTACGAGTTAATAGCTAAAATAGCTCATGTGCTCCACAGTAATCAACATATATACAAAGAAAAATTCATCCTGTGACTACACATTAACATGAAAATCGTGGATAATTCGTCGTGAAAGAGACACGCGATTGAGCTGTTTAATTGTTCATTAATACTAATCGTTGATTAATAGCGTAATACTTGGTGTGAGACATGAGGACATTCCAATACAAGTTGTTTTGTCTAAAATTTAATCCATCTGTATTGTTCGATTACTATTTATAACAATTCTATTCATTGTGTTATTTCTTGTTACAATATCTTAGAAGACGAATAATTCAATCGTAGTAGTGATAAAACGGAAACTTTTAACGTATAAACGTATCTCAACCAAACCTAAACTATATAGATTACGCTGGAATAAAGTATGTTTGGCTCTAAAATAGGATCAGGAAGATTACGTAAAACAGGATATATTATTGATGCCTTCCACATAGTCCGCAGTATACATGAATGAAACTTGTGAGGACTGTCAAAACAAGGGCCGCATTGTAACCACTTATTAAAGCACATTGTAATAATTGAATACGTATTTAGTAATGAGTTTCTGATGCTACCTGAGCACCCGTTGTATTTCGGTAATTGCCTCGAGATGTTATCGCGCCCCACTTATTAATTATGAGCTACAGAGCCGCGCATTTATTGACCTTATCTCCGGTGGGCCCTTACGCTTTCTTTACCTGCTTAGTCGTTAATGAGCAAGTGCGCGACACCGGAACGGAGACCGCTGGGAACCATCGCTGAGCACCGACGAGCACAAACCAACCAAGCTGAGCACCCTAATACTGATATAGTTATTAACTGCACTTGTTTCGAAGCTCTGTCACCCATTACATATTTATTATTGTAACTCCTTCTACACATGGTCACGCTTTTTATAATATTGCGCTCTTAAATGGTTGGAGCGTTGATAAACAGTGTAGTGGTTTAGGTAACCACTAATCCCAGTGTTAGGTGTAATTTTAATTTTTCGATGTCGAAAAATTTTAATCTTTACCTCCGATTAATGTTTTTTTATTTCTACTTCGTATAATGCTCTTTAGATAATAGATATATTGTAATTGTCTGAGATGTCTTTAACTCTTTTATATCCATGATAGGGACAATATATATTGCAAAGCTTTGCTAGTATGTTTAGCAAAGCTCCAGCAACAGCGATTTGCTTAATACTCTGTATTTGCACTTGGTGCAATATGCATAAGTCTTGGTTTTTGATGGCTTTTACGGAGATCTATTTGGTTTCCTTGTAACTATGCATTTGTACACATAATAAATTCAAATGAAAACTTTTTAAGCAAAAGTCGCGATGTGTGCATTATTATGTATTAATTCAATATCTGTAGTATATATTAAGTTTACTTACTGGGCTGGTGTGTGTTTCTGTGATACACTGGCTGTACCAGCTAGCCAAAACATTCCTACAAATACACAACATTCAAAATTTTTCGTTATTTGTGCTCATAATTTGATAGTATTTAATAACTATTTTGTGTCGACATTCTCAGACTTGGTCGTTTCCTTTTTAAATATAAAACTTAAGCATTGTATTTTTCTAGACTTTACTTATATTTGTACCTCAATTCGCGGTCATAAGACAATACAAGTTTTGATGTAGATAAATTGAGAAATCAAGAATTAGTAAGTAACCTAGAATGACTGTATTAGCCGGATCTCTGCTTGCTATATTAAAAATGTGAACTTGGCCTGACTAAAACACCAATCGTAATGCTAAAAAAGGCAAAGGATGAAGTTGCTTAAATAGTGTCATTACTATGAGACGCATTGCAAATGTAATTTAAAATATTTATTCAATTATGGGTATATGACACTTTGTGAAAACCCTGTGGGGTAGTGCGTCGTGAATTACTCGCGTCTAAAGGGATCCGATCCGAAATAAGCTTATTACATCATTCTGTTGACGAAGAGCAACATGCGCCCTGTGCGCGCGACTTATAAATAGAGAGCCGGCGGTCCCTTAAGGCGCGGGTGCACATTTCCGGGCTGGAAGTGTGTCGCTTCCGCTGCGAGCGGTCGTTGACGCCCGTGCATTGTCGTCGGCACATTCCCCGCCGCCGGCGTCGTCGCCAACGACGTTTTTAAATAGAGGAGCGATTAGGAGCGTCTGGCTACGGCGCCGGGCACATGACCGCGCGAAAGTGCAGCGCCCGCCGCGTCACGGGCTATTTGCGACCCGCCGCGCCGCCGACTTCCTCCACTCGCTCACCGCTCACCGCTCGCGCTCACGCTATCCGCCCGCCCTGTGGTGCGAACTTTATATTCATGTTTCAGATTCACATATATTTTCTAAAACAACCTATATTTTTCACTTAAAAACTATAAAAGCGTTTTATAGTAAGTTTTCTGTTAAAATTGTACCTGACCTAATATCAGTTATAAATTAACATCAAACATATGTTAAATGTTGTAAATATTGCAAATTATTCACGTATTGCAACGTGTTATAGGGATGGGGATGGGGAACGACAGTGCGAGGGGTCCAGGGCGGGTGGAGGCGGTCACAGCTGGAATGCGGGCGGCGCGGGGCGCGCGGGCGGCAGGTCGGCCCGCGCGCGCGCGGAGGGCGAGGGGGGGCGGGCGGCGTGCGACTGGCGCGCGCGCCGCTGTCCCACGGTCGCGCGGCCCCGCGCCCCTCTCCCCCTCACACTTTCTTTCGCGCCATAAAGGTCGTTTCAAATATTTCGGAATGCTGTTTGGTGACATTTCACCTGCGGGCGGCGGGGAAGAGATACGCAGCCTCCGGCACTCGGGCGCACGCCTCGCTCGCCACCGCACCGCCTGTGCCTGCTTCTTGCGCAGCTCGGCGCAGCGGACCTTCGCCACTTACTTCGCGACACCCTCACACCGCAAATCACACGCCGACATCACAATAGAGAAAAATGACCACACGAAATAAGCACAGACAACTTTCTTTATAATGCCTCCCAGATTATTTAATTAATTTTGTAAAGTTTCGATATATTAGAGCTAGGATAAGTTAATCTATCGACGTAACGAACGGGCGCCGTTTGGTCTTAGTGCCGTGACCAACATCAATAATGACCATTCAAAAAGGGCGTTTGCGTGTCGCTTTACGTCTCCGCAACTCGTACAGCTAAAGCTCATCGGTCTACTTTCCACGCTCATGTGTGAACCGAGTTTCTCCAATTAATAGATTCGTTCCAATAGCAAACAGCGAGCCGGAGAAAGCAGTGGCGGTATGGGTCAACGTCCGGCGGAATTCATACCGACCGACCGCCGTGACGTTCACGAACAAATGTGGCGTAACGCTCTAAAATTTCAAAAAAACCGCGCTTCGTATTCCCATTCCAGGAAGATGAGGACGGCCGCCCGACATGGGGCGAAGCGCCAGTCGTCACGCAGGAGCACGGCGCGGCGGCGCTAGTTCGATAAGCTGTGTTTATCGAGGCGCGCGTCGCTATGAATGGAATGCGGCGACGGAGGTTGCGCAAGCTACTAGGTTCGCGTTCGCCGTTCGGAATGCGCACGAGGCGCTCTGCGGAGCGGGGGCGCGGGCCGGGGCCGGCGCGGCGCAGCCTCCGCTGCATCTCGCGGCCATTCACGCCGCGAGGGCGAAATAACTCACCGTTACACCCGCGGAATGCTCGCTATCTCTATACATTGTACCGGTGACCGCACACGCCGCAATGCGCTCTCCCAACCGACAGGGATATTTTACGATGAGACTGTACAACATTCTCGCTAGTCATCCGTATTCATATATTGTATAGCGGCATCGTACACCGCCGCTGATTAATGCCTTGTCCCCGTTACATAATATCACGTAAATATATCCAACATTTACACTTTTAAGTTTCAAATGCGTATGGAAATTCTACAATAAGCAACAAATAGAGCGGTTACTGGATGACATCATTTCTTTGTACTACTTTATGTAGGGAATTTCTAACGGTGTCATTACTGAGATTCAGTATTGTATATGTTTAATAAAAATCTAGATTTATTTTACACATTTAATAAATTTTAAATGCCTGAAGTCTAAGACTTGTCTAGTCACATCATATTTATCATATTTTATAATGTTTTGTTTTTTTTTCAATTTCATGGTTAATAAACATAACTTACATAAGACATATAATGACTAAACTATCCAATAAATAACAGTTTGCTTGCTGGATTGTCAAGCTGAAAGGTGAACGCAGCGATGCTTTCTAGAGCAGAGAATTATAAAGAGAAAATTGCTAGGTTATACAGCGATAGTACAAATCGTCGCCGCACTCCCCCTACTCCATAGTTATCGCGTCGCCAACCATCACAACCGGGAGTAGGTATATTATATTACATCATGCGCTAAATTCCAAGTTGTAGGTAAATCCAATGTCCATTGTTCCTCAACGTACAACGTCCAATGATTACCGACACGTCTACTAACCATTCCGTACGACAATGTTATGCCGTGGAACCGATTTTTATTATTCACACGATCCAATTCTAAATGTTACACATTTCCGGCCGAACGCCTCAAATTCTTATTGGGGCATCTCACTCGTAATCATTTATTCACGTTTTGTGCCTATTTTTCTTATTTGGATTTTTTTTTATATATGTCTCTTAATCTGACACAAATTCCTAAAACAGGGTCCACATTGGCACCGATAAAAATTGGTGTATAGACAGCATATTCGTCATTATCACAAGTGTAAACACACTGCATGATAAAAAGTAACACATTTGCGCTATTTCCCATACTTGTCAGCAATTAGAGCAACGCCTGTGGGCGCGCGTTCTTATGTGTGTGTGTGTTTGTATATGCGTGTGTGTGTGCTTGTGCGAACGTGTGAGGTGCGGGCAGGGGGGCACAAGTGAGGCAGGGGGGGTGACACGTGTGGCCCACATAGTGCGCGCTCATTGAGCTCCCGCGCGCCCGCCGTCGCGCCGGATGTGACGTGGCATCGCTTCGCGCACTTCACAGTACTACCACAACCCAGAGGTTAGTGTTGGGCACCACGGCACCCAAAACTAGCCTCAGCGTTAACCCACAACTATATCACCGAAAATTATTATACCAAAACTTTATATTATTTTTAAATCTCAATACCCAATGCCTGACCATATTATTCCAATATATATCCGCAAAATACAGCTATAAAAAATCGAATAAAATAAACGATTAATTTGAAAATAATAAACGATACTAATTTTCTGGTTAAGTGAACTAGATTTCACTTAATCCATCCATCCTTTCATCAGTTAATCCACTGTTGGACATTGACCCACGAAAATGCTAAATGGAACGCCATAGGTATGTCATACGAATCCGTGTTGTTGCCAGCGTGGTTTCATTAGGTGGGTAGTAAATAATCTATGACCTCGAACCACCCACCAGGCTATGCACGAGGATAACAATACATTCCCTTTTATCGCTTTTTACAACAGCTGCGTAAAAAATTTAAAAAATATATAGTTTAAGTATGTCAGACGGTCGCCGTTCTCATATGAAAATATAGATATTTGCAAAATTATTGCGACATTCTAGATTACAAAGAAATATTGGTTAAATAAGTATAACGATGAGGTATGCGAAAATTTAATGCATCTACTACATTTTAAAAATGTGTAATAAAGTATTAGTAATATAAAAGACCTTATATGACAAAAAAGTGATTTTGTGGGTAGGCTGTATGCGAAGTTCCATTGCCAATAAATGGCCGAAATAATTGTAGTGGCGCCGCGACTCCCGCGCAGGCGACCCTACAAGGCCGTAGACGATATCCGCACCATTTCTGGTCACCAGCGCACTCACACCGCTTTGCCTAATTAATGTTGACTTACGGTGTGGGTGACCTACCATTGCTTTGTAAACCACCGCCTTCGTTTATTGCTATTTTAGTCGATTCACTTTTATTATGTTAACATTATGTCCTTTAACTGAGTGGTGACGAAGAATATAATGCGTCACCATCACTGCCATTACCATTGGCGTCGTAAGACAGTATAAGGAACGTACGCAAATAACATGACAGCAATAGAAGCAAGGAAGGAAAAATACTAATTATCTATCTCAAATAGACTGGCTGGCGTGGACATGGAGATCATGTATCCTTCCATCCAATTATCCCATATCCTATAATCCATCCAATTATCACATTGTGGAAGTTTCATGATTAAGTGTGACTTAAATGAGTGATAAAAGGAATATCTTCCTGGTCAAATTTCTACTAGGGCAGCCAGTATCAATGGAAAACAGTTGTTGACGCTTAAAAGACCTGTCTTACATCTTCTTTTCACTCATACATGCCCATCCTTATAATCGGTTAAGATCGATATCTGATCCTAACATTAAAGAATTGGACATACAAGTTCATACCTTTAAAGTATGAAAAACAATTCTTAGTTAAGATTCAAAATACGCCGATAATTTCTAAGTAGCGTTCGTCTTGGATTACATCATTCAGAGATACAGTTACACTTTATTCTGTAATAGCATTTCAACTTAATTCTTATGTATATGATTTCTACTAATTATTCCGCCATATACTTAAAGTAATATTTTATATGTTACAGATGCCAAGCAATAACACGAAAAGGAAATTGTTGTTATTATAGTGGACGCCTGACTCAGCGTGATGTCATCCAGCATGCGGTGATGCGGCTAATGGGAGCGTCCCGGCGCGCACGCACGTCACATCCCATTCCCGTCGCATACTTCACCCAATCGAGCGATGACAAATCCATTCATATTCTTCCATTGCCTTTAACTGTTATAACCATTGCATGAATTCTTCTAATTCCTAATGTACTTAATTGAAGCCAATAAGAAGTTCATATTGTGCTTGATTCTAATATTATGAAGTGATTATCCTCCTAAAAGGTAATGTTTCTAATAATTTAGTCAAGTAATACTTAATTTATTTATACTATTTTCCTATAGATATCATTGTTCGAGTGGAAAATGAAGATCGAAGAGAATTTATGAAGAAATAAAAGGAAATACGAAACTGGTTTTCATAATGATTTGACAGATGGTTCTATATTCTGAGATCATTGTGAAAGCTGATTTTGTTCCTAAATCAGCGGGCACTTTGCTACAGATATTCAAGAAGACAATGAAGAGTCCATATTCTATGTTAATTTTCATTTTGATTATTATTTATGTTCTTAATTCATAAGCGATATAATTTATGTTTAGTATTTTCTCTGTCTGTGTTTTAAAATTAAGGCATGCGAATTTAAATAATCATAATGTAATTAATATATACATAAGTCCCTACTTATTACACCCCTATATATAGTCTAGACTTTGAGGTGAAAATCCTTTAAAAATTAACATAGTAAAAGACTAAAATTAGTAATAATCAAAATTCGCTCCTTTATTATCGTTATTTTAGTTAGAATTATTCTCTTTATTTAAACTTTTTAACTGATTGGCCAAACTTTTCTATTAGATGCTCTAAATTATTTAATTTAATTCAAATGTTTTCAATTTGTTTTTACTCTAAAATCGAGCTCGATTTAATCGATCGATCAATTGGATTTTCCCAGCGGTGTGATGTGAATTATTGCCACATATAAAATTTATTTGTAAATAATTCAAAAATTTATTTACAAACAATATATGTATATAATACTTCACACAAAATTGTTTCTAAAACTTGTAAATGTAGTTTCAAAATATATCAAAATAAAATTGGGAATATCGACATGATTTGTTAGGTACAAATAAGGCAGTTTAGAAAAAATGCCAAACCTTTTGCAAATTGAATATTAAATTATTCTTATTTATGAATTTATCATATAACCGTGATCGCCTAACTGCTTGGGGATCATAGCATTATCTCTTTTTCGGGGAAGACCTATGTCTCAAAGTAATACGTGGAAAAGCTAATAGACAGATGATAAATTTAATATCTTCTCTTACATACGGGTTCTCTCTCAACATTTAAAATCTTATTATCTCCATGCTATTCATAGTTTTTAAGCTTTTTGAGATTCTGCATATATGTATTTCTCTTCATATTAATTAGCTAATTATACCCCAACAAAATGTCGATCAAAATATGTCTATCACCACAAATATTGTTTTTGCCAATTATTTATTTAGGATTACGCATTTTATGGGAATTAAATGAGAATGTTTACAGACTTTCGGAAGATCTTAATATAGAGCCGAATGGTTGAAGAGGGACGAGTCGAAGAATTCATCGAGGATCAGTATTAAACCTGAATAAAAGATTTTAAAGACCTTTTCAATATTCTATGAATATGGATCATTCTTTATGTTAGCATATAGCATGAGTAAGAAGCCTATGCATCGTTCTTTCCATCAATACCTACTTTCTCGAAACAACGCCATATTCCACCATTAACGCGCCAAGATCGTAAATATCTAGCTACTACTTTTACTACTTGGTGTCATAATGTTATCAGCTCATTTAAAGGAAGATCGTATTCCACATCAAGAAGGGTATATGTACATCCAAGAAGGGTAGTCGGTGCATCACATTATGTAAACCATTTATTACTTATTGTTAACCGTATTGTTACTTAAATATGCTGAATTTTGTGATTTTTTTTCATTCCATCCATCAGCCTACAGACATCCACTGCTGGACATAGGCCTCCTCACGAGAATGCCACTCGGAACGGTCCTGCGCCACTTGCATCCAACGGTTCCCTGCGACTCTGAGAATGTCGTCAGTCCATCTAGTGGCGGGTTATTTTCATTAATTCTCTTAAAAGATTATAGTAATCATATACTGCTCCAATTAAATATAGAATCAATTCCAAAAAGCTGATAAAGAACAAATGTTATACTACTACAAATACCTGTTACACTAACAAATATCGCAATTGCTGCGGTTGTTGGACAAAAGAGCTGTATATATGTACCTATACTAGCTAGATGATACCCAATTACCTTTGTATCACATTAGAAAGAGAGAGTGAATCGCAAGAACATATAACTAGCCGCGCACGCAGAAGTTCTTAGAAGGAATAAAACTGCCGTTTTTTTTTTTACATTTTTATATGGTTATATTATATGATGCTGTTGATGATTCGATAAAGGAACTATCCAAGATTTTCTCAGTTCGAATCAGTAGATCCTGAAATTAGTGCCTTTAATCAAATAACTCCTCAGCTTTATAATATTTATATAGATTAAGTAAAAGAGAAAAAGGGGTAGTTTTGAGTTGTTAAGTTGTTCTCATTAAATTTGTGATGACAAAATAAATAGTTTTCTCAGATGCAAGCAAGATTGAGTGATGGTAAAATATTTTATAAAAGGCACAATGCTTAGATTTACTATGGCAACATTGTATAATGTTTTCTTCATCTACCAATATTAAAAAGAAAGATAAAGTCAGTATGTTGAAATTATCTGACCTTTTATGACTATTATGTATGTACACAGACTAAATAAATTTTGTAATAAAAACATTTTGTTTTTTTTTTGCGTAAGGTTTTGCTAACACAATAGATACCTATTGTAGTGATATATAGCGAGAGTGATATTATGTTATTTCTCAAGCCAGAAACATCTATAGATCATGAAATCCCTGCTTAAATGGATGAAAATAAGCTCACTGTATGACGTTAGTAAAATACTTAGATTCACATAAAATAGAATCAAATTTTCAATTTTCCATTTCAGAAATGTTCTCTGCTTACGTCTTTCATTCGTCTATTATAACACTTGCAGGCAAGAAGGTTATCGCACGTTTTACGCGTACTTATCTCATATTATGTCTTTAACAAAAGAGTTGAAGAATTTTTTTATAGAAAATACTTGTATTAAGATACAAATCCTAGTATTTCGGGTGGCTTTTTAAACATATATATGATAAGCAACCCGCCCTCGCTTCGCTTCGGTTGTAGTCGTTGTACCCGCGTAGTGCCCGTTCCCGTGGGAATACCGAGATAAAATATAGCCTAGTTTACTCCATTGGTGAAAGAATTTTTGAAATCGGTCCAGCCGTTTTGAAGATTACCCGGAACAAACAGAGAGACAAAAAAATTATAAAGTGTATTTTAGGCATATGTATAGTGCAAATAATCGTGTGAGCATGAAAAAAGGCTATTGTTTTGACATTACAAACAGACACTCCAATTTTATTTATTGGTATAGATTAACGAACACAAGCAACACCCAAACCCGGAACAATCATTTATGGATCGTACAAAAGATGAACTTGAACCCACATTTGAAAAAACAATTCTAACCCACGCAGGCATCCTGCATAGGTTCAAAACCATGACACTCGGCACGTAAGGTCGGTGCTTAGATTGTTCAGCCGTCTGTGCAATGAAAACCTGTAAATATCTAACGTAATTCCCTGCGACATGAAGTTGTCAGTCCATCTAAGGAAAAACAGTATAAGTATATGAGGCAATTGACATAGTTTTCATCCGTCTATTCATGAGCCTATCTACGTCCACTGTAGGACATAGGTCTCGCCACGAAGGAGGACAATTCCATAACCGTCGTACTTGGCCCATTCACAATATTGATTAATACAAACATTTAATTTACTTTGCGTAAACTAAGGATATGGATGAACTAATTTTTTAACGTTTTTGTGAGGTATATCGAAAAAGAAGAAGAAAAAGAAGGTATATAAACATTATATGCTTTATTTCCTGTGCCTTCTCAAACAAACCATGAAAAAATATTTAAGCCTCGTTTGACTTGATATCTATGGCATTTTATGTCAACATGTAGATATTTTACGGATGGTGACGAAGTAAGATTACAAAGCCGCTTTCTTGCCCAGGGTTGTTGTAAAAGACAAGTAAGGGATACGATATGCATATCGATATGAACATCCATGCAAGAGAAAGAAAACTCGCCATAAACCCTATACCAACGCGTCTAACCAGCTCTGTATAGGTAGTAGGTAAATTTCCTCCCCATTATAGAGGAGGCCCAAACCCAACAGTATCGCTTATGTGGCCTGAAATGATGATGACGTCGACATGAAATATAAATGGGTTTAATATTTCATGAGTGAAAGTGGGCATTAGTGAAAATGTTCTTCATTCTTTTTTATTTGTGTATTAATTAATTTGAAGTAGTCAGCTTATACATGTACCACTGCTGGACTCGAGCCTCCTCTTCAATAGGAGGAAAATGGACCTACTATACTATGCTGGTCAAAATGTTGGAATAAGGGTTCCTTCGAATTTGCCTCCTCGGGCCTGTGCATGTTGATAAGATGTTATATGCATACTATATCTCTTAGTCGTTTTTAGCGACAGCCACGGACAAGATAGGGAGTGGTATATTGTATTATTACGCCGTCACCACACGAAATATTTGAAGTAAGTAGTACTAATATTAGTAGTAAGTATACAAAAAAAAACAATTTTTAAATCAATCTATTGATTATTCTTTTTTTTTTTTTCTTTCTAGCAAAGATCGGACCAAGTACCTTGTTACATTAAAATTTCGTTAATATTCTAACTATATATTATAATTCCGAATTTTGATGCACATCGTGAGAAAGTTCTTTATTAGGATTACCAATTATGTAGAAGTGGTATCTAATTTTAAAAAATGTTAGTTAAGTATTTTCTTTATTTCAGCATGTAACCCACCTCCTATTGTACGGTATGTGCCTTCTACTTTTAAAGGAAATTACCAAAGGACCAGAATCGTATAGGGCTTTATTTTGACTTTATACATATATTTTTAGTCCAAGGTCCTGGTTACAATAACAAAGAACAACCAATAACAAAGAACCAACAACAAATAACAAAGAACTTCCGTCTCGTTATGGCGCACTTTTCAAAATAAGAATAAAATGAAAACTGAAGTTTTATAATTAATTGTAAAATAAGAATAAAATGAAAACCGAAGTTTTATAATTAATTGTTATATTGACAAAATTAGTTTGGACTACGTAAACATGTGAGGTCTTGTATATTACACTGTCACTAACTTAGCATACTTCAATCAGTTAACAACTGCTCAATTCATATCATACCCTGTGCCTATGCTAGCGCCATTCTGGAGGATTTTTGAACTGTTATTTAGTGCTGAAAGTGGGACACTTTTTCAATATTCCTCCCATATGACACGGTTCTCCTTACCTCTACCCTCCATAAATATCACCAGTTAACTCTACGCTAGGGATGGGCGATCTTTCTGAAAAAGATCGATTCTTGAACCGATTCGAATTGTCATCCAAAGAATCGATTCACAAGAAAATTGAGGTCTGAAGGATCGATTCCCGATTAATCGATCTATCAATCTTTTCTTTTGGACGAGCTTGTGATGACTTTTTTTTTAGGAAATCTGGTGAGTAAATATGTATGTGATGAGCTTTTTTTTTAAGAAATTTGAAAGCGTTATTAATCTTATAATACAGTATAAAACATTAACATACTTAGTATCGAGTGGGCAGATAAAAATCGAATGACAATTCTCTAGGGTAAAGTATCAATTCACCGAATCGATTCAGTGCTTCGTATCGACTTATAAAATCGATTATGTGGGCCTTAAATATCGATTCTTCAATCTCAAATCGTCATCTCTACTCGCCGCTCAATGCAGTGTTCGGAACCGTACGATAATTATCGTACACATACGATAATTTTGTGCCTACGTACGATGTACGATAGCATATTATTATCGTACGCAGATTGTACGATAATTTCTATCATGATGCAAAATTTGAAAATTTATATTATTTCACTCATGCGCCGATAGTCTAAATCGCAGTAGCATGATTTTATTTTGTCCAATAAAATCTTGGGAAAATACCGGGAAATACAAGTTCTCTATTCCTATTGGTTCTTACGATCCGCTCTGCTAAGTTTCACCACTGCCGATACTGTAACTTTATCCAGCATCTACCAATGTGAACAAGAGAATATAGAAAATTATATTTTCTGTTTTTATGAATATAAGTGTATATTGATATATAAAAGAAATTCTTTCATTTTTTATTTCACTACCCATTCATATCCATTTCTTCTTTATAAATACAAAATTTTGGCGTGTTTCATACCCAACTTGCATGGGAAAAGTGAAATTTTGTCTGAGTGAATTTTAAACTTGGCGCGTTTATTGAACTTAAAGTGGAAAGGGAATCAGTTCAGGTCTCTACCACGTGTAACACATTTGGGTTTCAGTGTTCTGTTGATTTGAAAGCGGTGGTTTAAAAAAGATAAACTATAGAGTACTTGCATGCATATCAATATTACAATTTATATGATTTATTTATCTATAATAGACATTATCCTAAAAAATACGATAATTTCGATCCATGTACGATAATTTTACGCCCCTGGTACGATAGTCAGTCCACTTCAGGTTGCTAACACTGGCTCAATGTCAAGTTGACATTTGACAACTGCATGGCAGATTGCCTTTTAGGTTATTTCTTGTATATATTTGATAATAACTAATAACTATTTGTTTACGTAATTATAATACTATTATTTTGGTAATTATCTCTATCAGAAGTTAAATAATCAATAGATCCATGGAAGCAAAAGAATTTGACGCCACCTTGGGTGGCAATGAACACCTACCATTTTCAGCGCATAGTTTAAAATTTGCATCATCTAGAAGTGTAGAAATTGCAGCAATGACTGAAAGCATTCTTAGACCAAGTAAAACTAAACTCATATTCCAGTCTTTACCTGTTCATATGAGAAGACGAGTCATGAGTCATAATAGTAGACGATTACCGCGCAAGTTGCGTCAGGCGCATTTAGAACAACTTAAAAGAAGCGGCTTACCGCCGAAACAAAAACGGCCCTCAAGAAAATATAGGCGTCGACCAGCAAATCTTTTAAATGAGTATAATAGACGCCAAAAACGAAATGTTTGGTTGGAAACTCATATATGGCATGCAAAGCGATTTCATATGATTGATCGCTGGGGCTACCGTTTACCGTATGCACCTTGCGATAAAGCATTCAGAGCCTGTTACAGAGCCACTTCCACTCATTGCCTTTTGCAAGATATTTCTTATTACACACCAATACAAATATCAGGACCAAAAGAAAAGATAAAAGAATTATTCTCAAATCTTACTAATGAATCTTGTGGACTTAGTATATGTGCTAAAGCTTACATAAATGGTGCTAGACAAGGGTTAGTGCATCTATATGCTACAAACCAGTTTCCTTATGGCTATATGGGTAGTGTACATTTCCTATGGATACCAAATAACACTACCAACAAAACCTTATGGTTGTTTGTACACCCATCACAAACTAAACAAGTAGAAACACATTTGATGGACCTTATAAATGGAGAAAATAATACTGATGAATATATATCTGTTAGCAAAAGACGAAAAGTCTCAAACTCTCAAAATATTCAAATTGAAATAATGCCAGGTGCTTTTAACAGATTTCGTTTGACAGGCCCGAACAGTCATGCAATTTTAGTGCAAAGTTTAAAATGTATTACTGAAGATTATGTAAATATAAAACATAAATGGATGTCGCTTCATACCCCTCAGAACTTAAAAGAAAAAGCAGAATACTGGCAATCTATAAGTACACTAAATTCACCTTCACAATTACCACCTAATATTATTATTGGTTTAGTTGTAAAAGACCCTCGCTTAATGAGGCCTTCAAAACGTACTAAAGCAAAGTTATACAACTATGAAGAAATTAACAGTGCTTCCATGATTCATGTACCACCTTTTCTATCAGATTCACCGTTATGGAATACTAAAATACATGAGGCGGTTAAAAATGGCAAACTCACCAATGGACAGTTTATAGAACACATAACAGAAACACAACTAGTACCTGGAGAAGTTGATAAAGATGATCCAATTCTACAAAGTGTGCCTATAGTTTTAATACAAAGACCTGGCTCACAAAATACAGAATATAAGAAAATTGGTGAGTTGTATCAAAATAAATACAGTATAAATTCTATATAATGGCACACAAGGGACTGTGAATTATTTGACATTATAGAGTTGTTATTAATGGGAGTGAAAACAAAGTTGATATTATTTTACTATTCTAATATTTACCAATAAGGGAATGTACCCACACTGTGTGACCCGTTTAGTGAGTGAAGTCCTTAAAATACTAGTTAGTTTTCTGGCTCAGGTTTTTGCTCTTATTCTTGAAAATACAGAAATGGTTAGTCATTCAAACATTTCTGGGCTACCTGTAGATATGCCCTACACTAGTGATGTAACGAATATTCGCATTTGCATCGCGAATATTCGCATATGTTTCTGATATTCGCAATCGCATTCGCAAGGAACGATGCGAATGTTTGGCGAATATATTTGACAAACTAAAAGCAAATTATATATGTAATTGTGTAATGATATGATAATATTTATTATTTTTATTTAGTCATAATATTTGAATAAAACAATATTATGGAACACTCAGGTCGGCAACTAAATTAGAAATACTGTCTCTCTTATTTTTGTCAGTCTAATATAAACTAATGAATGGGGAACCGGTTTTTTGTTCGGTTATACTGCGAAAACCACTGAACGATCAGAATAATATTTATACCATAAGATGCAGCATGTTTCGGAGAAAGATTAAGTATATGATATGTTGGTGAATACTTATCCGGAATTTATATTTGTTTTTGACGTGACAACGTCTTATAATTCGATGGAGCCAGCTGCACACACGAAAAACATGACGTATGCACATGCGTAACCTTGCTCTGAGGCGTTCCATTTAAGGCTTTTTTTTTTTGGGATGGGCTGCGGTCGGCGCTTCCGCACCACTGTCCGGGGCGACAGAGGGGCTTAAGCACGCAACACCCGCAACCCACCCGAACACCACGTCGCCTTCGTCGTTGGACCGACCACCGGAGCAGGGTTACTTGTCATCAGTGGTCGGCCCGACGGAATACCTCCTACCCGGGGTACCCTCCCATCGACCGACGTCACCCGCTCGGGGAGGACGTCGGTCTTTCCTCACGCGGTCGGCCTCTCGGCAGGTGACGGACTAACTCCCCGGTCACGTCACTCGCGGCCTCGGCTAGGGCGGCATGGGACGCAGGTAGTCGTGCCTGCGCCGTCGCAGTCGCTGGCGGCGGGTCGCTTCGTCTAGGCTGTGCTCCTCGCGTTCGCGACCCGCCGCCTCCTTCTGCGAGATAACTGCCTCGCAGAAGGATGCGACCGCGTCCCAGTTCCTGATGCTGCCGAGCATCTCCCTAGCGATGGTCGGCAGCGTCAGCTCGGCACCTATGATTTTTTTTTATTGCAAACGGTGGCAAACGAGCAAACAGTACACCTGATGGTGTTGCTGCCACTCATGGACCTTTACAAGGCCGCTGCCTACCACGAAGAAAGTGAAGGGAGTGTGAATACGTGCATTGAGGCTCGGTGATACCAAGGGCACCACCAAAACCCTCCACACACAAACACCCTCAGAAAGTTGGGCTTCCGGATCTCTCGCTCACCGAACGAAGCGCAGTAACAAATCGCTACTACTCAGGCGTCGATTTTCTGCGAGTGTGGTACTGCCCCGGATGGACCGGCCCGCGGCTGTAGGCAGATAACTGTCGACAGTGTGGTCCTACCACTCTTGCAACGACGACAACGTCAACTTGATTGCGACGAGTTCACGGCGCTGCTCTGCCCAAGCGGCACAGACCTCGAGCGTATGCTGCGCCGTGTCCTCGTCGCAATCGCAGTGGTGGTAGGACGGTGTTCTCTCCCTCCTAGCGACCCTGTACAGGTACTTGCCGAAGCATCCATGCCCCGTCAAGACCTGCACGAGTCGGAAGGAGAGCACACCGTGCCGCCGTTCCAACCACTGCATCAGCACCGGCCGGAAGGCCTCCACGGTCCAGACACCGCATCGAGGCCTCTCCAGCCGGTCTGCCCAACGGGCGATGGCATCTCGGCGGGTATCGACGCGCCAGGCGGTGATCTCCCTTAAGGAAACAATACCGCCCTCCCCTCGCACTCCCGACACCCGCCGATACAATTCGGCGAGCACTGCCGCCTCCAGTTCCATTTAAGGCTTGCCATATAAAATATCTATCAAACAAATAAAATTAAACTTTTCTTTTGAAAAATGAAACCATTCAATCAGTATTTTCTTATGACGTTGTCACGTTCAACTATCGTCAGTAAACCGACTTTACAGACAACTGATTTTTTGTGTGAATGAATAATGAATTTTGCCAATAAAAAAAGAACATGATTCTATATGAAAAAATTACATTATTTTTGATAAATAATCATTAAACTTTTTTGACATACCATGCATTTAACACTCTCAGTGTCACAAATTGTGAAATAACTCCACACTTCAGTGCACATGTTGTGCTTTACTCATGTTTGTAAATTTGACAAATACAATAATAATAATAAACTAATCTCAAATTACAACGAATATTTTCGAACGAATCTGATTAGATCCATTCGTTCAACTTGTAACGGTTAACCTTTGCTTATTTGCTATATTTGGCTTAAATATGGCTGGTACGAAATGTTAAACCCGTATGATATTTTGCACGCGCTTTATTTGAAAGTCAACATTCATATATATTATATTCGCATTCGCATTCGCGAATGTTGGAGATAAATATTCGCACTCACATTCGCATTCGCGAATGTCTCAATCCTAACATTCGTTACATCACTACCCTACACCAACCTTAATTATTATATAATTAAAAAATAATATTAGATTAAATCAATGGCTTAAACATGCAGCTGTTGTTTGTGAAATTGTAGATTAAAATTCAAGACGTGAGATAGTAGTAGTATCCCAATTATACTACAGTAAAACCCGTTTAAGTCGATTTCGCAAGGACCCGACCAAAAACGCATCTTAGGCGGGAAAGGGAAAAAAACGTGCCATTATTATTTATTATAATTCTATTATTATTTTGAATACCTGTGTATTGAATTTGATTTAAAAGTTACCTAAATAAAATGTTGTTTGTTTTCTTTATTTAATATACTTACTACTAGATACATTTTTAAATATTATAAAATATTTAGAAATATAAAAAAAGTTTTTTATTATTATCACGTTACTTAAAGTAATCACTTATTTTAGTTTGACAAAAAGATTTTGAGGCATTAGCAATTACAAGATTTTCAACGTAATTTAATTTTCACAGTGCGTCTTCGCTTTGATTCAAAGAAGTTACATAGCTTCTTAAATCATTAACTGCTGATAATGCCTGGGCGTGTGACAAAATCGGAGTTGACTCATCTTCTTGGTCATTATCACTTAGGGTCGCTCGACAGTCGCTGCCCACTGCCGCAAGGGGGTAATATGTGTATTTGAGTGGTACGTGTTGACGTATTAAACGGGATTACGATCGTATTAAGCGTTAAGAAATGTATGAAAACATGCCTCAAGTTGCTAGGACGGACGCAAAATGGCGTATTATGCGGGAACTCGTATTAAACAGGTTCTACTGTATTTATCAATAGAAAATATGGCCATAAAACAAAATAACAAACCTACATATTATGTTAAAATTTTCAGGGTATGGTAGTGGTTGGGATATTATTGTGCCATCGGGATATAGTCTCCCATTCTGGCTAACATTCATAATGTATGGAGCAAGATCTGGAGGTCTTAGAGAGACAAAAAGTTTGGCTTTTGAAATGGGCGAATGCTATCTACCACCTGACTCAAATGCTGGTAAAGATCATGAAAATAGAATAGAATCTGAATTAAGAGACAGATACTTCAGACTTCCACCAAGCAAAAGAGTTAATTATATAAAGTTAGGCTTCAACAGTCCTTTTAAATGTCCCTGGAACATACTTTTAAGGGACTGGAGCAATACAAACATAAATGATTACTTTGTTTTGCGCAATAGAAATATGTTGAAAGATATACAGGTATGTTTGATACATTCTATTTTTCAAAATTTTTGTTGTGTTGTCTTATAATCTCCTTTCCCTATACGGTATCAGAGTAATGATACAATTTGTCCCCTTTCTTGGCCATGGTGGTCAAAACCAGGCGAACATTTCAACAAAATAATAACCCAGCTTCTAGAAAATATTTACAAACAACATACTTGGCTTACTTGAACGCATTTGTGAAACTAAACATTGTAACTGATTTTTAAAACATTACATTGTTTAAATATATTTTACAGAATAAAATCGCCAACAAAAGTGCATTATCTGCTATAGAGAATGGCTCATCTTGTCTAATCCCAGTATATTTAAAATTAACAAAAAAAGGCATATTGCATAAACATGCAGTAATCTGTTTACCAAAACCAGCAGACCTTACTAATATAAAGACTCTATTTGAACCACCTCATGAGGATACAAATCAGAAGATCAGAAAGATTAAACGTGTTGAGCATAAAAGACTAGCAAAGAAATTAAAAAAAAAGAGAATGAAACTCAAAAAGAAAATACCACCAGTAAGTTTTTGATTTTATTTATTATTAGCAACCGGTACTCGCTTCGGTTTGTCGCCTTACCTGCCTAGTCCCCGTTTCCGCAGGAATACCAGAATAAAATATAACCCAAGTTACTCCTTATATAGACAGCTAGTAGTGAAATAGTAGTAAAATATTATCAAAATCGGTCCAACAGTTTTGAAGATTACCCCAAACAAACAAACAGACAGACAGACAAAAAACTTTTACACTGAATTTTAGGCCAAGTATGGAGCAAATAACCGTTTCAGCATGATAAAAGGCCCAATATTTTGACATTACAAACACTTTTAATTTTATTTATCTGTATAGACCAGCAATTCGCCCTCGCTTCCAGTCGCCTAGCGCCACATTTTAAATCTCCTATATCTTTTAAAATACGATACACAACTGCAGTCCACGAGGCCTCAGATTCGATTCTGGGCTGGGTAGAATTTTATAGAGGTTTCTTGAGGAAAAAAATCGCCTAAGTTACTCCTTATAAAGACAAGTACTTGGTAGTAAAATATTATTAAAATTAATCCAAGTGTTTGGAAGATTACCCAGAACAAACAGCCAAAAATCTTTAAAGTGGTTTTTAGGCATAGGTATTGAGTAAGTATCCGTGTGAGCATGAAAAAAATTATTTTAACATACATACAGACACTTAAATTTTATTGATTTGTGTAAATACAATTAGTTGCATAGCTTATCCAATATATTTATTACAGATCCATACAAAGTTACAAAAAAGTACTAAGAAAGAACCATCAGAATATGTGAAAACTATGAGAGAGTTATGGCTTCCTTCCAATATAGAAACAGTTCGTAATTTGCCATGTAGAGAAGTTATGGGCTATATTATACAAGGAGCTTTCAGCTTCACCGAGGCTCAGAGTTGCGGTATAGGTTACATAGCATATAATGCACTGAACACTTTATTATGTAACAATCTAAATCAAGTGCTCATTAGAAACACATCTTCTAGAAAATATCAACTAGCAAATATAACAATAGGAATACAATAAAACGCATTTTTAAGAAATTACGCATTTTATTTTAACTCATTATAGACACCACATTAACCTGCTAACGAGGCTTAAGTTTTAATTTGTGATGTATAGAAGAAATAATTCAGCATTTTATATTTATAGCATTAAATATACACATTTGCTATCAACAACCCATTGGAGAATTAGCTCTTGATTGCTAGTTTTAACACTCATTGGCATACCTTGAAAGCCATGCCACAAATACAGCGAGACTACCTTGACATGTAGGCAATACAATAAATACCTAGGATCTTCATATAGAGTTTGTAAAAATATGGCACGCTGTTTTATCGATTTTAATAATTATGTATTTGTCTACATAAACGCCTATTAAATAGGATGAAATATTTTAGTCATTATGTATCATTGTTTTTCCTTTACCTATTATTAAGAAGTAAACAAAATTTGTTTAACTAATTGTAATCTCATTGTCCTCCCTTTCCTTGTCGAGAAGGCTTGTGTCCAACAGTATGAAGTACATGGACTGTAAAGAAAGAAAAAGAATAACAATTGAAATCCAGTGATTTGTATGATTAATAATGTGTATTTACAATAAGTATTTGTATTGTGTATGCACGATTACAAAATCATATTAACTTTGATTATAGTATTAAAGTAACATTATTATAACAGATGCAATGAGATTAAAATTTGCTGTCATATTTTGAAGATTCTCTTTACCAATATCTATAGATATTGTCATATTTCCATTGAATTTCAACTTGTCACCCTGGTAATGGAAATAATATTGGTATAAGATAATAGTTGAGGTACCCAGCTACAATAATACTGAGGACCTTGGGACAACACTATTTTAAACAAAATAAAACACTCAAAATCAGCTCATTTACCCTTGTATCATTGACTATACAAAAACAATAAAAATACACTATTTTTGTCTTGTGATAACGTATGCTAAAGCAAATTCTCATTTGTTGTCTACCCAACCAGACTGATAAGTTTTAGAAGCAGATGTTAACATAAAAACTCTTCTCAAAACTGTTCTTTGCGCGTCCTAAATATAAATACGCTATACCTTAAAAAGAAATAAATGCTTCAATTTGTACAAGTCATTTGAAAAAAAAAATTCATATGCCTATGAAAATTTTGCAGAACAAACCCATGCTTCTATATAAATTTTATGCTCATAAAAATTTACAACAGTTAGAAGTGAAACTTTGGGTCGTTACCAAACTGACCTATATATCAACAGCAAAATATTGTAATAAGTCCTAAATCTTAGATCGCTTCCTTGCTATCGCATCTTCTACAGCTTTCAATTGCTTTAATAATTCTTCTCGCCTTGATACGGGCTTTTTCATGGGCACTGCATTTATTGGCGATGCTGCACGTTTCTTAGCAGTCAATTCTGAAATTATCGCATTATTTATATCACAAATGCAAGATTTGATAAATGGCAAACATATTTAGTAAAAAAAAAAGCACAAAATGCATAAAATTTTTACCTTTATCTGCGGGTACTTCCTTCTTGCTAGTGATCGTTGTTACCACTGCCGCTAGGCCGGTATTTGACTTTGGATTTAACCTAAAGACAAATAATATTGTGTATTTAAAAATGTATTTTTTTTTATTGCTGATGATGGCAAATGAGCACCCCTGACGGTAGGTGTTACTACCATCGCACATGGACCGTTACAATACCAGAGGTATAACTAAGGACGATTGGAACAGTATAGTTTTTAAGTTAAGCATAGTACAAGTTAAATAATAATCTGCGGCAAAGTATATTAGCAAACAAAAAAGTGAGCCGTCGCTCAGGAAGCCTCCCAGTAGTAGTGAGTCGTCGACGAGTTTACAGTCGACGCAACGAGACCGTTTATCGTCGATGATAAACTAGTTGAAAAAAACAGTTTAATTTTCGACTAGTTTACGTCGTCGACGCTTAGACAAGACGAGACGTTTAGTTTATATTATGACGTACGTTGATCGTCCATTGGTAAAGGACAACGAAACTTCAACGAATTTTATTAGACAACAGTTTAATTGTACAGTATACATAGACGCTTCAATATCTAATGATAGTCCCATCACATGATAGCAGAGTTCAATGAATTGCAATCAATATATCTATGCGTTATGATTTCGGCTCGACTCGCGCCTACGGGCGGTGAGGTTTGCGGGGCGGGTAAAGAGCGTAGCGAGCCATGAGAGCGCGCGCGCATGTCGTCGTCCAAGTTCGGGCCGATTCGGGCGCTTTCGAATACTCGCAAGTCGTCGTCGACGCGTTCGTGTCATTCGTTGATGCGGCGACCGATTTGCGAAGCCGTTCATACATAAACATGTTTATCAGTCAACTATAAACTGGTTTATTAGTTCACGGCAAAGAAACAGTCGAAAAAACTGTTCGTTTATTCAACGACCACCACTACCTCCCAGATATGAAACACCGAAATTACTTTGTACAAGTATGCATAAAAGAACAGATTAAGACAGGAACTAATATGGCATGATGTACTAACAAAAAATTTACGATTTTTTTCCAGAAAATGATGATTTATATTTCATAAACATTTATTTTCATTAAATACAAGAATTAAAAATTCAAAAATATTTCAAATTGTGACAACTCAATTCTTTTAATCAGTGATTTCTGTAATAATATATTTAGTTATATTCGATGCCTCTGACGATATTACTGTGACAATTGGTCGTAACTACACTTACTATCATAGAGCATGGCGAGGCCTCGCCACGGCATGTGTCGCTTTACGCCACGCCAACGATCAAGTTTTGCCCTCGCCTGTTTCACATCAAAAGTGGAACCGTAAAATGGAATAATGTCACAATCGTAACGCTTGGCACCAAAAGCTGCAGATCGCTCTTGGTGTTTTGAGTTACCGAGGAGTGTTGCTATCCACTTCTTTGATGCTCCCTCGTCAATCTTAATAACTCTCATGGGCCAAAGAAGAGTGCCCACAGATTGTATCTTAACCCATTACTACACAGCGACGCCTCACAAGGGGCGTCGGGAGAGACGGTATCCGAAAGGGTATCCTGCTGGGCTGGCCATGGACAACAAGGAACTCAGTACCAGTGGTCAGTCCAATGGCGAAGGGGACGGAATACGATAGGTTATGTCGCCCCGGACGGCGTGTGAGCTCGCCATATATCGCCCAAAAAAATATCCATTACTATACAAGGAACGTTTCATTAAATACTGTTGTAAAATATATATAACGACAGTACCTGGGTCTGGCGGCCGCATTGAGTAGACGAGCGTGTCTAGCGCGTCTAGCACCAGAACTGCCGGACGTTGATGATGAATGAGACTCGCTCTCCGACTCGCTCGATGAGGACGATGACTCTGATACACAATATAAACTTATTATAATCCGTGGACCTTTCCTTAAAGAAAAATAGCATATCAAGTAGCGATGAACGTAGAATAAACGAATCCGTTAATTCGACCGTCGTCGACAAGCAATAAACGAATGGACGGTTCATCAACGATGAACGGACTAGTCGAATTTGAACGGTTAGAACGGCTAATTTGCAGTCTACATAATATTCATAGAGACTGTCAACGCGACGACATGTGAACGCAGTCGGATAATACGTTCAATCGTCAACGGCCCGTCTACGTCTACAGGGATCAACATACCCTAATCAACTCATTTGCTCTAAATTTAAGGTTTAATTTTCTTTGCATGGACTGTTATTTCAACGACGGTCTGTTGAAATGTCAGTTCATGCAAACAAAACTAAACCTTAAATTTAGAACTTATGAGTAGATAATAGTATTGGACTTCAGTGCGAAGACGAAGTAAATTTGCACTTGTTTAAAAACAAAGCTTTCTGTGCAGCTGATTTTGCGTTGAAAATAACACCATATTCGATTTGATATTGACATACCTAGTGTATCTTTTTAGTCAAAAGTTTGATTGAATGTTTGCGAGTGTAAATAATAGTTTATTTTGAACATACTAATATTTAATTATTGTGAACAGTGTACATTCATTGTAAATAATATAAAAACGTCATGTTGTTTTAGTGAAGCTAAGTACCTACCTACTACTTGGACTACTCATTATTGATGCATCTATACCAATAAATAAAATTGGAGTGTCTGTTTGTAATGTCAAAATAATAGGCTTTTTTCATGCTCACACGGTTATTTGCGCGACGCGACACCTATGCCTAAAATAGGAATTAAAATATTTTTGTCTGTCTGTCTGTCTGTTTGTTCCGGGTAATCTTCAAAACGGCTGGACCGATTTCAAAAATTCTTTCACCAATGGAAAGCTATAATATCAGGGCGTAAACTAGGCTATATTTTATCCCGGTATTCCCACGGGAACTACGCGGGGAAAACGACTATAACCGAAGCGAAGCGAGGGCGCGTTGCTAGTCTAGCCTAAAATTGGCGTCGAAATAATCGTCGCGTCAACGAAGTACGAACGTCCATAAAGAATAGACCGTCTAAATTCATCAACTAGTCGATAAATTTAACTAGTCCATCGACTAGTCCATGGACGAAAATGGACGGTCTAGTTTCGTCTACGTTAAATGCGTCGACGACGCATCTCTAATATCAAGGCAATATACGCCATAAGGCTCATTTTCACTGGTCATTAGAGCCCGCATGCGAGTTACGGGAGATTTCTGTTCCAGCATGCAATAGGGCCAGCATGCGATAGCCGTTTTCATTAGTCGATAGGGCCCGCATGCGGGTTACGGGAGATTTCTGTTCAAGCATGCCATAGGGCCAGCATGCGATAGCCGATAGCATTTGTTTTGAAAGAGTGGTACTGACCAGACGTAAGTACCTGCTATGGATCAACAATTAATGTTGACATGTCTCGGTACGTTTCTACTAGTTTCAGCATTTGTAAATCGGTAAAACAATCAACGATTATACTCCCACGCAACGTCAGTTCTCATGTAATAACATTCGTAAACCGAGTCCCTGCGCCACACCGAACGGTGAATAAAGAAAGAAAGAAAGAAATTTTATTTTGTATACAGTAAATATGATACTACACCGCTGATATTCTGATGGACCCGTACAATCAAGTCGGTGAATCACCGACCCATGAATTTCATTGGTTGTTGGGCCGCATACGGGGAACATCCGCATGCCGTATATCGATCAAGATATAGATAGCTTACTTTCATTAGTCGATAGCCCGTATTCGGGGACTCCGCGCCTGCTGTATAGCGACCGAATTAACGACCAATGAAAATGAGCCTTTACCATTAGGCACCACGAGAGTTATTTGGTATACGGTGGCAAAGATAAATTGACCTACTTTTTTATCTTCCAATCAGCGTACCATTAGACCTGGCACCCATAACACAAGTTTAATCTTACTAAGGGCGTCAGAAATGTAAATATGATGTTTTTTTTTTTATTACAAGCAGTGGCAAACGAGCAAACAATACAACTGATAGTAAGTGTTGCTGCCGCTCATGGACCTTTACAAGGCCACTGCCTACCGCGAAGAGAATGAAGGGAGTGTGAATGCGTGCATTGAGGCTCGGTGATACCAAAGGCACCACCAAAACCCTCCACACGCGAACACCCTCAGAAAGTTGGGCTGCCGGCTCTCTCGCTCACCGAACGAAGCGCAGTAACAAAATGCTACTACTCAGACGTCGATCTTCTGCGAGAACGTGGTACTGCCCCGGACGTACCGGCCCGCGGCTGTAGACAGTGTAGTCCTACCACTACTAATTAAAATGATAAAAAAAATGTGACAACTTGGTGTTAAAAATATTGGAAATAATTTTGGAAATAAAGTTATTATTATTATTATACCTACTAAATCACAGTGGCCAAACAAGGTTTACGTTTTATACCTTTTATCGTCTTTTACGACACCCGCAAAGCAGTGTGCATTGTATTCTTATGCCCTCACCACAAAGAATAATAACATACGCCCATAAAAATAAAGCCACTTTATTACAAATTAGTGCAAGTTAAAAAGATGACCCTTAACTTTTTGATAATACATTATATTTTTAACCCATAAACTCTCTGTTGCTAATATTTTCAAGGAGCATTAGAGATGGACAAACCAATCTCGTTTTATAAACGTAACACAAATACAGAAGTGGGATATCACAAGAAATTAAAACTAAACCTGATGATGAAGATCTTGAGTATTTCTTCCTGTCCCTGTTACGACTTGATGCCTTGTTGCGACCATAAGGTTCCAATTCATCCTAGAATATAAACACAATAATTTAAACATTATTTTATTTAAATTATATAATATTTTTAAATATTTTATTCAGAATTTATTAAAAACTCCTTGGATAATTTAAATATAACTTTACTTTTTGTGTCAGAATGGCACACTTGCATGAATAAATAAATATACGACAGTAAATTAAAAAAGGAACACGTCCAGAGACTTACAGAAACAAGGATGGACTTGAAACCTAAAAAAATACAAGAACACTATTCTTTCTTGGCTACATAGCCGACCACAGTCACAAGGATTATCTGTATAGATAATAACGACTTCAGGGTAAAAAGTAAACTTAGATAGGCATGATAATAAATCTGGACTGGTTTCACTAGTACCTTATGTCGATGTGTAGCTGGTGCTGGTGGGTTGGCAGAGAGTTGCCTGGCGGCAGCGGGCGATGGTGCGCGTCGACGCGGAGCTGGTGGATTCATTGCCGTCGCACGCGCAGTCGCAAGTCGACGTTCGCGGACTATCACAGATGGCGATAACCTACACACCACATTAATATTATATTTACAACCAAATTATGCTAAAAAAGTAACTTAAATCGAACATTGTTCCATTTATGCAACGTTATATATACATATCCTCAAACAATTTTATCAATAAACGCGTTGTAACTTTGAACTTTACAAAACCGATACAACAAAATAACAACAAATACTTTAAACATGATATATATAAAAATATAGCACATTTATTGATAAGAGGATATGTTAGGAACGAATAGCCTATCCTCACCTTTGTCTCGATGAAGAGGAAGCCCTTCGCTTACGTCGCGCGCTCGGCGATCGCGAACTTCGGGAACTGGAATTTGAAGAGCTGCGGGGTCAACGGGACAAGGAGCGAGCGGAGGCGAGATGAATGCAGACACCCCACGCATATATGCATGCATGTTCGTTGCATGTTATGAAGAAATGTAATGTGACAGGGGTACACGCACACCGCAGTGATTAATAATGAGAAATAGCATCGATACACATGCATTTAATTTGTTGAATTAAAATGTGAGTGGTGAAGAAAAATACCGCGAAAACCATAACGTTAGACGAGTATATGAAAGCGAACCCGTTGCCCAGGGAGAGGGATGAAGCAGGACAAATTGTACGTTAATACTTTGAATAATACAATAGTTGTTGCATACATATAAATACTTAAAATAAAACTAATAGTTTTAAAATTGATATCAATATTATTGTTTTATTAGTAGATTACCTGCAGATGTTTCGCTACATATATTTATTTCATTCATAAAAATAATATTACGATAGTTCAGACTGTTCTATAAAATATGATTATTTTAGTCGGCGTATCATTATGACTTCTAATGTTTTTACGTATATATTACACATTGTAAATAAAACTATTTTACGGATTTTATCGCATTTCTATTTGATTTTTGATTGCACGACGGTTTTTGATTGAACGCTATAGTATTCGAAAAATCGGGCAATCAAAACGCAATAAAATCCGTAAAATAGTTTTATTTACGGCATACTATTCTTTTTTATTAATATACACCTCATACTAACTAATAAAATACTCCTTACATAGCGGAGACTTTACAAAAATGCAATTACCCATAATTGCATTTTACTCAGAGCAATAATTTGAGTATTACACAAAATGCTGCCCTGGGTGTGCATCAGAGCAAAGAGGTTTGGCATTGTTCGACGATGTACGAAGTATTCGCACAGTTCAAACCAAGTCATTTATTCTGTATAACAACATAAGTACCTTAAATATTGCCAAATTTACATTTCGTTTGCAATTAATCTAATGATCTACCTCGGGATCGGAACTCGACCACAGGCTGAAAAGATCCGGCAAGACTCTAGGCGAGCTCGTCATTTTTTTAATTACTTTATTTTAAATTAAATTGTATGTATACAACATGAAATTTTGGCTCCAGTGTGATGCCCTTTTGGAATATGATTAATATTTTTCCTTGGCACCGGTTCAGTTACTACTAGAGCAGTCTTCACTGCCGTTCTCCTGGTGGTTTTTTTTACTTTTAATGAATTTTGTAACTGTACATTTGTAAGAATTCACAACATCTAAATCGTTTTAAAGATTCTCAAGTCGTGTAACATTTAGATAATGACAATATCAATTGCACAGATGGACTAATCGTCTAAGTATTTAATTCTAGTGTTGAATGTTATGGGTTCAATTTCTATACAGGAAAGTTTGAAAACTAGAATTAATTATATCATTAATTCTGTTTGCAAAGACAATCGCGAATCTGTGCAGAATATTATCTTTGAACAAAACTCACCCTAGTGGTTTCAATACGCTACTATAATGTGCAGTAACTACATAAATCAAATGTATTATATATCAATAAAGTTTTCATCCACATAATCAATTATTCTTCGATCACTTGCGATAAATTTTAAGGTGTTTATGGATAAATAAATGAAAACTCGCCAGTGACGACAGTACTGTGATTTTTTTTCACTGACGTTAACGTATGTGAATAAAATTTAGTATACGAGACGTGAATGTGATCGAAGAATGATAGAAAAGCTTCAGAAAGAAATCCTTTGAATACCTAGAGGACGAGTAGGAGTCGTCTGAGGATGGCGGCTTGCGTCTGCGTGCAGCTGGTTCCGCGCGCATCCAAGGATCTGCCCAATCGTCTCCGCGTCGAGCCTCCCGGCCTTCTCGTACCTCGCGTCCCTCCCGCGCCTCCCGCCTTTCCACTTCAGCGCGCTGTACAATTACCTCACGCGACGAACGAACTCGCCTCTACAAATACGATTATATACAGGTGTATCAGGTTATGGGGCAACTGTTCGAGTATGTTGTAGTTTAACGGTCATAGATCATAATTAGAATGTATTACACATAAAAACAATATAACATAAAAGTTATAGTGATTTCAAAAAAATGTGTCTAAGAGGCTATGCCTTAAATGTTACCTATTATGTAGGCATGTACAGACAGTATACATGTAGGCATGTTAAGCTTGGACAGTATAATTTCATTCACTCATACCTAGAATTGCGCAAACGTTTCAATGACATCGTAGGTACAACGGCGAACGGTCAACGGTCATAGGTCGATCAGCTGTTTTAAAGCGAAGTTTGTCTTGCTTATGTGAATGTAATCATTGATTTACTCAGTTTCTAATGAAGATTTAACAAAGTATGAATATGTTGCGTATTAAGTATCATTGACTTTATACATTTAAAACAGATTTACACGAAAAAGCGATGACAAAATTGAAAACTTTACATGTCTCTAATTCCTTAACGAATCGATATTTTTCGTTCAAATTTTTTTCATGGGTTCCTACCACCATTGCCTAGCTCCCTTTTGACCAGTTGCCCCATAACCTGATACACCCTGTATATATTAATACGATGATCATAGAGAAATCATCATCATCTCAACTGATATACATCCCACTACTGGACTTGAGCCTCCACCGCAATAGAAGAGAAATTGACTTACCATGCTGGTCAGATGTGTTGGTATAAGGCTTTATTTCGAGTTCCTTCCCTTGCTTAGATGTGATATGCATGTCATATCCCTCAGTCAAGGCAAGATATGGACTGTTCTGTTCTGTTATGGACTGTTGTGTGTGTTCAAGGGGATTCGAGAATAGTTTAGATTCACAATTGGACCCGGTAGGTGGCGCTTATTTGAACAACGTCTGTTGGGTCAGCTAGTTTTGCATAAAGATCTGAAAGTTAAAACTTAAAAATATCTACCCCTTACATTCTCAAGGAAGCTGTAAAACCGACTGAGGAATCACTAGGAGACCACACCCACGACATTGTATTTTTACACCGTCACTACACGGAAAAAGATAGATTACTCTATTACCACGTGGCAATCGCAAGAAGTTATAATAATACCTTATGATAGGAGCCCTCCTCTGGTGCAGGAGCTCTTTCATCAAAATGAGGTACCCTTTCATAAGCACGTTCACGTTCATACATATGCTCCCGATCATAATAACGTTCCCGTTCGTCGCCTGTAGGCCGAGGTATGCGGCCACGGTACATTGGTCCATAAGGTCTGCAAACAAAAAATAAATAAAACAGCAGTACCTTTACTCAACCTACATTTTGTCAAAACTTAATAGGTATAAGAGATAAGAAAAAAATAAGATATAAAAAGAAAAGTCTTCTACTCAACTTCTATTCAACCCGAGGCAGCGTTGTGCTGGCAATTGGCAGATGACACCATATAGTTTTGGCGGGTATGTGAAAGCGTCAAGTGTTGATCTTGTATTACATTCAATGTTAGAGTTTTTACGTGTATAATATATACACGTAATAAAACACGTATATTAATTACGTATAAACTGTATATTAATACGGGTGCGACGTAAGACGCGAGTTCGTGAAGTAAGAATGAGGATGATAAGCTGGAATATAAGAACGATGACTGGAAGAGGAAGTGTACGAAAGTACGGAAGTCCTAGAAAGAAGAAGAGTGAATGTAGCCTGTGTGCAAGAGACAAGATGGAAGGGTACGAGAGCTAGAGAGATCGGAATGGGTTACAAATTTTTCTATTCTGGAAGTGATGGTAAGAGAAATGGAGTGGGTGTGGTGTTGGATAAAGATCTGAAAAAATGTGTGACGGATGTAAAAAGAGTGAATGATAGAATTATAGTAGTGAAAATGGTGTGGGAAAAATTAATATTGAACATTATAAGTGTGTATGCGCCACAGGTTGGATGTGATGATGTAGTGAAAGGTAAGTTTTGGGAGGATTTTGACTCAATATTAATGAATATCCCACAATGTGAGAATGTGTACATAGGGGGTGATTTTAATGGTCATGTGGGGAGAATGAAAGGAGATTATGAGAGGGTGCATGGGGGTTGGGGCTTAGGCAGGAGGAATCCAGAGGGTGTAACACTGCTGCAGGCTGCATCAGCGTTCGATTTGGCTATTGTTAATACCTTTCTCCAAAAGCGAGATGAACATTTGATAACATATCAAAGTGGGAACCACCAAACCCAAATTGGCTACTTCCTCCTTCGAAGAACGAACATACGCGCAGTTGTAGACTGCAAAGTAATCCCAGGTGAGCTTCTAACTTCCCAGCATCGCCTATTGTTACTGGAGATTAAAATCACAGGACCGATAGCTGGGTTTAAACCTAAGCCCCCACCAAAAATTAAGTGGTTTATGATTGAGAAAGAGGATTGTGCGCATGAATTCCGGAAGAGAGTGGTTGATAAAATGAGTGAGATGGAAAATAGAATGAAGGATAACTCGGTAAATGAATGCTGGAACGAGATGGCCTCATGTGTGAGGGAAGTGGCGAAGGATGTGCTGGGTGAGACGAAAGGTAAAGGAGTGATTGCTAAAGATACGTGGTGGTGGGATGAGTGTGTCCAAAAGGTTTTGAAAGAAAAGAAGAATGCATTCAAAGAATGGAAAGGCGTAAATGACGATAACCCGGTATTGAAAGAGCAGAAAAGATTAGCCTATATGGAATGCAAGAAGCAGGGTAAGAAAGGTGTAGCGATCGCTAGAGCTAAGGCCCAAGACAGATTATACCGAAGTCTTGAGAGCTCCAAAGGACAAAAGGAACTGTACCGCCTGGTGAAAGCGAGAGAAAAGAATGCTAGAGATATCGTGCACGTTAAATGTATAAAAGATGATAATGGAAGAGTTCTGACCAGCGATGAAGAAATAAAAGGCCGGTGGAAGAGTTATTTTCAAACATTAATGAATGAAGAGAACGTCTGGAGTGGAAAGGTAGTCGACCTACCGACCAATCTGGGTTTGGTAGAAGAAGTAAGGTTAGACGAAGTAAGAATGGCTGTCCAGAGTATGAAAAGAGGTAAAGCGGTTGGCCCAGACAGTATACCTGTAGAAGTATGGAAGGTTTACAAGCGTATGGATGGAAGTGGCTGACTTTATTCTTTAATAAGTTGTTACATGAAGAGTCGATCCCGAACGAATGGCGTACCAGTTCACTGGTGCCTATCTTTAAAAATAAGGGTGACGTACAAGAATGTAACAACTACCGAGGAATAAAGCTCATGTCACATAGCATGAAGATTTGGGAGAAAGTGATAGAGAAAAGAATGAGAGAGGAAAGTGAAATAACCCAGAACCAGTTTGGCTTTAGGCCAGGACTGGGAACCACGGATGCAATTTTTGCTTTACGCCAACTCATGGAGAAATACCAAAGTGCGCGTAAAAACCTGCACATGGTATTTATTGACCTAGAGAAGGCGTACGATCGAGTTCCCAGGGAAGTTCTGTGGTGGGCTTTGAAAGAACGAAGAGTGCCGGGGAAGTATGTAAGATTAGTGAAAGCTATGTATGCAGAAGCGCGTACGAATGTCCGGTCCGAAGCCGGTGTCACTGATGAGTTCAGTGTCACTGTAGGCTTGCACCAGGGTTCGGCCATAAGCCCTTATTTGTTCCTCCTGGTGATGGATGCTCTGACATCAGACATACAGGAGGAAGCACCGTGGTGTATGCTGTTTGCAGATGACATTGTCCTCGTTGGAGAGGAGGCAGCTGGAGTACCGAGTAGACTGGAGAAATGGCGGGAGAGGTTGGAGAGAGTAGGCCTTAGGATCAGCCGCACCAAGACTGAACATCTGTTCTGCAGCTTTGGTGACTCTTCCCAATTCTCTCACATTGGCCTAGATGGGATACCCCTACCGGTTTGCTCCGACTTTAAGTACTTAGGCTCCCTTCTCCAAGACGACGGCAACATCGACCGGGAGGTAAATCGTAGAATGAATGCAGGATGGATGAAGTGGCGACAGGTCTCGGGAACAATTTGCGATGCACGGATGCCCCTTAAACTTAAGGGGAAAATATACAAGAGTGTCATCAGACCTGTTGCTATGTATGGATCTGAATGTTGGGCATTGAAAAAGACGGATGAGAGAAGATTGCATGCCACAGAGATGTGTATGCTAAGATGGATGTGTGGGGTCACAAGGTTAGATAAGATAAGAAATGAGTATATTAGGGGAAGCCTGAAAGTAGCACCAGTGATAGAGAAGATTGGGAGCGCGAGGCTGTCTTGGTATGGACATGTGATGAGGAGGGATGAAAGCCATGTGATAAGGCGGGTTATCGATATGAATGTGGATGGACGAAAGAAGCGTGGGCGACCCAAAAAGAGATGGATAGACTGTGTGAATGAGGACATGCGTATGAAAAGGATGAGTGCAGATATGACGGCCGATAGGAGGTTATGGAAGTAAGTACATGTTGTGCCGACCCCACTTAGCGTGGGATAAGGGCAGGCAAATGATGAATGATGAAACTGTATATTAATTCATTTTGACGGCATTTTATGTGATGTGATGTGGAAAAGCTACTGAGGTGTAGTGAAAATGATGCAAGAGTGGTTTACAAATGTTATCGTCTTCCATCAAAATTCCCAGATACCAAATAGATACCATTAACAGTGTGGCCATGGCTCTGTTAGAAGGGCAATTTGAATCACTGCAAGACAATAAACTGTTTGGTACTGGTCTAATCTGAGGAAAGTAGTCAGATGAACTAATGAACGCAACAATATAACGCCAATGTATTTGGATACTTCTCGTGAATGTTGTATAATCCGACAATAGACAGTACTCTTCTAGGTATCGCCAAACGTGGTAATTATAGCAAAATCTCCCTTCGGGAGGCCTGGGTGCCACCGCAGTCGTTGACAGGCTTATTAGATCATCAGAAAATTACAAGAAAAGCCACTGATGTAGCGTGCCTTGACGGGGTCCTGCATCAAAATTAGTCGGCGGCCAAATGTAGGGCGAAGATTTCTCACAAAAGAAACAAAAATGCTTGCATGAAATTGATTATAAGTTATCACTTCCTCCAAGAAATATAGTTAAAAAAAGGTCTCTCGGGAAAAAAATTTCTTTGTTTGTCTTTTATAGACACGTATGACAGACACACAATGGGGGCTTCCTGTAGCCCGGAGGCCCCGTATCATTGACACGGCTGATACGGCGGTAGCTATGCCCCTGGGACGAGCCAACAACAAGACCTGAGTTTAATACTAAATCACCTGAAGGCTTCTGGATCACGGTAGTGGGCAGGTACAGCAACTCCGTCGTGTTGCCGAGGTGGCGAGGCGCCGACCGCTGCCGCTGCGTAAGCCAGCTCCGCGTCTGGGTCATGCACAACACCACCCACTGAGAGATGAAGCTTCTTCTCTTCGAAATCCATGTCCTGTTCTTTACGTTTATTCGCTATTCTTAGCATCTATAAAAGTGTATTTATTTATTACTATCGGCTAGCTACCCGCATCGCTGAACATTTTGAAATTTAATTGATCATTGATTAATTTAGGCGATACATGGCAATTATCCATTATTATTTTAAAATGGAAGGAAAGAAGGAGGCTCCACTTCTTTCCCACGATTAATCAATATACCGCTCACCACATTGGAATGGAAAGAATACGGGATAGGATCAAGGTGGACTAGGAGATAAGGAAATCTTGCTCTCACATGATGAGCAGAATGTCAACTTGCAATTTTCTAACTACGAAACGCAGAACTCGTAATTTACGTTTAAACGAAGCACCCTTGGGACGGTTCGGCTTCATATGAGTCATTTACAATTTTTTAAATTTAATAATAATTTAAAATACAGAAATCAATAAATTTTCATTATATATTTGTATATATATTTTTTGTGTACGTGTGTATGTCACTGAACTCCTCCTAAACGGCTGGATGTTGATGAAATTTTTTGTGTGTGTGCAAGGGGACTCGAGAATGGTTTAGATTCACAATTGAACCCGGTAGGTGGCGCTGCAATCGATTTCAAGGAGAATGCCTTTTACTTTATTTGACAGAACAACGTCTGTTGGGTCAGCTAGTATTAGTGTAGATTACGGTTGTACAAAGAAAAATGCAGACCCTGATTATCACTTTTCTTGCCTAAAATTGGCATCAGCAAATTCACGTCAGTCATAGTTCTAATTGTCATTTTACCTCTTTGGCTGTACGAAGACCGCGTTCCCAGGCAGACTCAGGTGGCGCAGTGTCTCTCGTAGGAGCTGGCGGGTAACAACCACTGGCCGGCACTCCACGGACAACATCAAACATATTGTAATTGCCTTTATCTGTTACTCCTGGGTGAAGGAACCTATAACAATAATGACGCATTTTTAGTAATAAACTGCAATTATATTGTTCAACATGATGTATTAACATATACGATAAAAATAATATTGCGAAAACCAACAAATATATTTAACCTAAAATCAGTAGAATACGCAATTACTGGTGAAATGTTTATAATTTCTTTTATAACGCCCCAGGTCAACGTTCCATCAACTCTAGTCATTAGGATAGATGAAGACCATAGACTGTAGCAAAAAAAAAAAAATAGAATGGCTATATTACCCAATAGGGAATATGAAACTTCAATTACTAAACCGTAAAAGCAAGTAACCTAACTATATATTGCCGAAAATATTACATTATGGTGCCATACCTGCAACTAACACCCCAAGTACATGCGCCTCTGGAGAAGAATCTGCATACAGGTCGCGGCTCACTTTCTTCGGGACGACGTTCCGCCTCGTCCGATACCTCGCCTTCTTCAAGAGATGATCCACGCGACCTCCGACCAGGCTTGATTTCCTCTGTTTCAGACATTATAGTACATTACTGCAGCGGCCACCAAGAGACACTGATGGACGTGTGAATGTGGGTCGAGGCGAAACCGAGGCACACATACGTAACTCCGTCAATACCTAGTTGTAGCCAAGGCTTGTATAGTACTTTACTCAAATAATGCGCGGAAATTAAAACTAAGTAGTACAAAGTAGAATTTTCTATTTGAAAATAGATACAACTTACATTTACGAGTTTTCTATTATAGATCTTGCCGCCTTTTGAATTTCAGGTGGCGTTAAAGTAAGTTCATAACACTCACTGTCTTGACTTGAACTCATTTTAAGTCAAATACAATTACTTTTCAAAATCAATAAAGAACAACGAACAACATTTTTAACGCGCCAAAGGGTGCATATGTTCTATTCTTCATTATCAAACAGGTTTTCTTTTTCAAGTCATTTCGAAATTTAAATAAAACTCTGATAAGTTGACTCCTTGGTTGCCATGTGTTTCAGTAACAACTCGTTTCGTTTTTAAAATACACGATAGATATGAATTTACATATTTATTTATTTGGTCGCTAAAACACGACAGGTATGGAATTTCATACATTTTTTGCCGGCCGCTGTTTGCGCAGTACGGCAACTTCGATTTATCTCAAAGAAGGTTGTCAAAATAATCCTCACATCTCCAAGCATATTTGAGAAATAAGTATTTAAGATAGTTCCAAATTTGTACAGAATATAAACCAAGATCTGAACAGAGTTTCAGATTGGACCAAAAAAAACTCTCTAGAACTCAACCCTTCCAAATCCAAATTTCTAATTATTGGATCTGCACATACGATACGCAAAATTGAAAGTAGTAGCCCAAATGTCGAAATCAATGAACAACCAATCAAACAGGTACCTGAAACTCGTAATCTTGGGATAATTATTGACGGTTTATTACGATTTGAAACTCACATAACTGAAGCCGTACGCAATTGTTTCTACCGTCTCAAGCTTCTATACCGAATTCGACCATACATTAATTTAGAATTACGTATCTTACTTTGTGACTCCCTTGTGTTGTCCAAGCTTAACTATGGGGACATTGTTTATGGACCTTGCCTCCTAACTAGAACTGACAGGCTCATTCAACGAGTACAAAACGCTTGTGCTCGATTCTGTTTTATAATTCCACCGCGTTCCCACGTCACGCTATTTTTAAATACAGGACAGATGTTGAAAATGACATCCCGGAGAAAGCTTCATCTAGCGAACTTATTATTTGACGTTATTTTATCCCAAAGACCAACATATCTTTATGAGAAACTTTCTTGGTCTACCGATTTTAATAAATATAAAACTCGAGCATCTTTATATCTTTTAAATATCCCCAGACATCGCACTGCTGCCTTTCGCGGTAGTTTCAAATTCTCTGCTACCCATTGTTGGAATGATTTGCCACCACCCTTGCGAACCCTAAAATCATCAGCTGTTTTCAGGAAAAAATTTAAACAGCATTTGCTTAACGCTCAAATTCAGGTTCAAAATTTATTTTAGAGACTAGCAACCCGCCCTCGCTTCGCTTCGGTTATAGGTTATAGTCGTTTTACCCGCGTAGTGCCCGTTCCCGTGGGAATACCGGGATAAAATATAGCCTAGTTTACGCCCTGATATTATAGCTTTCTATTGGTGAAAGAATTTTTGAAATCGGTCCCGCCGTTTTGAAGATTACCCGGAACAAACAGACAGACACAGACAAAAAATTTTTAATTGCTATTTTAGGCATAGGTGTCGTGCAAATAACCGTCTGAGCATGAAAAAAGTCTATAATTTTGACATTGCAAACAGACACTCCAATTTTATTTATTGGTATAGATAATGATTTAATTTGTAATAACACCTTTACACATATATATAAATGTATATATATGTTTGTGTATTTATGAATGTATGTCTGTACACAGTCTTATGTTATATAGACGTATGTAATTACCTTGTAATTAAATATGTATGTTTCCACGCATTCTTGTAATAATATGCACACAGTTATCTAGATTTAAGTAATTAAAAGTATTTAATTGTGACTGTCCGTGATTCCACTCTAGGTCTTAGCAGAATATCAGCGTTACTTCAACACAATGAAGTAACACTAGCTGAGCTAAGATCCTGTTTTGTCTCTCAGCATTAACATATTAAGTTAACTATGCTTCAATTGGTTTTTTGTTATTTATGAAATGTATGAGAGCAAAATAAATGGTTTTTCTTTCTTTCTTTCTTTCTATTTATTAGTCGTGTGTCTTTCACGAATGAATCATTAAAATGAACTACTTCAATTGATTTCATATCTTCGCACTCAAGTACAGTAACCTAGCTCTTAGTTCAATTGTATAGTCCACCGACCGCGAACGGTCCGCAATACAAACGAAATAATTTTCTGTCACGTTCTGTTGTTGGTACCATAATATTTTCTACTAGCAACCCGCCCTCGCTTCGCTTCGGTTATAGGTTATAGTCGTTTTACCCGCGTAGTTCCCGTTCCCGTGGGAATACCGGGATAAAATATAGCCTAGTTTACGTCCTGATATTATAGCTTTCTATTGGTGAAAGAATTTTTGAAATCGGTCCAGCCGTTTTGAAGATTACCCGGCACAAACAGACAGAGAGACAGACAGACAAAAAATTTTTAATCTGTATTTTAGACATAGGTGTCGTGCAAATAACCGTGTGAGCATGAAAAAAGCCTATTATTTTGACATTACAAACAGGTGTCTGTCATTACAAACAGACACTCCAATTTTATTTATTGGTATAGATGTGTAATACTCGCGTAAACACCAGAAATCATTAATTATTACTATTTTAACTCTTTAAATAGTCTTTTTTTTTTTTTTGTGGGTGGGCTGCGGTCGGCGCGCCTCCGCACCACTCCGTCCGGGGCGACAGAGGGGCTTAAGCACGCAACTCCCGCAACCCACCCGAAAACCACCTCGCCTTCGTCATTGGGCCGACCACCGGAGCAGGTTTACTTGTCGTCAGTGGTCGGCCCGACGGAATACCCCCTACGCGGGGTACCCTCCCATCGACCGACGTCCCCCCCTCGGGGAGGACGTCGGTCTTTCCTCACGCGGTCGGCCTCTCGGCGGGTGACGGACTAATCCCCGGTCACGTCACCCGCGGCCTCGGCTAGGGCGACATGAGGCGCAGGTAGTTGCGCCTGCGCCACCCAGTCGCCGGCGGCGGATCTCCTCATCGAGGCTGCGCTCCACGCGCAGACGATCCGCCGCCTCCTTCTGCGAGATCACTGTCTCGCAGAAGGCTGCGACCGCGTCCCAATTCCCGACGCTGTCGACCATCGCCCTAGCGATGGCCGGCAGCGTCAGGTCGGCACCAATGATTGCGACGAGTTCACGGCGCACTGCCCAAGCCGCGCAGGCCTCGAGCGTGTGGCGCGCCGTGTCCTCGTCGCAATCGCAGTGGTGGCAAGACGGTGTACTCTCCCTCCTTACGACCCTGTGCAGGTATTTGGCGAAGCTCCCGTGCCCCGTCAACACCTGCACTAGTCGGAAGGAGAGCACCCCGTGCCGCCTTTCCTCTTTAAATAGTCTTAAGGGAAATGTCTCATTAATTTTGAAAAATGTACCCATAGAATTGTTAAAACATTTCTCGATTTTTTTTTTATTTTAAATAATCATTTTACGACCTTCGTCCTTTCCACTTATTGCGACGGAGTTTAAATTACCTAGAATGAACTATATTTATTACCGCTATTCGCTGTAACGTTGGACTTTCGGTCACGTCACATTATGCATTAGGCTGTATGCGTGTTCCCTGTGCCTATGGCGGCAGGTGATAAAAATAAATAAAAAATGGCTGATATTTGACACTTGTCAAAGAGTCTTACTTTCGATCCAGCCTCGACGACGTTGGAAACGTAATTTTTTAAGAAACTGCATTATCACAGTGCAATCTTCGTTCCTTATACGACAGATTGTTACTTATTTATGGACGGGCTTATACACCTTATGGGTGAACCCATATTTTTCAAGAAACCGGTAAGATTTTTGGTTAAATGTGATAATGGCATGGCTTGCTTATTGCCCCATACTAAAACTTGGTTTTTATTTTACAGCTATAGAAAGCGGTTTCTTTTTCTTTCTTACTTTGGTTATTTCTATTTTTTTTGTATTATTCCATGGATTAGTGGCTTATAAATTCTTCTTTCGCCTTTATGTCGACCAACATTCATGGAACTGCCATTTGCGATGCCGAATTTTAAAGCGTTAAATGCTTGCTGAAATAGCTTATGTGGAAACCGTAGTTGACGCCACCACACGGATGGATATTGACGCCACATGGTATTGGTGAATTTAAATTGGTTTTACAGCATAAAAGGTATTCAATTAATTTTTTTATTTTCTCTCATATTGCAGACATGACCCGTAGGAGTTATTTAAACTTTTATAAATAAGTATGTATTAGATTACTTTATTAAATTTTAAGTGTATCATAATTGCTCTCACAAGGAAAATAAAGTTATGGAAGGCTCATGTTGCAATTTCTTTAACTGTCCCCTTTGGACCCTTCCGAGAAGCTAAAGTTCAATGATTCTTGTCCGGCACTTTAGAGTTTCACCTGACGCCCGAAAAACTTACTTTTAGTCTACTTTATTTGGTGAAGCACTGACCTCTTGGTATGTATAATAATTTTTTAAATTTTTAAACATCTCACAAATATACCACTTATCTTTTTTTTAATATTACAATTAGCTCCCGAGTAAGGGACGGTTTAAAATTACTTTTTTTTTAATATTATATACAACACATCTCATTTTTTAATTTTTTTTTTAATATTACGTCGCTATACAGTAAAAGCTCTTTATTCGCGGGGTATAGGTTTCATAAACATGCCGCGAATACAGAAACCGTGAATACGGAATGGTAATTTATATATATTTATTTTTGTAGAAGATATTTTTAAACTTTAAATTATAATAAATGATACATATTCCTTTAATCTAACACTAATTTTAAGTTCTTTCTGAGACTGTGCAGAAAAATAGCCATTTTATCGGCTATTATATTTCAAATGTCGTTTGTTTTAAATAATAATCAAACAGTACAAATTTGATTTAAAAAAGTACAATAATAGTATTATATATAGGCACATTCTATTCAGACGTATTTTATTTAACATTAGTCCTGCTATTATCCACAAACTTTCTCCCAATCAGATGGATAGCCATTGGATTTTATAACGTATTTTCTTTCTATTGCAGTGAAAAAGGATGAGGCAATAAAATTATATTCTTAGTTCGTGATCATGGACTGTAAAATACTATGTCTTGGTTAAGTACATTCGAAAAAAATCTCACCGGTTTTGCATATCTGTCGAATAATCAATATTCTGTTACGATGTCGAATTATTTTGTAATTGAATCGCCCTTCGGTTTGCAATTTGTTGCTAGACATTTCGATCAAGGTAAGCTAAATGATTATACTAAAGACTTTACGTCATTTACAAATAGCTTGTAACAATTATTTGTATCCAATCAAGTTGATGCTCATATCAATATAACACACCACGCGATCGACTGGTATATACTTTTAATACCATTACTAATATTACTTTCTGATTAAAGGAAAGGTAAAATTTAATATTTATACATTTCATTAATGACTTGTTGACTTTAGTTCGAAATAACTAATACTATATATTAGGTATTTTCATGAAAGTTAAACAAGTAATCTACCTAATATATTTTACAGAAAATATTGAAATGTTTTATTATTAACAAAACGTGGCCATGATATTGACCTAGACAGGCACATCGTAACATATACTTATTGTAACCACGCCCCCAAAGGACGGCCAACTATCTAAGGCCACGTGTCCACTAAGCGGCCAGCCGCAGTACAAAAAGCTGGTCGTATTACACGGTCACAAATGCAGTTAACCGCCTGTTGACCAGCTGTAACCGCAACGTGTCTTTAGAAACTGCATTTGAAGTTTAATCGAGCCAAAAAAATATAAAGAGATAAATTTTGGATACATTTCTGTATCGAAATCCAGAGTAGCGGTCAACTGGAAAAGAGCATAGTGCTCTTTCTTCCGCGTGGTATTTATAACAAATGTCGCATTCAGAAAGGATAAGCAGATTTCACACTCACATTTCGTAATGTAATTTTTCATTCACGAGTAGGTATACTCAGCGCGTATTACGCACGCGGTGAGCCTACCATTTACCAGGTACGGTAGGATGTTTGGCTGCTATCAAAATAGGAAATAAGCCTTACTAATATAAATGCGAAAGTAAGTTTGTTTGCTAAGCTTTCACGCTTAAATCATCGGACCGATTTCATAAATTCTTTCACCAATGGAAAGCTATAATATCAGGGAGTAACATAGGCTATATTTTATCCCGGTATTCCTACGTGCGTAAGGTGACTGAAACCGAAGCGTAGCGAGGGCGGGTTGCTAGTTACTAATATTTCTATAAATACATACATGTAAACTAAAAAAACTGCATATTTTAAAAAAGTTGTTTGGCTAATTCTATCCCTTTCTCGCACAAAGACGTTCGTTTAGAGCAAACGGAGATTGCGATATTAAAGTCACATTGTTTTTATTGCTCTATATAATCAATAACATTGAACTGCTATGTTGTTTTTAAACGATATCTACTTAGTCTATTAAGGATATAAATGTCATAAAAAAGTCCAATATCATTTTCAAATCTGTTTAGTATAGGGAATAATTTCTGCAAATAAGGGAAACGCTTTTTACTTGCCCTAGGATTGAAACACTACTTGAAATGGAGGCACCACTAGCCAATAAAATAATAAAAAATTAACAAACTATGGACAGTTAAAGATAAACTTTTCATTAATGATATTCAAGAATAGCGACATGTCTATTATTGGAGTTAGATTGTAATAAAATATTTTACCTTTCTCAGTGACCCTCTCACTTGCATCACCGTTAGATTGTTCTGCTTTAGGTTCTACACATTCACCTTCCTCTGCTTCAAAGTCTAATTGCTCTTCACCATCTTCCGTATTACTTGTTTTTTCTTGTGGCACCTGGGGATTAGGAAAATTGCTATAATTTTGTAAGTTAAATCACTCATCTTTCAAAATTTTAGAGAAATATAACCTTCCAAATACTAAACACAATATTATGGGAGATTGACCTACACACAGACAAAATATTTTTTAGAAATAATCAAATTTATATAGAAATAAAAATGGCTTAGAATACGACTCTATGTTTCGTATTTTCGACACAGTTGATGACTAAGGGATATATGCAAATAACATTGCAAAGAGAAGTTACTCGTAGATGAAACCGTACCAGTAGTAAACTAGCATCAATACTTAGTACCAGTAGAACCAAATACTAATATTAGGTGTAGTTCCAGTTTCATTAATACTATAAACCTGGGCGTTTTGGTACCAATATCCTATGCACACATTGTTTGTGGCTGTGGTAGAATAATAGAACTACCAAAACTTGCTATTAAAGAATTGCAATTATATCTGTACATCCACATCACCACATCAGGTTTTATATGTCCCATTGCTGGACTCAAGCATCCTAGGAGGGCGGGCAATTGACCTAATATACCATGCTTCTCAGACAGGTTGGCATAGAGTTCCATATCGAGATTTCCTCGTCTTGCATAGATGTTTTATGCATGTTAAAACCCTTAGTCGTCTTTTACGATACTTACAGGCAAGATAGGATGTTGTGAATTGTATTTTTACTCCATCAACACAGAATAAAACCTTTCTCTCTCTGGCTAACGTGTGATATAAAGCCTGCTACGCTAACCAGATGCAGTCAAATACCACAAGTAGATACTTACAGCAGAGTTCTAAGAATAATTTAATTGCATTTGGATTAGTCATAACAAAAAACAAATATTTTAAAGAAGCAAAAAAGACTCTTGGCCACACAACTTAATAGGCAAATAGGGTCACGAAGAGTTTAATATATAAGATTTATTTTCGAGAACTAATATACAAATTCTCGTTTTCACTGACAAACCCGTAAATTTTAGGTAACAGCAAAATAAACGTTGATAACAAACAAAGGTGATTATAGTGAGCCATGTACTATGTAGTTGTTTCTTAACTTAGCTCCGTTTCATACTAAATATTTTTCAAATTATTCATAGATATATAATATAAACAAACCTTGAGATAAACCTTGAGATGCAGCCTCATATCAAACCTCATGACATCAAACGATAAACCATGACTGTTCCGAGCGCTCTGGCGTGAATTTTAAATTAGTCTTTATAATTACAAATATGTTATAAGAATTACCGTTTGTGTTAAAATTAATATACTTTATGAAAATACGCATAGTATATAAGCGCGTTTTTCACATTTAACTAGCTATTTGTACAATATAACAATGACCATATCCTTGGAAAAATAATGTGTGTAAAAAAAAAACATGATTTTAAAGTTGCCCTTACTAAGAAATAAATTAAAAGTTTAAAGGGGAGCCATCAGGAAAACGAGTGACTTGCAGAAATAATTTTTCTGAATGGGAATTAAACTCAAGACATTCCAATATCTGTGTCACCAGGGCGTGTATTACCTAGGTAGATAACTCAGGATCCACGTGATAACAAAAGATAAAATATTGCACTAGCTAGCTTAGGCTAAAATACTTAATAACGACATAGATAATTACTTTTTCCAATTTTGGAGCTTCGCCCTTTCCATTCTCTGAATGTGGTGATGATTGTAAACTTGTACCATTGATTTTTGTTTCTTCCATTTTGACCGGTGATGTTGGAGAAGACTGGGACTAGAGAATAAAAAAAATAAAGAAATTAATTTCCTATACCCTTTTTTTTTAAATAAATTTTATACAGCTAGGGCTGAACATACCCCGTCAATTCCGTGGGGGGCAACAGGAGGGTGGCGCGCGGCCACATAACCTACCGTGTTCTCTCCCCATTGCAATTAGGCAGACCACTGGTTCCTATGGCCTATGGCCAGGCCTGTTAGCCGTACCTGCAGGACGGGTGACGAGGCACCCATTCTGTAGGTAACAGGTTCCAATATTGTTCTCATGTCATATCTATATTACTTGTCACAATCCAAGGATCAAGTGTAATTACGAAAATTACAAATACTAATTAATAGCTTCCTTTCCAAATTCCACATTTCATTACCACCCTTCGTGGTCTCGGCTCGTAAACGTCCCACTGCTGGGCTCAAACCTCCTCCGCTAGGAGGCAAGTTGACGCTACTATACCATACTGGTCAGACAGGTTGGTATAGGGTTTTGTTTCGAGTTCTCCTTCTCTTGCACAGATGTTATATGCATATTATATTGTTTAGTGGCCTTTAAGACATCCACGGGCAAGATAGGGAGCGGTGAATTGTATTCATACTCTGTCACCACACGGTAATTCCAATACATCTATAAAATTGGCATCATCAAAAATTTGAATAGCAAGAGGCTCAAGTAAGTGAAGCTGATATTTTGGTGCATTCACCCAAAGATATGAGCAGAGCTTTATGTGGGTATGAACTTGTGGTTTAGACAAAACATTGTCTCAACGTGAATTACCGCTTGACTCTGTTAAGGGCCACCAGCTTTTTGTTCACCAGTTTTGCTTTACTCCCCAAATAACTCTCAAACTGGACTTAGCTAGATATAGCTCTAACAGGATGGTACTATACAAATAGATACTTACCTTTGTCTCTTTATTGGCATCTTCTGGTCCTACTGATTCCAAGTCTGATACATCAGAAAGATCTTCATGACTAATATTATGATCTTTTCCACCATGTTTGTCACTAGCTACAGATTTGCCTTCTGATTTTCTATCCTCTTGGTCAGATTCCATTTCACCTGTAAATTTATTTATATTACAATACATGAATATAATTAATAAGAATGGATATAATGCTTGCAGTATCATTCAATTGTTTTCAGAGACAGAGGTAATAAGGCCAAATGGTTGCTTGTGTGCTAACAATGGCAAGCAAAATAGATAGGTATCTATAGAAAAAAAAATGTGATGATAAATCATGAACATCGCACACATTTAATCTCCCACTTTGTATGTATACAAGAAATTATATAAGGTAGCTAATAGGAAGCTCATTGCTAATAAACTGACTCTATAAGACTTAAGTAGGTTAAATATCATTGAATTGTAACTATACTCTATACAAATAAATAAAATTGAAGTGTCTGTTTGTAATGTCAAAATACTGGACTTTTTTCATGCTCTCGCGGTTATTTGCACGACACCTATGCCTAAAATACAGTTTAACATTTTTTTATGTTTTATTGAGGTAATCTTCAAAACGGCTGGACCTATTTTGATAATATTTTACCCCCAGGTAGCTGTCTATATAAGGAGTAACTTAGGATATATTTTATCCAGCTATTCCCACAGGAACTATGTGGGTAGGGTGACTGGCACTGAAGCGAAGTGAGGACGGGTTGCTAGTAACAAATAAATATTCTATTAATTTCAACTAAAATACAATTACATATTACCATCAGATATTTCTTCTGTAGCTGGATCCTTGATATTTCTCTTGTTATATGAACTTCTGCTTGACTGACTTGAATCAGACCTACTACGGGCTCTAGGTATAGATACCATTTTTTGTTCAGCTTTTGTATGTCGTCTCCATTTTTCACTTCTTTCCTTGGGACTCCAATCATTCTTATTTACAGCTGGTGACGTATTAGGTGAAGATCTATATGAGTTCCTTCCTGGAGAAGAACTTGAAGAGGGAGACCTACGCTGAGGATTTTTACCAGATTCAGGAGATGCCGGTCTTGATCTGTTATCTGGTGAGCCAGGGGCTGACTTCACAGAGCTAGTAGGACTTTGTGGAGTTTTTGGTCCGTCTCCTGCTGTAGGAGCTGTAGAATATTTAACACCATGGCTAGGTGAACCTATATTTGAACCAGCATCACTTGGAGAGTGTGGGCCATCGGGTGACTTAGAACCTGCTGGTGAAGGAGGCAAAGAATTTTCTGGAGAATTTATATCAGAATGAGCACCACTCAAATTATCTGGCGACTGTGGACGTTTTGCAAAGTTTGCGGATGGTGATTCACTTTCAGGAGATGGGGACCGTGGTCCTTCAGATCCTGGAGGTGTTGGGGAGCGAGGGGGAGATTTAACATTTTTTTTGGAAGATTCACTTCTATCTGATGAAGAGGACCTGCGACTCCTTGAACTTGAGCTTGAACTACTTGATGATGATTGATCACGTGAATCCTCCGAATCCATCTCTGAAAATAAACGGCGTGACCACATGAAGTTGGTAACCAACATATTTGAACCCAACCCATTCAAGCATTCATTTGTTATTTTTTAATTATAAATATAGCTTCAACCAGTCATAATATAACACTTTACAGACTGCAATGTTAGTTCACACATTTGTATACCTACTGTATTAAACCTACCATCATTAAGATTTCAATACTAATAGCACTGATCGAAATAAATGATTTAAAAAAAAATACTAAAACATTTCTAGATGGTGTTTTAAATTTTCTTTTTTTCTTATTGAATATTTCTAAGCTTCCAATCAATTCATACCATCCTATCCACTAGAGAATTTATTGCCACGAATTACAATTGCTAAATATATAGATCAAATTTTTTTTTTTGCATATTTCAACTTCACACCTTATACCATCAATTACATTTTAATGATTCATATAATTAAATTAAACAAAACAATAATTGTCTTTAATTAATCTCGCCAGATTTTGCATTATTATTATTAAGAATATTTATACTCAAGAATCATCAGTATTACCAGAACTTTGAAGGATTTAAAATCCAAAAATAATTTATTATTGTCTTTCTGAATTAAAGAACTGATAAATGCTACGTCGCGATGTATATTGAAGACACGTCCAGTCTTACCTTGAAGATGACGCCTCGACGCCAGATACAGTTGCACTTTGTAACACTTTTCATAATGCAAAGACTTTTAACTTTATAACCACAACACAAATAAAACTGGGTCTGTCACATATACTTGTGATTTAACTTTTAAACTTTTTGAACGATAAACTGACGAAACTTAGTAAAATCAACACTACATGGTACTTCAACATGGCTGTGATACTGAAGGAAATATATGAACATAATAAATAATCACTTCCAGTACTTCCGTTGGTTGAACATACGCCCTTACCTTTACTGAGATGGATTAGACGGTAAAGTTCTTGAAGAATTTGTAATATAAATTATAAATAATCCTTTATATGCGCTGCAATTCTCTAGCGAAGCGAAGTCATCAAAACCATAGACGTTTTTTAAATTTCATATTGACCATTCATTGAGGCAAAGGGAAGGCAGTCTATAAATCCTGAAACTATAATGTTTTAGTCACTGTCTCGCAATAATTATATTCTACTAAAAAAAATATTGGTTGCCTGTAAAGTCGGTATACGGGCGAAAGTTTTACGTGACAACGACTTTGAGTGGTAAAATAATTTTAATGTGAATATTCATTCGTATAGTAGGAAGAAGGATGAAATAATAGTAACAATTTAAAACATTTATTTATACAAAGAATTATATTTAAAACATTAATTTATACAAAGAATCTCGCACTGAATTTCATATTAACAAAATTTTATTTTTACCTTTACACATACATACGTATTTATATACAAATATACAATTTTTATGTCTGTCTCTCTCGCTCTTAGGCGGGCTAACCATGCCCGAGTGGAAGGGACGCGTGCCTCTCACTCGCTCTCATTGTGAGCGCATAACGTGAGCGAAGCGTAACGCAGTTTCTTGAAGTGTCACCCGGCAAACCAATTTATAAGACGTTGTCACGTCAAAAATAATAAATACCTACTCCAAATTATTATAGTCCATAAAATATAAATGATCTCTGTGACAGTTGCCAACTAAACCAACGAAGTAAAAGTAAATCGATAACCGATGTTTATTAAATTATTCATAAAAGAAATAAACCCAATACAGTATCTATATAATACTTTCAACATATTTTTTACAATTACTACAGACAGGTACATTATAAAATACATAAATTGAATTAATTAAACATTAAAAAACTACTTTTTGTTTCAGAGTAAATGATAATATTATGTACGCATTATTGTCAATAAACTAGACATGTTTATTTATAAAACAGTCGTAATTGATCGATTGATCTAACGACTGTTCCTATTTTGGCAAAAATGATAAATGTTCTAGTAGGAACGCTCCAGTGATGACAATAATAGTGAGCTAGACCTTGATTGTCTTGACATTTTGAATAATTAAAACAGTCAAAAAACAGTTTTGTTTGAAATAAATTCAAAAAGATTTTCGAAAAGCCTTTAATATTGGTACATATTCCAGCTGCTTTAAGTTTCTTTATGTCGGCTACGTTAATACCATGCTTTTGCAAAATATCCACATCTTGAAAACAACTTATTTCATCATCATTATCCGACACATTTTCATCAAGAGCTTGATCAATCATCGTGGTGAAAATTAACACTTTACATATCCGGAACAAAAAACTAATTTAATACAAAATTGGCGGGTATATTTTTTTTCTTAATTTGAAGCGGCTTTAGGTGATAGACTACAGGCTTGAACGTTGTTGTTTTGATTTTGTAAATTATGTTCTTTGAGTTTGAGGAATCTGGAAGACTCATGTATTTTATTCAATAGGTATCTTAGTGGTTTAACGTGTTATATTAAAAAAATATAATGGCATTTTATGTAATATGTGACGGAGAAACTGTTGGGATGTAGTGAATATGATATAAAAGTGCTTTACATACCTTTTCGTTGCCACCAAAAATCTCGGAAAATACCGTTAACAGTGGCCTTAACACTGTTGAAGGCATCAGTTTGACTTACTGACGGACAATAACTAATTAGAAAGAAAACGATGTCGAGTTATAGTTTAGAGTTTAGTTATAAACCAAAAACGCACGATGCGTTCGTTAGCCGTATCCTCTCTAAACACAGCATTGACATTACGAGCCGTTTCTGCTGCGATAGTCTCACATCGGAACTCATATTCGAAAATTACTCTGATTTTCGCCGTATCCATTTTCACTTCAAAAGCTGTATGTAAAAACAATTGAACGTCAAACGATCAAATGTCGTACGTTATAGTTTTCGTTTGAAAACAGTTTCACTTTGATATTTGACACCATACAGGTTTAATTTTAATTCAAAGTGGCCAATACGTTAAAACGGCAATGTCAAATTTAAACCCCTATTATTTTTTATCATACAACTTTCATTTAACATTTCCCGCGTCACAAATTGTAAAATAAGTACAAACTTCACTAACACGTGCTTTACTCATGTTTGTATAATATCACTTCAATATGCAATAATAATAACCTAACCTCAAATCAAAACGAATATTTTGAATTAAACTATCTAGTTTCAATCATTCAACTTGTAACGGTTAACCGCGCCTATGTTCGGCTTAAACATGGCTGATACGAAATGTCAAATCCGTATGAAATTTTGCGCGCGCTTTATTGGAAAGTCAATATTCGCATTCGCATTCGCGAATATTGAAAATGAATATTCGCATTCGTATTCGCATTCGCGAATGTTACAAATCTAACATTCGTTACATCCCTAGTAGAAAGCTATATTTCTGTGCTTCCTTCTGTACACAGTGCAATCTGCTAATAACATCATCCTATCGACCTCAATTAAGGTTATTAGCATACCTACCTTGCCCATATTAAAAACGCCTATTTGAAAGCCTACAGAATGATTTTATTTTCGTAACTTTTAAAATTTATAAAAAAGGATGGTGCGACTCCACTATGTACTTTGCATTATTACGTTATTAATAATCTGATTATTACAATCTTTATTTATCGTAGTTGATAAAAATAAAATTTTATTTCGAACATAAATAATAATATCTGGATGACCGAGCTTCGCTCGGAATATTTTTATCGAATTTATTTAGATATATATTAATAATAAAAAAAATAATGAAAAATATATAAAAAATTACAAAAAGAGAATAATATATATATACAAGAATTGCTCGTTTAAAGATATAAGATATTTCTTCTTCTTCTTTCTTTGTCTTGGCAATCATCATTTTAGGAGTGGTAGGACCACACTGTCGACAGTTATCTGTCTACAGCCGCGGGCCGGTCCGTCCGGGGCAGTACCATGCTCTCGCAGAAAATCGACGTCTGACTAGTAGCAATTTGTTACTGCGCTTCGTTCGGTGAGCGAGAGAGCCGGAAGCCCACTTTCTGAGGGTGATTGCGTGTGGAGGGTTTTGGTGGTGTCCTTGGTATCACCGAGCCTCAATGCACGCATTCACACTCCCTTCGCTTTCTTCGCGGTAGGCAACGGCCTTGTAAAGGTCCATGAGCGGCAGCAACACTTACCATCTGGTGTACTGTTTGCTCGTTTACCACCGTTTGCAATAAAAAAAAAAAAAAAAAAGTTATTTTTGCCAGTGTCGAGCATGGAAGTAATAAGTACTACGTACAACAGGAATGAGCTCATTCCAGGAATGAGCTCTGTCTGTGCATCTTGCAACTAAAACAAAGAAAATAAAACCTTATGTCAAGTTTCAGTTTCAGATTTTAAACTGAACATTATTTATTATATTGCTGGATATATCGTGAATGGGATGATTGACAAAATTTCTTGTTCAAATTATCGTGTGGTGTTATTGGATCACAAGACCATAGATCACAACTACTGTGTCGGCATATCACTATTTTCGACATTTACTGCTTTTATTGATCGGGGAAAACTTAAGCATGTTTCCAGATTTGTATTTGAAATTCTAAAGTACACTGAAAACTGTTTATTACATTATCAAATCAATAATTAAAAAACTTACATAAAAATAAAATTATCATGTATGTTGTCCAAGAATTTTATAGCAAACTACATATATTATTAGATCCACCACATCCTCCTCAATCTATATTTGAAGATCCACATGATATTGAATTGGTGAAGGCGTTAGCGAATTCATATCTCAATTTACGTTTAACTCATAATGCAAAATTAGAATCAATGAAACATATGAGGAATAAGCTGGGTTTGCGGCAGAAACTTCACAAGACTGTTTTATTTAGCAATGTCTGATTTAGAATTAAACTTAAATGTAAACTTAACTATTTTTTGTTACCTAATTAATTAAATATACCACAATAGGTAGTTTATCGTAATTTTATCTCAGTCCAGCTGCATGTCGTCTCGTGTCCCACAAGCACCAGTCGGTAAGTACCTACCTATAGGACGCGAGTGTGAAAAGCAAGCAAAAACAGCAAATGTATAGTGCCGCAAAGGGCAAATTTATCATTAGCATCTTTGATTAAAATCCATCTGAAGCAATGATCTGCTGACGTCAGATCATAAATCATTTTTTATAATTATTGTCCATAAATCATATTTCAATATGGTCACCATCGCCAGAGAGGGATAAAAGGTACAGTTACTGAGCTCTCGCTCGGCTTCAATTTTGCGACAACAGCTCATTCCTGTTGTACGTAGTACTTAATACTTCCATGGTGTCGAGTTATAGTTTTCTTTCTAATTAGTTATTGTCCATCAGTAAGTCAAACTGATGCCTTCAACAGTGTTAAGGCCACTGTTAACGGTATTTTCCGAGATTTTTGGTGGCAACGAAAAGGTATGTAAAGCACTTTTATATCATATTCACTACATCCCAACAGTTCCTCCGTCACATATTACATAAAATGCCATTATAATTTTTTAATATAACACGTTAAACCACTGAGATACCTATTGAATAAAATACATGAGTCTTCCAGATTCCTCAAACTCAAAGAACATAATTTACAAAATCAAAACAACAACGTTCAAGCCTGTAGTCTATCACCTAAAGCCGCTCCAAATTAAGAAAAAAAATATACCCGCCAATTTTGTATTAAATTAGTTTTTTTGTTCCTGATATGTAAAGTGTTAATTTTCACCACGATGATCGATCAAGCTCTTGATGAAAATGTGTCGGATAATGATGATGAAGAAAGTTTTTTTCAAGATGTGGATATTTTGCAAAAGCATGGTATTAACGTAGCCGACATAAAGAAACTTAAAGCAGCTGGAATATGTACCATCAAAGGAATTCAGATGTCTACAAAGAAGAAGCTATGTAATATTAAAGGCTTTTCTGACACTAAAGTCGAAAAAATTAAAGAAGCTTGTCAGAAAGTTGTTACTCTTGGCTTTATGACTGCATTAGAAGTTAGTGATCGAAGGAAACAAGTTTTTAAAATTAGTACAGGGAGTACTGAGTTTGAGTAAGTTGATAATTATAATTTGTTAAATCGGATAGCCTGTCCGTGTGGTAACAGAGTAAGAATACAGATCGCCATCCCCCCTTTCTTGCTTGTGAGTCATTTGAAAGACGACTAAGGGGTACAATAAACATATAATATCTATGCAAAAGATAGAACACTCGAAATAAAACCCTAAAACCTTAGAAAACTAAACTAAACCTTAGAATAATAACGTATAGAAGGATAGTGTCGGTACTTAAGCGATTAAAACATGAAGCCAAAAATACTACATGCGCACTGGCGATTACACACGTACACCGCTATACAAATTATGAAATCAAATTTTGTTATTATTAACATAAATCGTCGAAATACTTTCAAAAGTAATGTTAAAAACCTTTTTATGTTTTTCAAATGTGTTGTGACACCATTTGAATGCACAAACCGTCATAATTACCTATTTATTTTTTAAGAGTTGCGTACGTACGTGCAGTGACCTTGTACATTACGGAACGGTTCCGAGGTAAGCTCCATTAGGCTCCAATGGAAATGCTTCATGTTTTGTGCGCGAACCTTCTATACATTATTATTCCCTAAGCCCTATACCCAAGCCCTATTAAGCCCTATACTAACGTTTGACTAGAGTGGTATAGTAAACCTACTAAAACCTACCTAAATTAACCAATATTATTGTGGAGTTGGCTATAGCTCAGCAATGGGACGTAAATAAGCTGTGATGATGATGATAACGATGATATCCTCTGCAAAGTTTATCAACCTTTTTAAAAAGAATAACCACCAATGTGTAACTTCTTCAATACTTATATTGCATTCATCCACCAATACATCGGCCTGTCGACGTTCACGATTGAACATAGCCTCTCAAGGAGTTTCACGCTGACCAAGTTCGCTGCCAGCCAATGAAGCGCCTGACGCAGCACTATCCGAAACCAATATGAAAGTTTGTACTAGGAATTAGTTCTTCACGTGTACATCTTGAACATATTGAAGCCGAACGTATGAGGGTAATGTCCTCATACTCAGTTGGAGAATGAAGACGAAGGAGGATGACGTGGAATTACTCGATAAGTTAACGCGGCAGTGGAACCACCGAAGTCAATACTTAGGTTCCGCTACATTGTGGTCCGTTTCTAATCCGGGCGGGGTGACACCAGACCTTAACCGGACAAAAAGTAGAGAATACATATTTGTCACGTTTGGTAGGCGGGTTGGTATTTATGATCCTCAGAAGAGTAATAATGCCTGTTTTCCTGGTGATTTTTCAACCAGTTATCACCACTGCCACGGGAGTAAGAGGTGATACATTGTATTGTTTGGCTCTTATTATATTAGTAACACCTACATTATATCAAGGGAAGAGCAGCTTTAGATTCTTTCTTTTCTTGCAGCCCATTAACTTCCAATTTTTAGGTACGTAACTGTTTTAGTACATATACTTAAAGAGGTACGACGTTTTTGACTTTCTCAAATACTTAACTCAGATATGTCTGCTTAATAGTCTCAAAATACTTTTTCTGTAAAGATAGGGATTATTTTCTCTTTCCGTGTGGTGAGAGATTAAAAATATCACCACACTGTGGGTGGTCATCTTATCTGTGGGTTTCGTAAAAGACTAATAAGGGATGTATTAGTCATATAGCATTTAGACATGAGAAGGAAAACTCGAAATGAGACTCTATACCCGCCCGTCTGATCAGCGCGCTATGATAGATCAATCACTCTTCTATTGTGGATGAGGATGGAACTCAGCAAACGTATATGAGCCGAAATAAAAGATAAGGGGTGGATACATTATTAATTTAGCTATCATCACTAGAATAAGTAATTGAACCTATGACTTTTCGTGTTGTATATCGTTGAATATGAGTGGAAATATTTGCCACTATGTTATGTAGTCTATAACCTTCCTTGATAAACAGGCTATCTAACACAATAAGTTCTTTTTAGAACACAACTAGTAATACATGAGATTAGCACGCTCAAGCAAACAAACTCTTCTGTTTTTTTGTAGCTAGTAAATGTAGATCTATAAAAAATGTAAGTCGCAGCTTAAGCTGCCACCAGGTGAAATTTTATTCAATGCCAAAAGTTATAACTTTTGGCATTGAATAAAATAAAAATAAAATAAAGAAGTGTACAACTTTAAGTAGTGATTTACTCAGCCGCTCTACTTTTTATGGCATGAAATATACGTCTGCCACACATGGGTTATAGACGTATGAACGTAAACAGATAATATCACCGAAACTAGAGTCGTAAATAGGGCATTTTCTGGGTCCAGATCCAGAAGGGATTGTAGAAATTACCAAATAATCAGACTGGATCATAGCCTGCCTAAAAAATAAGAATGTAATCTTGCACCGTAAACATAAAATGAACGCTACTGAAAGAAAACCCGTAATAATACCTCCTACAAATCGCGTGGTAAGCCTAACATAGTAGGTCATTACCCTGCAATTAAAGAATGTTTATAGGCTGAAAAAGACGAAACCACACGAATAGGAGAAGAATGTATTGTGTTGACTGTTTTCACACCACAGCTACGAAGTCTTTATTATGGTTCTGTGATAAGTATTAAATAACGAGCTTTTTTATATTGGTGAGAGAGGTGAAGTGAAAATAGATATATTTAAAGACCTCATCACAGCTTCTGTACGTCCTACTACGGGGCTCGAGACTCCTGCATAATAGGAAATTGATCTACTATACCTCGCTAGTCAAACGAGTTAGTAGGTATAGTTTTATTTCGAGTTATTCTTCTTTTGCATAGATTATATACATTTAGTATCCCTTAGTCGTCTCTCATGACACCCACGGATAAGAGAGGGGGTGTCGCATTCTATACTTACTCCGTCACCGCATGGAATAGGTCTACGGTTTAACTTACTTTATTAGATAAGTGTAAGTGTGATAAGCTACGAATCGTTGCTATTTATTTTAAGTAGGCGCTTTGAACAGTGGCCCTTTCAGTTATTAAATACTTACATATTACATTGTTAATCCTCTGTGTTAGTGAAGAATATCGTAAGGAAAGCTGTATATCGGAGAAATGAACTATGGAATCTTTGAACTTGTATTATCACCCATAAAGTTAATGTTTCTTAGTCTGAGATAACAGCGTTATGTGTAATATGAACTGCCGCTTTGCTATCAATTTTATTTAATAAAAACTACATTTGATGTATCGCGTTCATCGGGTGGCCTCTTTTCTCTCATCCCGAACCCAATGGTGTGGCAATCCGTACCTACTTTCCAAATCAAATATTACTTGTGCAAAATAGGTTCCATAATAATTGAGATTTATATAATCATTAAAGAGCAACTTAACAGTCGTGTCATAGCTTAAATGTAATCTGATAGTATGAAACAGAATTGGCGCGTCAGTATCTTCTGATGTAAGTATATGTATGGTAAGGGGTGCCAGGTTAACTTAATTCCTTTACGATTTAAAATAAAAAGTGATGTCATCCTCTTCTGATGTGCCCACTGTAGTTGACAGTTTTTGCTTAGAAGGGTAAGTTGCTGATACTGGGCTTCGCCTAGAGAAGTTAGCGCTTCACGGATCACCTAATTACAATTCAAGTTTAAGACTCTGCCACCTTTTACCCAACGCGGGACGGAATGCTGATGTTATAAATATTGTTTGCAAGTCAACCAGATAGGTAATCACGTGCAAATAAATTCGGGTTTGGACACATATTATAAACGTGCTATCTTTTTAGCAAGCTACTAGGAGGCGGCGTCGAATCTATGGCTATAACAGAGGCGTTTGGTGAATTCCGTACAGGCAAAACACAATTATCTCATACTCTGTGTGTGACTACACAAATACCCACAACCACAGGCTACCATGGTGGAAAGGTTATGTTCCTAGACACTGAACACACTTTGTATCCTTTAATTTATTATTTTAATAGTATCACCCCAAACTTTTTAAATACTTTGTTCCCAGAAACACGATATAAACAAATTTGAACTATTATTTAATACAGCCTAAGATTGTCCGTGGTTTTATACTATTTAAATAATTATAATGATTTTATATGTTACTGTAGAATATAAACTACACACCAAATTGCAACGTGTCTCTTTGCTACAGACATTGTTTAGTTTTTTACTGTGGTTTAGCACCAAAGATATTTATAATCCCTAGTGGTAGGACCACACTGTCGACAGTTATCTGTCTACAGCAGTCCGGGGTAGTACCACGCTCTCGCAGAAAATGGACGTCTGAGTAGTAGCAATTTGTTACTGCGCTTCGTTCGGTGAGCGAGAGAGCCGGAAGCCCAACTTTCTGAGGGTGTTTGCGTTTGGAGGGTTATGGTAGTGCCTTTGGTATCACCGAGCCTCAATGCACGCATTCACACACCCTTCACTTACTTCGCTGTAGGCAGCGGCCTTATAAAGGTCCATGAGCGGCAGCAACACTTACCATCAGGTGTACTGTTTGCTCGTTTGCCACTGCTTGCAATAAAAAAAAATATAGATACAGTATTCAGCTGCATTTTGTATGCGATGCCATAAAAGGATTATGTGGCCTTGGATTTCTCACGCACCTATGTACACTTAAAACTATGTTATTCCTTAACAAAATCATAATAGCCGTCCCGACAGATTAAGGCCCATTGCAGATAGATTTAATTTAGACCAGAATGCAGTACTGGATAACGTCCTTTATGCCAGAGCTTATACGTCAGAACATCAGGTTTGTGTAATTATATTAATATTATAATATTGTTATACCTATATTATTATCATTATTAATTTATTCAGGCAGAATTACTTGATTTCGTCGCAGCTAAGTTCCACGAAGAAGCCGGTGTCTTCAAGCTCTTAATCGTAGATTCCATTATGGCCTTGTTTAGAGTTGACTTCTCAGGACGTGGTGAACTGGCTGATAGGCAACAGAAACTGGCCCAAATACTCTCCCGTTTACAAAAAGTAAGATATTTCTTTTTTCCTCTGATGACTCATCTTTTATTATTTCAGACAATATACGTCCCAGCCTCGTACTCGAGCCTGCTACACAATAGGAGGGAAATTGTCCTGCTGTACCACTCTGGTCAGGCTTCTTGGTACAGGATTTTATTTCGAGATTTTCCCATCTTGCATAATATCTGTGTTATCATGATCATCATCTCATCTGAGCTCATGTACGTTCCACTGCTGGGGTCGCATCCACAGTAGGAGGAGGACCTGTGTTATACCTGTTATACCACGCTGGTTAGACATATTGGTATTGAGGTCCATTTCAAGTTTTCCTTTTTTACGTAAATGTTAAATGCGTATTTAATTCATGAGTCGTCTTTTATGACACCGATAGTTAAGAGAGGGGGTGGCGAAATGTATTGTACTTCGTCAGAACACGAATATTTTTTGGTGACTTTGTACTATGTTTTCTCAAGGTATACATATGCCTATTCCTTGCGGCTGCCTTGCTTTAGGTATATACTATATATACATATATATATATATATATATATATATACAGGGTATTTTTTCAAAGGGTGCACAAATTTGCACAGGAGGTTCAGAATCGATAGTATAATTGATTATTGAAATAAAAACATATGCTTTTTTTTCAAAAAAATATCCATTTTACATTTTATGCATTCCCAAAAAAATCAATTTTATATTTATAATATATATTTTATATATTTTATATATTTATATATTTTATAATTACGCCACGAACGCACACAAAGATAAATCTAAGACATCGTAATAAATCGTTACGTCATATCGTATGATTACCTAAGTAAGTGAAAAAGAAAATAAACACCAATTAGAAACGTTTCAACCATTCATTTGAAATCGTAAACTTATTACCTATAATACAATTTTTGTTAGTAATATGCTGTATTAGTGTGCGTTTACGCTACTTTTCGTTCTCAATGGCCGGTAATAGGGTGGTTAAAAGTCACGAACATTCTTAGATATTTTCAAATCAAAATAATTAATTAATTACTAGTGATTTTAAACATTTTACATTTTATATATCATTTTATTTATATCTAGAATATAATAAAAAAAATTGTGCACTCTTTGAAAAAATACCCTGTATATTTAGCTAATGTTTTTAACATCAGTATAGAACTATTACATAGAACCGAGAGCCAAGAAACCGAGAACTACTTGATTTGGAATTTAGTAGTTACATTCTATTATTTTTATTACAGATTCCGTGTGGTGACGGAGTAAGAATATAATTCACCACCTCCTATCTTGCCCGTGGGTGTCGTAAAAGACGACTAAGCGATTAAATATGCATATAACATCGTTGCAAGAGAAGCAAAACTCGAAATAAAACCCTATACCAACCGGTCTGACCAGTGTGGCATAGTAGATCAATTTTCCTCCTATTATGGAGGAGGCTCGGGCCCAACAGCGGTATGTGCATAAGTTGAGATGATTATTTTTATTATCACACTTTAGCTTTCATGAAACATAAATTTCAGCAAGCATTCTTCCAAATAAAATATCGTGTTACTATAGGTATATAACACTGGACTATACAAATTATGAAATGAAATTTTGTTTTTATTAACATAAATAGTAGAAATAATTTTAAAAGTAATGTTAAAAACCTTTTTAAGTTTTTCAAATGTGTGTGTGTGACACCATTTGAATGCACAAACCGTCATAATTACCTATTTATTTTTTATGAGTTGCGTATGTACGTGCAGTACAGTGACCTTGTACATTACGGAACGGTTCCGTCGTAAGTTCCATTAGGCTCCAATTGAAATGCTTCACTTTTTGTGCGCGAACTTACCTTCTATACGTTATTATTCTAAGGATGACACGTTATTTTTTAGTTATATTGTTAAAATTCGTTTTCTGTACTCTGATTTGGTGCATCGACGTATCCTGTAATATTGATAATAAAATAAGGCGATTACTGAACTTTTTAATTGGTCAGTAAAATGGATACACAAAATATCCTTGCCTTATTTGTAAGTCTGATAATAGAGCGAAGTAAATTCACTGAGAATAAGATGTACGACCTTCTTGAGAATCGTTGCTTGTTTATAAAGTCATCAATATAAGTGAGCAATTTTTAAGTAGAGAATAAATCACATTTCTGTCTCAAAATATCATGTGAGGTATGATAAAATAATTTGTGAAAGCATAGTACAGCAAAGGAAAATACTTTAGATACATTTAAAAGACATTGCCTGAGCTGGGCGTGGAAAAGGCGAAACCTGGACTATTTAATGGTTATCAACATTAGATATTATTTACAATTAGTAATAAACTATAACTATCTATAAAACACCAAATTATAATTAAATTGTGTATATGATGTCGAAAAGATTTTAAGTTTTTGGCCCGCCTATAAGCGTAAAGTTACATTTCCTCTACAGTTATCTGTATTATATTTTATGAAAATCTGAGAAATTATTGCAAGAAATATGATGCTTATAGTCCTTTCACCAAGATCTTAACATGATAGAAGAATGATATCAGTGTAGATGGAACCGTCACATGATGGCGGATTACTGCTGGTCTTTGAAAAGAGAATGTTCCCAAAAAATATAAAGAAGAGCTAATAGAAGTCCTTTTTGAAGCTTAATATAAACTATTCTATTTTTCATCTTCTAGATACAATAATTATATATTAAAATGAAACAGCTAGTAACAAAATTAAAAAAAAGTTGATATTTAAAAATATAATTGCAGAATTATTTACCGTTCTTACTGGTTATTTCATACAATGCAAAAATGAAAATAAAAAAAAAAACAAGAGCCAATCTCCAAAAAACATTATAATTTTGGAAATAGTTGCTATCGAGCTAATTAAAACCACTCTTAGATTAAGGGCAACAAAACCACTGTTATCTATTGGTTTTTGTTTGACCACATTAGACTACATCTTGAATCTATTTCTAATAGTAACGCCATTACACCAGTTAGCAACTAATTAGTAGGGTATTGAATAGTATTTCACTGCTTTAGTATGATTATATTCGTAATCGTGGGGCACGGGTAATTTCTATCAACAGTCATAAATGCTATTAACATATTTCAACATTCCATCATTTCAGCTCATATACGTCCCAGCGTTGGGGTCGAGCCTCCTCCATAATAGGACGGAAATCGACCTCACTTTACCATGCTAGTCAAACAGGTTGATATACGGTTTTATTTCAAGATTTCCTTCTCTTGCATAGATATTATATGCGTATTATATCCCTTAGTCGTCTTTTATGGTATCCACAGGCAAGATAGGGAGTGGTGAATTGTATTGTTACTCCGTCACCACACGGACATTTACATATTTATTCAAGTTAATTCAAGATTTTATTTTTGAACCAGTGGGCGAATATTTGCGCCAAAGTATTCGTTGTTCCCACTAGGAAGGTGGGAAGGAATTGACCTTACTATATCATACTGGTCACACAGGTTGGTATAAGATTTTCTTTCGAGTTTTCCTTCTCTTGCATAAATGGTATATGCGTATTATATGCCTTAGTCATCTTTTACGACATCCACGGGCAAGATAGGCAGTGGTGAATTGTATTCTTACTCCTTTACCACACTGATAGTGATTCATACAAGAGTCATTTTACCAAAATTGCAGAACAGGATGTCAGTTACCTTAGGAGTTACCATTTGAATTCCAGTACCGATATAAAGGGCCGGATTAACCTTATCAGGGCCCCTAGGCAATACAATTCTCGGGTCCACAGTCCAAGGTCCATGAGCAGCAGTATCACTTACCATCATATGTGCTGTTTTCTCTTTTGCCACCAACAGCAATAAAAAGGAATAATATTGAGGTAGTATAGAATTTTTCAAAAAAAAAATCGTTCGGTGAAGTTTTTTTTCTTGGTGCATGCTCGGGGCACCTAGTCCGCCTAGTTAGTTAGCCTAGTCCGCCTTATGGATAAGCCCGGCCCTGTCTGCCTATATCTATATCTATACCAATAAAAAAAATTGGACTTCCCTCCTCCCCTCCGCTCGATGCAGTGCGAATTCAGTTAGCGCGTATAATAAAAATAGTTTTTGTCCTTTTAAGGATTAACTATCGGCTCGTGCGTTGTTTCTAATTGTGTTTTATTGTGTTTAGTGCGTGTTTACGTTCATTACGATAAGTATTTGTGCTTATTTATTCTAAAATCCAGCTTAAATCGGTAAGTCTTTAATTTAATTTTTATTCGTTGATTGTTACTTTGTTTACATTCGTTGAGTACTTTTATTTCATTATAAAATGTCGAAATATTATACGGACACTGAACCCCCTGATCGCGGGGAAGAAGTTTTTCGCCTCAGTCAGCTGACACCGCGGTCACCTCCCGCTGCCAACAGCAGGCGTGCGCTCTATACCCAGCCATCGCCTGCCTACGTTACACCCGAAACTAGGCTTCAACAGGAGAATAGTGCAAAAAATTCTCCATCACTTAATATTAGCGATGCTAGAAAGGCCGACTATTGCGATCTCGTCACGGAGGCATCGTTATTTTTATCGAAAATTAACGATATCGTCAACGATCAAGGTTCTCGCATGAACATCGCGAACAAAACAACGATAATGGATTACACTCAACGTGTTACTACCATTGTATCTCTTTTAGCCTTGAAATCATCGTCTAATGAGACTAAATTAGCGAATATTGAGCTAGAATTAAGCCATACTAAAACCCAACCGCCGTCAAATATTCATAAACTATCTTACGCTGAAAAACTTAAGCTACCAAAGGTTGTGCCAAGTGTTGAGGTGCGAACGTCACGCGCTCCCTGCGTTATCGCTTATCCGACCGCTGAACGTTCAGCCGATTACGCGTCGTCGTCTGCCACAAAGAAAGCGTTATTGAGCGCGATTAAGCCAGTTGACGATGGCTTTCAAATAGTAGGCGTTAAAAAGGCCGCGAAAGCAGGTGTAGTTCTGCGAGTCACTAACGAAAAGCAGATTAAAAAATTGGAATCTGTAGACGCCATTAAGGCTGCGGGTTTACGTCTAGAAAAACCGAAAGGTCGACGACCGCGCTTACTAATTAAGGACGTCCCCATCTCTATGGAAGACAATGCGTTCCTAGTCGCTCTCTATCGACAAAATATTAAAGACGAAATATCTATTAAAGAGGACGACTTTATTAAAGCCACTAAAATTATTCGCAGTCGAAAATTGCAGAACGGTCGCAAGTGGATAGGCATAGAACTCGACCCAGAAGTACGTACCCATTTGTTAAGCACCAAAGATAAAGTTTTTATAGATTGGGCTAGCTGCCGTTTTTATGACGACCTTGAAATTGTACGTTGCGCGAACTGTCAACAGTATGGTCACGTCGCTAAATACTGCAATGAAAAAACACCCACATGCGGTCACTGTACGGAAGGACATATAACAAAGTCCTGCACAAATAAGGAAACACCTGATTTTAAACCAAAATGTGCCTCTTGTAAGCGTTTTAAGAAACCTTACGATCACCCCTGCGGCGCCTCGGACTGTCCCACCTACAAATTTAAGCTGGAACAACTAGTCTTAAACACTAACTATTAAAAATGGATAGCTTAAACATAGGACAGCTAAATCTTCACAATGATAGGGTGGCTACATCAGAATTAGACCGTCTTGTTATGGAAAATAATTTGGACATAGTACTTATTCAAGAGCAATACCAGAATGCTCGCTTGCGCAGTAGGGTTGTGCAATTAGATAACAAAGCACGCGCCGGAATATATGTATCAAATTCTAAATTTACAGTCACATCGTTACAAAATCTAATGACATCACACTGTGCTGTCGCGGAGGTTACATCCCCATCCTGTAGGGTTTACGTTGTGAGCTGCTATTTTCAATACTCAGACCCTGTCACCTCACACTTAAACCATCTCCGTCATGTCTTGCGGTCTCTTACGGGCCGTAAAACGATAGTAGGTGCTGACGTAACGCGTCATCTACTCTGTGGTATGGCAAGATTAGATACACCGATACTGATCGTCGGTGTGCGATAGAAGATTTCATCGCCGAGATGAACCTGTCCATCCATAATACACCTGATGCACCACCAACTTTTTGCAGCCCTTTGGGCGAATCTTCTATTGACGTCACGCTATCAAGCGTGGACGTCCGCTTGGATAGGTGGCGCGTCCTCCCAGACGCGTCGTGTAGTGATCACCGCCTGATCGTGTACGAATTTAAACCGAGACTAATACAAGATCCTCCCAGTCAGAGTTACAATTATAGATATAAAAGTAAGGGAGCAAACTGGGAATTCTTTAGTTCGTTATTTTCCTCGTGTGCCGGGTATTTCACTCGCGAAGAATTAAACGCGGAAGAAAGCGCTGAGATAATGTCACACTCTATGATATACTGTGCTGACATAGCCCTAGGTCGCATATCTATCCCTAACACCCGAAGGTGCGACTGGTGGAACAATAAACTGGCCGAACTTCGCAGACGCTTTCGAAGAGCACGTAGAAAATTTAACAAACTTAAAAAGTCATGTGTAACGGGAGTAACGTTTGATGAGTCCTCACTTGCACTCAGAACAGCAAGGTCTTACTACCGGATTGCGGTGGAAAGGTCTAAAGATGCGTTATTAAACAGGGTAGTAGAAAAACTGGAAAATGAAGGCCCGTGGTCTCCATTCATCACGAATTTAAAGCCAATCGATCAGTTGACCTAGCTTATATACAAAATATCAAAATAGATAATAAACACACCACGGGTGTAGAGGAGACCACAGAAGCTCTAATAAATACTTTAATACCGGACGATAACGTAACAGCTGATAGCGAACATCATACGCAAATAAGAGCGTGGGCCACTTTGCCACCTCTATCTCCTATGTCTGACCTTCCCTCTCTAACTGAACTTTTAAATACCGTAAAAGCCCTTCCTCTAAACAAAGCAGCCGGTGAAGATAAAATCTCTAATAAAATGATTAAAGAAGCTTGTCGAACGTCAGCCGACTCAATGTTACTAGTTTTCAATCGTTGTATAGCGAAAGGCATCTTTCCTCGGCTATGGCGTCGCGGGTTTATACGTATAATACCGAAACACGGTGATAAGCCACCAGACGACCCGAAGTCATATCGACCAATTACTTACTCTACTGCCGTCACTAGGAAAACTCTTAGAACGTCTGATTGTTCCCCGTTTGTTACCGGGTGGCCCCACATTCAATCGTAGTCAGTTTGGATTTACCCCGGGGAAATCGACTGTCGACGCGGTCATTGCCGATGCTACTTCTTAAACTGAAGGCTCGTGGATGCTTTAGGAACATCTACCAACTCGTACAGTCATACTTTCTACAAGGTTCAACCACACTGAAACTCGGTCACCATGCCGTGTCTAAATCACTGACGTTGGGCTGTCCTCAAGGATCAGTGTTAAGCCCATACTTGTGGAATCTAGGGTTTGATGACCTTCTTGAGCTACCTCTACCGCAAAATTGCTCATTGATTGGCTATGCTGACGACGGTCTCCTACTTATACAGTCAAACACTAGAGACGGACTGGAGAAATTGGCGGATATATGTCTCAACTCAATACAAAAATGGGGCATACAAAATCGACTTACTTTCGCCCCCCACAAAACGTATCATCTTTTACTGAAAGGTAATTTACAGTCGAGCCCCCGTATAACATTTAACAACACTGTAGTTAAAAAGAAGGAGTCAGTATGTTACCTCGGCCTGGTCCTAGAGAAAAATTTTTCGTTCATTGAACATATTAAAACTGTAGGTGAAAAAGCCAAACGAAATTTCTATGCGCTTACCAGAATTTCAACTTCCACCTGGGGCCTTCGTTTTAACACACTTAAAATTATATATACAGCCACATATCTGGGCTGTATCTGTTATGGTGCACCAGCCTGGGCTGATCGTACTACCATAGGCGCGGCTCGGCGTAAGTTACTGCAGAGTCAACGATTAGCGCTAATATTTCTGTGTAAGGCATACCGAACAGTTAGCACCGAAGCCTTACCAGTACTTGCAAGTGTACTTCCGGTCGACTTAGAGATACAAAAACGTGCGTCCATGTATTATTCCACTAGGGAAAACATGACTAACAATTTTCTTTTACCACGCGATCGTAATAAAATTACTAGACTTTTTGCACCGCAATCCGTCGTTAACGATAAGCTCCTGACCGAATGGCAGGCAAGATGGGATTCGTCAACAAAAGTTCGTCATCTATATCTATTCTTTCCATCTGTTCGTGAACGTTTGGAGAGAACTTGGCTAGAAATTGACCACTATGTAGCCCAATTCCTCACAGGCCATGGGAATTTTAGAAGTAAATTATTCTATTTTACACTAGTAGATTCACCATTTTGTCAATGTTCGACCTCAAACTCCAATTTTGAACAAACAGCTCATCACATCCTTTGGGAGTGCATTCTCTGGCGCAACGAGCGGAACGTCATGTTAGATAATATGCATGTCACGTCTGGGGTAGTATACTATTCGGATCTTGTAGCAACTCGAGAAAATTTCCGTGCGTTTAGGCGCTTTTGCCATATCTATTACTGTAATCAAACCTAAAGCTCACAAATAGGTCCATTAAGCTTTGTCCAATCCGTGGTGCTGTACCGCTGCGTTTCACGTAGTTGTACAAACTCTTATTTACTGGCTTATCAGCCAACTTTGCTTCATGTCTCCCGCTTTGCATAGGAGGGAAGTGGAATCTTTCCAACTCCTCCTGTTTTCTTTTCTAATTAAATTTGTTGCGGGTCCCAAGACAATTAAAAGCGATTCCCGGGACTTCCTGAGGGTCAAACCTCAGTGTCTTATACGGAGACCATTGTGGATCCTGGCTTACAGGAGTTACAGTGGTGGGAATGTGTGGTGGGATTAGTCCCAATAAAAAAAAAAAATAAAATTGGAGTGTCTGTTTGTAATGTCAAAATAATAGGCTTTTTTCATGCTCACACGGTTATTTGCACTATACATATGCCTAGAATACACTTTATATTTTTTGTTTGTCTGTTTGTTCCGGGTAAAAAAATATTTCACCAATGGAAAGCTATAATATCAGGGAGTAAACTAGGATATTTTATCCCGGTATTCCCACGGGAGCGGGAACTATGCAGGGAAGACGACTGAAACCGAAGCGAAGCGAGGGCGGGTTGCTAGTATCACATATAATTTATGCAAAATAACTTTTTATAATATAATTATTTACGTATAAAGATATTACGTATTTGTAACCAGTTTCTGACCTAATAAATGGTTAGTGATTTCTGTACGAAAATATGTTAAAAGTTTTTAATATTTTGTTATCGTAATAAACATCAGCGTGGTGATATTTAGATTGAAAATGCAGAGTCATCCCCTCAAACATTCTTACGAAAATCGCGAAGTCAATTCGAATTACAACTGTAATTGTATGAGGTTTCGAGATTGAATATGTTGTTGTTTATCACCTTAACTATTTACATTATTATTTTTACAATTCCATAATTTAAAAAAAAAGTGCGTGCGTACAAAGTACGCATGTCAGAAGTAGGGTTACCACCCGTACTTTATTATAAAGTATTGCACGTTATTTCGGGTAATTGTACTTTATACTTTATGTGAATAATAAAGTACGCGAAAATACTTTATTTCGCGTGGGTTGATTTGTGTCGGATTAATTTTAAAATTAAACTTAGTGTCGTTCAAACTCTTAAAAATATATTTATTTACTCTAAAATACAGGATGTCTCAGGTTATGGATAATATAGGGTTATGTCCTGTATATATAGGGTACACCGATGCTGTTTAGCAGTGATAACTATTTATTGAAGTTATTTATATATAATTAAAAATATCTTTTAAAGTAAAACATGTAGCAAACCGTACTATACAGGGTGTATCAGGTTATGGGGCAACTGGTCAAAAGGGAGCTAGGCAATGGTGGTAGGAACCCATGAAAAAAATTTGAACAAAAAATATCGATTCGTTAAGGAATTAGAGACATGTAAAGTTTTCAATTTTGTCATCGATTTTTTGTGTAAATCTGATTGAAATGTATAAAGTCAATGATACTTAATACGCAACATATTCATACTTTGTTAAATGTTCATTAGAAATTGAATAAATCAATGATTACATTCACATAAACAAAACAAACTTCGCTTTAAAACAGCTGATCGGCCTTGGACCGTTGACCGCTCGTCGCTCGTAGGTACAAACCTACACTGTCATTGAAACGTTTGCGCAATTCTAGGTATTATTGAATGAATTTATACTGTCGAAGCTTTACATGCCTACATGTATTCTGTCTGAATATGCCTACATAATACGTAACATTTAAGGCATAGACTCTTAGACACATTTTTTTGAAATCACTATAACTTTTATGTTATATTGTTTTTTGTGTAATGTACATTCTAATGACGATCTATGACCGTTAAACTACAACATACTCGAACAGTTGCCCTATAACCTGATACACCCTGTATTTGGACGTAATGTCCTTTATTTTTTCTCATTTTTTAAGCAATGTACTTTATTCACGCAAATAAAAGGTGGCAACCCTAGTCAGAAGTGAAATTTCTAAGGTGCCACGTATTTTTTGTCAATATTAAAAAAAAACAATTTGTGGATCGCAGTGTTGTCCCGCGTAGGATGCGAACCCACGAAACTGGCACGGTAGCTCGGTATCGTAACCATTACGCCACACAGTACAGAACTACTCAATTAGTGGTTAATATATTCGTGAAATTTATAAATACCAGTAGCCATCCTCCCCTGGGTATAAAAAACACCTTTGCAACCCTTAGTGTACTTTAAGGATCTATGGGTCTCTTATCTTGATTATTATAATTTTAATTGCGTCGTGTTGATAATGATATCGCGTCTGCCTCATTTTTTATCGATGGCCTCAGATTGGGGAGGATCACATGTCAAATGGAAAACTGCGCGTTTCATAAATTAAAAATATTTTAATGTATTTGTTATCATTCATATACATAAAACTACATACAAGAGTTCAAGTTCATTATGAGACAAATTTAGATAAATGTTTTATATCCGGCTTATACCAATATTATTTTCATTTGATTTTTTCAGATGTAGGTGGATATGTAGGGACCGCTGTCCGTGTGGCGACGGAGTAACAATACAATTCACCAAATCCTTTCTTGCCCGTGGGTGTCGTAAAAGACGACTGAAGGATTTTTAGCAGATAAAAAAAGAATCTATGCAAGAAAAGGAATACTCCAAATAAAACCCTTAACCAAACTGTTTGATGAGCTTGGTATAGTAGGTCAATTTCCCTCCAATTGTAGCAGAGACTCGAGCCCAAAAGTGGAACGTATATGAGCTGTGATGATCATGATGATGACGCAGTTACCTACAACAGCATATTATTCCTTCTTTTACGTCGTTTGTAAATTTTCAATTAGGTAACTGCGCATCCATTTTAATTTGCTAATTATCATACACTCGGAATTTTAATATCTTTTTCTGATGTAATACACGTTTATAATTATACTAGAATTATGTTCTGGTCACATGCCAATAATCAGGTACTTACCAGTCTAATCCTTCACTAGCGGTACTCTGAGAATCATAACTTAATAATTACGTCAAGGTCAATTAATAACAGCTCGTACGATTGGGTTCCCCTTCTTGAACAGCTTACACAGCAGATTACAATCACTCGCATGATTGTTAAGATAATTTCTTAAGATGATTAAGGTGAATGTTTATCGCAACAACGACCTACAGTAATAAGTTTATTCCAATAATAGCAACATCTTCACGGTGCGCTCAGTCCAACTCTAGAAGAACATAGGTGAATAGTATGGAAATCGCAGGCCAAAAGCACCCGAGTCAGTTCCCTCCTAACGATCATGTGCAGGTTCCTTATCGAGGTAATCGCGCCTCGCTAACATCTGCACAAGACGGAAAGAAAAGTACTTATGCTATTATATTCAGGTACAAATTACGACTACATAAATACTGTTGGACCCGAGACTCCTCTACAAATAAGGATAAGTTGTCCTACGAGACCATGTCAGCCAGACGGGTTGAAATGAGTACGTGACGGGTTGGGTTTTGTTTGAGATTTTCCTCTTATTAGCTACTTGCCTCACTTATTTGTTTTTTATGATCCGCAGATGAAGAAAAGCTGGTCTCCCATTCTATTATTATTCTCCTTCACTATAAACATGTACAATTTATCTTTTTATTATTCAACTTATTGGTTTAATTTCATCTAGATTTCTGAAGAATACAATGTAGCGGTGTTTATAACCAATCAAATGACAGCTGACCCTGGTGCAACATTGAGCTTCCAAGCTGACCCCAAGAAACCTATTGGTGGCAACATTCTTGCTCATGCTTCCACCACTAGAATCGCATTAAGAAAAGGTCGCGGCGAAAATAGAATCGCAAAAATTTACGATTCACCGGACTTGCCTGAAAGTGAAGCCACTTTTGCTATAACTAACGGAGGAGTGTCTGACGCCAAAGATTAGATTAATTATAATTTATAAATATTGTAACTGTTTTTGAATTTATTGTTATTCATCCATCACCCCATCGACATCTGCAGCAGGATATAAACCTCTGCTTAACTGAGATAATGTCATAATCATAACTCTTGGCAAGACATGTTGATCATGGCAGTTGATATTATGAAATCCAAGAATTCATGTATTTCACATAATCAAGATAAGCCATCGATGTGTAGCACATAGTTCTGCGTTAACTCACTGAAAAAGCAGTCACCTCATGATGTGTAGCCACGTTTGTACGATGTCTGCCTCCGACAGCAGGTCCTTTTCTCGTAAGGCCGATCCTACACGCCGTTAAAAATTATTTCGTCTGCCCTCCGCGCCATCGCAAGCCTGTCTTTAATCGAGAGGAATAATGGATGCTTCGAAATGCCCCAGAGTCTTCGCGAATTATTATTTGCGACCGATATTACCAGAGTCAGCAAATAAGATCTAAATATCAATAGGCGAAATTGAAATAAATAACTATAAGTATTACAATTAGTGAACAATTAATGTCATCGACCGGTATCAGGAGATTCATTGAGATAACTTCTATAACCTATGATCGACTGTATTACACTTAGCCTCGTTACATGCAGACGGAATCAAAGTCCGCATAAATGAAATCGCTTTATATTTGTCATTCATTATGGCGTGATTGAAGCGAACCAATTACGTTTCTCGCTTTACGATTAGATAAATCGAACCACTCTTCATGATTTACGCTACATAGTAGGTGTGTCATTTACTCTCATTGTAAATAAATCTCATTCTAAATAGTTAAATTTTCTAGGGATGTCGTTTTTATCGGTCCTATAGCGTATTCATAATGTAGCGTTGCCGTGTGGTAACGGAGTAAGACCACTAGACCAGATTCACCACCCCCTATCTTGCCCTTGGATGTCGTAAAAGACCACTAAGGGATATAATATGCACGTAACATCTGTGCAAGAGAAGGAAAACTTGAAATGAACCCTATGCCAACATGTCTGACCAGCATGGTATAGTGGGTCAAATACCTTCCTATTGTGGAGGAGGCCCGAGCCCAACAGTGGGACGTATGTGGGCTGCGATGATGATGACTGTAGCGTATAATTTTTAGTTTACACGACAATAGGCTCTTTTTGGTTATATTATGCAATCCTATCTTTCTTTTTATAACGTTGAACTGAAAGATTTGATAATTGTACAACGTATGAATGCATTGTATCTTTGGTTACCCCTCGTGGAAACTGATAAATGCATTTTTGTATTAGAATTTTTCAAAGAGCATGTGTGATTTGGTTGTAGTGCCTGTGCGACCGCTTCTAAGTGCTGGCCTTTCATACTTATAGTTGCCGTGTGTACATTATTTATGTAGGCATAAAATTTTCATTAAACATGAATCAACCATTTTATAGTTAGTGGTTAGCTATTGTTGTGCCTTGAAACAAAATCAAGATAATCAGATGAAAAATATATTCAATTATAAATTGAGTCAGGTTTCTGCTTGCATTCATAGATGGGCTGGCTTGTTCGGAGTAGCACCACACTTTGCAAAAGATCGACGTCTGAGTGAGTAGAAGCTGTTTGCTACTGTGCTTTGTGTTGTAAGCGAAAGAGCCGGACATTCCCTATAATCCTGCTTATTGACCTATTACGGTAAAAATCAACTTGCCCCTGGTGTTGCTCAAATGCATGAATGGCAGTTAGGTACCACTTACCATCAAATGGGCAGGTTGCTCGTTTACCACTAAGAACAATAGAAAATATATAAGAATGACAAATATCAGTATACAGTATAATATAACAAAAAATACGAGAACGTTGACAAAACAAATACAGGAAGTATTTGAGTTATTTGATACTGAACGCAATATAAATAGGTACCTATTTAGATACGAAGACTAAGTACCTACTTTCTACAGTAAAGAGCTTGTAAAGTTAAATTGTGAAGTTTAAAATCACTGGCCGCGGTTTCTATAACATGTTGGGTGGACAGACTACAAAATCTACACTTATATTTTCAGTTTTGCTGACTGACTGGTTCATTAACGCATAACCCAATAATACAGTCACTAAGCCAAAAAAAGGGATCTACCACGGAATGTGAAATAATAAGGTATAAACTCGTATACACTTTTATTTTGGTATGTTTTAAAAATTGTCTCAAAAGTCTTATGAAATTCACTGTTTACTGTATTTTAAATGTAAAAGCAACATGTAGTAGTAGTTTGTGCAAATCAAACACTTAGTAGACAACTAATGAGTTGAAAATTATAATTATCAACAAATTCTGATGTTTACGCGAGTATAAATAAAACTATGTTCACGGATTTTATCGCCTTTGTATTTGGTATTTGATTGACCGACGACGTTTGAAACACTTTTCAGCGTTCATAGTCACGGGCGGACTTTCGTATACATGTTTAAAACAAACATGTTCATTATTTTTTATATAAGTTCTATTTAATTTTCTACCTGTCTCTACCTCTTTTCAAGAACCGACTTGGTAGCACTGCTGGCAGTATGAAATGTCAAGTCAGTATTGTAATATTGTCACTTTGTCAATATGCATTTGTCATTTTTGTCAGTTGTTTTCTGAATTTTTTAAGTGCCGGTTGTATGTGTATGTGTAGCAGATTAAAATCCAATATTGGTTAGCTCATATTCTATTTTTACAATTTAATTAAAATCTGATCATAGTATAATTATATGAAATTGTGTTATAATGAGTGAAAATAATAAAAATCAAATTCGCGTTTGGTGTGATGGTTGGTGAGTATTAACAAGTTTTTATTTATAAAATACTAACTTGCGGCAGGCACTTATATGGCAAAAAATGTTTTGAAAAACGTAATATTATAACGCCATTTGTTCTCCTGAACTGTTTTTCTCACGGTTCAGTGTTAACTGAATGTCATTATATTAAAAAAAAAATCCGGCTCGATGTCGTTGTGTATAGAAACGCGCCGGAAGGTGAAAATATGTTTTTATGATCTGATCATTATTACGTCGATTGTATTTTCAGTTATGATATGGTTCATTTCGGACATGCTAACTCTTTACGTCAAGCCAAAGCTCTGGGGGATGTACTAATTGTTGGAGTTCACACAGATGAAGAAATTTCTAAGCACAAAGGTCCACCCGTGTTCACACAGGAAGAGCGATATAAAATGGTGCGTGCCATCAAATGGGTGGATCAGGTGGTGGAAGGTGCACCTTATGTCACCACACTTGAAACACTGGACAAGTACCAATGTGACTTTTGTGTTCATGGAGGTATGTTAAACACAATTCGCATGTTTAAAAATAATCCTTAATCCTTCAAGGTTTCTGGCGATGGTTGGTGGTTTATTCAAATAGATACTGAGCAATTAATTAAACATTTATATTTTAATTGACAGTCTAATTCTTGTAAGAAATATATTATCTCTTCTATTGCTGGCACCAGGACTAAGGATAATAAGACTGGTCACACGGGTTGATCCATACCAACCCATATGATTAGCCTGCTATTATTCATAATTAATTAATCCGATAGATCTTAATAGAATAATTGAGGAAAGTTAATAAAAATAATTAATTACATTAATAACCATCATCACAGTTTATACATCTTTCACTGCTGGGCTTGAACCTCCTCCAAAATAGAAGGGAAATTGACCTACTATATCGCACTGGCCAGATAGGTTGATATAGGGATTTATTTAGAGTTTTCCTTCTCTTGTATAGATGTTATCGACTTATTATAATCCCTCGGTCATATTTTGCAAAACCCAAGAAGAAGGGCAAGAAAGGGGATGGTGAATTGTATTCTTACTCCGTCACTGCACAGAAAATGTAATAACATATCAATATTTCTAATAAACATCAAGAAAATAACTAACTAAACAGTAGATTTATATTGAAATATATGTATATATTAAATTTGTTATTGGGCATAATACAAGAACCTCAAAGGATGTAATAACTTTTCTTGATAATAAGACTACCCAATCTAATGTGAAAATAATCATATATTTGTTGCTGAGATTGGTGTGTCCAAACAAACAAATTTTTTACCTTTTCGATAGCAATGTAGATAAAAATTATAATAAAATAAACACAAAAATTTCAACATATCTATATCACAGTAAAAAAGCAATTTTATACATATTTTACTTAATCATTGGGCATAGTAATTATTTGTGTCCTTGGCACTACTTTTTACTCCCTAGTTAGTTGAAATGTTTGTTTTTATAACCATATTGCTTCAATAGGTATTTTGTTTTTTTTATATTGTGATATTGCTGTGTCAGATATTAGTTATATAAAATACTTATAATCACCCAACAGATGTTGTTCTGTTCAAATAAAATTAAAGGAATTCTCCTTGAAATCGACAGCCGCTCCACCTACCGGGTCCAATTGTGAATCTAAACCATTCTCGAAAACCCTTGAACACACACAAAAAATTTCATCAACATCGGTCTAGCCGTTTAGAAGGAGTTTAGTGACATACTCAAGAAATACGATGGTTATCATTTTCGTTTTAATCTATTGGTATAAGTGTATAGGTATATTTTCTTTTACTGGTCTGGACTTGCAAAAAAGGTGGAATAAACTGTTTTACAGGACTTTAAATGTTTGACAGTCTGTAGTTTGACCATTTGTGCACTTGAGTAGGAGGCATCGGGCCCGTTTAGGTTCTCTCGACAAAACTCCTTCATTGTTTCTGTCTGTCAAGTACCAAATAAAAGGCAATGGCCGTGTTCCAGTTCCTGATGCTGCTGATTAGTATCCTAACGACTTTTGGTAGTGACAGATCGGCACCGAGGATTACAGCGAGTCCACAACACTGGTCTGCCTAGGCCATGCAGACCACAAGAGTATTCTGCACCATATGCCTGTTGTAATCACAATGGTGACTATACAGTATCACATCCCTCCTCGACCTTATACACAGATACTTGCTAAAACAACCACAACTAACAACCTGCCCAATTAAAATATAATTTTTTTTTAGTTACAAGTTATGAATATCATAAACATTTAAAATAATCTATTTTATAGTTTATCACGCTACTTAATTCTTAAAAAGCTATGATTTTTCAACAGACATTGTTAACAACAAGGTCTCAGCCCTCATAAAATCTGATATGTGTGTGAAATAATGCTATTATGTAGTTTTCATGCAGGTTTACTGTAGATGAAAAATAAATTAAAATAAAAGTCTGTTAGAAAAACGCTGCTATTGTATAGTGTGACCAGTAGATCAATTATTGTTATTCTACTACCTTTATTTGAAATTATATGAGGTGGTTGCCTTAGTACATCTTCTTCCTGTAAAACAAATTAAAAAAACTGTATGGATTAAAACATGTTGTAATTCGGTTTTGGCAAAATTTTGAGACTGGCCATCTGCCTCATTTCAACCCTCCTTGGGCCTTTTATACCAATGCCTTATGTCCAATTTCTGGAAAAGTTAAATTCTACAGACATATGTTCTGATGGCAGCTAACAGGGAGACGACAATAAACTCCTCCTCCACTACAACTGTAAAATAAAACCATTCAAGTGCAATTCACGCACCGAGGATTGGCGTACCAGCCTTTTCGATATCTTCATCGACAGTATTTGTCGACAAAAAACACCTTGTTATTTCGAGTTTATGATTGTGTATATTTATAATAGAATTAGCAACCCGCCCTCGCTACAACCTCGCTTCGGTTTCAGTGGCCTTACCCGCGTAGTTTCCGTGGGAATACCGGCATAAAATATAGCCTAAGTTGTTCCTTATATAGACATCTACCGTATAGTAAAATATTATCAAAATCCGTCCAGCCGATTTCAAGATTACGCAAGACAAACAGACAGAAATTTGTCACAGTCAAAAACTTATACACCGTGGAATCTAATTGGCTGTTTTCCTGAAACGTATGTACTCAGTTGGAGGACTTTGGCACTATGCTCAATGACCTCAGCAGGGTATCTCAACTAGTGGGTCTACAAATGAACATGGACAAGACGAAAGTAATGTCTAATGCCCATGTCATTCCTGTACCGGTCCTAGTTGGGAATGCGATTCTCGAAGTTGTGGATCATTATGTTTACCTAGGACAAGCAGTCCAGTGAGGTAGATCCAATTTCGAGAAAGAGGTCAGCCGACGAATCCAACTCGGCTGGGCAGCGTTTGGGAAACTTAAGAGGATCTTCTCGTCCAATATTCCGCAGTGTCTGAAAACAAAGGTTTATAACCAGTGTGTGTTACCAGCGATGACTTACGGCACTGAAACGTGGTCTCTAAATGTCGGCCTCATAAAAAAGCTCAAAGTCGCTCAGCGTGCTATGGAGAGGGCTATGCTCGGTATTTCTCTACGTGATAAAATCCGGAACACGGAAATCCGTAGAAAAAGGGGGGAACCGACATAGCCCGTAGAATTAGCACGTTGAAATGGCAATGGGCAGGCCACATCGCTCGTCGAACCGATAACCGTTGGGGAAGAAAGGTTCTTAAGTGGCGACCACGAATCGGACGGCGCAGCGTAGGACGGCCCCCCACTAGGTGGACCGACGACATTCTCAAAGTCGCAGGGAACCGTTGGATGCAAGTGGCGCAGGACCGTTTCGAGTGACATTCTCGTGGGGAGGCCTATGTCCAACAGTGGACGTCCGTAGGCTGATGGATGGATGGATGGGATGTACTCAGTTAATCATTCTTAATATCCCCACATAACTAATAACATAATACAATTAGAAAAAAAGGCTGATAATTAGACATTATTGTATTGTTCCCAACATGCCTACGACATAGCAGTGTTTGATAGGACCAAAAAAAGTCCCTCTGCTGTTTATAGCTTTTTTGATTAAGGTATGCATTTAAAATGCACGAGTAAAACACCCACGTGTCAAATTGTTATACTTTATTTTTTTAAATTATTGAACTTTACCTACGTGACATTTAACTTTAAAATATAAAATTAATTCTGAAAACGTAACTATCCAAGTTAATTGTTTTAAATAAATACAGTCTGATAAAACATCTTTAGGCGCTTGTTTTTCTATTTTATTTTTTCGAAAATTACCGCTGGATATTTAGTTATTAATTTTTTTTAGGTTTTCGTTATTATTTTTTTACTCCTTAAAAACTCAAAAGTGGGACTTGTGGCTAGCACAGAAAAATAGCTCTTAAAAAGGTCTATTCTGTTCTAAGGTCAAATTATACAATATAGGGTTGTCGCAAAGGTCACTTCTTTTTAGTTTCGGGCAAACAGCCAATTAGATTCCATGGTGTATAAGAAGGAGCGCAGAAGTCAGATATTTTTATATAATACTAGCTGATCCAACAGCCGTCCTGTTCAAATAAAATAAATAGAATTCCCCTTGAACACGCACAAAAAAAATTATCAACATTGGCCCAGCCGTATAGCAGGAGTTCAGTGACATACGTACACAAGAAATATATATATAAAGATATAAATACTAGCTTCTACCAGAATGAATTTACATCGAAAACCGTTCAATAGATTATTGTTGATTACGTAAAAAAAGTAAAGTTTAACTATTATGCCAAGGGATTACTGGGATAAAAAGTCCTATATGCTAATCCTAAACCTTATTTAATTGAATAATAAACATCCAAATATCCTCACAAACTTTCACATTTATAATAATATTAATAAAATACATTGGATTAAAAATTAATAAGAATACACTGAATTAATTAAAATTATTACGCACGCTACCGCTATGCGAAATACACACAAACACGCACACCCACACTGTATGTACACGTTTTTGTATGTTGTTTGTTAAAAATGCTATCTGTGATCAAGTTGAAAACTTTATTGAATGCGTTAGTACTAGATCTTGTAAAATGAAACACGCTAAAATATTTCTCAAGGCTTTCTGTTAACTTTTATTATTTAGAGACACGGATGTTTGGTAATAAACATAGACTTATACGTATAAATGTCCTAAAATTTAATCAGGACAGAAATGTTAAGATATTTTTGATAAGTAAAAATCTCATAGGCGTCCCTTAACGTAGCTGGCTACTTTTTATGTATCCTGTATACATTGGGCACTAAATAAATGCCCCTCCGAATATGCTCGAGGAACATTAATGAATACTCGATGGTCTGGATAGCGTTCAGTATTCGGATACTCACGATACAATCTACTTGCGGCATGACCATTGCATCTGCACACTCCATAGATCAAATGCATATTAGCGTATTCTAACATTGTATAAGAAGACGGCATCGTAATCACATAAGTCACTTTTTATTTTTAATGTCACTCTTTCTATACTATACTCCGGCCGCTCTGAGTTTGCGTTCCTGAGACATGTCAATTCTTCATAACTAGTGATGTACAATAAATAACATTCATTAATAATGTGATTTATTTCATTCATTATGCATATTTATTCAATTCAATATAGATTTTGTTAAATTTATAGGAATTATTTCGCATGTTTTTTTTAAAAGTGCCTTCAGTTTTTTTATGCTATACGGTGAAGAAGTATTATGGCCGGCTCCATAATCTTTAATTTGAGCCCAGATTAGCTGTATGGTATTGTACTGGCAGTGGAATGGGGGAATTCGAAGAACGCAATAAGCGTTCTCCAGAGCCAGCTCATCTAAAACATAACGAACTTATGCCGGCTTATGGTCACTGACTAATTTCATCAACTCTGCTTTTAGTTTAGACATATTTTCGTCATTGCCACGTCTTTGCAGCCACCGATTCCTCTTTTTATTAGCTTTGGTAGGGGCTTTATTTAATTGCACCGAATGATCAGGGGTTTATCCGTTAATATGACTAAGGCTCTGGGAGGCCAGGTAGCAACACATCCTGGAACCATTCCTTGAATGCAGTCGCATTCATTTCTACGTGGTAGTCAACAGTAGTTTTTGACTCAAAAACCAATAAACCGTTATCCACGAAACCGTACTTCGCACAACCAGCGTGACATATTATGAGTCGTGTTCCTTTACCCATTGGCACTTTCGACGATAACGCTTGAGTGTCATTTGTCCATGAACGAGAAAGCGTATGGTTGGGGTTTAGCCTTGTCTCGTCGATGAAAACGGTATTGTCCCAATAGGCATGATGACAGTAACCAAAAATCACTAAAATAATGTATTTATCTACTGTAACACAAAGAATATATCTTGAAATAAATATTTATTTTCTTTTATAAGATGAGATTATTAATTTATTTAATAAAATAAAACTGCAAAATACGCAAGTCCGCCATGCTCAGCTAAACACCAATCAAATTGAGTTACGTCACTCCTATGTACACCTGTCGTTATCATCGCAAATTCTGTACGAAATTCTACGATCGTTACACTTAGTAATTATGTTATTTAAATAATGCTTTTGTAAACTTGGTAGTGTTGCCCAAAAAAGTCTTGGTCTTGCGGTCTTGGTCTTGCGAGAAATGCGATACCGAGACCAAGACCAAGACCGCTTAATTTTTGCAAGACCAAGACCAAGACTGGCCCTGCAAGACTTGAGCAAGACCAAGACTGGGCCTGCAAGAGTCTCGCGGTCTTGCATTTAATTCAAATCACCATTTCAGCTTATATACGGTTGAGCTCGTGTCTTCTACATAACAGGAGGAGAATCGGCCGTGGCCGGAGGGGAATCGCCACGGTGATCGGCCGTGTTGTTAGAGGTTATACATGTCAAGTTTGCCTTCTCTTGCACCGATGTTATATATTATAGCCCTTAGTCGTGGGTTCGCAGTCACGGGTAAAATAGGGGGTGATGAATTATATTCTTACTCCGTCACTACACGGCAAGTCAAATCAGTCTTGAGATATCCATCTATTGGCCAATCGATTCCCAATTTTGGTGTTGGCTTTTCAGAATTACTCTTCGGAAAGGCTTAAGGACAAAAATACCGTAATCACGAGAGTGCTCTTGCCCATTATACATATTTATATATCCGTTTATTCATTAGCCCAACGACGTTCACTGTTGGACATAGAAATATGCCTACACTTAATCTATATAAATGTCCATGTAGGGACAGAGTACGATCACCATCAGGCAGTACATGAAGCGTTGCTCCCAGCGCTATTTTGCCTCTGCCACGACTCACCCCAATCCACTAGTGGTTGGGGCGGTAAACTACGTCCCCTCAAAAATATCCGCGGTCCGACGTCCTCGTCATCTTCTTGAAGAAGAAGATGACGCTATTATGATCGCCCAAGAAAGGATCTACACAGCTCGCGCAGCGATAACAGATAAAACTCCGCGGTATCGGCCTCGCCGTCGAGGTCGAAAACCGCGCCGCGTAAAAGTCATTAACTTAAACTTGGCCACGCCCACTTTGCTCTCAGCGCGCCCCGAGCCGAGGTCCGTTCCCCACAGGGGGGAGCCCTCGGGCGATGTTCGCTTAACTTACTTACCGGGTTGAGAGCCATCAGCGCTCACCCATTAACCGCGTTAAGCTGTCAAGGTCATCTGCGACCAACAGCTACACACACACAAAAAAAAAAGACAGAGTACGAATATAATTCACCACTCTCTTACCCGTGGATGTCGTATCAAATCGGATCGGGCAATGGTGTTAGGAACCCATGAAAAAAAAATGAAATAAAAATATCGATTCGTTAATGAATTGAGAGACATGTAAGTTCTCAATTTTGTCATAGTTTTTTCGTGTAAATTGATTAAAATGTATAAAGGAATGATACTTAATCTACAACATATTCGTATTTTGTTAAATGTTCATTAGAATTTGAATAAATCAATGATTACGTTTGCATAAGCAAGACAAACTTCGCTTTAACATAAATCAGCTGATCGGCCGCTGACCGTTGATGAGTCGCCTTTGTACCTACGTAACCATTGAAAGGTTCGCGCAAATCTAATACCTATTTATACTGTCGAAATTTTACATGCTTACATATATCCTGTCTGTACATACCTACATAATGCATAAAATTTAAGGCATAAACTCTTAGACACACATTTTTGTAATCACTATAACTTTTACGTTATATTGTTTTTGTGTAATATACATTCTAATTATGATCTATGACTGTTGAACTACAACATACATGAACAGTTGTCCCATAACCTGATACACCCTGTGTATATAACATATGTGCAAGAGAAGTGAAACTAGAAAGAAAACCCTGTACCAACATGTCTGACCAGCGTGGTATAGTAGATCAATTTTCCTCTTACTGGAAGGAAGCTTAAGCCCAGCAGTGGCACTTTTATGAGCTGTGACGATGACGACGAATATCATACATTTTACAAGTATTAAAACCATAAAATTTTAAATCAGTTTTATATGTTCTTGAATAAATAGTATATTAAGAGCTACATGGATCCAGCGGCCAAAGTATTTATATAGGCAATAGAGCAACAGGTTTTTTCAAGTATCCAGAGTATCAGTAACTAAACTGGAAATACAATAGATACATACCACTTAACTTGAAGGGGAATATAAACAATCGCATTAATTGTAAAATATCGCATTGATTATAAAATGACATAAAATTTATTGTATCAACTGCCTCGTGTCTTAAGAACGTCTTAAGAAAATAGGGTCGAAAGTCCTGTCATAAGAGTAGTAACGCTGTCTAATGGAACACCAGGGGAATAGAAGAGTAATTTTCTGCAGTGGTAAGTATTGTATTCAATAGTGAACTATAGGCTAGCAGATGGATAGATAGGATAGGATATTTGATTAATTTAGTTGGATTTTTCATTGCCATGATAAATTACTGTTACGTTATTCTAACTGCAAAACTGCGAGACTCTTGCTGCAATACCAAGACTCGGGTGCGCAAGACCAAGACCAAGACCCGGGTGCGCAAGACCAAGACGAGACCAGGTGTGATGTTGCAAGACCAAGACCGGTCCAAGTCTCGTCTTGGTCTTGCATTTGGGCAACACTAAAACTTGGTATTAAACTGCAGTTAAATAAAGTTACATACCAAATAAAATATACGATATAAAGTAATTACTTACGTCAAAATGATCTTCACAGAAATAGTTTCCTATTTATTTTTTTATATTTATTTATATAAATTTATGGATTTTGGATCTCGCCGTGCAAGATTAAGCCACTTATATCTTATTGTTTTATTGTGTGGCACATAAACAAACTGTTAGGGGTTTTTATTGATGTATTAACACATTGGGGAACCGCACACCACTTACAGACTTTCGAATTCATGTCTAAATAATAATATACTAATATATCAGATTTTTTGCTTTAACTCCCTTACGTTTACAACTCAAGTGAATAGACGTGACGTCACAAGCGGACGCCATGACACTAGGCACCGTTTTGAGGCTAATTTAAATGCATTTAATTAAAATAGCATTTATTTCTAAAGAAACCGTACTTATTGCAAAAATAATATATTTTTTGATAATAGTAGTTATTTAAGAATATTATAAAACAGTTTTTCAAAATTAGTGATCATGCCTATTATCAATATTTTTCGCTTCTTTCAAAAAGTTAATTGTTTTTAAAATTATGTTATTCCTTTCTAAAAGAATTTTCCAGAAGAAACAAATCAGCTGCTTTCAAAGATGCTAGAACCGATGACCTATTAAGGTATTCACTTCTGGGATAATAACTGCTATATATATGCTTCCGTGTGATGACGGAATAATAATACAATTCACCACTCCCTTTACTGCCTGTGGGTGTCGTAAAAGACGATTAAGGGATTATAATATGCATACAATATCTAAGTAAGAGAAGGAAAATTCGAAATAAAACCCTATACCAATACGTCTAACTACCGTGGTGCAGTTGGTCAATTTCCCTCCCATTGTGGAGGAGGCTCGAGCTCAGTAATTGGATGTTTATGACCTATGGTGAGTGATGATAAATGAATGTGATTCTATAAGGAATCATCAGCCTCAAAGCTATCATTGTCTGTTATAGGTTCATTTCTGCATTTCCTTTTTTGGTGTTCGTAAAATATTTTCTCCAGTGCCCGAGGAGCCGAACTTTTCTGTATTAATATTTGTTATTGTCCGTTCGCTTATTCTAAGCGCCTGAGAGATGCGCTCTTGTCTTGTTATAATTACGGGGTCCGCCATTTTGTCTTTCAAGCTCAAGGTAATATTGAAGCTTGATAATTAGTTCCCGTGTTTCGGCATTATTATTTTGCACCGAAAGTGCAGAACAGTAATATACGATACACAACAAAAGTCTAGATTAGCGCAGAGGCTAACCTCTTAATCATATAACAAGAAGAATCAGTCAAATAAACAACAATAACAGTCACGAGAAAATACATATTGAGAAACACTGGAGAACGTAGTCTATGCGCGCGAGACGACAAGAAATGATTTTTTGTGACTGTCATAAAATGGCGGTCTCCACAACGCTATTACGGGTAGCCATTTTTCACTAGTAATATAAAGTAGTAAGTCATTTTATTTTCATTTTTTTATAGATGTGATTGTTATCACGATATTTATTTTCTTAAGTTTTGATTGGGTGTGCCTTTCTCGTATTACTAACTTTATTAAATAATAAATACATTATATATTATAAAATAAAATTATAACGTTTTATTAATATTATACCGCCAGATTATATTAAGATTATAAAAATATGCGATTACAATTGTCTTGTTATTTTGTCCCATCACTACAAAAACAAGCATAAGACAAAACCTTGAAACAGGGCAGTTTGACATGTTTTGATTTTTAAAACTATCGTTTTTATATTTGTTAATTGAGTAATTGTTAATAATTTTAGCCGAAAATTAATACATTTATTGTAAGTTGGCATAATTATTAAATTTTTAATGTTGTTACTCGTTAATAAGGTAAATATAAGATATTTAAAATTGTGCCGTAAATAGTACGGCAGTTCAAAGTTACATCGCCCATTCTGTCATGACCTGTCAGGAACGCAAACTCAGAGCGGCCGGAGTATAGTATTATCTACTTTATGCAAATAAATGACGTAGAACAAAAATCCTTTTCTTAAGAAATAATAATATACAATAAACTTCGTTGTCTGCCACAAAAACAATATTTTTTTTAAAGTTACGATAACACCCAGAAGGTATTATACCATTTTGGAATAATGAATAGTTTGGTCATCTTTTGAAATTACTTGCCACTAATATATAATTAATATATAATAATAAATAATTAAAATATTAATTACAATTACTATAGTTACGGTAAATTTTTTTTACAGCGTGGTGTGTTAAAGTAAAATAATTAACGTTTTCTTCCAAAAAATTAAGGAATAGCCATAACAAATGTACATCTTTTTATGTTATTGCAACATATCTGGTTTTAATTGTACTTTTGGTCGATAGTGCAGTTATCTGCGCTTCCAACAAGAAATATCCATTACCAAAACTAGCCTTTTGTTTGTCGTTATAGTACTTGAAAATATCGTACAAGGTCTGATTTTTCACCGTTTTTAGTAATATACTCATATCAAAAAAGAAAGTGACATGGATTTTTTCTTATTTTTTTCATAGCTGTCATAAAGTCATCTACCACCCACTTACCGTTGGACGATGAATTTTGGGACAGCTGTATATATTTAGTACTAGCAACCCGCCCTCGCTTCGCTTCGGTTATAGGTTATAGTCGTTTTACCCGCGTAGTTCCCGTTCCCGTGGGAATACCGGGATAAAATATAGCCTAGTTTACGCCCTGATATTATAGCTTTCCATTGGTGAAAGAATTTTTGAAATCGGTCCATCCGGTTTGAAGATTACCCGGAACAAACAGACAGACAGACAAAAATTTTTTAATCTGTATTTTAGGCATAGGTGTCGTGCAAATAACCGTGTGAGCATGAAAAAAGCCTATTATTTTGACATTACAAACAGACACTCCAATTTTATTTATTGGTATAGATTCTGTGTGGTGACGGAGTAAGAATACAATTCACTACTCCCTACATTACCCGTGGATGTCGTAAAAGACGACTAAGGGATATAATATGCACATAAGATCTGTGCAAGAGAAGGAAAACTCGAAATGAACTATATCTACATGTCTGACTGGCGTGGTATAATAGGTCAATTGTGGCCATTGCCATTGTGGAGGAGGCCCGAGCCCAACAGTGGGACGTATGTAGGCTGCAATGATGATATGTAGTAGTTGTAGAAATAGGCGTAGCACTCACTCACCTTAGAAATCAGTTAAACCAACTGCGATCGCCAGCGCATCTGTTAAACGTGGCGATTATGGCAGTAAACCGCCCGCAAAAAAGGCCTATGTCCAATAATGTACGTTGATAGTTGTTGGTTAGATACATTGAATTGATTTATCATTTTTTTTAATCTACTCTATAGTACAGTCTCTCTACAAATAATAAAATTGAAGTGTCTGTTTGTAATGTCATAATTATGGTTTTTTTTTCATACTGATACAGTTATTAGCACGATACGATACCTATTGCCTATAAAGCAGTTTAATTTTTTTTTTTGTCTATCTGCATATTATAAACCTTTGTAATTTTTTACGACAGCCACGGGCAAGGTAGGGGTGGTGAATTGTATTCTTACTACGTTATTACACGGTCATATACTTAATATATTATTAGTAAAAAAGGTACTAATTTATTTAATTACGTTCACAGTTTCGCCATAAACTCAATTTAGATTAACAATTTGTCGCACTAGGAAACTAAACAAGGAAGTTTAATTCAGATGTTGGTTTTTTTTAAAATTAGTTTATCCTTTAAAACTAATTTTATCACTAACTACAAACTTACCGATTTACAGCAAAGGAAAATAGTATACCTACATAGATAGTATTCCAGTAATCTATATCATATTTTTTGTTCTAGATGATATAACAGTGACAGCTGATGGAATTGATACGTACCATTTAGTGAAAAGTGCTGGTAGATACAGGTAAATTAATAGTTTGTCTTATTAATCATATCTGCTTATGAAGGTATTTAACTATAGAGACTAATAGAGAAAAAGACAGTGACTGGAATACCCATCTAAATTATTGGTAATAGACCATTTTATTCTAAGTAGTGATTGTCATGAGATAATGGTTTGGTTTAACGTATTGACGTATACGTCATTATATCTGAGTACTAGTTAATTCATATCATTTATTATGCATAAACCCCGAGATGGCACTTACATATTGTCAATTCTAACATAATTAAATTAATCTAATAAATTACCACCGGATCGAAACGCGACCGCTAATGTCTTGAAGCTCGGCGGACTTGTCTATTATTTTTATTTCTTTTTTCTTAGTACTCATAAAATTGTATATATGTTTTCTTTAAGACTACTAAGTAAATAATCCTTGTAATTGCGGGGGACTTTACAAACATATAACTAACGGAGAAAAAATTACATCCAGACTCGGAACAACAATTTGTGGATCACACAAAGCGTTGTCCTGCGTGGAGATTCAACTCGCGACACTGGCATTGTCGGTTATAGGTGGTCGTCGTGACATCTTAACTACTACGCGATCTGTGCAGTCATGTCTTGTAAGTACTAGCTTCAGTATGATGCCCTTCGAGCTACTAGATACGTAATATAATTCAAACTATTATAGCTGGACCGAATCCCACAAGCAGCACTCAACTACTAGAGCAGCCATCGTTCCCCTTCCGCCCCTAATTAGTGTCTATAAAAGTAAAAAGATCAAATTTATAGTATGCTAAGTCTCTTCTTTAGTTAACTGATCTGAAAATAAGTAATCGAACTCAAGTCAAACATATATTATTCTAACCTCTGTCTGTATTTCTGTAAAAAAGCAATACCGCCTTTCTGTAAGTATCGTTTACTTGCTCTCTCACGCCTCCGAAACTTCACTCCTGAGGTCTACGAAATTAGGGTTCTATTTTATATGTAAGTGGATAATTGGTCAAGCCTCATGAATTCTCACGTGGTGGATAGAGGTGGTTTCTGAAAGTATCGTGTAATTTTTTTTCAGAGCTGAACTAGTGTAAAAATGTGAAAAAATCTATCAATGTAAAGATAATTCTAGACTAAAATATGCTGAATTCTGACACAATTCTTCTATATATTGGAATCCATGAACAGATGTAAAGTTATTCAGTATTGATATATTGAAATGTTGTCCCAGATTCTTTATTGATTGAAAAGTTATGGAGCGCGGTTTATATTTCTAGTAATATTTATCATGGTTATCGGAACGCCGTAAAGCAGCACATTAATATTATCACTGTGATTTTATATTACGATCTAAACAATCTCATACATTAGTCTTTAGTACACCTAATAAAAAATAATAAAGTAAATTGTGTTTTTTGATTAAATCCAAGAAAACTCAAAATACAGATTTTGAAAGATCTGGCGACAAATTAGTGGAAAAGCGAGATGGTTGAGACAAAACTCACGATATCCTCTTAGAGGCTCTAAAATCCTCAAAAACTCTTCACGTAATTAATAGACGCCGCCCTTAACCAGCATGAGCCATCGTTGTCTCCTAGTGCTTTTCTTATTTATACGAGCAGTTGTGATCTGATACAAAATGATCCGAGATGCCTTCGTATAATCACAAATGGTACCTAACTCTTTAAACAATTTTCAGGGAAGTGCAAAGGACGGCTGGTGTTTCTACAACAGATTTGGTTGGACGTATGCTGCTCCTAACAAGAGAACATTTCAAGTAAACAATCCTCATCATCATCACCCTGATCTTATCCTAATTACTTGGCGTCGACGCAATATGTACTCTTCTTCCATAGTACATATTGCAAAAATTTTGGCAATAGTTCTATGACCGGCCACCTGGCAGCAACTCTTCTTGGGAATGTAATTGTTGACCAGACGTTATCAGATGTAGTTGGCGCAGGTTGATGTAAGCCTCTTAGTCGTCTTTTACAACACCCACGAGCAATGTAAGGGTGGGTAGTATTCGTAGCTGCGACCACGAGCAAGCATTATATTGTATATATTTATTTATATTTTCCTTTAATGTAGATATTGTTTACTACTTTTTTAAAGACAACACTGCACTAGGTTAATAATCCTTGTATTGCGAGGGACTTTGCAGAGATATAATTTTACGGACACAAATTATACCCAGATTCAGAACAAAAATTGTGAGGATCGAACCTACGACACTTGGCACGGTAGGTTGATATCTTAACCACTGCGCCAACTGTACAGGCAAGTATTTGATTTGGTCTGAGCTTGGGTTTTGTCCTAAAAACAAAATACCGAACACTATAGTATGATTTTTACCTATTAAGAACGCATTCTCAATATAAAATGGACTCTTATTAAGCATTTATTTTTTATGAATTAATAATATTTTTACGGATTTCATCGCGTTTGCATCTAATTTTTGACTGTGAGGCTTATACGCCTCCCGTGACCATAAACGCTGAAAAGTGTTCAAAACATCGTGAAAGTAAGAATAGTTTTATTTTATACCAATTGAAAACACAACGGATGCTGTTCGGTTTAAATAAAAAATAAGAAAATCCTTGATACCGATCACAGCGCCAATTACTGGGTTCTATTGCATTACTTTAGTACTCCAAAACCGTTTACGCATTATTTCCTTTTTAATGAAACCGGTTTGAGGCGCATCGGTTGGATCGTTTCAATCATGTCCACATCAAGTATATAACCGACATAGAAATATTCTTTATTACTTAGAAATATTTATCTATATATAAATACGTGAAGCAAAAACTTTGTACCCCTTTTTACGAAAATTACGTGGATGGACAAGTATGAAATTTGGCACAGTTGATGTATATAATGAGGAGAAGTGCATAAAACTGATATTTCATATAATAATGGATTAGAAATGTATTAATTCATTAAAAAAGGCATTACGTACACTACAACGCTATCGCTACACAAACACACACGCGTATGTGTGAGTGTGTTGCGTAGCAACGCTTATACACTTTTGTTTACGGTTAAAATCTCTGGTCGAACTGAATGTCAAACAATCATAATTATGATGATAATGTCTAATAGAGACTTGTGCTTATACCTATGTTAGTTATAAGTGAAATACAGCTTGCTCAATTTACAATTATACATAAATAAAATTAAAGAAAATTGTGTAGCAGAAAATTAATTAAAATGAATTAGGGCCGAATTTCGACCACACGGCGACTACTAGTATATAGAGATGTGCGTAATAATCGTGGCCTGGCGTATTTATATATTGATTTATTCATATGCTTAATGGTCACTGTAGGCATTTTTTAAGTTGATAAATCTGAATTTTGAAAATTCCATTATCACGGAGACAAATATGATTACTATTACATATTTATTTCATGCGCATTTGCCATTACACATTATTGCTCATTACACTTAAGGCTTATCACTTTCCAGGAGAGGTGACAAAGAATATTCGGTTGCATTGGAACATTCATCGAACCTCGGTACAGATTCCACAGCTCGATCACCGTACACAGGATGCTCACAATTCTTACCTACCACACAAAAGATCATACAGTTCAGCAGTGGATTATCACCTAAACCTACCGATAAGGTATGCAGAATTTTATGGTATTTGATATCAGTTAACACATCCTAATTTTATTATTTTACAGAAGCATTTATTAGTTCAAAATGTGAAATCACTAGTGTCCGACCAAAACTACTTTTTACGGCCGAAACTTAAACTGAATTTTGGCTTCAGTCTCAGTTTCGACCGAATCGAAACTTTTATGTAAATAATAAGGTCAATATTTTTGTGGGAAGAAAAATGAATAGTCTATCATAATCTGTCAGTTATATGCTGCTATTATAAACATCATCAAATGAAACTTACAAAACTTAACAAGAACAAAATAATTTCGATTTACGCTACTCTTGTGTTCGCCTTGTTTCTAAAAAAATTGCAAAGACAAAATATTCTTGATAATTTATGAACTATGTACATCACATAAATAGTGAAATAAAATATGCCTGCTTTGAAGTAATCACCTCAAACTGTGAAATTTGCGACGCGCAGATACAAAAGAAAGAACTAAAATTGTGAGATGACTATGAGCGCGGTAAAATGACACTTCGTTTCTCGCAGCTCGTGCACCGAGCATGTCCTGACGCAGCGCGAAAGCTCACGAATTCGGTTTCGGCTCGATTATCAACCGAAACGCGTTTTTTGGTCAAAATTAGGTCGAAACCGAAATTTCGATCTGACACTAGAAATCAGGACGAATGGTTACATTATACATTATAAATACAGAGATAGGATCCAGGCGGAGAGGAATTTTGTCTTGTCTTGCAATTTGACGCAAAAATCCAAATATTGTTTCGCCTCTAAATGAGGTATTTTCAAGACTGTTCGGCTTCTACCTACAAGTTGAAGTTTTGAAGATTGCCCATCATATAGGCGAAACAATATTTGGGATACTGCGCATTTCGCATTTTGGCGAAAGAAAATATTGGCTGTCTATGACAATTAATATGAAAATGTTATTCAAACATTAATTACTTTTGGGCAGATAAAACAATTGTGGCAATGATTTATTTATAGGATTTTAAATAACTTAGTCTGCCCGTGCCCATAAATAAGGGTTATTTGCAATTTCATATATAAAAAATAAAATTAAGTGAGAAGAACGAACTATTCGTTATAATAGTTTTAATTTCCTATATAAATTAGTTAGTTTTCGAGTCAAAACAGTTTTGTTAGACAACATATTGTTGCGAGACGATTACCGCTTGATTTTAGGTACCAAAATATCTAAAAAAAATCCATAACAGCGTGGGTATGTTTGAGAATGCTAAACATTGGGTAAAATATTGGTACAAATAAGTCTCTTAACCTATAATCCTATTTTCCGTATGGTAATGGAGTAAGAATACAATGCAAGACCCCCTTTCTTGTCCATGGCTGTCGTGTAAAAGACGACTAAGAGATTACAATGTGCAGATAACATCTATGCCAGAGAAGCAAAACTCGATGGAAAACCCTCTATGCCAACCCGCCTGACCAGCGTACGTCAATTTCTTTCCCTTTGTGGAGGAGGCTCGAGCCCAGTAGTGGGACGTATATTAGCCATGAGGATAGCCCTGTAGTCCGCTCTCGAAAATAAACTTACATACCGATTACATACTTCCTTTCCAAACTCAACCATTATTTTTATTGAAATTATTAATTAGCCAAGGTTTCACTGAAATCGACGTCCGGTACTCGAGTTATCACTACTGAATTAATACTAAGGAAAATAATAGCAGAAATAAAGCAAAAGCGCACGCTCCCTCAATTGATATGGTACGGTATCCCCCTGTAGCCCTAAACGCCATGGCGTTCTGTAGAATAGAATAATATTTATTAGTTAAACATAGGTAGGTACATAAATGGTCTTATACTAGTAGTTGGTTCACTATGTTTTGCCTCTAGGGCATACAAATTAAATAACTAGTTCAGTTAAGCGTTGAAATGAAGCAATACAAATAGAAATTATTACTAAAAACTAATTATAATAAAAAACATTAATCGGATTTATTTAAAAGCTATTATTCTAGGTAGATAGAATTTAAATACATTAAATTAAAATTGCAATATAAGAATTAAAATAATAATATGTGACTTCCAAGTGAGTTGGTTGTCAATTATTAAACCTAAGACTTTAGCCCGCTGGGTTTCTTAACAGCACAGCCCTTAAAACTAATATTAGTATTTGGAATACTACACCTTTGGTGAAAATGCATAAGTTTAGTTTTATTTAGATTAATTTTTAAATTATTGATGTCAAACCAATTAATTATGTCAAATAAAGAATTATTTATGTCGTTTTCGTATTCATTAATATTAGTACATTTTATTGTAGCTTTAAATACCAGAAGAAAATTCTAAGACGAGTGATCGAACCCAACTATTTCATCTGGGCCCATTTGACGATAGATTCTTCGACGATGAATGGAGCCGAAATAAAGGTGATTGATGTGCCGACGGGTGGACAGTTACAGGGTCTATGAAATAGCAAATCTTCCGTTTTGTTGAGGGCGACTCTAAGCGGCAGCGCGACCCATCGAATCACCACCTTGATGCAGAGTGTGGTCAAACCTATCACCTACTTAAATTAAACCACACAATCACTCGCAAGCATGATCTCCCCTGGGAGCAGTACAACATAGGCGTTAGCACAAAATCCTTTGCGCGCTTCACGCAGAGACCACTGCGAAGCTGCAAATAGTCTAGCAGCAGTCGGTTTAGGTATAGAAACACCCCGTGATAACAGAGAGCCTACCTGATGTACCGGAATGGCGAAATATTGAATGAGTTGGCGACATCTAAAGACACCGTCAACAGCATGCCTTCGCCCTTGACCGCCTTCGTGACCACGGGCTACAGGCGTAGAAAGGCTGTGATCGTCTGCCAGAAATCGAACTGAACATTAATCAGATCGGAACAACCTCACTAAGGTGTTGGATGATGTGGGCAATCAGGAATCACTACACTAGATTGCCCACATCATCCAGCAACACGATGGGCCTGTAGAACCCCACACAGTTGTCTGTGATTGCCTCTGCCACACATGATTTCTACGCGGACGTAGTCGCGGGAAAAAGCTAGTTATGTATATGAAGATTGTTAAAATATAAAAGCTGTTACTGTTTGTTAACTATGGCAATGTTACGTCATCCATTAATATTTATCATCGAAGAAACTTCAATTTCCTACTACGTAAATTAGTTTCATTTATATTTTTTAGTGTAACTAATAAAACTATTTTCGATTAACATTGAATTTCGCAACTTATATTTTTTATTTAAATACGAACGTTTGTAATATATCGAACTGAAAATCATGAAAAGCGTATTAACAAAAACTTTATATTGCTTAGAAATATTAAACGGAGAAACAGACGTGCAAATGGCGGCTTTGTTTTAAACTAGAAATGACTGATACATTATATTATTACAAATATTTTATTTCAGGTTGTTTACGTTGCCGGTGCTTTCGACCTATTTCACGTAGGACACTTAGATTTCTTAGAAGCTGCTCACAAACAAGGTGATTTCCTCATTGTGGGCCTACATACTGATCTCGAAGTGAATAGATATAAAGGCTCCAACTATCCCATCATGAATCTACATGAACGAGTGCTGTCCGTACTCGCTTGCAAGGTATTGTTTCATTTTTTTTACTAGCTGATATAACCGATGCTGTTCTGTGTAAAAAAAATCTTCATATTTATTGCAGCGTCACCTACCGAGTCTTATGCATTGTTTTATTGGTCTTAAACCATCTTCGCATTATTGCCATCAAATGAAACCGTTTTGAGACAGGTTGGATAGTTTCACAGTCTTAAACGACATAGAAATGTTTTTCACAACCAATTGTTACTTTGCTTGTGAGTTTCAAAAAACACGACCAAGAGTTTAAATCGACCTGTGTGCCTACTCTTGAATCTCGATTCTAATCCTGAATCCAATCCCAGCCCGAATTTGAGCAAATTTGGTACTCTTGAAAGCGACACTAGCGCATGATTGGAATGAAATTCGGTGGATTTTTTTTTAAACTAAATGAATTCGACTCTCGTGGATTAAGTCAAATATTTGCTACTCCCGACGTGATTTTGACGTAGTTTAAAATCGTTAATGTTGCTCAATTTCAAGACAGCGTCTTTGTGGTGATCGAGTTCGATAACGTTATTAATTTAAAGTAAGAAAATACGGCACATTTGGTGAAAATAACAACGGCAAAAACGAAGAATTCATTCTCGATTTTGTTCAAGAGTACCAAATATAAGATTGGTGAGATTGGAATTGAATCGGATTCGAAATTAGAATTGATTTCAAGAGTAGGTCCACTGGTCCAACTCAATCTAATGTTAGGAGTGTTGTTATCATGCATGCGGCTGGTGATAAAAGTCTTGCTAAAACTTTTGCAATATGTACTATGGAAGACGAATATGTATTGTTATCATCATCATCATCTCAGCCCATACACGTCCCACGGTTCAGGCCTCCTCCACTATGGGAGGGAAATTGACCTACTATATCACGTTGGTCAGACATGTTGGTATGGTTTTGTTTCGAGTTTTCCTTCTCTTGCACAGATATATGCACATTATATTTCTTAGTCGTCTTTTACGACACCCACGGGTAGGGGAGGTGATGGTGAATTGTATTCTTACTCTGTCACCACACGGACAATTGTATCGACCTCAATAAATGACTGCACAGATGGCGTAGTGGTTAAGATAGCGACTTACAACGTCAGTGTCGGGGATTCGAATCTCACGCGGGACAACACTGTGATCCACAACTTGTTGTTCTGAGTCTGGATGTAATTTGTGTTCGTTAATTATATGTTTGTAAAGTTCCCAGCAATACAAGGATTATTTCCTTAGTGCATGGTGTTGTCTTAAAATTAAAAAAAAAAAAAAAAAAAATTGGGGTAAGAGCAAGATAATGATTTGGGCGATGATTATCGAGTGTTTCATTTCAGCTCCTATACGTCCCACCGTTGGGCTTGACCCTCCTCCACAATAGCAGGGAAAATGACGTACTATAACCACGCTGGTTAGACGTGTTGGCATAGGGTTTTATTTCGAGTTTTCCTTCTCTTGCATAGATGTTATATGCATATTTTATCTCTTATTTTACGACTCCCACGGGCAAGAGAGAGAGTGGCGAATTGTATTCTTACTCTGTCACCACACGGGTCGGTCGTGTGTTTGTTTCAATTTAAATACATATGTACTTTTAAATTTCGTAGCAGAATCGCCGGTACGTGGTGTAGATTTCTCATACAACAACCCCGAGAAAGAAAATAAAAAGGACATGCATCTTCACATTATGATTTTCTTCATCGTTGTACGACTAAAATATACCTATCTATTTAAATATTTATTTTGAATCATTTTAAACGACTGCCTATCCATAGTACAGGTTATTTGATAACCTATTTAGGAAGACGGTAGTTAATAATTAATATGGCACGATTTCGTGATGCGTAATGCCGTGATTCTAAATATTTAATATATTTTAATTTCTACTATTTGAATAGGTATATTATTATTATAAGTGCCAAAATGTGTAGTAGCATTTTGTTACTGCGCTTCGTTCGGTGAGCGAGAGAGCCGGAAGTCCAACTTTCTGAAGGTGTTCGCGTATGGAGTGTTTTGGTATCACCGAGCCTCAATGCACGCATTCACACTCCCTTCACTTTCTTCGCGGTAGGCAGCGAACTTGTAAAGGTCCATGAGCGGCAGCAACACTTACCATCAGGTGTACTATTTGCTCGTTTGCTACTGCTTGCAATAAAAAAAAAAATCGTTCAGTAAACTGAACCGGCGGTAATCATCACTCTCGCAGTGATTTTTCTCAGCCCTTCAATAGTCACTGCGAGATATCTGTCGTAGAACGCAACTCTTTAGCTCTGCGGCACCTGCTTGCAACGGCACCAGCTGTTACTAATTTATTATACCACTAACTTTTGCCCGCGACTTTGTCCGCGTAGAAGTCATTTGTGGCATGGGCAATCACAGATAAGTGTGTAGTGTGTTCAGGGTTCTACAGGCCCAACGTGTTGCTCTGGATGGCAAGCTAGTGTAGAGAATCTTGATTGCTCGCATCAGCCAGCACCTTAGCGACGTTGTCTCGATCAGACCAACTCTTTCTGGTAGACGATCGCAGCCTTTCTATGCTTGTGGCCCGTTGTCATTAAGGCGCTCACTGGCGGAGAGGTGCTATTGGCGGTGTATTTAGATGTCTTCAACTCATTTAATAGTTTGCCAATCTGGTATATCAGGCAGGCGCTGTTATCAAAGTGTGCTTTCTATACTTAAGCGGCTGATTCCAGATTATTTGAAGCGGTGCAGTGATCTCTGCGTGAAGCGCGCAGAGGACTTTGTGCTAACGCCTATTTTGTTCTGCTCCCAGCTGAGGTAGTTCGTGCGGATGATTGTATGGTATATTAACTGAGACTGGACTTACTCCGCGCTGGGCTTAATTTAAATAAGCGAAACATTTGGCCATACTCGGTATCGAGGTGGTGATTCAATGAGTTACGCTGCCGCTTAGACTAAGTTTATCTAAAACGAATGATTTGCTGTTTCATAGACCTCGTAACTATACACCCGTCGGCACAGCAATCACAGTTAATTCGGTTCCACTGGGTCGAGGACCGGATAAAATATTTGGGCTTAGTACTCGACGGACGATTGTGCTTTCAGAAGTATTTTTATCAAATTACTCCCCGGCTCGTTGACACGGTGTTACATGTTAACGGCTATACGCGAGACTGGTTCGATCAATGGCCCTGTACGGTACACCTGCGTGGGAGAGTTCTGACCACTTGTCTTAGAACATTTTTCTGGCATTCGCAGAAAGCCATGGTACTACACGCAGATACCGTACCATGTCGACCGAGGCAGCTTGCGCTTTGGCCGGAACCCTCCCGTGGGACTTAAATTTGAAAATACATAGAGCCCTCCCACAATTGTGGTTCCAGCAAAATGAAATACAGCAAACATACTTTTGAGATCTGTTTTTTTTTTATTTAATAGTTGTAGGACCACATTGTTGACAGTTGTTTGTCTACAGCCGCGGGCGGGTCCGTCCGGGGTCCACCACACTCGCAAAAAATCTACGTCCGAGTAGTGGCAATTTGTTACTGCGCTTCGTTCGGTGTGTGAAAGAATCGGCAGCCCAACTTTCTGAGGGTATTTGCGTGTGGTGGATTTTAGTGATGTCTTTAGTATCACCGAACCTTATAATTACCAAAACTCATTCCACTTTCTTCACGGTAGGCAGCGACCTGGCAAAAGTTCATGAGCAGTATCATTTACCTAATGGTAAATGATACTGCTCATGAACCTAATGGTGTGCTGCTTGCTCGTATGCCAACAATGACTGCGCGCGGGCGATACTACGACAACATAATTTGCTGCCTGGGGTCAAAGAAGGGTGTTCGAGTGACCCTGCACAGCCTTCTTTTGTAGGGTTCCGTACCCAGAGGATAAAAATGGGACCTTATTACTAAGACGTTGTCTGTCCGTCCGTCTGTATCTCACCAGGCTTGTAACTCAAGAACCGCGATAGCTAGACAGTTGAAATTATTACAAATTATTTCTGTATTATGTAATTATTCTGTATGTATTTCTGTTGCCGCTATAACAACAAACGCGATTTTTTTTGCCCTTTTCCTGCTCGATATCGGTAATGGCAACAGGTCGGCAGTTGAAATATTTATAAAATACTCAGTTGTATTTTTAATAATAATAAATAATAAAATTAAAATAGTAATAAATAATAAAAATAAAATAAATATTTAACTGGGGCTTATACAAAATACGCCATTTTTTGTTTAATTTTGCTCGATATCAGTAAATGGTAACAGGTGAAGGTTACAATATAAAATTTGTGTACCTACTGTTGTTTACCTAGTCAATGGTAGGGAAGCCTTCGTGCGCGAGTCCAACTCGCACTTGGCCGATTTTTATTAGATACTAGCAACTCGCCCTCGCTTCGCTTCGGTTTCTGTCGCCTTATCCCCGTAGTTCCCGTTCCCGTGGGAATACCGGGATAAAATATAACCTAGTTTACTCCCTGATAATATAGCTTTCCATAGGTGAAAGAATTTTTGAAATCGGTCTAGCCGTTTTGAAGATTACCCGGAACAATCAGACAGACAAACAAAAAAAATATAAAATGTTTTTTAGGCATATGTATAGTGCAAATAACCGTCTGAGCATGAAAAAAGTCTATTATTTTGACATTACAAACAGACACTCCAATTTTATTTATTGGTATAGATATAGATTCTACAAACTATGAATTTCGCGCTACACCTTCCTCTAAGAAACCTCACAAACATATAAGTGACAGACACAAATTAGACTCAGTTTAGTACTACCTAGTCTACTCTACCCACCAACAATTTGTCGATCACACAAAAAATTGTCCGGCATTGGTATTGAACCTGCGACACTGGCATGGTAAGTTGCTATCTTAAGGGCGCCTTCAAATTTGCCGCAAAGTGCCGCGCGAACGCAGCGCTGCGGCCGTGCTTCTTTATAAATCTATATAAATAAGCAACGCGTGGTTGCAGCGCTGCACCAGGTCCGCGTCAAGCTGTCAAGGCCATCTGTGGCCAACAGCTGTACACACACAAAAAATAAAATGCAGCGCTGCACCCGGGCTGCAGCCACGCATCAGTTCATCGATCGACTAGTGATGCGCGCACGTATTTTTTTTGTACAAGTAGAGCAGAGTTTCTTCGTCATAGTCCATCGTGAAACTATGTACTACCAAGGGCGGATCCAGCTTTGGCGCCAGGAGGGGGTCACATAGTCGTGGTCAAGTCAAGAACTTATAATTTAATTTTGATAACAATAGATACAAGTAAAAAGTGGGCATTTTATTAATGTACGTAAGTACTGTACTTAAAAATATTTATTCTTTATTGTACACTTGAAAAACTTAACACATGATAACTTGTACATATACACATACATATTGCCATCTTCTCTTGGAGACATCCAGAGAAGCACTATCACGCACGGATTTTTTTTTTTTTGTGTGTATTTAGCTGTTGGTCGCAGATGACCTTGACAGCTTAACGCGCGCAATGGGCGAGCGGAAGGCTCTCAACCCGGATCACGCACGGAATGAGACAGCCTATTTAAGTATTTATATTCCATAACCGTGGTGAATGATTTGTCATAACAGCTAGAAGTATAACGAGGGGTATGACGCAAAACTCCGCAAAAGTGAAGGAGTGGTACGACAAGGGTTTCCAACAAACAAAATAGAAACAGACAAAAGACATATATTTAAATAACAAAATCAATTTTTCTCTTACGTCTTCTCCCGAAACGCGTTATTACGTCATTTACGTCAATGGGTACGTTCTTATGAACGTGGAGAAGTGTCAGTCCGGCTAGGCGATCTTCAACCATTCAAGATCTTAGCCACGATTTAATTCTGCGCAACGTAGAGAAAGACCTGTCGCTACACTGACAGGTAGTGTAGCCATCTATACCAATAAATAAAATTGGAGTGTCTGTTTGTAATGTCAAAATAATAGACTTTTTTCATGCTCACACGGTTATTTGCACGACACCTAAGCCTAAAATAGCGATTAAAAAATTTTTGTCTGTCTGTCTGTTCCGGGTAATCTTCAAAACGGCCGATTTCAAAAATTCTTTCACCAATGGGAAGCTATAATATCAGGGCGTAAACTAGGCTATATTTTATCCCGGTATTCCCACGGGAACGGGAACTACGCGGGTAAAATGACTAAAACCGAAGCGAAGCGAGGGCAGGTTGCTAGTTATATTATAACTTTGTATGATTGAATTAATTATATATTGAAGGTATGTAGTTACATAAAATCTGTAAGGTGACAAAATATATAAATAAAATCATTACGTTCAATTAGTAGTTCACCTAAGTCCTGGAACCAGCTCAGGGGGGGGGGGGGGGGTCATGACACCCATGACCCCCCCCCCCCCCCCTGGATCCGCCGTTGTGTACTACACTATGATTCTCAAACCTAGCGACAGCAGCGCGGCTGCAGCGCTGCAGACGATATATCCTCTGAGGGATTGATCTTCAGAATAATTTTCATTAATAATGAATCTTTTTATATCGATTTTTAATTAAGTAGGTTGTGTACTAAGCTGTATAACTTACTACAGTTTTTTACCTATCCCACGGAAACTCTTTAATTTGCCGGGATTAAAAATATCCTAAATGTTGACCGGGGATGTAAGGTACCATATGCAAATTTTCATTTAAATCTGTCCGATGACTTCGGAGATTAACCCTACAAACACATAAACAGTCAAACAGACAGCGAAACAAAAAAATTGAAAACAATCTGGATGTGTTCTATTTCACAGCTAACACTCCCCAGACTCAGTTTTTAGCGTTTTTTTTTTTTCAATGTATAGAATTTCGACCTCTACAGTTTTATTATACGTATAGACTAGCAACCCGCCCTCGCGTCGGTTTCTGTCGCCTTATCCCCGTAGTTCCCGTTCCCGTGGGAATACCGGGATAAAATATAGCCTAGTTAGCCTAGGTAGTAGGTACTCCCTGATATTATAGCTTTCCATTGGTGAAAGAATTTTTTAAATCGGTCCAGCCGTTTTGAAGATTACCCGGAACAAACAGACAAAAAAAATATAAAATGATTTTTAGGCATATGTATAGTGCAAATAACCATGTGAGCATGAAAAAGGCCTATTATTTTGACATTACAAACAGACACTCCAATTTTATTTATTGGAACAGATATGCAGAACCAATACATATGCACGTGGACAAAATGACTCACGACTTGAGTAAACGAAATGACAAATTTTTTTCGCGATAATATGACGTGAGAGCGTGATGTACTCTTAATCTTACTGACTGTACTTAGATTTTTTTTTTCAAAGACATATTGCACCTAGGAATAAATTCTTGTGTCGAGGTACAAATATACAAATAACAGATACAAATTATACGCAGACTTAAAACAATTCTTTGTGGATCGCAAACCACAAAAACTCATATATACGTAAGAGTCCTTAGAGACACTTGGAATTATTCCTCAGTGCCGTCCTCTTTCCAGAAAGAGGCTTTTATATTGTATTAGATTTGGAACTGTATTTTATATCGAAAAGGTTTTTATTCTACTAAAAGATATAATAAATGTAAAAGTTTGTGCGGATGGCAGTTTGTACAATATCTACTGCGCAGGTTATTATATAGGCTTAATCGTAAAACGTATGATATTTAACGGTAAAAATAATAAGAGAAGGAAAATTCGATATAAAACTTCTGTCTGTCCGACCAACATAGTATAATAGGAGCTGCTAATGGAGGAGGCAATCCATGGCCAACAGCGGAACTTTAATGGGTTGAGAAAAAGAATACGAACCTTAATACATAAGATACTTTTTATTCCGGCCTTTTTTATCAATGTGAGATGATCAAAAATCCACTTGAAATTTAGCATTTATCCAAAACGAAGGTCGCTAGTTACACCATACGTAAATATATTTACAACTACTGAGTAATTACTATGTTATTTCTTTATCGTCATAATCCGTGTTATCTAATCTGTATCGGACTGTCATAATATGTATAGCTATATATATATATATATATATATATATATATAGGAGAGGCAGGTTTTGCGAGCGATATATTGACTCATCACCATATCTCTGGAACCATAAGGCATACAAACTTGAAATTTGGCAGAAATATTCCTTTCGTCGAGTAGAGGTCAGCTAAGAACGGATTTTACGAAATTCCACCTGCAAGGGGTGTTGCGAGGGCGTTAACAATAATACACATATAAAGCAACAGGGTGTGCCGAAGCTACTGAAGCTAGAAAAATGAAATTTAGACAGTAGTTTTATTTCGTGACGTAGGCACTCTATAACAAAGATTTTTTGAAATTCTACCCCTTTTTTTTCTTTTTTTTTTTCTTGGGTGGGTCGCGGTCGGCGCGCCTCCGCACCACTCCGTCTACTACCCCTAAGGGGGTGACGCGCAACGGCTAAATTTGTATAAAAAAAAAAAGGTTTGTATGGAGAGAAAAAAATGTTTAGTCTTCAAATTAAGCACAAATACTCTTTAATAAAAATAAATAAACACGTGTTTCAGCGTTTGTCCATTTTCATCCTCTGAGGGTGTAAAATATGTAGAAAGATGTCAGTTTACTGACTTATCACAGAGCCGAAATTACTGCAGCCAGAAACATGAAATTTTGACATTAGTTTCTTTGCGTGACGTAGAAACCTACTAAGAAATGGTTTTTTGAAATTCAGCCCCTAGGGGGTAAACCGCAGTAACAAAGTTTGTATAAGGAGAAAAAAATATCTACATCGATTTTCTTCAAATTCTCCAAAAATACTCTTTAGTATAAATAAACACGTGTTTCATGCATTTTTAAATTTTCACCCTCTAAGGGTGTAATCTATACTAATATTATAAAGAGGAAACGTTCCTTACGAATAAACTTAAAAACTCCTGGACGGATTTCAATAAATCTTTCACCATTAGAATGTTACAGTATCCCCGAGTAACATAGGCTATATTTTATCCCAGTATACCCACGGGAACGTGAACTACGTGAGTAAGGCGACTGAAACCGAAGCGAAGCGAGGGCGGGTTGCTAGTCTTGTTATATTTTTATTATTGATAATGAATGTGCAGACGTGGGTAAGTGCATGCGCACCCACAATCTTTATATATGTTACCGTTTAAATAGGATATTAGGCATCGGTATTGACAGAAATCGCAAGTTTTAATCCAATAAATCTATAAACTTATATCTGACTTCAAATAAGGAGGTTCTCAATTCGATTGTTTTTTTTTTATTTTCGTTACCTACCTCAGAATTTTCGACTGGGTGAATCGATTTTGTAAATACTTTTTTATTATAAAGCTGCTGCTTCCAGCGTGGTCCCGTTTTAATTTAGTCTTGTTCTAACAATGGCATTTATAAGATAACGATTGAAGTCTTTTTTGTTCATTGTGTTTGACAGAGTAAGGCTACAATGTCATCATCATCATTTTGCTCTTATCCCAATCACTTAGAGTCGACACAATATATACCCTTCATCTATCGTACATATTAAAAAAAGTTTTAGGAATAGTTTTATAACCAGCCGCCGGCCTACGTCAGACCTTTTTCGGAATTGATGACCATACAGCATCGGATGGACTTGTCGCAGCTCAATGTAAAGTTCTTAGTCTTCTTTAACGATATCTATAAGCAATGTAAGTGTTGGTAGTATTCGTAGCCGCAACCACACAGGAGGCTACGTGTAAGAACCGATAATGTTTATCCACTAAGGATTTTAACAGATATGACAAGGGAAGAAAATAGCCATGTGCATATTTTTCACCTTTTAAACAAACGCTGCCATAATCTATCATAATCATATCAGGGGTTTACAAACAAAAGTAGATACGTCCTATATGGGTAAATTTTAGATTTTTATACCAATACAATCAACTGTGATTCTTATTTTAAAATCAAATGCATTTACGAGCCTAACAAGTTACGTCTCTTAGATATTTTATATTGAAATCACAGCTCGGAAACATTTGGTTACGTCCCTAGAAAGAACTAACAAAACTGGTAAAGTGCACTTCAGCCAATGGAATTGCTTCATTTACAGTGGCCACGCATACGTTTTTTAAGAGTTTAGTCGCGCGATATTTTAACGATTTTGTGTGAATTATCAACAAATTACAATAAGATTTTCTTATTATTATAATATGAATAAACAGCCTTGCAAAGTGTTACAAAATAAAGCTAGGAAAAAGCAAGCACAGCCCGAAAAAGGCAAATATGACGAAGAAAGAGTTTACCTCAAACTAGACAATTATACGGAGCCGAATCTTTGTTTATTTTGCAAAAATTAGTTACGTCGTATTATGACCCCAACTATTTATATGTACGTATATTTAATATGTATTTATTTCTAGCGGGTATCGGTTAGAAAATCCGTCCCTGTATAATACGTTAAAAACAAAATCTGATATGTCCATCCATGATTTATAAATAACGTAGGCTAGAGAAGATTTAACATGATTCATAGCTTTTTAACATGATTAAATATTTTTCTTGTTTTTCAAAGCCTTCCTTGTCGGTGTAGTATTGCATATGATTTATGAAGTGTGTTTTTCACTTTGTGTGAAATGTTGTCAATGTGACATATCTATTATTGTTTGTAGACCCCTGATATATATGGGCTGCCATAGACGTCCCACTGCTGAACTCGGGCCTCCTCCACCATTAGAGGGAAATTTACCTATTATACTAGGGTTTTATTAATTATTATATTAGGTATTTTAACCTTTAGTCGTCTGTTACAACACCCAGGGGTAAGATAGATGGTGGTGAATTGTATTCTTATTCCGTCACCGTATAGGCTATGATCTATACTTCTGGTAAAATTCCCTTATGACCCAAAACCATGCTTAACTATTGATGGTGATGAATATATATTTTCAGTATGTACACGAAGTTGTAATCGGCGCACCGTACAGCGTGACAGCCGAGTTGATGGACCACTTCCGCGTGAAGGTTGTCTGCCATGGTGCCACCGGTATCGCAACTGATGCTGATGGATCCGACCCATATAAGATGCCGAAACAACGCAATTGCTTCAAGGTAAATATTTATTCTTCTTTTTTCCTATAGTCTTACCTAGTGTTGCCCAAAAAAGTCTTGGTCTTGCGGTCTTGGTCTTGGTCTTGCGAGAAATGCGAGACCGAGACCAAGACCGCTTAATTTTTGCAAGACCAAGACCAAGACTGGCCCTGCAAGACTTGAGCAAGACCAAGACTGGGCCTGCAAGAGTCTCGCGGTCTTGCATTTAATTCAAATAACCATTTCAGCTTATATACGGTTGAGCTCGTGTCTTCTACATAATAGGAGAAGAATCGGCCGTGGCCGGAGGGGAATCGCCACGGTGATCGGCCGTGTTGTTACAGTTCATACATGTCAAGTTTTCCTTCTCTTGCACCGATGTTATATATTATAGCCCTTAGTCGTGGGTTCGCAGTCACGGGTAAAATAGTGGGTGATGAATTATATTCTTACTCCGTCACTACACGGCAAGTCAAATCAGTCTTGAGATATCCATCTATTGGCCAATCGATTCCCAATGTTGGTGTTGGCTTTTCAGAATTACTCTTCGGAAAGGCTTAAGGACAAAAATACCGTAATCACGAGAGTGCTCTTGCCCATTATACATATTCATTAGCCCAACGACGTTCACTGTTGGACATAGAAATATGCCTACAATTAATCTATATAAATGTCCATGTAGGGACAGAGTACGATCACCATCAGGCAGTACATGAAGCGTTGCTCCCAGCGCTATTTTGCCTCTGCCACGACTCACCCCAATCCACTAGTGATTGGGGCGGTAAACTACGTCCCCTCAAAAATATCCGCGGTCCGACGTCCTCGTCATCTTCTTGAAGAAGAAGATGACGCTATTATGATCGCCCAAGAAAGGACCTACACAGCTCGCGCAGCGATAACAGCTAAAACTCCGCGGTATCGGCCTCGCCGTCGAGGTCGAAAATCGCGCCGCGTAAAAGTCATTAACCTAAACTTGGCCACGCCCACTTTGCTCTCAGCGACGCCCCGAGCCGAGGTCCGTTCCCCACAGGGGGGAGCCCTTGGGCGATGTTCGCTTAACTTACCGGGTTGGGAGCCATCAGCGCTCACCCATTGACCGCGTTAAGCTGTCAAGGTCATCTGCGACCAACAGCTACATACACACAAAAAAAAAGACAGAGTACGAATATAATTCACCACTCTCTTACCCGTGGATGTCGTATCAAATCGGATCGGGCAATGGTGTTAGGAACCCATGAAAAAAATTGAAATAAAAATATCGATTCGTTAATGAATTGAGAGACATGTAAGTTCTCAATTTTGTCATCGTATTTTCGTGTAAATTGATTAAAATGTATAAAGGAATGATACTTAATCTACCATATATTCGTATTTTGTTAAATGTTCATTAGAATTTGAATAAATCAATGATTACGTTTGCATAAGCAAGACAAACTTCGCTTTAACATAAATCAGCTGATCGGCCGATGACCGTTGATGAATCGCCTTTGTACCTACGTAACCATTGAAAGGTTCGCGCAAATCTAATACCTATTTATACTGTCGAAATTTTACATGCTTACATATATCCTGTCTGTGCATACCTACATAATGCATAAAATTTAAGGCATAAACTCTTAGACACACATTTTTGTAATCACTATAACTTTTACGTTATATTGTTTTTGTGTAATTACATTCTAATTATGATCTATGACTGTTGAACTACAACATACATGAACAGTTGTCCCATAACCTGATACACCCTGTGTATATAACATATGTGCAAGAGAAGTGAAACTAGAAAGAAAACCCTGTACCAACATGTCTGACCAGCGTGGTATAGTAGATCAATTTTCCTCTTACTGGAAGGAAGCTTAAGCCCAGCAGTGGCACTTTTATGAGCTGTGACGATGACGACGAATATCATACATTTTACAAGTATTAAAACCATAAAATTTTAAATCAGTTTTATATGTTCTTGAATAAATAGTATATTAAGAGCTACATGGATCCAGTGGCCAAAGTATTTATATAGGCAATAGAGCAACAGGTTTTTTCAAGTATCCAGAGTATCAGTAACTAAACTGGAAATACAATAGATACATACCACTTAACTTGAAGGGGAATATAAACAATCGCATTAATTGTAAAATATCGCATTGATTATAAAATGACATAAAATTTATTGTATCAACTGCCTCGTGTGGTGACGTCTTAAGAAAATAGGGTTGAAAGTCCTGTCATAAGAGTAGTAACGCTGTCTAATGGAACACCAGGGGAATAGAAGAGTAATTTTCTCCAGTGGTGAGTATTGTATTCAATAGTGAACTATAGGCTAGCAGATGGATAGATAGGATAGGATATTTGATTAATTTAGTTGGATTTTTCATTGCCATGATAAATTACTGTTACGTTATTCTAACTGCAAAACTTTGCGAGACTCTTGCTGCAATACCAAGACTCGGGTGCGCAAGACCAAGACCAAGACTCGGGTGCGCAAGACCAAGACCAAGACGAGACCAGGTGTGATGTTGCAAGACCAAGACCGATCCAAGTCTCGTCTTGGTCTTGCATTTGGGCAACACTAGTCTTACCTGAGACTGGCTAAGTAATCACCAAAAAAATGGGCAACAGCATATATCAACCGCACACATACAGCATATTTATACCAATCGCGATAGCTAACACTAGGAAAGGAGAAGAAAAGAACCCTAGCGGTCATAGCATTATATCCCCTGTTATTCCTCTGTTATAGGAAGGCCTATGTCCAACAATATAATATGTCGATAAGCTGATGGATAGATATATCCCACTATTGGTTCAATGTATTTTCTGTGTGATGACGGAGTAAGAACACAACTCGCCACTCCCTATCTTGCCCGTGGATGTCGTAAAAGACGACTATGGTATATAATACGCATATAACATTTATGCAAGAGAAGAAAAACTTGAAATAAAACCCTATAGCAACCTGTCCAACATGAAATAGTGAGGTCAATTTCCCTCTGCGGGGATGAATCAGAATACTAAGATAATATTATCGAATTATTGTCTGGTTGCTCCTTACCACTGAAACTAATAACAGCGTTTTAAAAATAGATAAAAACCTTGTGTCATTTGCGATATAAATAGAAAGGGAGGGAACGCGGAGATGACATCACTTGAGAGTGCATGGTAAAAAGGATATTTTGTGTTCTCTGGTTATATACATAAGGCCTACTATTGAGCATGCCACCTCTTCCAGGTGAGGGAAATTAGTACACAATATCACGCTGGCGAGATGGATTAGCATACGGTTGAATTTATCCGGGGAAGTTGTAGTGCATGTGAAAACGCTCCCGTGACTTCGCCGTAATCGACGGACAGAGGAATAGCGTGGGCTTTTTAGCTGGTAGCGGCGCTGACACTTAATCGACGCTGAGCCCGCCATACTCCATCTCTTTTGATAGAGGTTCTTTACGCATGGGCATGTGTAAAGATTGCATTTTCCCACACGAAAAAAGAAAAAAAAAAGGTTGTGTTTATAGTTTTCTCTTGCAGCGACATTATCTGCCTAGACGTTCTTTAATCGTTTTTTACGATACCCATGAAAATGGATGGGGTGATGATTATTATATTCTTACTGCGTCACCACACGGATAGTTAGTTTGATTTACTCTTATTGGAGAATATAACGTCGCAGCAAATACAAATACGCAGTCTTTTTTTTTGTGGGTGGGATGCGGTCGGCGCGCCTCCGCACCACTCCGTCCGGGGCGATAGAGGGGCTTAAGCACGCAACTCCCGCAACCCACCCTAAAACCACGTCGCCTTCGTCGTTGGGCCGACCACCGGAGCAGGGTTACTTGACATCAGTGGAAATACAAATACGCAGTCTGGGGCGGTTCCCAATCTGGTGTACCACCTATAAAGTAACACTTTGGATAGACATTTAAACTTTCTCTGCGGGTTGGCCATAGTCTGATCGGTAACGGAAGCGTACGGGGTATAATAGAGAACTATTCGTCTTAGTTTTTAACGTGTTTTATTTTGTTCTTTATCTTTAAATTTTTCATGAAGATGACAGTTAATTTTTACCACCCGTGACCATGAACACTGAAATGTCTGTGTTCGAAAAATCGACAAAATATAAACTTAATCATCATCATTCATCATTTCGGCTCATATACGTTCCAACGCTGGGCTCAAGCCTCCTCCATAATGGAAGGGAAATTGACCTTACTATACCATGTTGGACAGACAGGTCGGCATAGGGTTTTGTTTCGAGTTTTCCTTCTATTGCATAGATGTCATGTCATATGCGTATTATATCCTTTAATCGTCTTTCAAGACCCACGGGTAAGAGAGGGAGTGGTGAATTGTATTCTTACTCCGGTCACCACACGGAAAAAAATACGCGGTATAATCGATAACACTAGATTTATTTGCATTTGTAATACTCGCGTAAATATCAGAGTTCATTAAATTGATATAATTTCAGATTTTAAACTCTGGCAATACCATGACAACAGAAGACATTGTACAACGAATAATAAGACATCGTCTTGAATTTGAGGTGCGTAATTCTCGTAAAGAGAAAAAGGAGCTTGACATAACGAAAGCTTTAAAGGCAGGACGTCTCCAACAAAACGGGAACCACGAAATCGTAAACAACAGTTAAATCAATGATAAACATAAAATGTTGTGATCTACAAATTTATGGTGTTTGGTATACATTATTTATTAACATACATAAAATACAAATATAAAAGCTACGCTTTTCACCCATATTAGCTTAATAATTTTTTATTACTTTCATTATATGACGTTCACATGTTTATTTCTCAAAATTGTATTGCCATTTCATAGCATGCTCCCGCAAAAGCTACCTACCCGTCTTCAATAAATACGTAAAAGAAGAAGAATAGATTTATCCTACTAATATTAGAAACGCGAAACTTTGTGAGTATGTAAAGATGTTTGTTGCTCTTTCACGCAAAAATTACTAAACGGATTCCGATGAAGCTTCACAATAAGATAGGCTTACATATCAGAATAACACATAGGATATAATTTTTCCCGATATTCTCACGAGAAGAGGAACTGCGGGTGAAACCGTAGGGCGCTGCTATTTAAAATATATCTACTACTGCGAGTACAACATATTAGATCAAGCCAGTTATTTCATTATGCCAGATTTACAGCAGTACAGCACTTAAAAGATTTAAAGTCCATGCGATGGCCCTACCAAAGAAGCTTTCTGCTGGTAATTTTGGTGGAACAAGGAAACACACTTAAAACACTATTATATCATATTCACAATGTTTTAGCACCCCCTTTGCATTACACTATATAAAATTTAACCAAAATTTTCTCATACCGAAATATTTAGTATTATATAAATCGGCTGAGTGGCATTTTGGGGCTCCCTGCAATATAGGACATATTATTTAATGTATGCCAAGCTCCATAGAAAGGTATAAAACATTATATTACCTAGATTATATTATGTACTCGTGAATTTTAGAATATACCAGTTGAAATTAAATTTAATAGTTTTCTGAAAGTCATTATTGTAGTAAAGTAAGAAATTTTATTATTATTAGCCAACGCAATACTTTAAACCATTTCTGATCTAAATTATGACTGGTAATGATTGTTATAGTTACTTTTTTATTTATTCACATTGCAATTATATATTTCGTCTGAGAGAAATAAACAACTCTCTCCCAAAAATTATTTGAGTATATACTGAATTGGCCAATAAAAAAATTATAGTTTAGGGATATCAGCTTACCTCAATCTCTAATGTAAATATTTTATCAATTTTATGGTGCTGTGTCTCATACCAAATCTGAAAAAGTATTTATCAATTTTTTTATGGTCGTATACATTGGATTTTTGTTTCGGTTTTGTTAAAGAGTTTTTATCAAATCTTTATTCTAATCTCAACATAGAATATACTATGTAATTTAATTTTAATTGCTTTTTACTTTATTTATTGTTAGTTATTGTGATGGTTTCCAACTATTTAGGTTATATGTTGTGAGCGTTGGACATTGGAAATTTTACATTAATAAGTAGCCAGGAAAAAAAATATTACAATGTTTTTCAAAACCAGAATAGCGATAAGGTAAATAACTGCTCAACGGCGAACCCTGCAATTGATGGTTATGTAAATTATTGTTACCATTAGATACATCCATTATTTTCGAATCTGATTTTCCTTGTTAACAATGAGATCAATTCCAATATAGGACATATTGGTGTAATGCACCCTCTTGCGTAAACCAATGGGCGGCGATGAGATCTGAATAACCTGTGCATTTGCTTTACTCTGTGAAATGGTATACCATTATTTAATTATATATGCATTTATATTTATAATGGTACTAGGGTGTGTATATTTTTCGTATAGAACAATATTCTTTTGACTGATTTAAAGAGATTCACAAGTATATTAATAACTCACTCAAATTCTTTGCTTGTATTATAAGCACGCTGGTTTTCGTCAATTTGTATCTACTGTGTGCCATTGTTTGTATTTACCCAAGCTTGGCATCCTCAGAAATTTTACATTAATACTTGTTGATGGATAACATTTACTGCGTTTTTCTATTCATGTGTCTATGATTAATACTTTAGGTATTACAGAGATGATAGCCTTTAAAAAATAAAGCTTATAACTTTTAATTTATGGTCATAAGTACTATTTACTTTTTGGTTATCATAATCCGTAGATGTACTACGGCCGTTTCACGGGCGAGTATTCGGTATTTTCGATTTCATACATATTTAGATATTTATTTAGTTATAAATGAAATTCCAGTATTGCCCACCTATAAATTAAAATACACCTATGTTCATAATATTAAGTTTTTATGGAATATGAAATAGGTATATCATTTAGTAAATAAACAATGGATAATGAATTTATATGATTTTGAATACGATTCTATCTTGTGAATATTATGTCATTTTATCCTATATAAATTAATATAAAATCTATATCGTTTATTCTGAAGGTACCCATTATTACTTTGAGATTAATTGAGAAATTATAAACGTTTTTTTATATAATATAATAAGGTAACGCTTTGATTTTAATTCCTTGCTCACCTTGTTCGTCTATGTTTTGGCTTACGAGTGTCAACACCAAAATAAGTGTTTTGTTTATATTTTTTAGGTATTTCCATAAAGTTATTTAATTTACAATTATTATTATAAACACAAGCCAAATAAATTTGAATTGATGTTATGTATAAATTATTTTAGTTAGAAAGTTTTCTTTGTTAGTAAATGTTATTTCATTAAAGTAAGTTGTTTTATTCACGACCCCCTTTAAGTTCGATATTTATAGTAGAACCTCTAGATAATCACTGTGAACGATATAAAAAAATCTTTACTGGCTGGACTTTTGATAGTGGTAGGACCACACTATTGCCAGTTGTCTGTCTACAGCCGCAGGCCGGCCCGTCCGGGGTAGTACCACACTTGCGCAGAAAATCGTCGTCCGAGTAGTAACAGTTTACTGCGCTTTATTCGGTGAGCGAGAGAGCTGGAAGCCCAACTTTCTGAGGGTATTTGCGTGTGGTGGGTTTTAGTGATGCCTTTAGTATCAGCGAACCTCGTTGCACACATTCACACTCCCTTCACTTTCATCGCGGTAAGCAACGGTCTTGCAAAGATTCATGAGCGGCAGCAACATTTACCATCTGTACCATACGCCATATACTGTTTGCCACCGTATGCAAGAGAAAAAAATTAAATGCGTGGGTGTAGCTACTTGGGCAAAAGATTTTGGATAACGATGGTCATGATTGGTACTTTGTTCATCACCTGTGCTCACATATGTCCGACTACTGCGCCCGAGCCTCCTCCAAAATAAAAGTGAATTTGCACTTATTTGTGGGGCAATAATTTACTAGGCTAAACAATCCCTTGTAGCGTACACAGAGGCCCATAGCGGTCAGTGCCTAAAGCGGATACCGGGATTACCGCGAATACGAAGACAGCGTGTTTTGTCAGGCAGTTATCTTACAGAAGGAGACGGTGGGCCGTGAGGAACTCGTCTATGGCGACACGATCCGCCGCCGGCGACTTAGACTTCGGCGCAAGCGGGCGTATCTGCGTCCGATGCCGAGGCCACGGGTAACTGGACTGGGGAATAGTCCACCACCCGTAGAAAGGCTGACCGCGTGAGGGCGACCCACGTCCCAGCAGAGGCATTAGGGAGAGACTGTACTTGAAAAGGTATCCCGCCGGGTTGTCGAACCATTTGTCGCCCCAATGGCAAAGAGGGTAATACGGTGGGTGATGGGGTAAGCGTGCTCCGCTCTTTCGTCACCCAGAACGGAAAGGACGGCGTGTGTGCTGTAGGAGTGTTAATAAAATACCTATATTATTATTTAAAAAAAAAGGGCGCCGTCGGTCAGGACGCGTGCAAATGTGAAACATTAAAATTATTTTGTACAAGTATATATGCATATAAGAACAGATGACAACAGGCACTAATATGGCATAAGGTATTAATAAAACAATACAATTTTTTTTTAGAAAATGGTGATTTTTATTTAATAAACATTTATTTCATTAGCATACATTATAGGTATGTGTTTAGCTTAATAATTTATTTTGATCTCATTAGATGGCGTTTTACAAAACTAAAACAGGTTATGGTTTTGTTACACGATGTACATATCCACACGAGGCATTAACGCCACGGTAACGATCAGGTTCACCCTCGCCTATAGATGTTTCACATCAAAAATATCGATACTTATTACTAATATTTTTTGAACGATATATACATATAGTACAGTCATTTGGTTGAAAAAATGGAGGTTACCTGGAAAGTTTGCCGGGAGTTTTGAAAATTGGCAATTTGTAGATTTTGACGAGCTCTTTCCGAATTTTAACTTTGCCACCCCGTATCTTTGCCGCTCACGCCGCCATATTGGCAAAATGGCGCCTGAAAGCAGTTTTTTGATAATAACTATGGAGTGTAGAGGTAAGGAGAACCGTCTCGTATGGGAGGAAGCTTGAAAAAGTGTCCCACTTTCAGCACTAAATAACAGTTCAAAAATCCCCCAGAATGGCGCTAGCATAGGCACAGGATATGATGAATTGAGCAGTTGTTGGTGGTTTTCCAATTACAGAGCATAATGCGACTCAGTGGCGCATAATGCCGAATTATGCTGATGCTTAATTGGAACGTGAATTAGTTTTCAAATGCACCAGCAGAGTGCGCTAAGTTCAGTGTTGAAAAAAAAATATTCATAGATTTCATTATCGTAATTATGAACAAATAAGATTGTGTTGTCTTCTTCATCTTGATAAATATGTTCTTTTCCTCGAAAACATTGATGATTGCCTGCTTCATTAAATGATTCGATCAAGCCATTGCAATGTTTACAAAAGTATATTCCTGTAAAATAAATTTGTTTATAGATTCGAATACTAAAATGAAATTGTATTCACATTTTAAATGTGGAATATGTTAACTTAATATGTTGTTAGACTGTAAATGAAAAATTAGTCTGTGACATTTAGACTGTGGCTCTGGTAAAATAGGATGGCGTTTTAGGCTTATAGAAACAATGTTTGTGTTTTACATTAATAAATTAGCTTAAATAATAATATACAGTTTCTCTTCCTTCCACGGACCCCTCATCAGGTTATGGGCCCAGGGGCAGTTAAGTAAAACCCAGGTATCGATAAATAAAACCCTGAGGGACGCGAATTTGTTAAAAACCAGAACAGTGATAATAATTAAAATCAGTGTCGCGAAAATCTCAAAGGGAAAATAAAAACAAGAATCAGTGGAAGAGAAATAAGAACCGTCGCCATAAATATACTATACCAGAAGAATAACATACATAAAGAACAGGTCAGTACGTGTTTATATTATTAGAAAAGTAATAAGTCAATTTAGTAAGCCGAGATTATACGAAATATAAATAAAAATGGATAGAAAGTATGATGAAGATATTCAAATAGAGAAATTAAGAGATAGTAAGAGTTTTCTATTATGGAAATTTGAATTTAATATATATATACATGAAGGCATCAAAGTTAAGTGAGGCTTTATCAACAAATATTAATGAAGGAAGAAAGACAAATGAGGAGTATATTACAAAAGATGCTAAGGTACAGAAATTAATTATAAATTCTATAGATAAAAAGTTAAAAGGCCATATCGTATCATGCAAAAATGCGTTAGAAATGTACACAAAGTTATGTGATATATTTGAAGGCACAGAACAGAGGAATAAATCATCTTTATTGCAAGATTTTTTCAATTTTAAATTAGATAACAGATCTATTACACAATTAATAACTGACATAGAGAACCTTCAATTTAGATTGAACCAGATTGGTGAAAACATTAATGAAGAAATGGTAATGTCAAAAATACTAACATGTTTACCTAATAATTTGAGATATTTTATAACAGCGTGGGAATCAACACCCGAAGATAAGAAAACATTACTAAACTTAACTAATAGATTATTAAATGAGGAAAATAGAATGGAGAAACAAAAATCAAATAAAGTAGAAAACCAGTTAGCATTTCAAGCTATTAAGAATGAAAGAAGTTCTAAAATAAAATGCTTTAAATGTCATAGAGTTGGACATGTAACGAAAGACTGTAAAATGTGCTCAATATGTAAAAAATATAATCATGAAGAAAACAATTGCAAGTATAAAGGAAATCAATGTACAATATGTAAGAAAAATAATCATAATGAAGAAAATTGTTACTTTAAAAATAAAACTCAGTACGAGAAGAAAACTGATAAGACATTTTTAACAAAATTAATAAATGAAAATATAAAAGGTACAGAATTTATTGTGGATTCTGGTTGCACAGCACATATGACAAATGATATAAATAATTTAAGAAATTTTGAAAATAAAGAGTCAGTATTGACAGCGAATGAATCTAAAATGAAATACAAGGCAGAGGTACTATAAATGGAGAAGAATGTATTTTGAAAAATACTTTATTTGTACCAGATATTTCACAAAACTTATTATCAGTGAACCAAGTAACAAATAATGAAGGAACAGTAATTTTTACTAAGAATAAAGTTGAAATATATAAAAACGAACAATTAGTATTAACAGGAAAGAAAGAAAATGGTAATTATATAAAATAAATTTAAATATTGATAAAGAACAATATATAGAAGAAAAATCATTACTAATGAAAGAAAATGGAACTGCTATTGAATGGCATAAAAGATTGGGACATCCTGGAAATAAAACACTAGAAATATTACCAAATGTAGTTGAAGGGATAAAAATACAAGGAGTAAAACAATTAGAGAAATGTGAAATTTGTACACAAGCAAAACAGACAAGATTACCTTTTAATACAATAAGAACCAGAGCGAAAAGACCATTAGAATTAATACACACAGATATTTGTGGTCCATTTGAAGAGAAAACCTATGATGGTTATACTTATGTTTTAACAGTTATGGATGATTACACTCATTTTACAAAAATATACTTATTAAAGTTTAGATATGAAGCAAAGGATAAAATTATAAATTATATAGAAGAAACAGAAAGAGAAAGAAATGAAAAAGTATTCACTATACGTTGTGATAATGAAGGTGAATATACTAGCAAAGATTTCAGACAATGGTGCATTAAAAAAGGAATAAAATTAGATTTAACAATACCATATACACCTCAATTAAATGGTAAATCAGAACGTTTAAACCGAACATTATTAGAGGAAACAAGAGCATTATTATTTGATTCAGAATTTGGAAAACAAATGTGGGGTGAAGCCATGTATTGTGCTACTTATATTATTAATAGACTACCTAGTGAATCATTGAAAAATAAAACACCATATGAAATGTGGTATGGTAAAAGACCCAACATAGCAAATATGCAAAAGTTTGGTGCTATATTATATGCAAAGCAAATACACACAAATATAAGAAAACTAGACCCGAGAAGTAAGAAATTAATAATGGTTGGATATACCAGTAATGGATATAGACTATGGAATGAACAAGAAGGAAAAATAGAAATAGCAAGAGATATTGTTGTAATTGAAAATAGTAAAAAGGAAAATAATATTTTATTAAAAAATCAAGTACAAAGAGATATAGTAGACAGTGATGAAGAAATAAGTGATGAAAGCTATAATAATACACAAGAAATAGATATACCAAATTATGAGATAGAAGAAAGTATTCCAATTAGTACAGAAGAAGATTTTAATACAAATATTGAAATAGAAAGTGAAATTGAAAGTAATAAAAATATAGAAAATAAAAATGAAGAAGAAACTGAAAATACTAATACAAGAAGACAAAAGAGGAAACCAACTTACCTGCAAGATTATGTATTACTTACCTATAACGAAGTAATGAAATCTCCTGAAAGAGAAAATTGGGAGAAGGCAATAAAATCAGAGAAAGAATCATTAGAGAGTAATAACACATGGGAAATTGTGGATTTAGAGAAGACAAAGGAACATAAAATATTAACAAATAAATGGGTATTCTGTATAAAAGAAGACGGAACATACAAAGCGAGACTAGTTGCAAGAGGTTTTGAACAAAAGGATATAGATTTTCAAGATATATATAGTCCAGTAGTAAGTCAGTCAGCATTAAAATCAATAATAGCAATAGCTGCTTCAAAAGACTATGATATGATAACATTTGATGTAAAAACAGCATTTTTATATGGAGAATTAACAGAAGACATTTTTATGCAAATACCAGAAGGATATGAAAAATAGCCTAATAAAGTGTGTCATTTAAAGAAAGCATTATATGGTTTAAAACAAGCTCCTATTACATGGAATAAGAAATTTACAGAAACAATGATAAAACATGGATTAAAACCAACAAGAACCGATCAATGTGTATTCTCAACAGAAGATAAAACAATAATAATAGCAATTTATGTGGACGATGGATTAGCTATAACAAAAGATAAAGAAAAATTATTTAAAGTACTTAATCATCTAGAGAAGGAATTTAAGATAAAGGTGTATGAGAAACCTAAAAATTACATTGGATTTGAAGTAAAAAGAAATGAAAAAGGAATTTTGTTACATCAGCAAAACTATATAGAAAAACTACTAAGAAAATTTAATATGTTTGATTCTAAACCAGTAAGTACACCATGCAATACCGATAAGAAGGAAAGTGAGACTAAACAATAATATATCAGACTTTCCATATAGAGAATTAGTTGGAGGATTATTATACTTATCAACAAGATCAAGACCAGACATAAGTCAAGCTGTAAATGAAGCAAGTAAAAAGTTAGAAAATCCATCTAAAGAAGACATAATATCAGTTAAGAAAATATTGAAATATTTGAATGGGACAAGATCTAAAGGTATAATGTATAAAAGAGGAGAAGATATAAGAAATCTACATGCATATTGTGATTTAGATTATGCAAATTGTACCAAGACCAGGCGTAGTACAACAGGTTATGTAATAATGTTTACGGGAGGACCTATATCGTGGTGCTCTAAAAGACAGCCTATAGTGAGTTTATCATCAACTGAAGCTGAATATATAGCAGCGGCAGATTGTGTTAAAGAGTGTTTGTATTTAAGATATTTTATAAGTGAATTAATAAGTGAAAATGTTAAAATTAGTTTGAATATTGATAACCAGAGTGCTATACAGCTAATAAAATCAGGTTCTTTTAGTAAAAGATCTAAACATATAGAGGTGAGATTCTATTTCATACATGAGAACTATAAGATAGGAAAACTAGATATAAAATATTGTCCTACAGATTTACAGATAGCTGATATGTTTACAAAACCATTGTATAAAAATAAGTTTAAATTTCATTGTGAGAAAGTTATAACATAAAAATAGAATATTGTAAAATGTGATTGAAATAAGAGATCAGATAAGAATTATAAGAAATAGTTTTGTATAACATAAAAAGAAAAGGTTAAGATGTACAAGTAAAATAAAACTACAGAAATTGTAAAATAAGTTTAATATTTTGGAAATTTGTTATACATATAAAAATTTTAAAAATAGGAGAAGGTGTTAACTTAATATGTTGTTATACTGTAAATGAAAAATTAGTCTGTGACATATTTAGACTGTGGCTCTGGTAAAATAGGATGATGCAATAATATATAAAAAAAGATGGCGTTTTAGGCTTAGAAACAATGTTTGTGTTTTACATTAATAAATTAGTTTAAATAATAATATACAGTTTCTCTTCCTTCCACGGACCCCTCATCAGAATATAAAAAAGGCAATGTTTGTACCTTCATTCATACTTATATTTATTTTTTTAACACAGTTTGAATTAACTTTGATTATTTCGAAAAAACTACAACGAAACGAAAGCTTTAAAATTTTTTTCAACAATATACTTTACAACAACAATTACTAACGATACATAATATATAAATAAAACATTTCGATCAATGCAAACTTAAAGAAAAAACACTTGTTAATTTTCTGTCACTGAGTTGGTATTGATTGCACGCGTGATACGCGCATTACTTTTGAGAGTGCTCGATTGTGCGAAGCGTTGCTGTTATTGAAACATTCACCGTTAAGCATTATGCCGCATAATGCGCTCTAATGCTGTAATTGGAAAACCACCGTTAACTGATTGAAGTATGCTGAGTTAAGTTAGTGACAGTGTCAATATCAATTCTTTTTATATTCTTCATTAATTATTAACATGAATTTTTACATCTATTTTAAAACTGACATTATGAAAATTACTTTTATTATTTTGCTATTTAAGAACTTGTTTTCTACTTTTTCAACGAGACGGAAATTCTTTCGTCCTTTTTTTATCTCCCTATCTTATTCTAATAACTTTCAGCACCTTTTTTAAAATTTACTCTGTCGCTACTGTAGCGCCACCCTTATTTAACAGATTTTAACGGACACTTTTTTACACAGAGACGGTTCTCCTTACCTTTACACTCCATAATAATAACTCCTTGCAGGCAAACATATTTATAAAAAATAATTGTAGAGGCAATTTCCTACAATTCCTGGTATTGCAAAGTCCATGTGTGGCAGTAGCACTTACCATCAAGTGTGCCGCTTACTCAGTTGCCTTGATAAACAATAATAAAAATTTTAATTTTTTATCAGCGGGCGGTATTTGTATATGTATATGGTACAATCATATTAGGAATTTCACCTCGGAATAACAGACAATAAGCTGTAAAGTGGTACACAACTTTATTTTATTGTTTTAAAATTTGTATCAAAAGTCTCATAAAATGTCGTGTGTAAGTTATTCAAGATCGCAAAAATGTATTTTTCGGTGGAGCAGCCAGGAGATTTTATTAAACTTGAGGCAACTTTTAAAACACGAAAATAACACTTTTATTTTGGTGTTCTAATATACGAATTTACAGCTTATTATTTTTTATTCCAAGTTTGACTTATAGTTTGACCTATAGGAGTTTGACTATTTTACCAATATATTGGTAAAATAACTGTATTACTAATATGCTTATAAGCATGTAGATAAGTTTTATCGATGCCAACAATTTAATTAAGTTTAGTCGATTTGATAAATGTTCAATAAAGAAAGAATACTTTTAATGGCAACACTAAAATAAATTAGGGATGCGCGATATTAGTAAGATATCGATATTGAAATCGATATTGATATCGATAGCTAAATATCGATAATTCGATATTATCGGCACAAAATATCGATATTTTATAATATCGATCGAAAACCTTGGTCTACTATATATTACGTGCAAAAGATATTGTGAGAAATAAAGGACATCACATTTTTTTATCAAAATTTAAAAAAAAAATACAAGAAACAATTATGGGTTACAAAAAAGATAAATTAGGTTACCTAAAACTCCCATGATTTTTTGTCAATGCCCTGCAATATAAGCAACTTTGACAGCAATTATCCTTTCAGCCGATTTCGTTGCTGGTACAGAGTCTGACCAGCTTTCGAAAATAGTCTCACCGACGATATTGAAGTTGCTATGCAAGTTAGGTGTTTAATAGCGATCTTCTTAAGCATGGGATAAGAAAATCCAAGAACATGATTCCATAACTCCAAAAGATCTTCTTTTAAGTCAACTAAAGGACTTTTTAAAAAAGAATTCTATTCAAAAGGCAAGTTTGTGGATTCGCTGTCGCTTTGGACCATTTTTTATTGTTTTGAATAGTGGGTGCAATAAGTTGCACATCGGTACTTGCGTTTTCATGGTTCGCGTTCGAAGTTTCATCTCAAACTTGTAATATATCCCACTCGAAAATATTGCACTTAATATTTTTAAAAAACTAAATATTCTTTTAAAATAACAACATTTTTATTAGAACTGAGCTGACTACTTACTGACTTGTAATAAATTAATGAGTGAACTGGCTTTATTTTCATTTCATTCATTTAATGAGAAGGTAAAATAGAGATATTACTCTGCTGAGTTTGTTATGAATTAACTATATCGATGTATATGATATGAATGAATACATTAAACAATTTTTTACATAAGCAAAAGAACATTGATCGAAAATGTGATCAAGTTTCGATATTTTGAGAATAACCCGATATCATGTTAAAAATATCGATATGCCGATATTTCAAAGTTACAAGTATCGATACTTAAATATCGATATTTCAGCAGTTAATATTGATATTTTTACGATATCGATAAATATCGCACATCACTAAAATAAATTCAAAATGGCAGGTATCAGCAATATAGGTATTTATTTTTATGTTTGTGAAATAATAAATAATTGTGACGTGGTGTAACGGAATAATTGTGAATCTGAGCTAAATCATTAGAAGTACCTTTTCCCAATTGGATTTCATTGCAGAACACAACATTTTTTGCCGACAGGTAAGTTTTGCGTAGCCGCCCACAATTGTATTCAATCTGTTTCGTTTTGATCTATTTCTAGTTATTATTGCGATGTCACGATATGTTATGAAGCTCTTATTAGCACTATACATAAAAATATTTTTATTTATACTAAGAAAATCTAATATATTTTCAAGGATAATTATTGTGAATATCGCATTACTAGCAGAGTAATTAAATGTTGTCGATCTGCTTTGTAACCAGACACTACATAATACAGAGTTATTAATAACTTTTCTTCTTTAATTACTTATTGATTGTGTAAGGGTTAGTGATTATACATAGTATATTTAAACACCATTTTATTTAAGTACTCTAAAGTCCTTTACATCGAGTAAATACATATTTATTGTGATAACCAAAAGTAGGTGCCAGTAATATTTACGTTTCTTGCATTTGAATGTATGCTCCATTATCTAATTTATAAATTATTCGACATTGTGGCGATCGGGTAAATATGTCATTGAATGGGTTACAAAGTGATGAAATTTAAGGGTAGTTTAGTAAAAAAATAATCTTCCGGTTGGTTTTCTAGTGATATGGTGAATGCTAAATTATAGAATTCATGCTATAGAATAGTGTAGTGTGTATCTCTATTTTTTTGTCCCATGTTTTATTTTTCAAACATAGTAAAAGATATCCTTAATTCCTTAATAATATTATAAATGCGAATGTGAGTTTGTTTATTACGCTTTCACGCTTAAACCACCGAACTGATTTCAAAAGTTCTTTCACCAATGGAAAGCTATAATATCAGGGAGTAACATAGGCTATATTTTATCCCGATATTCCCACGGGAACAAAAACGTGGCTAAGACAACTGAAACCGAAGTGAAGCGAGGGCGGGTTGCTAGTATTAAATATATGCAATAGCTATTGTGGATATCCAGGATTCAAATTTAAAATTCCAGACTGAGTAATAAATTCTTAAAAATTATTCATGACCATGGATACAATGTCCTTCAGTCGAATACATTGTTATTAGTTTTACAATTAACAAAAATCATCTGTCAGTAAGTCAAGTCATTACCATGAGTTGGTGCTGAGAACCCAATCATAATTTCCTCGGGAATTTTGGAAGAACAGAAAATGCTCGTGTTTCACCATTAAGATGAATGCACACTTATCCGAGTCGAACGAAACGAATTTTAGAATTCTATATATGAAAGAGATTCCAGATTCGGACGATTTGACGCGGGGAAGTGTGCGAAATTTCATGAGATTTCATATACAGAATTCTAAAATTCGCTTCGTTTGACGGCTCAGATAAGTGTGCGTTCACCTTTATTTCACATTCACAACACTCCAGGGCTTTATCCACATTACATTGCATATAACACCAGCATATTCAATCATCATCATCTCAGCCCATATACGTCGCACTGTTGGGCTCGGGCCTCCTCCATAATGGAAGGGTAATTGACCCACTATACCACGCTGGTCAGACGTGTTGGTATAGGGTTTTATTTCGAGTTTTCCTTCTCTCGCATAGATGTTATATGCGTTTTATATCCCTTAGTCGTCTCGTACGATCAGCCACGGCTAAGTTAGGGGGTGGTGAATTGTATTCTTACTCCGTCACCACACGGAAGCGCATGTCACCACACGCATATTCAATATAACACTGTAAAACACTTAAATACTGAATAAAATATAAGAGTGCTACAGGACTTTTGATATTTACTCCAAAACTCCATTGGGTATTAAAACAAAATAAATGTTAGCAGCCGTGATTATTATTATATTATTACCACCGGTTCATGAATGTTCCTAATGTGCAATAATTAAAATAACACAAAAGACCTTGTGTATTTAATGTATGGTTGTGAAATCTGATCAGGGCGAATGGTTTCAGTTTCTAATAAATATATATAAGGATAATAATTTCTAACTGAAACTTGTGTGGTGATATGTTCAGAATAGTTTGTCTCCTTTCACCACTTCTTACTTACCCCTGGAAGGCATAAAATCAGGCTGAATGGTCAACAGAAGAGGCATCAGCACTACTGAGCAACCTATATCTGTTTTCACCTATAACACCTAAATTTTAGATTGCACAACATGAGTCAATCATTGATGTTATAGGTCATATAGCCTTATGTCATATAAATTACCTTTATATTTACATATTGTTGGAGATAATGTGCTTTATAACACCGCTGGAGTCATGGATAGTCTGATAAATATATTAAGGTGTAGTATTAAGACACATTTATTTATCTTTTTTATTGGGACTAATCCCATCACACATTCCCACCACTGTAACTCCTGTAAGCCAGGATCCACAATGGTCTCTATATAAGACACCAAGGTTTGGCCCTCAAGAAGCCCCGAAAAACGCCTTTAATTGTCTTGGGAGGAGTTCGATAGATTCCACTGCCCTCCTATGCAAAGCGGGAGACATGAAGCAAAGTTGGTTGTTACATTTATTTATCTATACAGAATACTTAATTTCATGTACAATTTTGGAAAATAGCTGGCCAATTATGTTGCGGAAGTGGTGCTATGTGTGACATCTTAGTTCGCCCATGACCATGAACAATAAAAAGTGTTCGAAACACCGGCTAATCAAAAATCAAATACAAACGAGATAAAATCTGTAGTTTTATTCACAATAGTGAATTAAATAATGATTGATCGAATAACAGATAGCAGATCACATGAAAAGTTATGTCTAAATGTCTTTGATAGATTTACTTAATATTAAAAGTAAATCAAAATCAATATATTAAAAGATGTTTGGCTTAGGTTTCGACTATTTTGGACAATATTAAAAGTATATAAATATTTTCATAAAAATGGTCATATTTATTTGCAATATTGGTATACCTTTATTAAAATCTTAAAAGTTAATTATATATAAATCCATATAAAAAAGATGAGGAATCTGAAAAAAAAATGGTTTCAAAAATGTGCAAAAATCATATCATTGTTAAAAAACAAATAAATATTTTTAGGGTCTTATGTTATAGTATAGGATCCTGCTATATAACGACCTTCACCGAGATGTTTATTTGATAAAACTTATTTTTTATTTAATTTAATATGTCAATAAATATATTGCACATGGGTTGCCTAAATAATTTTAGTTCAGAGTATGATTAATAAATAATTAATTTTTTTTTTTAACTTTGCATCAGTTTGATTATTTATTAGACAAATTCTATACCAATCGAAAGTATGAAGCCCATAGAATATGCAAACGTTAGATTGCCTATTCTTTTCCAGTCACAACTCTCGGGTAGCCAGGTATAAACAGATAAATCGATACTAGCATTTTGCACCGGTCTGATCGACTTTTGCATATTCTATGGGCTTCATACTTTCGATTGATATAGAATTTGTCTAATAATCAGACCGGTGCAATGTATAAAAAAAAATTATTAACTAATCATATTCTGGACTAAAATTTGTTAGGCAACCCATATGCAATATATTTAGTGACATTTTAAATTAAATAAAAAATAAGTTTCATCAAATAAACATCTCGGTGAAGGTCGTTGTATAGCGGGTTCTTAGACCATTTATAGTTCTTAATTTTTCGAAATTTATAACACTAACAGTGATGGTTAATCTATTTCAAAACTATTTCAACTATGGTATTTGGAGGTCAACTCCCGACAGTGAATGTGGCTGGGTTGCTGGATGCATTTCAAATAGAAATCAGAAAGCAGTATAGTCAATAAATAACTGTATAGTAATGCAATCATAAAATTTACTGACCGAGAATGAACTTTTTATAAAAATTAATGTTATTTATGTAATCCTGATTTCACATTTAATTCATTTGAAACTGCAATTGCTATTAGCATAACCGCTAAGGTTACTTAAAAATACATAACAGAGGGATATAAGGAATAAAATCTCTTGATGTAATGTAAAACCATTCCCTTCATCATCATTATCATCTCAGCTCACATAAGTCCCACTGTTGGGCTCGGGCCTCCTCCACAATGGGAGGGAAATCGACCTAATATACCACGCTGGTCAAACTTGTTGCCATAAGGTTTTATGTTGAGTTCTCCTTCTCTTGCAAAGTTATTATCTGCATAAAATGTCACTTAGTTATCTTTAAAACACCCATGGGCGAGGTGTGGGGAATTGTATTGTTATTCCATCACCACACAGACTAACGCTTAGTTTTAACTTATTCCCTTAGTTTTATTTAAATATTATGTCCATAGCTGTAGCGTAGCATGCCTTGGAAGGGCCTTGTATCAAAATTAGTTGCGGGCTCAAATGAAGGGCAATTTTAAGATTTCTCACAAAAGAAACAATAATGCTGGCATTAAATTGACTATAAGTTATGATTTCCATCTAGAGACTGAGCTAAAAAAAAATTCACTGCCGGCATCCTGCAATAACCGATGTAGGATGTTGGCAATTTTTTATCAAACACTTAACTCAGAAAAAAAAGAGTTTGCTTTTCTTGAGTTGTATCATTTTTAAAGTGAAAACTCTATAGGCATGTATAATAGTTTATTTTCGGCAGCACAGGATTAAGTGACATTGTGTATCATAACACTTTAGTAATTTTTGCTTACACACATTAGGGGTCCTTGAAACCCGGGGGCCCGTATCATTAATACGGCTTAAACGGCGGTAGCTACGCCACTGACTTATTATCATACTCTGTGCATAAATTTATACTAATTTATACATATAATATGGTAACTTGTTGTTCATCAACTCGTTTTTGATCCACAAATAGAAAGTACAGCATATTTGCTGAATTCAGGTCTCCAAAAAATTATGCTGCAAACCTATACATAGGTATATATATTAAAATATGAATCTTCTCTAAGACAACAACAATGTAATACCTGAACATCTCTATGCCCGTAAGTCTATGTTTTCATGGACCTTGAACATAACAATTGCCATTCATCATTACATGCAACTAATTCATACTAATGTGAGGATAGATTGACAGTTACTATCTATTTTACACATAATGTGTTTTATCAATAGGTATAGATATATAATATCGTATAACGAGATAAACGATTTCGGACTTCCTCTATTAATTTTATGATATCTAACCCATTTTTTTTAATTCTTAATAGTTATCATCACTTCTCTTATCCCTATTACTTGGATCGATTTAATATTTACTCTTCTTTCATAGAACCCTACCTACATATTGCAAAAGTTTTTGCGACCGCCAGTCTGCTTGACATTAATAACATTCTTTGAGAAAGTGATTGTTGACCTAATGGCATAACTGATTTGACCCAGGATGATAAAACACTTAGTCATCTTTTACGACTCCTACGAGCAATGTAAGGGTTACGATTCGTAGCCGCCACCACACAGCTTAATAATATAATTATTTATATTTAAAATTATGTAAATATTATAGCAAATAGGATACTTTATGTAAATTAACATTAAATAGGACTATGGTACAGGTAGATGAATTTTAGGGGTAGTAAACGTCAATTGGGCAGGCCAAATAATCGTAGGCTTAGGTGGTATTTACCACACAGGCTGTGATGCGCAGGCGCCGCTCCCCGCGAGCAGTTCAAACTATGAGTCACAACTGCCCAAAATAACTTAGGAATGGGCGCCGCCTACCGCCCGGGGCGGGCGGCTAGTTGGACGAGCTCAGTGGCAGCTGCGACGCCGCCGCCTCTAGAGGAGCGGTCGAGGTGGTGTACGTGAGCCTCGTATTGACAAACGGGTGGTGGCGGCGCCGGCGCGGGATGCGCCGCCATGCCGGTACGACACCGCGAACTCGGCGACGAGCTCGCACCCCCGGAGCCCAAGCGCTGCAGGCACTGCGACGGTACGATACAAAATACATAGCTTTTGCAGTGCAGTTCCTTTAAACTACTAATTGGAACTTAACATGCAGTGATTTAACTTGTGAATTGCTAAATTTTGTCCCTTATCAGCTTGGGTTTTAAAACTAAAATACAATAATGAAATATCAACTATTGTAATTTGTCTAAGATACACACATATTGCCAAAATATTACTTAAGTGAGTTTTTAGTGATAAATATGATTGTTATCTTCTTTTTATTTTGTTTAGCTGACTGTAATAATTTCAGAATATTTTTCTTAACATAATCGTATTATAATGAGTCTGTCAAATCTCTAGAAGTGCCTCTTAGTTTTATTTAAATTAATTAATTTAAAGATTTTTAATCATTACATTAAATGACCTATTTGACAAGAATACAAGTTAATAGGCGCACGATTGGCTTCCATAAGCGAAGCAGTGACCATAAATATCAACAAATATAAAAAGACAATGTGATGCCCGCATGTTTACAGACAGCTTATGGGAAATTTAACGCCTGTGTAATTGTGGGTATTGTTAGTAGCTATGCTACATGCTAGCAGCTGATACACGAACATTTCATATTAAACTGTTTTGCGTTTAACTAGTTTGTTTAATTGTCAATGTTATAGCTATTAAAACATAACAAACGTAAACAGTTATGATCAATGTGATCAAATCCATCAAGTTTTTATTTAACGGCATCGTATGGACTATCTCTCGATATTGAATGCGAAATTTAAGGCGGTTAAGATGCCTCTCACAGCTTGTATTTTTTTATACATAATTTATGTAATTTGTAAATAATAATGTTAAATGAAAATATTATATTTTGAAGCTTTTAATAACAATTTAGGAAGAAACTAACTTAACAATGATCCTTCATGTAATCTCTAATACTTAAATGAAAACCTGGTCATAATAAAAATGAAAATATATTCAAACATGCTATGTTGAACATTTGTTACTATTAATCTATGTGTTGTCGTTGAAAACACATATTTTAATACTCTAAATTGTAGCAACAATTTATAGTCACACCTAAAATGCATTTATTAATTCATCTGCAGGTAAATTATCTTTAAGTCAACCCTTAGTCATTGGAGCAAGTAATATGTGTCACGCAGTCGGGAATGGAAAGAGTATATAAATAGGCGTACAGACTCCAGAACGAGTGAGCCGCATTCCCCACCTTATGTAACAGAAAACTCGTAAACAAAGCATATTCACCGACTTATAGTCGCATGTTGCGCTTCGCGTATTCTGACGTAGGATTCGCGAATCGTTAACGCGTTTCGATTTGTTTCTTTTATTTATTCAGCAATTAAATATTATAGTCAATGATCAATCCACAGTTAACATATTTCGCATCATATTTGTCCTTATTGGGTTTTGATTTTAATTGTATCGTTATATTTCGTCGTTATGTTAATCTCGCACAGAAGCGCACTCGTAATTTTTTGGGAACATTTCAATTTCTAAGAACGATAGTAGGTCATGTATTCAAGTTTGTATTTAGCGACAGCTGTAATGACAATTTGGTTTAGTCATGCTTAGTGTTGTAATTAACACGAAATTGTGATAAGTGAGATGTCTTATCGTGTAAAAAATTAGAGTTTGCAAAACTAAAGCATGTTGTTCGTCGATTAATTAGTGCGCCTGAGCCGGAGTGCAGTATACCAGACCGCAACCGCTGGCCGACACGCTACTAATGAAAATATCAGTCATCATTATTAATCTCGCCAAAACATAGTTGCACATTTCAGTCATGTTATATTTTTATAACTGAATTTAGGCCAATTATGCACTTTTATATATTACTAAAAGATATTGACCGGACTGTGGTAATTTTTCTTTTTCAAATTTTTGACACTAGGAATGTATTGTCGACAATATTATTTACATCATAATATAAACATTATTTGTTGTTTCAAGAGAATTATTTCTTGTGAAATCTGTGTATTTGACTAATACGGAATAGTTGCTACAATTCTAACATTAACTTCGCCTGTTTTTTAATTTTCTCTTTAGAACTTAGTCTAAGTTACCTTTAACCCTTACATTTTCTTGGTGGCGGGCTATTCGGATCTGACCGCGCATTGTCCCTGTCGCACGAAAAGACCGTAGGGTGGCATGTGTAAAAGGGTCAGTTTGAGGAACACAAGCTTTACTTCTTTGCAGTCACGTTATCTAATTGTGTCTAAATCGTGATTTATGCATGACCCTTAAATATAAACTCTTCACTAAACTAATGAAAACCATCACATTATAGTCGTTGACTATTTTCAGATGCTTAGTGTTAAATAAATACTAATTCAACGTTAAGAATCGTTTGCCATTGATTTGTCCAACATGTAATTGTTTTCTCATAATATGGCGATTACATTGCAACACCCACGTGTTATGCCGGCGCCCATTCATCACTTCTCACATGCCAACTGCATCATATGAGGTGTTTTTGGCATCTTGTTAAGACTTGCTATCACACACTATTAGTAAGAATGCCAACGTCAATGTTTCCGTCCGAATATAATTTCGCTGTTTTTAAATAAGAGTGAATAAGTTTATACTTAAACTTCACCAAACCAAATTGCTTTGTCTCTATTAATTAATCAGGTGCGTTATGAGTTTATATGAAAGGAAAACTTTCTGGAAGTTCTTAATTATGATAAAACATTTAACACATTACAATTATTATACAACAAAAGCAACTAAACATTTTTTTTATTAATAAACATTTGCCCTTAATATTATTACCTCGTCCTCAGGACTCTTAGATCAGAGGAAAACGTTAGGTTTTTCTGCTAAGCAAGTCAGCACCATGGAACTGTGTTTGGTGTACGGCAATAGGATCCTTGCATCTATTAAACAGCTAAAAGATATAATCTAAAAAAACAAATAGGCGATTAATATTATTATAACATTTTTTAATTATTATTTTGTTGAAATTATTTAATGTTTTATATTTAGCCCAGACTTTCAAGTACGTTTGAGTTATGGAACGTACACTTGTGGCCAATGTTATTTTAGCCTGATATTTTGTTCGTAAAGATGTGTTAAAAATCAATATTTCATCGAATTAGAAATAGTGGTAGGGTATTTTAATTTGCCAACATACCTCAGTGCCTGAAAACACAGGTCTACGACCAGTGTGTGTTACCAGTGATGACTTACGGCACGGAAACGTGGTCCCTAAATGTAGGCCTCATAACAAGGCTCAAAGTCGCTCAACGTGCTATGGAGCGGGCTATGCTCGGGATTTCTCTGCGAGATAGAATCCGGAATACGGAAATCCGCAGAAGTATGGGTGTAACCGACATAGCACGAAGAATTAGCACGCTGAAGTGGCAATGTGCAGGCCACATCGCTCGACGAACCGACAACCGCTGGGGAAGAAAGGTTCTCGAGTGGCAACCACGTACGGACGACGGAGTGTAGGACGAGCGCCGACCACTAGGTGGATCGACGACCTGGTGAGAGTTGCTGGGCGTCGTTGGATGCAGGCGGCACAGGACCGCACATTGTGGCGTAACATGAGGGAGGCCTATGTCCATCAGTGGACAGCGATAGGCTGACATGGATGAATGAAAATGAATTTTAATTTGTGGTTAGGCTTAGGCACATTTTTGATATATGTATAAGACGTTGTAACTATGGAAGTGTGCTTAGGATTCATTGTAAAGCAGTTTTTCATAGATTAATTTTGGTTAAACTCTTCGTTCAAGACCACCGGAGCGTGCTCTAGACACTCCAATAATAAAACGGTCTATTTGAAACCGTTACACAGATTTTGCCAGTTTTTCTATTATACAATTAAAATTATTTGAAGCATCCATTCATTAGCCCATAGATGTCTACTGTTGGACATAAATCACCCCATGGAGGGGCAATGCAATAATCGCCACGTTTGGGAGGCGGATTAGATCGATCGCAGCTGATGTTATGAGTAAATACTAATAATTGAAATTCAATGGAGTATTGCTGACCACTAGAGCGGAGAGTTTGGTCCAAAATTATTTACACTACTAGCGCCATATGGGCAAGCCGCGGATGCACCAACGCTATTGTCTGCCAAAAGCACCCAATTTACACATAACATTGTGACCCAGATGCACTTTATTCCCTCAATATCATAGTTCCTAGAAATAGCAACCTACGATCGTTTTCCAAAAAGCAATCAATTATTAAATATTCGTGTGACGATGGAGTAAGAATACAACGGTCACCACAATTCTTTTCTCATTAAGAAAATAAACAGATAATATTGTAAACAAAAAACCTGTAATAAAATCTTATACCACCCCGTTTGGTTAGCGTGGTTTTGCATACTAATTTCCTTCTTCTGGATTAGCTCTATGCGAAGCCTATGGTGAAGTCTATATGTGTGGACAAGACAGGGAGATGAGGGACCACTTAGGAGCTAGATATATACCGACTTTTATTTTGGGGTTTCATTTAAAAGCCTTTTAATATGGAGGCAGGAGCTTTAAACAAAAACATGTGGTTTTTCAAGTGAATAATGTACATTTTATTTTTTAATACGCTTTTATTAGCTTCAGACGTATGTATGTTAGTATGTAACGGAATCTTTGAACATGATTTGGACCCCCTTCAAAACGTCGGATTAACTCGAAATTTGGCATACTTATTAAGGACCGATGACAATTCAATATTTTAAACAGTTTGACCCGTTATCCTTACTAGGATAATCAGGATTAGCGAAAATTCAACTAAAAAATGAAAAATAAATAATAGTTCAAAAAAACCAAAAAAATACTTTTAAAGAAAATCCAACTAAAAAAATGGAAAATAAATTTTTATAAATATGAATTAAGAACAGTGTATATAAGAAAAAAATATTTTTTATTGTGAAAAAAAGCGTGGGGTGCTTTTTAAGATATTATCAAAATGATAATCCTTCTACTCATAAAATATTTATAACTATTGACAACATGCATCCCACGCTTTTTTTACAATAAAAATTATTTTTTCTTACATACACTATTCTTAATTTAAATTTTTAAAAATTTATTTTCTATTTTTTAATTGGATTTTCACAGGTCAAAAAAAATTTATAATCATATTCCACAAGTTATTAGGGAAATTCCGACAAATAAATTTAAATTCAGACTCAAGGCTTGGCTTATTGAAAAGTGCTTCTATACAGTAAACGATTTTCTGTTGCATAAAACTTAAGCTAAATATTAACCTTTTTTATTTTTGTTATAAAAATGTAATTGTAATCTTCAAAATTCGAATGCCTTTTAAAGGCAAATGTGTCGGTCTTCCATTTTGTAATAATTACATCTTATGTCTTTGTATCATATTCTTATCTTTAATATCCTCAGGAGTCACTTTTACTATTAAATAATTACTATAAATTTAAAGTTTCCTCTTGTCTGAATGAGGTTTTTATTCAAATAAAATACATAGTAATTTCTATAATGGAAGAATTAATTTTGATTAATATTCCCGTTCATACAATCATACAAATCTTACAAAATTATTATTTTTAAATATTTCCTTTATATTTTTACACTTGCGTATTCCTGTCATAACTCAAATGTGTATTGCCCTGTGGTAGCTATGACAAATATTAACCAACACATGTATTGTAAAGGCCGAATAAGAATTCTACAGAGATCTAGACAAATACCACCTACCTAGTAGCATCTGGTGAACTTTCCATAAAGGCGCCGCATATATATTCAACTTTAGTGACCCTGTGTGCAAAAGCTCTCGTAATATGGTTTGATCACATTCCTCCTACGTTAATCGAAGAAGACATGATGTAGCGACCCCACATGGTTTGGGATAAGGGCATGCGAATGATGATGTGTTTCGTCTTTAAATAACTGTTATGAAGTCACGACGGATTAATTGTATTTTTACAGCTTGTTCGTATGACGTCATGCTTAGTTGTTTTTCACGAAAAACATCTAATTATTATGACTATGTTTTCCTCGTTTTTGACGACGGCCTTTAAATAAAACTAGTGAATTGCCATCCAAGAATTGAATCTATGCTGCAAGCGTTGGCGTTTCGTTTTTATCGTTATAGGTATTTTGTAACTCACATAGGAGTAAACGCTTGACGACCGTAGTAGGATTTGGCAATTCTTAAAGCACCAAATATTATACTTATAGAGGGCTAGTACCACTAGAGGCTCATTACTACTAGATGACATTGGTAATGCTGACATCCATACAAGAACGGAAGCAACCAGTGGCAATGCGCAAACGCATCGTTCTTCAGGCTTATGACTGTTGATGAAGACAGGTTTCAAAATGCAAACAATCTCTCCAATAAAGCTAGTATGTAATGGAATGGCAGGTCTTATCGTGCTATAGTAATATTTAGAGCGGGTGTGGGTGTCAATCTGTTGTTTTGACTTATATTTCGTTTAATCGTTTACCCGAGCACGTCCTCAATAGTTAAAGAAAGTTTGACTGACGTCATTGTTGAAATTCGACGTGGCACTGCTGTTGGAACCCAACATTCAATAAGAATGAGTGGACTTACAACATGAGGTTAGATTATAACATTTTGAAATTAGTCCAAACAATTAAGCAATTACAAGTAGACAACTAGAGACAACATATATCCTTCATTTTAGTCGTTACAAAATAATTTTGCCTTATTCCTGTCGAAACAAAATAATAAAGATTTAATATCTCTTTTTATGAAGCTTTAACTGTTTTAAGATATTTAATTTATCATAATATGTTACCGTTATTCGCGAGTCTAGAGATAATATTGTATAACAGGTAATAATTATTTCTATATAGCATAATACATAGTAGATGTTTTTATCGGTATACCTGCAGGCGGTAGTGTATTATATTTTTTCAGTGAGAGCACAAATGTTTGCGACGTTGACGTGTACACTATTCCGTTTGTGTTGTATATGTTATCAGCTGCAGTAGTTATTCGACAGTTTATGGTTGGTAGTTAAATATACCCGTCTCGGTTTGTCGTCACAAATAGAATTTTGGCACTCACTATCTGTGGTTGTGTAATTCATGTACATAACACTTGTTGAATCCATACTATCTGTTCATATTAAAACGTAACAATTATGACGTTATTAAATTATTGGCATAGTTTTAAATATGAGTAAACATTACAGTTATCATCAGGTACAATAACATTCGACGTCGATTTATACCTAGGTAATGTTAGTTATCTATTAGTGTATGAGTTAGTATACTTCGGTTAAATACGACAAAGAATATTGTAACTTTTATTAATTTGCTAAATTTTCTACTATATCATATAATAAAAAGATTTGCCGAGTCTTTATTATCCCAATTGTATTTTAATCTTCTTTCTAGTGATCAATTTTGGTCGAGTATAAATTATTCACGGAACAATTGCTATCTATACTTTGTAATCTAAAAGGGTAACCCTTTTCTAATATTAGACCAGATGTAAGGATATTTGATGGGAGTCACCCAATATAGACTGGCCTAGATAGACAAGACAGCCGGGACTGATGACTTGAAAGTGTTTACCGAGACACGGAATGCATTTTCACCGTTAAAGCAAGCATTAATTAAGATTTTACGATTTGAGACACGTAACACTGAAGTCACATCTCGGGAGATCAAACCCACTAGCATATCGGTTTTATTGTAATAAAAATATTAATAATTAAATATAGAATGACTGATAAACATACAATTTTGTATAACATCTTTGAACTCGCCACATTAAATATTAAATTAATTTTTATAATATTTTCTCCTAATCTATTGCGATTGCGTTAATTCTGTAGTTTATTTGAATAATGATCAAGTGCAAAACAATAACAAAATATCATTCTATGTAGTATGTATATAGTTTCATCATCAAAAAATATATGTTAATTACATATATTTTTTTATTTGATTTGACATGCAAAAAAAAAATTAGTAAAGGAATTCTTGGAATCGTTTTTAGCGCCACCTATCGGTTCCAATTATTAATCTAAACCATTCTCATATTCATCAGAACAGCTACAAAAAATCATCAAAATTTTCTTAAACGGCTTTAAAATCGGTCCGATTTTGATGATTTTCAATTACAAACACGAACAGAAGATTTACATAGATATATAAAGATTGATATAATCATTCGTACTTGCTTTTATTTTATGTACAATCGATTATGTCATATGTTAGTTATTTTCCCCGGTGTATTATTGACACAGTGTTTCAGTAATTAGTGGGCCCGCCCGTCCTCGTTCTAAATCACCACCTTGACCTCGTTCTGTTACTTTACGATGTACTATCCAGTTTTATACTTTTCTTTTTGAATGCATCCCATAAAATAGCAGGTGGAAGTTATACGCGGATCATTATAATGTATGTTTTAATTTTGAACGTTATTGTTTATAATTAATCGATTCATTCCATTGTGATGGTGTAACCGTGTTGTTCTTGAAAGTTATCGGCATACCGGTATAAACAGGCACGAATTATACGCGGCCGTGGTTTACTGCCAAATGCATTACCAATAACGACGTGAGCTTGTAAGCTCCATATGTTCATAATATCGTACAGTTTGATTAAATTGAAGGTGTCGACGAACGATATTAGTTAGTCACTAAAGTGTGCCGACGATATCAATCTGCCGATGGTATTTTCGCTTCCTTTTAACTGTCAACTGGACAATAGATATTTTTTTTGAAAGAGATGTATACATATTAAACCTAAACTAAACTAAAATTTTCTTCTGCACATATAGGGGTGTAAAAATTGGCATAACTTAAATATTACATAAATAAAAAATACATAGATTGTGAATGTGTGTTATTATAATATAAATGAAACCCTCGGATTTAGATAATAGGGGGATTGGTCCATTTAAATATAAATATATATTATATTATCTTTTAGTCGTATTTTACGACACTCACAAGCAAGAAAGGGGTGTTGAATTGTATTCTTACTCCGTCACCACACGAAAACTTTCTGACATAGGACATAGGGCTTAACAAGTAAGAGGCGATGAGTGAGGCGAGAGTAAAGAATATTATCGTACAAGAAAATGCATAAGTATGCAATAAGTAGACACAAATTCAAGAAATGTCCGGGTACAGAAGGTAGGTGCGACTTATAGTCTACAACTATGACTTATAGTCAAGATATCTTGAAACTGAATTTCATTAAATATTGTGAAAAAGATTAGTAGTTAATTAATATATTTAGTAACCTGAATGTCTTCAGTAATATTAATTGAATGTGTCGTGACTATGACTAAGCCACACTTGTATAAGTATAAATAAGACATATGCACATATTTTGGAATAGAAATGCTCGTAAAATTAGTGTGGCCCCCATTAATTATGCAACACGTTAGACATATTTCGGTCGCCATCCAAAATAATTTTCTGTATTCGCTTACGACATGATAGATTTAACCATTCTCGCTTTAATGTAGAAATTTATATATTTTTTGCCGTTTGTATATTCCAACACAGTAGTTTATTGTTTGACTGTTATTGTTTTCTTTTGTATGTTGGTATGATTGATATGCAGGATAAATAAATCTGGGAAATTAATTTTGCAAGAAAAGTGCACATGGGTGAAATGCCAGCGGGTTATAAACAATAAGCACTAGATGCTAACAACAAACAAAATGTTTAAATTTTTCAGAGTGACTTAATTTCGGCTCGGATTAGTAATTTAGAAATGGATACCTACGACAGAAAACGTTAATTAATAAATTTAGGTCGTCTATTGCGTTTTTGTATGTGCGATACAGCTTTGGCTATGTCAAGAACGTGAGAATTGTTTAGCCAAAGACAGCTTGAAACATATTTTTACCAGAAAATGTATGCAAATATTTGTTTCTATAAAGAAATGCCAAATCGTCCATACAGGCAAGAGATTTTGCTTCTTGTAGGTACATGTGTAGTTTGCATTATATTATTGATAAATCATTATATTTTGCTTTAATAACGGCACATAGTATAAAATTAAGCCAAACAATGTCGAGTAAACGACAGAATCGGTGTATCGTAGACGAGTCTCGCGTTTGATTACATTGATCTTATAAACGTGGATTTTAATTTCTAGACTTATACTTGGCAGCATGAAATGGACAACACAAAAAAAAAAATTAAGTCGCTATAATTTTACGTGTTAAGCTCACTGATAATGATATTGCAGTCAAGGAAGTCGTTTCAGTGTTTCACACATTAGGCGAAAAGGAGGTCGGGCTAGGCTTTAGGTTGTCTATACAAAAGGTTTTTAATCTGGTTATTATCGAAGTCAAGCTATCGCATTCGTAGTCCCACTCACTTGGTGGAGGTAATACAAATGATGGCTCCCTCTACCGCATTTTTGTCATCCCGAACGGTTTGGATAGGATGTGGCTGGACCATATCATGTGGAAAAACTATATCATCTGCTTTCACTCTGTCGTCACGGACTTTTCGAAGTTATGTGTCGATTAAGCAGTAGATCGGTAGTTATTTCTTGTTTTAATAGTGAAACAAGCATCGTAAGCCATGAAAAAAAAACTACATCTAAGACTTCGATAAAAATGTTCTCAAACCCTACATGAGAGAACATTTTTATCCGTGTCTTCGACAGAGCGCGCTCATACATGGGTAGATACTGCTTGTCACAAAAATCAAAAATAATAATAGTGGATAAGCGTTTCTTTTTTTGGTGGGTCCGCACACACGCCGTCAATTCCGTCCGGGGTGATGAAACGCGGCGCGCGACAACATAACCCACCGTTTTACCTGCTCTTCGCCATTGGGCCGGCCACTGGTGGCGAGTGCTTGACGACCGTGACCAGCCCGGCAGAATAGTGGACAAACCTAGCCAGTAATCTCAGATAACACCGATTTCCTAATATTATTATTTGTTTGCGTTATTCGCACGGTGAGGTTATGAGATGGTTCAGCTAAAAAGATTGAGATTTAAATAAAATAATTTAGTAAACAACAGACATTTAGTGCATAATAATAAGACCAGAAGTATCTGAAATATGTGAAAAAGATGAAACTAGAAGGAAAATTGAATTATTCTTTTTAGATTAAAGGATTTTTTTTTAAATAAAATTAACAAAGCGCGACGATCCGACCCTTATACAAAAAAATACTGCGTACAACGGTACGCAGTATTTTTTGCTGGATAATACAGACAAGGCAATAAAGAGACCTTCATACTAAATATAATAATAGAGATATTTATGATTTATAAATTAGACAGAACTAAGCTTTATAAAAGAAATAAAGACGCTTATAATGAATGATATTATCACGATACGACGCACTGGTTTGTGAACGGAGGCGTCTTGTCGGTTTCATAAGACAAATCCGTTAAATTAATGTTCTACTTGGCATCCAACATTAAACATTTCCAAATATATTCTAAAATAAAAAGCGTCTCGGTCGGTACTATTTGATACGTTTCTATTTGGATTAGTTTATCCGGTCGGTATCGGATACGCGGCCAACAGGTACACGTTTTTCTCCTATGAATTAAAGCTTTTCGAGGACCGTAAATAAGTATGTTTTTTTTTTGCAAACGGTGGCAAACGAGCAAACAGCACACCTGATGGTAAGTGTTGCTGCCGCTCATGGACTTTTACAAGGCCGTTTCCTACCGCGAAGAAAGCGAAGGGAGTGTGAATGCGTGCATTGAGGCTCGGTGATACCAAGGGCACCACCAAAACCCTCCACACGCAATCACCCTCAGAAAGTTGGGCTTCCGGCTCTCTCGCTCACCGAACGAAGCGCAGTAACAAATTGCTACTACTCAGACGTCGATTTTCTGCGAGAGCATGGTACTGCCCCGGACGGACCGGCCCGCGGCTGTAGACAGATAACTGTCGACAGTGTGGTCCTACCACTCCTAATGTATGTAGTATGTAGTTAATATAGAATAATTTCAAATAATATGACCTAAAAGCCCTTTTATATTATTTCTAAAAGATTTGTTTCAGAGTCAGGGTGTGAATTTTGTTAACTTTTCATTTGCGTGATGTATTCTTTAATTTTATCGAGCTTTCCATTAGGAGATATATATTTTCCTAATTAAATAAAATGAGAAGTAAGTAATTGAGATATTACAAAGTTGGTTGGCATGTTGCCATGAATGTATGCCATTTATGAATAAAACTCAATTTCAGGCCTATTTGCGCGTAGTGTAGGTTTTGAGCTGATATAGCTAGTTGAAATAGACCATCAACTTCACATAGCACAGATTAGTTCCGAGGTGTTAGTCCGCAAAATCTCTGTGATGTATAGATGCACCAATTTCTTAATCTATAATTTTGGGTTATTTTGACCTTTTGCGCATGTAGGCCGAGATCATTTCGCAAAATTCGCTGCAATGATGAATGAAGGAGAGTCCCAATTTTTGCGCACGGCATGAAATCGATCGATTCAAAATATTGAACAAGTGCACTTACTATTGCAATAAGCTCAACCGCTCCGCACGTTTTTTGGTCCCACAATTATTGAGACTTCATGCAAAGAAATTTGAACTTAAACATTTTTACGAACTTATAAATTGACCCATTGGACAATTTTGACGACTGAATATTGCTATTAATATTCCTAAAATTGCGGCTATACCTCCACGCTGTGCTGCTGTATTCTGGAGGGCCAGATGCGATCATGAGGGTCTCACCACATCCACCGGGACCACCAATGAAAAAAAAAAAAATGCTTGAGAAACATAATCACATCAAAATAAATGTCTACTGACGTCAAGAGATGAGGTGAATATACTTAAAAAAGAGCATTTTTTTACCGACCGGCTGCCTAGTGTCAACACTCTTAGGGAAAGCAGCCGTTGAGTAGTAAGGTGGAAGTCGCCCAGATCGGTGTATTATACCTATGAGATATATTACAGTTGGTAACAGTACCCTTACTGACTTCAGTAACTACTGTAACTACATTGACGAATAAATAACAGACATAAAAAAGAAAACCATTAATGGAAATATTGTTCAAGTAGTAATATTGTGTGAGTACAGTAGGCACAATTGTTGAAAGATTTAATTATCTTAAAGTTATTTTATAAGTACTTGGATAGAACTATAATCCGGAGAATATATGTATTTAATTATTTTTCTCTCCATAAAAATTACCAATGTTAATATAGTAACTATTACTGAAATTATCTCGGTTCTGAAATTCACTTACACGATTCAGCAGATATATCACATACACATTTAGGCCCATATATATACATGGCTCATATTAATATTTTGAAATTATTTGATTTATTACAATGAGGTTGTATATATAGATATATTTGAATATGAGGATACTTCATTTATCCTTATAATTTATAAGTATTGTTAAACGTTCGCCGAAACGTAATTGACGTCAATGTTTTAAAATGCAAGTGAAAAGATGTTCAGTGAATCAGTACATTAGAATTTAGTTCCACGTTTATTGATTTCGTGTCTACTTTTAAGATATTGTTGCATACTATTTTGCTATATAAGAGTTATTGTAAGGATGTTATGTAAATCTGTTAAGTTGTAGAAATTCAGCTCAGTAATTTTGCATAATTCGTAAACCAATTAACAGGCGGTAAAAATTCTAAAGCAGAATATGCTACTTTTTTATTACTTTTGGTAGCAGCTCACCTAATAGTAAGTGGTAACTGCCGTTTATGGATCTCGGCAATCCTAGGGACATAGGTCGCTGCCTACGGTAAAGCGAGGCTTGCGCCCCTGAATCTCTCACATAGAACGACTTACACCGACTTGTTACTACTACAGACGTCGATTTTCTGCAAATGTAGTACTACCGCGGACGAGCCAGCTGATTTATTTACACACGGAAAACTTAATAGCCTGGCTCTTTCACTAGAAGATACTTCGTTCTCTCAATGATTTTGACAACGATGTTTTTATCAATTATCTTCAATGTATAGATTTGGTTTCTTTACTGTATTATTATAAATAGGTATATATTAGTTTCTTATTTCCGAAGTTGCCTTTTTTATAGAAAATCAAGCCATTTAATGAAAGTTAATAGTTCCCAGCCTTACTCAAGTGATTTGGTAGACCAATCTTTTTCCCATCGTGGATGAACCCTATAGCTAATTGTGTAAGCGCTGAAGAGTAACCCTCTTACAACAATAGTAACAACTATCAATCGATTAGGTTGAAGTATATCCAGAATGTAAGAGCAAACGTAAAAATTTAATATCTCGTAATTCATTCGTTTGTCTTCCTTTTTTAGTGGAAATCTAATTATGTGATTTGGCCTTCTCGTCTGCAAATTAGGTACGTTACTTAATTGTACCAGCACGTGCTCACAGGAAATGCCGGGTTTGTTTAGTTTGCAGATTATTTCTGTCCTTACGTTGTCATCTGGGCACGTCATCCTGCGAGGCAGTGCCGGCTGAGTGCATTTGGCATTTGCTCTTATGAATTTCACAATGTCTCTTTCTGTATTCGATCGCAGATGTATAATAGTATTAAGTGTTCCACTTTAGTCATTTCTATTCCACATTTCTGATAACCGATATTAACTAGAAACTGTTGTATAGATTTGGAAAAAAAATTAACGTAATTATAGTTATACATTGGAATCAATTAATCTTATTGTTTACTAGCTTTTGCCCGCGGCTTCGCCCGCGTAAAAGTTGGCTTGCATATTTCTTAATTTAAGAAATACTCTATCTATGTGTCAATTTTCATCCAAATCTGGTCAACAGTTTACTCGTGATTGAGTAACAAACGTCCAAATATCTTCACAAAGTTTTATATTTGAATATTACTTCCACCCTTGTAGTTCAAATTCACGTAGAAAAACGATGATAAATATGGTCATCCTTAATTGCTGATAATACATTGTCCATGATAGGTTTCCATTGGTGAAAAAAAAATAATATCGATCAAACTCCCGTAGTTTCAATCACGTAGACCCCATTCCCATGCGAATGCCGAGATAAAAATTGCCTATGTTACTCGCTGATATTATAAGTTTACATGGGTGAAAAAATTATACTAATCAAATCCTATACAAATATCCGAGATTACGATATTTTCGATTATGAGGTATCTATCAACAACAACAACCATGCGAACGAAACAACCGAAACCAATAACCAACTGACATGTAATTTTTAGAACTCCAACTAACGACAACGTGGGCATAATAATTCGAGAGGGTCATCAATCCACGGAAAGTCTTAACACCGCGATTCAGAAAAATGACGTCATTGCAGAACGCCATCTATGGGCAAATAGGTAAAACGTCTGCACAATGAAAGTTATGCTAGGGTCATTTTGCGTTTTAGTAATTTTATATTATCTCCGAAACTGTATGACCAATTGATATACTGTAAATGGCAAATCTTATCTGTATGATGTTCCTGTGATACTGAAATAATTTATTGTCATAAGAATTAATATTTTGTTGCTCAAATAATCAACCAAACGTAACAATGCCGAAAAAAAAATTTTTTAATGCAATAATAGAAGTATAAAAGATAAAATATAAAAGATAGAGATATGGTATCGCTGACTTTTTTGTAGAAATAATTAAGATGAACCAGGTAGCCATACATTCTTTTTAATTTTAAGCAACTGTTTAGGCAGCGCACGCAAATAATTCTGTTTTACGAGGTATTTTTTTCCGACTTGCCAGACAAAAGTTGTGATAGCTCGGTTAATATACATGTTATAGAAACAATTTATAGCCTATAGCACTCAGGAATAATGTAGCTTTCTGCCAGTTAAAATAAAATTAGAATTAGATTATGAGTTCCAGAGATTACCCCCTGCATACAAACTTACAAATTTTACCTCTTTATAATATTAGTATAGATATAGTACTTACAAGAGGCTATTTATTAGTTAGAAATTTATGAATTATAATGACCTTAATAGTCTTGAAATGGAACTATTTTTATGCTATAATTATTCTGTAGTAAGGCTTTAAAGTTCCTTTAACTAGGGTAGTAGTTTCTTTAACTAGGGTATTTAAGAAAATGTTATGTTATGATAGGGATTATGTTCCTTTGAAAACAAAAGTTTTAAATGTTAAACTATACAAATAGTAATGTTCTGTCTTCGAAAGACGGCCTGGTGCCACATTATTCCGCCGTATAGTCCAATATAAATAATAATTAAACGCTCATTCCGAGAGGAACCGCTAGATTTCTGATTATCTCAGTTAATCTACGATTACTGAACTGAGTTTTAGTAGGTTGGATGCCAAGTAGTAATAAACAAATGGAAACATGTAAAAAATAAATAAAGTCTGGATACAAATTCTCGTAAAACAGCATTTTTAGACGCGTCGTGCCAACTCGTGACAATCTGTCTATGAAATTATTTCATAAAGCTTTGATCGACAGACAAAGGCTAATAAGTTTTTACAAAGTAGGTGTGCGATAAGTAACGTCACTTATCAATAATAAGGCCAACTTGAAAAAAGTATGACTATTCAGTCAAATTTATCACCTATCGTGGAGGCGTGAGAAACTTTTTTTTATATATATAATCTGGGACTATATTTCTAGTATGTTGACGGGTTAAGAATGCAATGTGTAATCACCCTTTACTTTCCTGTGGGAGTCGCAAAAAACTGATCAAAGCATTAGCGGGGCCAACTAACAATACTAACCGCGATCGCCAACCCGTCTGTCAAGCATCGCTATTATGACATTAACTATCTTTCGCGGCTAAACTATTTAATAGTAGACGATAGAAGGTAGGACGAAGTGATAGTCTTTTTTTTGGGGTGGGCTATAGTCAGCGCATCCACCGTCCGACTCCGTCCGGGGCGACGCGCGGCCTCATAATCCACCCGTAACACGTCGCCTTCGTCGTTGGGTTGACTACCGGTGCCGAGTTTCGTCCGTTCCGTCCCGTCACAATACCCTGAGGGGGTACCTCTCCTCTGAAGTAATAGGCTGAGAAATATTGTCATTTACCACTAAAGCGGTATATTGTGAAGGAGCTTATGTTAAGTGACTGTATGTATGTAGATGTGCCGTAGTCTTAATGTCAATGTCATGTTGATACTGTTTTATTCCTTAAGCAGTTGCAGGCTGTTGTTATTTAAAGAAAAAGTAATGAAAGACGCATATTTCAATGATTTGGCTGTTTATTTTCTATATCAGTTTTAAAGTAAACTATATAGTAGGCTAAATTATAAGTTCTAGTCTATAAAAAGTTATCGTGAACATCGAACGGGTTAGATGTACTTTTCGATTGGACATGCATGCGGTTGGAACTCGTTAGTCAAAATTCCAACTTAGGTCTAGAAACGCACATTAGTTAGGCCGGTGGTTGCGTTCCTTGGTACACCGCCAGAATTACAGATCCTTTTGGCTTCTCAATACGCTGGTCGTAGCTCGCCGTCGGCTAAAATAATGTTAGTTCAGAGATTAACGAACTTCAGCCGCCTGACCTATAAATCTGGTGCAGGTAAAAGTATAGATACTTGTATCTCACTCATATCATCAACTCAGGACTTTCTCTGCATTGTTTGTATTTTCCCGTCTATTTATAACTTTAAATTAACTTAAATGTCTTCAGGGGCGCGCTTCGGTAAAACATCGTTTCTCGGCAAAATCGAACTACAATCCTATTTAACTGGCATGGATGTCTTTGTCTTTCTAATAGGCCCAAGACCCTGCTTCTTTGACAGTCCTGCGTTCAGTGACTTACACTTGATATACTCGATTGAGAACAATTAAGGTATATGATTTGTTCTAAAAGTATGTAAAGCGGTACATATACTCTGGTATCCTATGTCTATACCAATAAATAAAATTGGAGTGTCGGTTTGTAATGTCAAAATAATGGGCTTTTTTCATACTCACACGGTTATTTCCACTATACATATGCCTAAAATACACTTTATATTTTTTGTGTCTGTCTGTTTGTTCCGGGTAATCTTCAAAACGGCTGGCCCGATTTAAAAAATTCTTTCACCAAGGGAAAGCTATAATATCAGGGAGTAACCTGGGCTATATTTTATCCCGGTATTCCCACGGGAACGGGAACTACGCAGGAAAGACGACTGAAACCGAAGCGAAATGAGGGCGGGTTGCTAGTACATATTATAATCAATATCAAAGCCTAATTTTATCTAAATAGCTTCATCTGTTTAATTGCATATAGAAATATACTTTTGCATTATTAATCATCGCAGACTGCATTGGCAGCACATAAAATGTTTAAAGCATATGAAATTGAGTGTAAAATAAACTTGCTGTTCTGAAAGTATATTACGTAAATGCAGATTATTTCGAGAAGAATCGATAAGAATCATAAAAAATTGTATCTTGCTCGATTGTGTTCTATGTCCTCGGTACGAATGAAGACTGGAAACGTGGTTTTCTTCCGTTAACTGTATCACATTTAAAAACATAATTATTGTTTTCTTTGGGGTTCACTCGTGTGGACGGCTGGAGCGTAGGCGGGTCGTAGCAGGCGATGCTGTCAAACTTGTTTACGAATTTTTTGTCTATTTGTGTGCTCACCAATTACTGTACTGCGCTCTGACAATCGTATTCAAGCGCCAGGGAAACGTTTTAACTTTTGCCAACGCATCTAGTGGTCTCTTTTAATAACTATTTGTAGTGTAATCTTTTAAGCATTTCTATTCTTTTATGTTGATATGTTGATCTATTAGCCTAAATTATGAAACACAAAATTATTTTAGTAATTCTAGTAATATTGCCTATTTCGGTACATGATATCATGTTTTATTATAACTAGTGAACTCCTAGTTTCGGCTTCTGCCCAATAAATCACACTCGGTGCAATACTGTTTCTGTGAAAGTGAAACAGAAATTTTGGCCAAAGCAGAATGGTTCTAGAACTAATTGGCCTAATTTTGATCGTTCAGTTAGTCATAATTAAAATCTACTTTATAGCTCATCATCATCATCATCGCAGCCCACATACGTCCCACAGTTGGGCTCGGGCCTCCTCCACAATGGGAAGGAATTTGACCTACTATATCAAGCTGATCAGACATGTTAGTATATAATATCTAAAACGGCAAAAACACTCACGTGCTGAGATCGATTACGTCAACCCGGGTTTCGAGCATGTCCGATGCTCATCATCAGGGCGAGTGCGCAGCGGCGTCTGCGAGGCCCCGGCGTGCACTGCGCGATGCATATCGAGCAGCGCGCGACCGACGTCCCCCCCTCGGGGAGGACGTCGGTCTTTCCTCACGCGGTCGGCCTCTCGGCGGGTGACGGACTAATCCCCGGTCACGTCACCCGCGGCCTCGGCTAGGGCGGCATGAGGCGCAGATAGTTGCGCCTGCGCCGCCCCAGTCGCCGGCGGCGGATCTCCTCATCGAGGCTGCGCTCCTCGCGCAGGCGATCCGCCGCCTCCTTCCGCGAGATCACCGTCTCGCAGAAGGCTGCGACCGCGTCCCAATTCCCGACGCTGTCGACCATCGCCCTAGCGATAGCCGGCAGCGTCAGGTCCGTACCGATGATTGCGACGAGTTCACAGCGCTGCACTGCCCTAGCCCCGCAGGCCTCGAGCGTATGGCGCGCCGTGTCCTCGTCGCAATCGCAGTGGTGGCAGGACGGTGTACTCTCCCTCCTAACGACCTTGTGCAGGTATTTGGCGAAGCTCCCGTGCCCCGTCAAAACCTGCACCAGTCGGAAGGAGAGCACCCCGTGCCGCCTTTCCAACCACTGCATCAGCACCGGCCGGAAGGCCTTCACGGTTCGCACCCCGAACCGAGGCCTCTCCAGCTGGACTGCCCAATGGGCAATGACGTCTCGGCGGGCGTCGACGCGCCAGGCGGTGAGCTCCCTTAACGAGACCACATCGCCCTCCGCTCGCACCCCCGTCACCCGCCGATAGTCCGGCGAGCATCTCCTCCTCCAGGTCCCACGGGGGAGTCCCGGCCAACAGGCACGCTGCCTCCGTTGCCACCGTGCGGTATCCGCGGATGGCCCTGACCGCCATGACCCTCTGTGGTCGCCATAGAAGGGCCCTAAGTCGGGCGGTCATGGACCCTGCCCACACCGGTGCGCCGTACAGGGCCATCGACCGGATGACCCCCGCGTACAGCCATCGGCACGCAGCGCTCGGTCCGGCCACGTTCGGCATAAGCCACGATAGGGCGGACGCCGCACCGACGAGCCGTGGAGCGAGCCTGCGGAAATGCTCCCGGAACCACCATCGCCCGTCGAGCACCAGGCCCAAGTACCTCATATGGGCCCGGATGCTGATGTCGACCGAGTGGACGGTGATCGAGACGCCGATGGGAGGGCTCATATGGCGCCCATGGAACATGAGGGCCTCCGTCTTGTCCAGGGCGACCCTCAACCCCAGCGCCTCGATCCGCCTGACGACCTCCTCGGTACCAGAGGTCGCCAGGCTTACCGCCTCTTCTAGCGTCCCACCGCGGGCTGTGACGAGCGTGTCGTCGGCGTAACAAATCACGCCCAGCCCGGGCGGGAGGCTCCCCCTCAACGCCCAGTCGTAACCGATGTTCCACAGGGTGGGTCCGAGGACCGACCCCTGTGGGACACCGCACGTCATGAACTAATTATAATCTAACAGTGATTTATGATATTTTTTCACTTGTATACTAATATTGTAAACAGGTGAAGCTTTTAAGTCAGGTGTAGGGCAATCTCAGGAACTACTGATGTGATTTAAAAAAAAAACAATAGGAATAAACTATATTATGAGTGCTTTAGGATGATTTTTAACCCCCGACGCAAAAAGAGGGGTGTTATAAGTTTGACGTCGATGTCTGTGTTTCTGTGTGTCTGTCTGTCTCAAACGGTTGGACCGATTGCGCTGCGCTTTTTTTTTCATTTGAAAGATAGTTTTCTTGCGGTGGTACTTAGCTATGTTTATTTAATATCGGTCCAGCAGTGTAAGAGCTGATACTCTTATGGTTACTCAATTAAGTGTTTCACGCGCGCCAGTATAATCATTAAATGGCAATTAATTGATAATTCTTGTTGAAGACAAAGTAATACTTTTTTTATATATTAGTTTGTGTTGGGGGTAATCAAAAATCAATAGCTTCACCTCTTCTTTTGCGGGACTAAAGATTATGTACTGAAATGTGTTTATCTTATATCTCTAAAATCCCCTTTGGCGATTAGCATGAAAGCATAAAAAATAAATTATTTACCCAGTAAATACTTGAGAATCGGTGTAAACTACCGCATTCGGTGTAAATAAATGCAATATTTAGTTTGCCTGAACGTGCATTCGAACCCAGACCCTACCCTATAGCAGTAGCATACTTCTGAAACTAACCCAACAATTGAGCTGAGAATTGTTTATTTTTGTATAAATACGTTTCATGCAGTATTAATTGATTATCCATCCGACGTCCTCGTCACGTCCTCGACGAAGAGGACGACAATATCACACTCGCTCAACAAAGAGCCTACACGGCCCGCGAGGCCTTAACAAATAAATATCCGCGGTTCCGCCCTCGCCGTCGAGGTGCGAAACCGCGCCGCGCAAAAGTCACTACTAAAAACGTGGGCACGCCCACTTTGCCTCCAGCGACGCCCCAAGCCGAGGTCCGTTCCCCACAGGGGGAGCCCTTGGGCGATGTCGCTTAGCATACTTTTCTCCGGGTTGAGAGCCCTCAGCGCTCACCCATAGTCCGCGTCAAGCTGTCAAGGCCATCTGCGGCCAACAGCTGTACACACAAAAAAAAAAAAAAAATTAATTGATTATTTAAGCAGTAACAGCGCGTAAGCTAAGACTACCCGTTATCTGTATGGTGCTGTCACCAGACCAGGAATGCAATGTGTCACTATCCTTTACTGTAGCAGTCGTAAAAACTGACTAAGAGGCACTATAGGAATGAGTAGTGTTATCGTTCTGGAAAATTTATAACAGTTGCGATATCCATCGCGACTGCATAGGTGTGGATTTTTGTCTATTTTACTTTGGTTAATGTAACTGATAATCCTCCATAGGCATGTAAAGAAGCTTTGTAACCACACATTATTATTATTTTTTTGTAGTAGGCAATGGTTTGGACACACTCTGCCCAATCTCTCAGGGGCGACGCACGAGCAGTGTGTGGTCTCATAAACTACAGTATCCCTTCCCCATCGCCATTGGACTGGCCACTGGTATTGGGGAAAATCGGTTCCCTGATCTCGACGACCAGCACATTCTTGTACCTGCCATTTGCCTAAGGAATACATACTTACTAGGTTACTTTTAAAAAAGCTTATTCACGACTGTGTATACGTAAACAAAAGAATATTGAAATTAATCAATTTCCAATTTATAAATCTATATAGTTATTATTTATTTTTTTAATTTAAGAAATCGCCTTTTGATGAGAGTATAAAAGAGGCTACGTGTGGAGAAGCCTGTCTATTGTATGTCGATAGATTAAGGCGACAAAGCGCCATTACTAATTGCTAAAATTATATTTTTTCAGGTAATTAACCTTCACGTTCCTTCTTTCTATACACGTCTAAATGCTTGGCACAACACAATATTGTGGTAAGTCTGGAACCCACGTTATGTAACTAGTGCATTCTGAAATGACATCCGCGTACTTTCGTATTATTTTTTATTCTTCATTCATCTAGAGCCCATTGTTATCATTGTTGAGTGAACTTACCTCTCAAGTTTACGTTACTCTTGCTATTAAAGTTAATGATTTACTGACAGTGAATCAAACGAAGACTTAAGTTAAACTTTTTCTAGAAAATTTGTAAGAACATACGTAAAGCAACGTTATTTCATACTAGCAACCCGCCCTCGCTTCGCTTCGGTTATAGGTTATAGTCGTCTTACCCGCGTAGTTCCCGTTCCCGTGGGAATACCGGGATAAAATATAGCCTAGTTTACGCCCTGATATTATAGCTTTCCATTGGTGAAAGAATTTTTGAAATCGGTCCAGCCGTTTTGAAGATTACCTGGAACAAACAGACAGACAGACAAAATTTTTTTAATTGCTATTTTAGGCATAGGTGTCGTGCAAATAACCGTGTGAGCATGAAAAAAGCCTATTATTTTGACATTACAAACAGACACTCCAATTTTATTTATTGGTATAGATTACTACACTTTAGCAGTTCTCATCATTTAAGACAACAACATGACATTTATTAGGTTCCCATCAATACTACAAGCATTTATTGTTTCCGAAATATGTTTCGGATATTCCGTTCATAATGGCGTATATCTGTGCGCCCACATAATTATTACGCCTATGTACACGTACGCGTTCACATTTCCCGACAATGCGCTGTTATACTGAGAAGTAATAATACCAGACGAAAGTATCAAACTGAACAGTATCCGTGTATATCTGAAAATTTATAAATTCCATACATTATTATATGGACATTTTTATAAAAATGCACAAGGGCGTTTTCAGGCCTGTCCCTCTAAAACATTACCTTTTTAAACAATTAATTCTATTTGAAACTAGCACAAAATTTTACATTAGGTTTATTGTACATTTAAGTAATATTTTATAATATTATTTAAGCCAATTATAGTATAATTTTTCGATTAAAAAATAATATAACAACAGATTGCTATCATTTTATCGTGTCCCTTTGTAGTCAGACGATATTTCAACACTGAATCAGGGCTGGTGAGTAATCCTGTAAAGTTTGGTGACGATCGGAGCACTCCTCTTTTTGAATTTATTGTTTAAATAAAATAAAGCAAAATCTAGCCCGGCGAAGCGGGCTGGGTACGCTAGTATTAAGATAAAAAGATTAAAAATATTTCGTTTCGTATAGAGCTTGTAACTGTACTTGATAAAGTAATTATACGATGTTTTAATTGTTATTAACTATTAGTTAAAAAAAAGGTTCGAATTCGGCATACACGAGAGATACCGTTTCCGGCCGTACTTTCATTCCTCTGGGAAAATTTGGTCCTATTGTTGAAGGCGCTGAATTTATGTGGAAGGAGTAGGTATATTCTTCAATCCGAAATAACCGAGATTCGACGAATCTTCCAAAATCCATGATATAAATTTAGAATATTAACAAAATAATTGGATCTATGGGTATATAATGTCAAAATTGTTTCTTTTGAGATCTAATGTGTCTTGTTTTACGATTAATACTTCTTGATGCCTTAAATTGCCAGTGACTAATTTACGTGACAGCTGTACAAGTGATTTTTCAAGGGAGCGCCAGGTTTTCTTCGAGAATAATATAATATTCTAATTCACGTAATGATTTGTTGACAATGTTAAATATATCTTAGTAATATACTTACTTATTTTCTTTCTAAAATATATCTTAGTGATAAATACCAACCCGTCTGATCAGCGTAGTCAATTTACCTCCCATTGTGGAGGAGGCCAGTAGTGGGATATATATGAGTTGTGATGATGATGAATATATAATTCCAGGCTCCTCGGTTGTAAATTATATTCTTTCTTTATTGTGATAACATAAAAGGCACAATATTCTTTTCTAGTTAAATAAGATTCTAGTTAAATATTGGTACTAAAATATGCTCTCTAAACATCAGCTTCATAAAAAGACTTGCGCGCTATGGTTCTGCTCGGTATTTCTCTACGTGATACAATTCAGAATAAGTAAGCCCGTAGAAGAAAGAGCAACCAACGTAGTCCGAAGACTTGAAATGACAATGGACTGGCCACACCATTCGTCGAACTGACAATCGTTGGAGAAAAGGAGTTCAAGAGTGGTAGGACCACACTGTCGACAGTTATCTGTCTACAGCCGCGGGCCGGTCCGTCCGGGGCAGTACCACACTCTCGCAGATAATCGACGTCTGAGTAGTAGCAATTAGTTGCTGCGCTTCGTTCGGTGAGCGAGGGAGCCGGCAGCCCAGCTTTCTGAGGGTGTTTGCGTGTGGAGGGTTTTGGTGGTGCCCTTGGTGTCACCGAGCCTCAATGCACTCATTCACACTCCCTTCACTTTCTTCGCGGTAGGCAGCGGCCTTGTAAAGGTCCATGAGCGGCGGCAACACTTGCCATCAGGTGTACTGTTTGCTCGTTTGCCACCGTTTACAATAAAAAAAAAAAAGGTTCTCAAGTGGCAACCACGAATCAGATAACGCAGCGGTTGGTGGTCGTCTACAGGTTGATGGAATGATGGATGGATTGATAAATTTGATGGTTTTGGACAAATGTCCAATTGATACAAGGTTCTTTTTTTTTTTTTTTTTAAATACTTCATTAGTAAACTATAATATCTATAAGTCATACAGAACGTACATACTATAGAGGATTTCTTCACCGTAGGTGTTTTAAATCTAATTTAAGACAGGCTTGTAGTGAGGAATAAATCCTGTCGTCGCTAAGGATTTTACCAATAATTTCCAGGCACAAATCTCACCTTGTTCTGAAAATAATGTTCTGTGGGTCGCACAATAATAATTTAGTACTTCTTTGGAATCGATCTCACGATATTCAATGGTACAGAGATGGAGTATCTCTGTAAGCTATTATTCCATCCATGCATGATATTTGTCAGCAGACTGAAAAATTAAAAAGAATTTTGGAATCCGGTTGTTAATTTTCGAAATTAATTTGAACAAATAAACAATCATTTTATACAATTGTAATTTATAGAACGGAGTCTCACAGGAAGCCATTATAATAATGTATTAATGGATTTCTCAGGGTCTTAGCTGTACATACTATTTTTGAACAGAAGCAAATTATAAACGGAACATGAAATTTCACAATAAAAGTTGTGGTAATGCAAGGCATCGACGTTATTATACTTTTGAGATATTTCTCACGTGCAAAAAGCACGTGATAGAAATATATTACTTTAATTTTTTTTAGCAACTATCATCAGATTATACCTACCAAGCTAAACGAATTGTGAGCGCTAGATTTATCCATCTCGTCGTTAAGCGCATTCGCTTCACCCACGCTTGCACATTGGCCAAACCGACCGTTTTTACTTTGTTAATCATTATTAAAGAGTAAATACTCTTTTATTCAATTCCTTGGCGTAGAAACAAGTTCGCTTTAGAAATAACATATAAGAACGTTATTTTATATTAAATTTATGACGTACGTTATTACGATAATGCCGCAAACCGCTGTCTCGTCATAGGCAATTTAACATTAGCAATAATTCTATTCGTGTGGTGATGGATTAAGAATATACTGAGGCATTTCCTTACCGGTCCGCGAAAGTTATGAAATCCGACTGAGGTATCACCAGGAGAATGGGTAGCAGCACTCTCTTAAGGAATTACTATTGCTAGTTGTGGACATCAATAACCCGCCTAGTATAGTGATTATAGCAATATATCCCCTAGAATAATACCTTATAGTAATATGTTGCATAGTAGATTTCGATAGGGTGACGGATCGAGGGAATCCTTGTATACATAGATTCACGCCTCTTTCCCATAGGGGTAGGCAGAGACCACTGCCCTCCACTTGATACTATCGTGACATACCACTTTCGCCGCCTCCATATTCATAAATCTCCTCATGCATGTTCTTCAGTTTAGGGTACTTTTAACCTGGCCTTTCTTAAGAACGTCCCCGATTTGATCGTGAAACGTCCGCCTTGGTCTTCCCCCTTTCAACACTTCCGTTCACATTCGCCCTATAAATTCTCTTTGTTAATCTCCTTTCATTCATTATCTATACATCCTTGCTTTCGTATAAAATACAGAATAACAGTTAGACACTGGTTAGAGGAAATCTAGATTTTAAAAATATCGACGATGAAACCAATCTTCAAAATTTCTATGATATAGACTTTTGTAATTATTATTAAGCAAAATGTAATTATCATAATTGTTTTAGATGTATGCGATACAGAGGTAGTGTTGCATGCGTCTGTGGTTCCGTTAACGGTATTCTTTGAAGATGTTGCCGCTTTGTGCTCTCATTTATAACATTAAATTATAAAATTTTGAATTATTCGTTTGGTCAATATACCTACATCACATGCTTTATATAAAGATGTTCTGAATTGGTTCAGTTGCATGTGAATGCGACTACGAGTAGTATTTGGGTTCTCTGTCCAGAAATTAGCAAGATTAGCAATAAATCTGCAAGTTTTACGTCTGTTTGGAGGTGATAGTGTTACTCTCTTAACATGGGACTTAGGAGACGCGAGTGAATTATAAGTGTTTGTAAATCATTTCTATCCTTTGAAGCAAAAGAGTGAGATTAAACATTAATTTTTTCTTAACTCTCCATTAAATCGGGTGACGTGACCGGGGATTAGTCCGTCACCCGCTGAGAGGCCGACCGCGTGAGGAAAAACCGACGTCCTCCCCGAGGGGAGGACGTCGGTCGATGGGAGGGTACCCCAATAGGGGGTATTCCGTCGGGCCGACCACTGACGACAAGTTAACGCTGCTCCAGTGGTCGGCCCAACGACGAAGGCGACGTGGTTTTTGGGTGGGTCGCGGGAGTTGCGTGCTTAAGCCCCTCTGTCGCCCCGGACGGAGTGTTGCGGAGGCGCGCCGACCGCGACCCACCCACAAAAAAAAAAACTCCATTAAATGAAGACTACCTTAGAATTGATCAGAAACCACCGGTATTTAGCGATTAGCGGTAATCTATATTACTATTATAACGCTACCGCTAGTTTTATTTGAAAGCGGTAACCTTAAAACCTAAGAGACGAGTATTAGAGAAAAGTATTTTACACTCCCAATGAGTTTAAAATACTTTTTATATTAGATAGCTTGCTTATCGAGAGGTTAAGTTAAACAGGAGCCATTAATATTAACCATGGATTATCATCCATGCAAATTGGGGAAAATATAGTCGACCTCGAACAAAATAAGTAGAAATAACCGCCAAGCTTTAGGCGTAGTCGCCGTTGTCATAACAAATGCTGAGATAACATAAAAGATGATTGATATATATATATAATGGACATTATTAATGTTATTATTATTATATCCTGGGATAACGTGAACGTTTAAACAATATAATAATATTGTACAAATAACCCATGCAAGTGAAGCTGCTGGTATAGCTAGTAATTCATAATTATTATTTAATATTATATTTATGAACTGCTGTAGCACACATTATCAACCATTAATATCAACCTATAGGTATTGTAGTCAGTATTCTGATGAAGTGGTAGAGTCACGCTTCATTCTTCTGGAGGTCTGTGCCCATGAATGACACATATTATATGGTTTGAGAAGAAGTAAAATTCTGTCGTCAAATTACATGAGTCGTGTTCCACCGTGATACAAATCAAATCATTTATTCTGCATAAGCCCCTTAAGGGCACTTACATATTGTCAAGTTTAAACATTGTTTGAACACAATACAATAAACTACCACCGGATTGGAACGTGGCCACAAGCTGAGAAGATCCGGCAAGAAACTCAGCGGGCTGTCACTTTTTTAATCTTTTAAATATACAATGGATTTCATTAATAACGACCTCGGTTGTAACGACTTTTCGGTTATAGCGACGTCGCACTTGGGTCCCTAGAATTTAAAGCATACTTTCGTAGGAAATTCATTCGGTAATAGCGACTCCGGATATAACGCCTAATTCGGGTATACCGACTTGTTTTTATGAACTATTTGGGACAGATTCCTAGAAATTACTTGCGGATATTGCGACTGAGTCGGCAAAGGCACAAAGTCGCATTCATAAGGTTTAACTATTAAGCTTTCTTATCCTTTGTTTATATTCGCAGATGTCCAAATGCTTTGTTTGTGTGTAGGGTTTAGGGTTAGGTGTTTACATTCGCAGGTGGTCAATAGCTTTGTTTGTGTATAGCGTTACATAGCATGTGCGCGAAGTTAAAATTATGGATCAGTTACGTAGCTATTTCCAATGAGTGAACAGTGTTTCTTAAACTTGTGAAAATGGCTCCTAGACGTACATTTACTGTTTAAGAAAAACTGATTTCGGATATAGTGACCTCCGGATATAGCGACGACGTTAAAGTGGTCCCTCCGCCGTCGTTATAACCGAAATACACTGTATATAATTTTATACTTCGTACAACATATCGCACTTTTATTCCAATACTGTCATAATCCTAAATAAGTTATTTAAAGATTTATGACAAATATTAAGTAATATAAATAAGAGTATATTAGCATTTCAGGAAGAATTGTCTTTTATTTTATTAACAACTATTAATCCTATTAAAACACATTTTTTTTTATTTTAATTATTATTAATTATTGGATATAAATAATTTAAAATATTAGTGACGTACATATTTTCGAATAAAATTAAAAAGTTAAGTGAAATTAAAATATATACATTGAAGCAATGTGTAAATTCAGTGCTCAGCAAATAGATGGCATTAAGAACAGTTTTTCGTAAAATTTCGTTTAATGACGCTATTGGATTAAAGGTGCGATATAGTATCAGCTTCAGTGTGATGCCCTTCTAAATTGTATTCGTGTATAAATTTTCAAATATTAGTACAAAACAAAAAAAAAATAAAGAAAAAAGGTTGAGAGATTTCAGGTTTATACCAGACTGGAATAAGATATTTTCACTGTTGCCTAGCTATAATACGTACTGTACTATGTCTTATCATGTAGCACTACATTTTCACATACTGTCAAAGCGAATATAGCAAAAAAAGTTACATTTAATTTTACTCAGATCCATGATATGTTTCTGTAATGACGCAATAAAAATACAATATACAGTAATCCTTTACTTTAGTAAAAGATTACTGTGAAACTAGAGGTCGTGATCAAGAGTAGGACGTTGTTATAAGAATGCATTGAATTTATCTAGGACTAGTTTTAGAACTAAGAAAAAAAAATTGAAGACCACAGTAAATAAGCTTGCGACGGAAATTGGCGCCTTGTGCAACCAAGGACATAACCGCAGACAAAATAGTGGTTTATTAATGTTCTTGAAACTTCACTTCTTAGTCACGTGTACACGTGATTTGTTGTTGTATATATAGATTATTAAAATCGTCTAGAAGTTTAATGAGTATTTTCAATATAACTTCCGTCTAAAAAAAACGTTCACAATAATAGATTAGCCATTAGCTAGTGACTGCTGATGTAATGATTGACACGATTCAATACAACAAAGTTGTACGAAATGTATCGTCTTTATTTATTAGCGCAGTCAGTCACCTAAAGCTTCTCGTTATTTTTATTTATAAAAGTTAATTTAAAGAAGAGCGCGTTTTCATTTGTGGAGAATTAATATTTCTAATGTATAAATTTAAAGTCTATCAAGTCAAGTGCGTCATCATCTCAGCTCATATACCTCCCACTGCTGGGCTCGAGCCTTCTCCACAATGGCAAGTAAATTGACCACACGCTATATCATATTGTCAATTTAGCATGCTAATCAGAGGTGTTGGTATAGGGTTTATTTCGATATTTCCTTCTCTTGCATAGATGTTATCTGCATACTATAATCCCTTGGTAGTCTTTTATGACACCCACTGGCAAAAAGGGGGTGGTGAACTAATTGTATTTTTACTCCGTCACCACACGCGAAGTTAACAATCTATATATAAAAATAGTTTCCTTTCGTATTTTTATATAATACCGTCTGTGGCAATGGAATAAGAATACAATATTGCCTCCTCATCTTTTTCCGTTGTGAGATATAAAATTCCTATTCAAGAAGGAAGTGGACGCTATTCTGGCAAGCTCACAATACTAACTACGATTGGAAATCCGCCTGCCAACCGTAGAGTTTTAGACACCATCCCATTTTTGGGAAGACCTAACAATCGAATACAGTAAGCGTAGATAGGCTGATGAACGAATATTTTTATCAGAACTCAGTCTTAGATATCAGCAGGGTTTGAAAGGGCTTTGTCATTTTAGGTGTCACACTGAAATTCATGTTATTGGTTTTTTTTACTGGAATAGTCTTCTGTAAAGCTTCAACATCTTTACCTAATATTGGCTTAACCGATTTCATCGAATTTATATAGCGGCTTTTTTATTTTCGCCATCTTGTTTTCTTTTTTTTTTTATAAAGAACATGTGCCCGCCAATATCAGTTTCATGGAATTGTATTTCCTATTGGCTGTTATTTTGAAAACTTGCGCTGTTGCTTTTCCATTTGCGTTTATTGATTGATACCATATTTTTTTTGGGGTTGGGTTGCGGTCGGCGCGCTCCCCGCACGATTCCTTCCGGGGCGACAGAGGGATGTAAGCACGCACATCCACAACCCACCCACTATGCATGTCGCCTTCGTCGTTGGGCCGACCACCGGAGCAGGGTGACTTGACGGCAGTGGCCGGCCCGACGGAATACCCTCTATTTGGGGTACCCTCTCATCGACCGACGTCTCCCCCTCGGGGAGGACGTCGGTCTTTCCTCACGCGGTCGGCCTCTCGGCGGGTGACCGGTAATTTCCGGTCACGTCACCCGGCTAATTCGGCTAATTTCCCGGTCACCTCACCCGCGGCCTCGGCTAAGGCGGTATGAGGCGCAGGTACTCGCGCCTACGCCGCCCCAGTCGCCGGCGGCGGATCGCCTCATCGAGGCTGCGCTCCTCCGCCTCCTTCCGCGAGATCACTGCCTCGCAGAAGGCTGCAACCGCGTCCCAGTTCCTGACGCTGCCGACCATCGCCCTGGCGATTGTCGGCACCGATGATTGCGACGAGTTCACAGCGCTGCTCTGCCCAAGCGTCACAAACCTCGAGCGTATACTGCGCCGTGTCCTCGTCGCAATCGCAGTGGTGGCAGGACGGTGTACTCTCCCTCCTAACGACCTTGTGCAGGTATTTGGCGAAACATCCATGCCCCGTCAACATTGATTGATACCATACACATTGAATAAACAAACAATTTTGCAGAGTTCAGTCTCTGTCAATTATAGGGATTGGTTAAAAATGTTTAGAAACCTTGCACGCTACATAAAAGCTTATTTGTATAGATTATACAAATAAATAAAATTTAAAGGTCTGTTTGTAATGTCAAAATGATACATTTTTTTTTCATGTTCACACGTCTATTTACGCAATATAATGCCCCTTTAAAAAAAAATTGTCTGTCGGCTTGTTTGTTCCGGGTAATCTTCCAAACGGCTGGACCGATTTTAATTATATTTTACTACCAGGTGCCTGTTTATGTAAAGATTACTTTGGCTATTTTCCCTCTCGAGTTAATCCTATAAAATTTTGGCGGTCACGAACCTCGGCATCATGAAGAAGAAAAAAAAAGAACGTAGGTATTATTTTGACATTACAAACAGATACTATTGATAATGAGAAGTGGTAACTGGCGCTCATGGACTTTACCCATTTCAATGATGCAGTCAAGGTGCAGCTTCAATAACAAAGAAGGACAAAGTGAATTATTTTCTTATTTTACATCTTGAAATGGGCAAAATCATCATTATCCTGCTCTTATCCTAATTACTTAATACCTACTTATATTCTTTCTTTTCTAGTACATATTGCAAAAATTTAGGCTATAGTTTTATGACCGGCCGCTTGCTTGACATTAACCCTCCTTAGCAATGTAACTGTTGACCAGAGGGCGTCAGATAGAGATGGCCCAGGTCGATGCTCTTAGTCGCCTTTTAGGATATGTAGCATTGGCAGTACCTAATCGTAACCGTCACTATACGGCAAAAATCGTGAAAATAATAATCAAAAGGGTTTGTCCAATTCAGTTTTTGTAATTTATTATTATGAGAAATATTTCATACCGACAAAAACACCTTTGAGAAATAATGTATAAGATAGTAAATTGTTTCCTCATTAGTATCAGAAAGCTTTCTGTAATGTTGAGTAGAATGTCTCCAGGGTATTGTTCAATAAAGAGGACTATGCATATAAAAAAGTAATGACTTCTTAATAATACCTCAAGGAGCAGAAATAAACTAACAATAACTGCATACATTTAAACAAACCAATAGAATTGTCTTTTATACTTTGGCATATTTTGCGGGCAGCTTGTTTTTCATTTCACAGAAATAGACTAGTCCACTACTTTGCTAAATAATAAGAAAAATCTCGGGATTGGCCGTGTACGAAATGACCATCCTCATCAATCAGCTGCTTGGAATGAGTCCAAGATTTTTCCACGTTTAGGTTTCGTAGATTAGTTTGAAAATTCAATGTACTCGTTGTCGCCTCCTCTTGGTTCTATGCAATATAATTTTAACATAGCATTTTTTATCGTTATTTATCTCTGGGGATTTGCAGACAGAAAGAATAATTATGCTCTTTTCATAATTTTTGTAGTATAGATACACAGAAAGAGGTATATGATTTTTACACATCTCGGAATTTTATACGAAAAGTCAAGACGTATGTGTATATTAACAAAAAAGTAATAATAATTATAAAATCAATACACAAAGTATTGTAAACGTAACTTTATATATTTGTTATAAATTTTATCAGTCTGTTATTACATTTCATTAATAATGCCAAAACCCTTTATTTCTAAGCTATATTGTCATATACAATATGTCATTATTGTCATATAATCCGTTCGTATGTAACCGAACTCCTCTTAAATGGCTGTACCGATTTTGGCGATTTTTTTTGTGCATGCTCCAGTGGATTCGAGAATGATGATTTTGCCATTTTGATCATTTTGAATGATTTAGAGTAATAATTGAACCCGGTAGGTGACGTTGCGATTGGTTTCAAGGAGATGCATTTTTTTTTAGATTACAACAGAACAGCGTCTGTTGGCTTAGCTAGTATATTATAAATCAGTAAGACCACACTGTTGACAGTTGTCTGTCTAGTGGCGCAGGCTGGTCCGTCCGGAGTAGTATCACACTCTCGCAGAAACTCGACGTTCAAGTAGTAGCAATTTGTTACTACGCTTCGTTCGGTGAGCGAGAGTGCCGGCAGCCCAACTTTCTTAGGCTGCGGGTGACGTGACTGGGGAATTAGTCCGTCACCCGCCGAGAGGCCGACCGCGTGAGGAAAGACCGACGTCCTCCTCGAGAGGGGAACGTCGGTCGATGGTAGGGTGCTCCTCAGGGGGTATTCCGTCGGGTCGACCACTGACGACAAGTAACCCTGCTCCGGTGGTCGGTCCAACGACGAAGGCGACGTGGTGTTCGGGTGGGTTGCGGTGTGCGTGCTTACGCCCCTCTGTCGCCCCGGACGGAGAGGTGCGAGGAGTGCGCCGACCGCAACCCACCCCAAAAAAAAAAAAAGCTCAACTTTCTGAGAATGTTTGCGTGTGGTATGTTTTAGTGATGCTTTTCGTATCACTGCACCTCATTGCAGGCAATCGCACTCCCTTCACTTTCTTCGTGGTAGGCAGCGGCCTTGTAAAGGTCCATGAGCGACAACAACACTTACCATCAGATGTACTGTTTGCCACCGTTTGCTATTAAAAAAAAAATAACTGGTGAAAACTGGTGATCTGTATACCCGGCCTGTAGGCCCGCTTAGATATTGCCAATTAAAAAAAAATGCGGTATATTGCTTATTTTATGAGAAATGTTATAGGCCATAAAATATAACATTGCTAGCTATAAGAGCGAATCAGTAGCTATAAATGTCAACAAATCCGGTAAAATATAGAATAATGATGGGACTAGTAATTTTCGATGGCAAATGGGCATTGAAACGTGTGTGTCTGTGGGCACTATTGTTTATACTTATTGTCTTTTTGGGCATTCAATAATAATCAATAATTAGTGAGAATTAGGTATATTTTGATGTGCAGAGTTATTTTCACTCTTGTTGACGGATACTCGTGGTATTTCTATAGTTTCGGTGTCATGAAAGTTCACTGAGACAGTTGGAATGAAATGTTCACGACACCTTTACGCAATTTCTGTCTCACGGTTTGTCGCTTGCCAAGTTGCTACGTCATATGCGTCGTTATCGCCACACGTAGACGATAGTCAGCTTACAAGTATTTGTCTTTGAACACAGAATAAATATTAATATTTGAAAGTGATTTTTTTTAACATGACAATAATAACTTTGCGTGAAAACGTTTACTTTTTCTAATAATCATAACTAAAATAAACTCACACGTTGGTATTGGTCTATATGTATTAAATAAAAAGTATGTCAACAAATAAGCAAATAGAGGTTTCTACTCCGGCTTTATAACTTAATAACTTTATATATTTCTCTCATGCTTATTTATCGATCATTTGGAAAATAAATTAATAACATTCGCTAAATTTTACTAAAATATTTATTTTGATATAACAACTTCGCCAATAATCTATTTTCTTATTAGCACTCGGTTAATCTTAATACATATTAATAACTAGCAACCCGCCCTCGCTTCGCTTTTAGTCGTTTTACCCGCGTAGTTCCCGTTCCCGTGGGAATACCGGGATAAAATATAGCCTAGGTTACCCCCTGATATTATAGCTTTCCATTGGTGAAAGAATTTTTGAAATCGGTCCAGCCGTTTTGAAGATTACCCGGAATAAACAGACAGACAGACAACAATTTTTTAATCTGTATTTTAGGCATAGGTGTCGTGCAAAAACCGTGTGAGCATGAAAAAAGCCTATTATTTTGACATTACAAACAAACACTCCAATTTTATTTATTGGTATAGATTTAATATTTTGCCCTACATAATTTAATGAACATATTTTGAAATATCATCATTATCTTTATTCACTGGGTAAGTTTACGATAGTTAAATTACGCGAATTCATCAACAGAAATCCAAAATTATTTTGAAACCCAGTTTAGGATAAAGAAGTAATATATGTCACTACACGTATATAGGCATACCAACTTTCAGAACTTGAAGATTTGTTGTTAAACTATAGGTTGGTAACTGCCGACTGCTTGCAGAGTGTATTAATTTTTGTTAGCTTAGGAGTTTATTGTCTTGTCATGAAAGTTAAGTGTAGTTGACCTATAAAACTTCGACCCCATCGTTATCATCATCATTCTGCTCTTACGCCAATTGAAATGGTGATTTGAACCACCTGTTGGTGGAAATGGAAAAAGAGCAAAAAATACTGCCTGTCTATGCATGATGCCCGCTAAGTTTTATGACTTGTCGCTTGCCTGACGCCAACCGATAATTTGCCAAAGTATCTATAAATGTAGGAAAGTTTGACTAACCAGATCGTGAGTAGAGACTTTGGGTCTCTGGTATTAGGGCTTAAAAACGCTTTGCCTTGAATATGACCTAGTTACCAATAAAACAACTATACTTATATAATAAAAAGGGTAGGATGAATAGGAACGACCATTCTTCCTTTCACAATGAAAAGAGAAATTAACCCTCAATTGGATTTCTTAATGTAGTATTTATTGATATTTATGTGATAAGAAGATATGGATCTTCTATTTAAAAATTATTTACTGTAATTGATTAATTGATGAAAGTAGGTAATGTCCTACAATTTTATAATTTTACGGTGTTCTCAGAGATTATTTCTTAGTTTGCCGCAAGAGGTCGTTGATCTTTGGTGCCTTATTTAGATTAATAGAAGTGAAGGCAACGACCATGCAATCGGGACGCTTGACCGAATTGGCAAAATAGATATAGATATCAATGACCACTTCCGTAATGATCCGAAATCATACTTTGTACCTGATGAGGCTAAGGTAATTTCTTACCATTTTTTTTTTTTATCTTTTACTCTAAGATATCTGTAAGAATGCTGTGAAGTCGTTAAAGTCATGCTGATATTATTTCATATTTTTGCAATGCTATTTACTTTTTAATTATGTTTTCTCTTATAAAAATATTTTTTATGTTTTAAGGCATTCACGTGTGTGCTTAATTCCATATGTACATCGCGAAAGTAGCGACAGAAGAGCCAACACAGTCCTCATCGTTTAGATGCAGTTCATAAATAGACCACGGAAGCGTCCGACCGACCCGTTTGGTATTTGTTCAACGTTGACCTAAAACAGTGTTCGCTTTGCTCGTTTGTTATTCGCGTGGCCGACTAGCTTGCCATCAGGAATATTGTCAGAACTGTGTATATTAACATCAGCTTATTGCCATCGCACACAATTTGCGATTAATCTCCAATCATCTCAACGTTTAGCGCGACGTAAAAATGCTCAAATTAGTTGTAACATGGAGGCCGCAAATAAATACCGAAAGCTGGTTTTTGCAAGAATAGCACAGTTTCCATTAATTGTTGCGTGTTTTCGTCGTGCGGCAAAGTGCCAGATCGGGTAGAAGAGTACACGTGGAACATTACGGATGAATGGAATGGAGATCGTCACGTGTGTGCGCAGAAACCATCATCCTGACGCCACCTTATTGTCATTTATCTCTTGCCTGCTTAACTTTTAAAATTGTGTTTACTTTTAATGTCCATCACATCCGTTAAATTAATAGCGAACAATCTCCCTGTTAATCCATAAAATTTAAATTATTCAGTTACCTATATTGGTTGCATGCTCATAAATCACGATTCTAGCTATACTCCGGATTGTAAAATACTGTAAACGCTGAACGAATTGTTTGGCACAGCATTTAGCCTGTTCTCAATACAAAACATATTTATCAGTTTGTTAAAAAAATGTACTTTAACATTTGCGTATGTAGACGGGTTCAGTACATTGTATCATTATATTAGAAAATTGAAGAACTAGCTACTGTGGTTAGAATTTGCCCTCCTTTTGTTGAGAAGGTTAATGTGTGTAAGTTAAAATGAATATGAGTTATAAATTGAAGAAGACATAAAATAACTTTTCCTAATTTTGTCAATTTTATGTTATGTTACATAATTTAAAGAGCGCCTTTTTATTGCCGGCTGTTAGTTTTCGGACTTTTTATTTAAATTATTTATTTGATTCATTTGAATATAGGTACATGATTCTTCTGTACATGTGTATGTGATCGAATTTGGTGGATTTTTTTGCCTGACCTCAGGTGAATTCAAGAAAGGTTTAGATTAAACATTGGACCCGGTAGATGATATAGGTGGTGCAATTTATTTTTATGAGATTTGTACAGAGCAGCGTCTGTTGAGTCGCATACTATTTTAAATCGATAACCTAATCAAGCTTGAAGTATCAACAACAAGTTAATAGTTCGTAAGTGTTTGACTCATATAAAATTATAAGCAATTACCTAGCGCATGAAAGCAAATCAGCTATCAAATCTCAACAATACCCTTATAGATATTTCAAATGTGCTCATTCAATTATTTTATTTGATTGCCAGTCCTACAACAATATAAAAAAGTTTTATTTTTATTAGGTTTTTTCGTTTAGGGGGCTCCATATTGCATTTAGAGTAACATGACATGTCTTTAACCAGTGGAAGATCAAGACGATTTGAAATAGACAAAATTGTTAAATAATGTGGTGAAAACAGATGAATTTATGTAATGTCGGTCAAAATGATAACCATAATAAACTTAACTAAAAATAGTCCATTAGTTCGCATTTTATAATACTTTGTAAGTTTGACAAATTCTGGCGTGCTAAAAAATGACGGTTTTTTATTTTTACAACTCGTAATTGGCTCACTTTTTGTAATAAACTTCTTCCAAAATCGTAGGAAAATCAACAATACCTTTTTATTTCAAATAATTCATAAGTATTTATGCATTTATTCAATTACTAGCTGACCCGACGAACTTCGTACCGCCATAATTTTTTTCGTAAATATATTTTCTAAATTTCCAAAAATATAGTCTCTGGAAGAACCATTACAGCTTTGTCCGGAAAGATTCGATCGTCTTGGCCGCGACATTATTAATGATGATTCAAAGAATTCTCTTTCATCAATAATCAGTCATTTGTATTCACAAATGACTGATTATTGATATCTGACAAAATTATAACTATCAAATTTTCAACCATATTAACTATAGACAAAATTACGTTTAGCTGTCATTTGCGTTTTGTTATTACATATCAAATGCGTTTTTGTTATACTACGTTTCTTTGACATTTTATCTAACGGGAAACGGGAACGTGATCGAACGGGATAAAAAGTATCCTATGTCCGTCTCCTGGTTCTAAGCTACCTCCCCACCAATTTTCAGCCAAATCGGTACAGCCATTCTTGAGTTATAAATAGTGTAACTAACAGGACTTTCTTTTATATATATATAGATATTCAATTATGTCATTTTGCCAACATAATTGTAATTTATTGAAGCCTTATTGTGAAATTTGCTAACGACAATACCGCTTTCTCTCAGATAGATATTTAAGGATCAGCTCGCAAATTATTTGTGTCAGAATGTTGGGCCCACACTGTGTAAGAGCGGGGAGTACAAGCGATTGCCAGAGATGGGTTAGGGACAAATTAGTTTTTATTTTTTTGTATATGCAGTGATTCTTTACTTTATGGCTGAGACCGCACTACGGTTTTTATCCGCAAGCGGTTAACCGCAAAACCGCTCAAGGCGCACGCACTGCGATTTTAAACCGCAAAACCGCACCCGATTTGCACAGTTTAAAGATGGATCTCAAACGAGCAGTATGTATTGTCGCTCATCGGGTACTACGAAATAGAAAAAAAACGTCTACAAAAAATTCGCAAATATTGTATTCATTCATTCAATAGCCATAGATCTCAGAAAGGTTTCATTTTCAGAATAATATAAAATTTTAAAAGAATATCTAGAGATTTTTTTACTAAACTACTATAGAATTCAGTCAGTAGCCGGAATCCATAAAAAAATACACAATGTGCGTTCAGACATCATTCATAGATACAAAATATAATTTAATTCAATTGCAACGAAACAACAATACTATTCTTTGCGGTGGTTAAGGATGGGAAAAAATAATCGATTATTAATCGATTTTTTTTTGTAATAATCGATTTTTAAAATCGATTATCAAAATAAGAAAAATCGATTATTCACAGCCAGATTTCCTAAAAAAAAGGTCATTACGACTCTTTTATACTAAATATAGTATGAAACAATCGTGATGACCTGTTTTTTAGAAGTTTAGTAGAAAATAAAGCTATTATATATTTCCTAAAAAAAAAAAGGTCATCACAATCATGATGGGGAAAAATCGATTATTTTATAATCGATTATTTATTTTTAATTAATCGATTATTTTATAATCGATTTATTTTAAAGAACAAATAATCGATTATTGAAAAATCGATTATTTTCCCTCAAGTCACATCCCTAGCGGCGGTAGGCCGAATAATAGCCAAAAAACAGTGTTACCATCTCCCTAAAATATTTATCCCTAAATCATAGTTAAAACCCCTAAAATTATCACAATTACATGAAAATCCCCCTAAAAATGATTTCATTAAGAATAAATAATAAATTAACACCCGTATGTACTGAAAATAAATATATATCCGGGCAAAAAAGAAATATGCCTCATATATGTGACATTTATGAGACATAAACAATAATAATTAGGTAAGTTCCAAGCTCTACTGGGACCGGTCTATCACCACGGACAGGACTATTCTTACGAATAAGCCTGATATCGTGCTGATGGATACTAGATGTCGCTACGCTGGTATTTTTATTATTTTTAATCAAAAAAATCCATAAAAATGCCCCTAAAAAAAACCCATCCTACTTATTTACCCCCTAAATTTGGATGGAAAACCCCTAACTTGGCAACACTGCGAAAAAACCGCCCGCGGTTAACTCGTAATGCGTGTGCGCCCGTGTAGTTCTATAGATTACAAATTTTGCTGCGGTTTTTTACCGCAACAATTTTGTAACATTTGGCAGTTTTTAAATCAGTAGCGGATAAAAACCGCAGGTGCGGCCGCTTGCATTCATTTGCCTGTTCCACAAACTCACGGGTTAAAAACCGGTGCGGTTTCACCGTAGTGCGGCCTAGCTCTATAGTTGGTACTTGTTCTAGATAACACCGCCGGTTCTAATTGTAAATTTTCCTTTGCTATTTGTTTAGGTTCCGGCAGTAGTCAGTGGTAGCAGTAGCCATCTGATGGATGGCAACTGCTACTGGTCAGGTTATATTGGGCTACAACAAAATTGTACATTTAATATATAAACTTGTATTTCCATATTTTTTTTTATTTTGATATGATTTTGATGCAGTGAATTAATATTATTTTACTAGCTATGTCCTGAGTTTCGCCTATATGTTATGCCGTAAAGCTTTTTTTTTTTATATTATCGTAATACTTTTTCCGCATGAATAATAATGTCCATTATGTCGTTTTTTGTATGTCCGTATGTTCTTTTCTGTTACCCTGACGGCGTATCTGCAAAATTTTGTGATTATCTGAGCAGTTAGTTGAAGTGAAAGCGTAAGATGTAAATAAACTCACATTTATAATATTAGTTGTGATTAGGATTACACCGTAAAAGAGGTGCTGTTCAGCATGCTCGAGTTACCAAAATTGCCGTCAAAAACATACCTATAGGCTCGCTGTTGAGGCCACGTGTCGTTAGCGCCGCATTGCTATCGCAACAGCACTCACGTATAATAAAATAAAGAGGCTATTAATGTGTACAAGCGATTACAATTTCAATGTGTTAAAAACAAAGCACTTAATAACAAGCAAGTCATTTGTCAGCCGAGTATTAGAATAAAATTTATTTGGAAATTTCGTAGCATAATTACAGCAGGAAAGACAATTTTTTTATCAAATACTTCATGACTGATGAGCAATGACCTAGTAATAACTGTTCTTAGAAATTCAATTACAAAATATGTATGTACACATGAAACATAAAAATGGTTAAACATAAAAACCCTAATATAATTTTAGACCTTTTTTTTTTGTGGGTTGGCTGCGGTCGGCGCGCCTCCGCACCACTCCGTCCGGGGCGACAGAGGGGCTTAAGCACGCAACTACCGCAACCCACCCGAAAACCACGTTGCCTTCGTCGTTGGGCCGACCACCGGAGCAGGGTTACTTGACATCAGTGGTCGGCCCGACGGAATACCCCCTATTGGGGTACCCTCCCATCGACCGACGTCCCCCCCTCGGGGAGGACGTCGGTCTTTCCTCACGCGATCGGCCTCTCGGCGGGTGACGGACTAATCCCCGGTCACGTCACCCGCGGCCTCGGCTAGGGAATATAATTTTAGGCCTAACGGTACGCAAGTGGTTCTTCGCATCTTTTTAATAATATTTCGTATATGGCACAATAAGCCGACCAGACTTTTGTAATATTATCAGGAACTTTTATTCCATATTTATAATCCAAAACAAAGTTGTGCGTTCATTCTCAGTAAAGAGCTTTATAAATAAGTCTTTATAGTTACTAGCGAACTTTTATCTAATCTGTCTGTGTACCTATCTGTGGCACAGTAGCTCTCGAACGGATGGGCCCATTTCCATGTAATTTATTTACGCGAAAAATAGTTTTGGTAAAAATCAATTTAACGGCATTTTTGGCAGTAAATGGAATTTAAGGGTTGTTTTTTTTTTTATTAGCTATAGTTTATAGTTTCATATTTTAAAGACATCCGAAGAATAACGGGTGGATCCGACATAGCACGAAGAATCGGCACACTGAAGTGGTAATGGCCAGACCACATGGCTCGACAAACCGACAATCGCTGAGGAAGAGAGGTCTCAAATGGCGACTATGTATCCATGGATGATCCATTGTAGGACACACGTGGAAGATGGTAGGCGTCGTTGGATGCAGGCGGCAAAGGAGCGTACTTTGTGGCGATACGTGAGGGAGGCCTACATCCAGCAGTGGACGGCCAAAAGCTGAATGATGATACTATTTTTATTAAAATTAAAGAATTAAAATGGAGTTTTACGTCGAATAACTATTATATAAACATGACTAAAATTCAAATTAATTTAAATTATCTGCTTGTGAAATTGTTGTCTTGCTTAAAGAAAAGATGTATATATGTATCTGAAATTTCAAGTCGTAACAATTGTTTATATTGTTATCTTTTTGTAATCTGGCACTTGACTTCGCAGCAGTATAGCACCCGTAACACTGCAGATATAACGTTGCCAACGAAAGTTATTTCTTACTGTCTCCACGTGACAATTTAACAAGTGTTACATTTAATTGTCATGTGTGAGTTCCTTTCACTTGCCAATATCTATAAATTCTGATTAATCAGTAGACGTGTTAATATCGTGTAGAGCGGGGCCGTTCGTCGTCAAGGTTACGATTTACGACGCGCGCTTTAAAGCTTCTCTGTTATGATTTTATCTTCGCTGTAAAGTTGTTAAAATTATTTTATAGAAACGTGTTTGAATATTGCGTTGTAAAAAAACATTTCTTTAGTACTTTAATTTGGCTCATTTGATGACGGAATTACTATATCACACTCTTATTTGTATTTTTCGTATAAGTTGATTTGATTTTCCATGAACTTGGTTATCTTGTAAAACAGGGTAGCGTTTCTTGCTTTTCTCGTAAATTCTAGTGGCATGTAGGATGGACTAAACATTCAATATGTCACCATATCTTCCTTTTTCGTGGATATGAATAAGAACCTAGTCATTAAAGAAGAAATTACCACTGCGAAAGAACTTTAACTCAAAAGAAAACTGAGTACTAATATGTTCGTTAGTAGTGATGATGTCTTCCCCATGCTGAAGAAGCAGAACCAAATTAATTCCACTGTATGACGGAACACTTCATCAGATATAATATGATGGCTAGGTGGGCAAACTAAATGAAATTAGAACGGTTTATAAATCTTAATCGCATTGTCACTTATCATCAGATGGAATGTTGTTAAGCAAGCATTTAGATATAAAACACATAGATTCTCTTGTTGTTAAACAAACAGTTGTTATGTGTCAATTTCAAATAACATTGTTAACGTCTTCTTGTAGTTGCTGCTTGCTCTCTGAATTTAGAGATTCACACTTTACGGTTTTAAATCGTAAATTTACCAGATTTATTACTTTTCAATAATAAACGTAAATAAATCGGAACCGTAAACAATTCGTTTAAACATCTGTTTACAGGGACTTGTTAGCTTTTATCGCCCTTAGTTATCGTTCATTCACATATTTATCTGCGCTAAAAATATGCGAGTCTCGAGGCATTTATGTATACTAAGATTGATACACGTTCGTTTATAAAACAAAAAGAATGTAGAGATACTTCTGAACGCTCCGCAATATTTTCTTATGAATTATGTGTAGAGATTTGCGTCAGTGTCTATTAACATTTGTAGTTATTATTGCTGATACGAGATATTTTTTATATTTTCGAGAATAGCAATACGTCTGTAATCTCAGATAGGGACAGATTGATTATAATTTCTATCTTACGGATCTAACAAAAGGCAAATAAGACTTTTATTAAGCTATTTAATATTGATCCCAGATAGAATATCGTCGTATATGCTCTATCTCATTTCTATCTACATTAACGAATTACTCTCAAAACCTAAAGAGTGAATTAACGGTCCATTTTGAGAAGTTACATACATTTCACTCTCTTTTTTTTTAAAGACAACACTGCGCATTTGAAGTCCTGTTCATTAACACACGTTGGACTATGTGACTCTACAGACGGGTTCATAATCTTATTAGTGGGCCTGCCTAATGGAAATTATATTTATGTGCAGAATTAATTCTTTGTGCCCACAAATAATTATAACGAGTCTGGGTGTATTTTGATAATTTAATGCATATAAAGTCCTGTGTGGTGAAGGTGCCTTATGATGGCGGTTACGAATACTATCAACCCTTACAATGCTCGTGGGTGTCATAAAATACGACTAAGAGCTTTAAATCTACCCGGGCCAATTGTACCTGATACCGTCTGGTCAATAATAACATTCCCAAGGAGGGTTGACACCAGGTAGACGCCCGGTCATTAAACTATTACCAATATCTTTTGCAATAGTAATTGGGTAAAAAGCTGGATGATGATGGGAGTCCTGCTAACACGTGTATATATTCCTTCTTAGGGATGTGTTTAAAAATAAACTAATTTTATAATAGTAAAGAAGTTATGCTCACAGATTCAAGATTTACAAAAAAGACGCATAAAATACTTACTAGATGAAAATTCAAAGCATGTGAAATTGTAAACTCGGCTAGTATTTTAATAAAATCTACAGAGCTTGTTGATAAATGCCGGCATATATAATCATTACACATAGTTTGCTCACATTTAAAAAAGAAATGCGACGACATTAAATTGTTATAAATAGCGTCACACATAGTTGAAGATAATAATAATATAACAGAGGAATCGAAACGTAATTATTGATAACGAGATTAGGATAGTTTTAAATTATTTTAATTCAATTTTATATAAATACGCCCATGTGATAAACGAGTCAAGCGTTATCCTTCCGCCTAATATTTGTATATTACCAAGCGCAGTTATAACATGATAATAACTACGTCAATCTCAATAGGAAATCTTCAAAATGAAGAGAATTAATACGTTCTGCGTTCTAGTGTCCATGCATCTTGCCATACTATCAGTGTCTCACTCAACTATGCAATTAAACAAAAGTATTTATCGATTTGGATAATAGGCACAGGTGGGCACAGTTAATCCAAAAGTTAACTTCGTTAATTCGTTAATTAAAATGTTAACTTCGATAATCGTTAAAACGTTAAATTTGCAAAAATTTAACGCAAGTTAAATTTAACCGTTAAAGTTAACTATTTAAAACTTATACTGATTTTAGGCTGAGAAAAATAGATAAATTCTACAGCATGTAGTGGAATTATGTTGCATATATATGCATATCTCCACACTAGCTTGCAACACGCTACTGCCGGTAGCCACGATACCAAAAGATTCACCAATACTTCACGATGCTTTCCAATGTGGTAGTAACCAGGTGGAGGTGAGAACATATCACTTCTGCTATTATCATAACCTACAATAGAAGAATTCACAGCAATTGAAGAAGGTTCGGGATTTTTTGCCTTATTCGCGGGGCGGGGAGGGGACCGGCCTCGTTTAGCCAGATGGCCGCCCGGGGGATGACGTCCACCGTGACGTCATTTTTCGTTGTAGAGGCTTCGGTATGATGTTCGGACCGTCGAGGTTTTCCGGCCGGTGCTGATGGAGTGATTGGGTCGGCGGCACGGAATGCTTTCCTTCCGACTGTTGCAGGTATTAACGGGATATGGTAACTTCGCCAAATACCTGCACGCGGTCGTCAGGAAGGAGAGTACACCGTCCTGCCACCATTGCATTTGCGACGAGGACACGGCACAGTACACACGAGGTGTGTGCGTAGTGGACAGAGCAACGCCTTGAATTCGTCGTAATCAATGGTGCCGATCTGAAGCTGCCGACTATCGCCAAGGCGATGCTCGACGGCGTTAGGAACTGGGACGCGGTCACCGCCTTCCGTATGGTAGTTATATCACGGAAATAGGTGGCGGATCGTGCGAGCGGAGAACTTCTCTACGATACGTTCCGCTGCCGGCGACTTGGGCGGCGCATTCGTCGTGGAACTTACGAGCATGGCGTGGCGCGTAATTCGAACAAACAAAATGACAGCATGTCAACAAACGACTAATGTAACGGACTAAAATTAACGGAAGTTCAACTTAACGGAAGTTCAACTTAACGGAAGTTAACAAGAGCATTAACATTTTTTGAAGTTAACTTACAAGTTAATCCGTTAAACAGATTGTTAACTTCGTTAATTAACAATTAACGGATTAACGAGTTAACGCCCACCTTTGATAATAGGGCAGCAATACCCAGCCGAGCTCGCCACCGGGGTCAAAGAATCGGTACCATCAAATGGCAATGAGGAAGAATACGGTTGTGGGGCCCTTCAGTCGGCCCGGACAAATTGGGCGGGGTGTGTAACCAGACCTCTAAAAAACGGTAGCAAATATCCCGACCGTGTTCCATCAAAGCGAGTAGAAATGCTCTTCATAGCTCGGCATATAGCCGCAGACGAATTATAGGGTCACGTGATTAATCCATAACTGGACTGTTAAAACAGAAGGATAGCTTATTCTTTTCTCCTATTTCTTCAGTCCATTTTTCGTGAGATATTCGTTAAACAGTGACTGTTGATAGTCCTCGTAGTACTATTAAGCCTATGGACGGTGATTATGACTTAGAACACATAGGTACATCACCACGTTTATTTCCATATGCAATAAATAAAAATAATACGTGGACGCACAACGTGATATATTACTAATAGGTAGGTGTAATATATTTATGGCGAAAACTCTAGGTGTATGTGTGGAAATGTTTATACCAACGGAACAAGTTAAAAGTCTCCAATAACGCTTATTGCGTAAGAGCTATTTTATTCTTTCACGTGGCCATCTTGACTTTTATTTGAATTTATTTATACGCCAATTCACATAGGTACATACACATATTTAGTCTATGACACGAGTATTTTAAATTAGTTTTTCTAATAGCGTCTTAAAATATTTTCCATATTTAAATTTATACGTTTTGATTATCGGGTGAGTTATTCAACGTGTAATAACGAATACAATATATGCCTAGCCTGATCGTTTTTAGTAATGTGTTCATTATTAGATTTTCGGTATGCGTAAAATATTATAACTTAAAAATCACTGCAACATACAAGTAGTGTTGATGGAGTAAGAATACCATTTGTTGTCATCTATATCTAACCGACCACTAATTAGAAAGAAAGATTCTGTAATGGCGACTACAAATCCGTGTCGATAGAAGAAAGTGGACGTAAGTATGCTACGGAAGGGATGAATCATTTATACAAAGATTAACATTTACTTTATTATGAAAAATTCGAATACTCACGAGATAAAATAGTTTTATATATTACATATCGAGGGGTGAAAGGCTATTTGGTTTAAGCGACATTTTTGTAAATTTACAGGAGAGCCATTTAAAGTTTAAAATTTTAGAAAAAAAATCAATACAAAAACTTCTTGAGCTATTTGAATGGGGTAAATTTAATTAAAATTCAATTAAAAACATCGGACTCTTGATGCTAATACTAAATAAAACGTACCTCTAGTTACAAAGATAAATGTCTTTTAATACAAATTGCCTTAAGTCCTCGTTTTTCAGCGTATGGAAAGTGTAAAAGAGTTCAGCGTATAAAAAAGTGCTCTGATTTTAATGAATCCGGTATCATTCGACGGAGAAAAATTTGCTGATTCCGAATATGTATGTAACTCAATATTACCCTAGATGTCGCTTAAACTAAATAGCCTTTCACCCCTCGATATTATCTTTCTTGTCCGTGGACATGGTAATAGACGACTAAGGGATATGACATGCACAGAGCAACCATGCAAGAGAAAGCAAACTCGTAATAAAACCCTATACCAATCCGTCTGACAAGCATGGTATAATAGGTCAATTGCCCTCCTATTGCGGAGAGACATATATGAGCTGAGATGATGATGATTACATATTACACTTTTATCCAAAACTGTTAAGTGAATGAATGTCGAATTATTTGTAAGCTAGTTACGACACATAAGGCTTTAGAAGATTACCATCTTCTTTCCTTTTGGTCTTAATATTTCAAGGTTTAATTTGCCGTCACATACTGAAATATCGACAGTCTATAATTTCGGCAAACGCAAACCGTAAAAGTTAATTTGTGGAAATGATCATTCCAAAAAATAAAGATTGACGCAAATGTTTGCGCTAAACGTTGAGTAGCAATTTGTAGCGAACTTATGGTTGATTTTTGCGCGGCTTGCACTGGAGAAGTCTAATTATATTTGGTTTATAAATTCCTGCCATTCTATTATTTATATTGTATGTATTTTTGTTTTGTATTTTATTTTTCGATCAAAATCAAACTTATTGTCCACTCCGTTTTTGATGTGTAACTGTAAATAAATAAAAGTACTATGGTTAGGTTATAAAGTTTGAATTATTATTAATCTGATAAGTATAAGAGAGATAAACGGCTTTCCTTGGTGGTCTATAGTCTGGACGCACGCAGTCCGTTCTGTCCGGGGTGACGAAGGGGCGACGTGTGTCTCCGCAACACACCGTATTCCCTCCCCTTCGCTATTGGGCCGACCACTGGTACCGATTCCCTGAGGTCCGTTGCCAGCCTGGTGTGTTAACCTTTCTGATACCATCCCTATCCTATTAATAATGATACCATCCCTATCTTATCCCACTAACTAAGAAAAGGAAACTTCTAAAAAAAATAGTATACTAACTCGTCTCGCCAGCGTGGTATGTCAATTTTCGTCCCATTTCCATCAGCAATGGAAAGTATATGTACCTGTGATGATGATAAAAAATCAATGTTTCTGGTTACAATCAGCATACGTCTAGCGTATAGCGAATGGTATGCGCTATTTATAAATGAATAAATGTACACCAAAGAAAGACATACAGATAAGAATTTATAGTTTTGATCAAGGCCGTAGCCATAGCGGGCCGATGACGTAAAAGGATGTTTTCGGCAAGTCTAACAGCGGCCGTCTGTTTTCCGTCGGAACACAGTTTAACAAGAGCTTTTACCCAGTCTGGGCCTAACTGAACTACAGCTGTAAAAACAATCAAATTACACCACTACTACTGATTTGAATAACACTAAGTCTAAATGCTCGTTACGCAATAAACGCCCACATACATAACTGACCAATATGTATGTAACTATACTACATGTATGTAAACCACGTGAAATGACGTTAGTGGATAATACAAACAAAAACTGTTGTATATCACAAGTCAATTTAAAAACACGTGAGACTTGGTGCTAAATATTCTAACTAAATTATACTTATACTAGTCAAAATAATCTCCTGTGTAGTGACGGAGTAAGAATATAATTCGTCATCGTCTTTCTTGACCATGGTCGTAAAAGACGACTATGGGATTACACTATGTAGATAACATCTATACAAGAGCAGGAAAATTCGAAATAAAATCCTATGCGTGGTATCATAGGACAATTTCCCTCTCATTGTGGAGGAGGCTCGATCCTAGCAGTATGTATATAAGTTGAGAGCAGAAGTTAAAATAATTATGATTACTTAAAATTCTGTTATTACTTGATGTTTACCGTTTATCAACTTCTTAATGTACCTATAAGGGGTCGGAACGATCTGTTAAGTGGCTAACAAATTGATTTAGGTAATCTGTGAAAAGGCACTATTATTTAAACATATAAGTACCTATCTAAACGTTTATCGTTTACATAAAATCATGACCATCACCTTGCTTTTAACCCAATACCTTGGTGTCAATTTAATATGCACTCTTCTTTCGTAGTACATATTGTAAAAGTTATAGAGAATAGTTGGCCGACCGGCCGCCCGCCTAAAGTCAACCCTCCTTGGGAATGCGATTGTTGACCATACGGTATCAGATGAGAGCTCACCCAGATCTATGTAAAGTTCTCAGTCGTCTTTTACGACACCCACGAGCAATATAAGGGTGTTAGTATTCGTAGCCACACGGCATATTTTTAAATAAAATAGTATAATTTAGCCGATTAAAACAGATTTCACGGGTAAGATATCCGTGAAATCTGAAGTTATAAGGTAGCTTATACGGTAAACCATCTATTCCTAATATTTTACTTAAATGAGATTTTAAAACTTCTTCAATTGAGTGGAGCGTGATGTGATATTCAATATTCTGTGGCTTCACTAATCAGCGGTGTAATCAAATACCAATGGTCGGCCCAATTACGATGAGGTGGGAATACGATGAGCAAACATGCATCCACTACCAGTTCGAATCCCTTATCCAAGTAAATGCCGTTTTTGGATTTTGTCATTAAGAAATATATATGCGATACATAAGTTTTTTAATAATCACACGTAATTTGGAGGTACTGTAACGCACAAACACATTTAACGGTCAATAGAATGTTTAAACTGTAATAAGTAGATTCTATTGGAGTTTAAAGTGAATGTTTATAGCTATATCTCATTTTCCAGCACTAATTAAGTATTTTCAAGAGTAAAATCTAGGTCACATTCAGTTCATGTATCAGACGCCAAATTTCATTAACGCGTCTATTCCAACACAAACAAGTCACAATTCTCCAGTGCTAAGCTAAATATGATTTGTGGGACGCATCTCGAACAGGCGGCGACAGAGTTGTGTGGCGAGTGACCTCGTTCTGTTGTTCACCATCTCTCGCAACATTGTTTTTGTTTTCATTTTTACTATTTTAACTAATACATTATGAAAACATTAAAATAATGGCAATATTAATAATTTAAAATATTACGTCTTGTCATTTTTACAGCATATTTTATTTAAACATAGCTTACATGGACTTTGGCTATTGATGTGGTCTGGTCAACAATTACATTCACAAGAACGTTTGATGTCAAACAGGCAGTGAGAAAACTATTATCAATAACTTTTGCTATATTTAATATGAAAGACGAATACATAATTAATTGGGATAAGAGCAACATGATGATATACAGAGTGTATCAGAGTATGGGGCAACTGTTCAAGTATGTTGTAGTTTAACGGTCATAGATCATAATTAGAATGTATATTACACAAAAAACAATATAACATAAAGGTTATAGTGATTTCAAAAATATGTGTCTAAGACTCTATGCATTAAATGTTACGTATTATATGTAAAGCTTCTGACAGTATTTATTAGGTATGAATTGAGCAAACGCTTCAATGGTAACGTAGTTACAAAGACGGTTCGGAAACGGTCATCGGTCGATCAGCTGATTTAAAGCGAAGTTTGTCTTGCTCATGCGGACGTAATCATTGATTTATTCAATTTCTAATGATCATTTAACAAAATACGAATTTGTTGCAGATTAAGTATCACTTACTTTATACATTTCAATCAGATTTACACGAAAAAGCGATGACAAAATTGAAAACTTTACACGTCTCTAATTCATTAACGAATCGATATTTTTCCTTCAAATTTTTTTCGTGGGTTCCTACCACCATTGCCTAACACTCGTTTGAACAGTTCCTCATAACCTGATACACTCTGTATATATACATAGTATGTCGTAATGAACCACGATATTATTGTATACCATTTCAGTTAAATTCCGTTTTAAATATACAATGTGTCACCACGTCTTACTTTAACGTAGGATTTGTAAAAACCTATTGAAGGTACTACAGGCAAATAGACGCCCGCAGTTTGTCTTATATGAGTTTCCCAGGAGAGTCCTGGGAAACTCATATAACACAAACTCCTAGCGCCAACCCGCCTGCCAAGCGATACCGATTATGGCGGGAATTTATCCCTATAATTTTGTTCGTATATTATAGGTATATCTATGTTGGTTCATATAGGACCCACTACTGGGTTTAAGCTTCCTCTACAATAACAGGGTAATGGACCTAGTATACCACATTGGTCAGACGGGTTAGTGTACGATTTTATTTCGAATTTCCTTCTCTTGCGCAGTTGTTATTTACATATTTTATCCTTTAGTCGACTATATGATATCCACGGGCAAGATAAAGAGTTGTGAAATGTATTTTTACTCCATCACCACACGGAATGCAATATACTGATCCATATATATACTATTCATTAATTCCACATTTCGTCGAAATAATATGAAATTCAATTCTAAATAGAATTGCCTAACACGTTGGATGAATTCACAGCTGATGTGTGTTGACGGGCGTTAGGAATCGCTGAAGATATTGCATACGAGCCAACAATTTACGTGTTAACTTTCAGCGTTGATGATTAGTTTGTAATGTGTATCCACATTAAACAGGTTTATAGTATGCAACGGCATAACATATCAGCAGAATGAATTGGCCTTTCTAAAATTATAAGTTCATAACATGACGTTTTATCATTTACATGTACTGTTAAAGTTATCATTATTCTGCTCTTATTACAATTACTTGGGGTCGGCGAAATATGTACTTCTAGTCCATCGTACATATTGGAGAAGTTATTAGCAATAGTTTTATGACCGGTCTTCTGCCTAACGTTAACCCTAGGAATGCAATTTTTGACTATTATCAGATGGAGATTGCACAGTCTATATAAACCTCTTAGTCGTCCTTTACGACACTATTTTGCAATGTTAGGGCTGGTAGTGTTCGTATTACTTTTTAGAGTGCCGTACCCAAAGGGTAAAAACGGGACCCTATTACTAAGACTTCGCTGTCTTCCGTCCGTCTGTCTGTCACCAGGCTGTATCTCAAGAACCGCGGTAGCTAAACCGTTGAAATTTTTACAATTATGTATTTATGTTGCCACTATAACAATACATATGAAAAACAAAATAAAATATTTAAGGGAGGCTCCTATACAACAAACGCGATTTTTAGTACGGAATCCTACGTGCGTGACTCCGACTCGCACTTAGCCGTTTTTTTTTTTTCTAGTCAACATAACTATTTCGACAATAAGATTTGCCAAAATTCTAAAGCATTCGTACAAATTTTATTAGACTACAAAATCCGATCAGCACGGTTATAAAATTAGGTTTCCTCAGTTTTCATTTAATACTTAAGATTTAATAATATAAAACCAATACCACAAACGTATGACAATTGTGTCCGTTAATCTAGACAGGTGGCAGCGTGTGAAGCAAGTTCAAGCAAAGAGAACTGGGGCACCGTGTGTATATTTTACACGAACTATTAGATCATAAGTTGTTTGCTTTATGTAAATAAATCGATTATTAATGTTCGAATGTCATATCTATAAATAAATATATTTTTGTAGTCGAAAGTTAAACAAAAAAATGTGTTTTAAATAAACGTTCATATAAATAAATTCAAGAATGTCTCGAGAATCGAACCAACACGCATAACCCATTACACCATAAGTCTTTTAACGGCGAAATATATAACTACACTATAATTATGACAATTTTGAACGTGGCTCCCATTTTCATATTTTTTGTTGGGATAATGTATTGCCAACCAACCTGTCTGACCAGCATGGTATAGTAAGATCATTCCCCTCGGAGGAGGAGGCTCGAGGCCAGCAGTGGGACATATATGGGCCGAGATGATGGATGTATTACTAAATGATCCGCGATGCATAAATCTTAGGTAGAAAAAGAAGGCTTCTAAAATAAAAGTTACGACTTTAACCGATCTTCTAATATATATAAGACTAGCTGACCCAACAGACGTTGTTCTGTTCAAATAAAGCGCCACCTACCGGGTCCAATTGTGAATCTAAACCATTCTCTCTCTCTCTCTCTCTTGAGCACACACAAATTACTTACTCTATCCAGTCAACAGATATCGCCATCTGTTAAAATCGTTTGGAGTTCACAGATAATTGTGAATGTCAAATAATAGATAAATAATTTGCAATAAAATAATATTGCGACTATAAATTAAGATGTAAGTTATCCTATGTTTCAAGTTGGAGCAAACTGCACACGGTGTGCAAATTTGATTAAAATCGGTTAAGTAGTTTAGGAGTCCATCGCGGACAAACATCGTGACAGGAGATTTATATATATATATATATATAAGATAAATAAATCTTCAGTCCTGCCATAGTCGCCATAGCTCGAGTGTCCAGAACTGCGGGATAGTGAAAACCCAATTAGTAAAAATACTTTTATTTCCTTATTTTTTCTGTTTAGTCACTCTTATTACTCATAATTGTTAATAAGGATAATATTTTATTACAAACTAATATATAGGTTAATTGATTGATGTGTGATATACAATAATATATGTATATTTTTAATACACAGCTCCTTTGTTATTATAGCAGTCTGTAGTGGGCGGGGACAGGTGGTTGCGCCCACGCATACCCCAGGACCGTGTGCACGCCTCACGTCATCGCAACAACCTTAAGGTGACGTCAACCATACGGAACTTACAATTTGCATAATTATCTCTTACTTTCAATTTTATTACGCCAGACTTAAATGTATCAATTGATATTATTTGATTAAGTTCTACAGTATACTGAATAGAATTAGAAAGAAATTTAATAATAATTGTTTAAAAATTAAAAATATGGTATAATGGAAGACTCGACGCATGTATAGTGTTTTTAATCTATTATTTTTTATTAATCGTGAATTGATTTTCATTTTTTTTTAACCATATATTATTTGTAACCAAAAGAGGCTCTTACTAGGGCACTTTAATGATTCTCAAAAGTAGAAATCCTGGAGATCTTAGTCCTAAATTATTATACTCAATCAACAACAACAAGAACTATCATCGGTCCTCAATAAGTGTGCAAATTCTTTATTTAGAAGTTGATGAATTTAGTTCAACGATTACATTACACACAAACAAACCAAACCAATAGTAGACTGTTAAAAAAGCGCAGTACATCTATTTATCAGCCCTTTTTTTTGGGGGGTGGGCTATGGTCAGCCCACCAGCCGCCCGGCTCCGTCCGAGGCGACAGTGGGGCGGCGTGCGGCCTTATAACCACAAAGTTACTACTACTACGCTACGCTACTTGCTTCCGTGGTGGGCCCGATCCATTCATCAGCCTATCGACTTTTATTGTTGGAAATAGCTCTCAATGCTTGGTTCAAATGGGGAGACTACTAGACCATGTACCGCCATAACAAAAATATGCGAATAGAGATGCGTGCTTATAAATACGCTAGTAATATCGCTAATATCATAGTATGGGCTATTCTTGCGGTCTTTTTGATTGACGTACTGTAATGCACATCTATACCAATAAATTAAATTTGAGTGTCTGTTTGTAATGTCAAAATAATAGGCCTATTTCATGCTCACATGGTTATTTGCACTATACATATGCCTAAAAATCACTTTATATTTTTTTGTCTGTCTGTCTGTCTGTCTGTTTGTGCCCGGTAATCTTCAAAACGGCTGGACCGATTTAAAAAATTGTTTCACCAATGGAAAGCTATAATATCAGGGAGTAAACTAGGCTATATTTCATCCCGGTATTTCCACGGGAACGGGAACTACGGGGATAAAGCGACAGAAACCGAAGCGAAGCGAGGGCGGGTTGCTAGTCTATACCAATAAATAAAATTGGAGTGTCTGTTTGTAATGTCAAAATAATAGGCTTTTTTCATGCTCACACGGTTATTTGCACGACACCTATGCTTAAAATACATATTAAAAAATTTTTGTCTGTCTGTTTGTTCCGGGTAATCTTCAAAACGGCTGGGCCGATTTCAAAAATTCTTTCACCAATGGAAAGCTATAATATCAGGGCGTAAATTAGGCTATATTTGATCCCGGTATTCCCACGGGAACGGGAACTACGCGGGTAAAACGACTAAAACCAAAGCGAAGCGAGGGCGGGGATGCTAGTCTATACCAATAAATAAAATTGGAGTGTCTGTTGGAATGTCAAAATAATAGGCATTTTTCATGCTCACACGGTTATTTGCACGACACCTATGCCTAAAATAGCAATTAAAAAATTTTTGTCTGTCTGTCTGTTTGTTCCGGGTAATCTTCAAAACGGCTGGACCGATTTCAAAAATTCTTTCACCAATGGAAAGCTATAATATCAGGGCGTAAACTAAGCTATATTTTATCCCGGTATTCTCACGGGAACGGGAACTACGCGGGTAAAACGACTATAACCTATAACCAAAGCGAAGCGAGGGCGGATTGCTATCACTAATATAACTGAACCCACCCATATTTCAGCGTAGTATACAACCATTTAAAATCACTAGTTGCATAAAATAGCTAAACCTTGGACTATATGTATAGAAAAAATAATGTTTTTATAAAAATACCTTGTGTGATATAGTTTACTAAATTGGTTTTTTGTTGTTGTTAATGACGCCAATTCTATGTCCATCGACTAAACTAGAAGTACTTCGGCGTTTAAATTCGATATTATTGTTTTTTTTTTCGAGAACGACAAGCATATATTAAAACTTTAACAAAATATAAAGTGACATCTAAGAACAACAATGTATGTTGTTATGTCAATGCATGCAATGCAATGTTGCAGTTGCAATGCAACATTAAAGATTAAATTTATAGTAGTTATTATACTGCGTCAATTTATGAATTTAAATTTGGCATATCCAATTATCTATGACAATTACTAAGAAAAACCATTTTGTATATTGTTATTCCACCGCCATTTAATTATAAATCAAAATGTGTTTGTAAAAATTGATTAACTAATACTATAGATAAAAACCTTTGTAGTAATAATAACATGTTGGACGTGAACCTCCTTGGTTCTACCATGGTCATGAATTGTTGAAAAGTGTTTGAAATTTCGGGGAAGTAAAAAACAAATACAAATGCGCTATAAACCGATAAAATAGTTTTACTTTACACAGAATAATTGTTTATCTAAATATATGTATAAAATTAAAATATATTGTATACAGTACACGAAAAAAATGACGTGGAACTGTCAAACAAAATTATATTTTGATATACGTGACTGGCACCGTGGCTGATGAATCAACACATTCTGACGTGTCATCTCATACCACACTATAATATTTTTCCAACCACCAAAATCACAAGACAAACTTACAGATCGAATTAGAGAGGCTCTATATAAAATCAAAAAGAAAAAACAATATTGACTTCAAATTTGTTGCTAGTTGTGCAACAGCACAACAGAATTAGTTATTTTTGTCATAAGAGGTTCATATTTTCCAACAGGCGTATGCGAGTTATTTATATTATGTGATCAAGTGCTTGATGATTACTGGAATTTAAAGTACTGACAAGTGTCAAGCATATACTTGCGCCTGATGCCGCCCTAACCGAGGTCGAGGAGGGAAGGATTAGGCCGCCATTCGCAGAAAGAGCGACGCCCAAACAACAAGGCAGTGTTGCCGAGGCGTCGCCCTCGCGGTCGGAGACAATGCCGAGGGTAAGCCACCGGAACGGCCACGGATGTTCAGGAATCGGTACCAGTGGTCGGCCCCATGACGATTGGAAAGGAACACGGTAGGTTATGGGGCTGCACGCCGCCCATCTGTCGCCCCGAACATATTTGGAGAGGTGTGTCTAGATCATAGCCTACCACAAGAAAAGTATCAAGCATATTCGCAAAATGAATAGCAACAAGCCCCAGCCACTTCTTTAATGATAAATATTGAATAATTTTTATGCTGGCATATCTAATATTTAAAATATTGATTTGTTTATTTAAACATTCTCAAAATAAATTGCTAGTGCATAGTTATAATGCAAGCAAAATATATTTGTGAATGACGTGAATAAAACATTCTAGTAAAAGAGTGACTGTACACGATGAACGATTGGTTACATATATAAGCATTCAGATTCGGTGTGTTACAAAATAATGATATAGCGATGCGTGGGAAGCGACGACATGACACAAATCACTCTCGGGATAACTACGATATACTTATATATAATACTAGAATTTTTCCACCGTAGTTTAAAACTGACGTTTGATTTTATAGTTACCGTAAATAAAACGTCCTAAACCTAGTCACAAATATATAATAACTATGTGATCTTTATGCACCTAAATTAAATCATATTAAGGACAGTTTTCGTCTTCTCATCTACATAATAGTTAACAATAAGTCGAAACCGTAAATATAGATAGTGAATTTTATAACATAGACATGTGTGTATTCAGAACAGATATGGTTACTGTACATGGCCACTTCAACTTGTTGATCTTATACTACTACCTTGTACATTCAGTCGTCCTCGTCGTTGTTAGATATGACGGGGTACAAAAACGCCAGTGTCCACTTGTTGGATCTAAAAACATTAATGACATTATTTTATCACTAATCTAATATTTCAAAAGCATTTGGGGAATGGTTTTCATAGAATTATAACTTTTCAAATCAATAAATACATACATTAGTGTTGTACATTTTCTTCATTTCGATTTTAATTTTTTTGTTGCCAGTGGCGTTTTTGCTTTTATATCTCTCATATAGTTTTTAGTGTACATACGCTTACATTATCCAATATAACTTTTTCTCTGACCAAGAGGGCGAATACCTCACTCGACAACCACATTCTTATGCCACTAGACCATAAAGGCAATCTGGTAGTTTTGAATTTAAATGGTAGAAGTGTAATTGGCAATGATCTCTCATCTTTATCTGACTTTGTAATTCCAAAAAGGCTTGTAATGAATCATCATTGCGCACGTGCGTCCGTTTGTTTACAAATTTGTGTTTTGTAATGCCGACATAAAATGCGTAACAGGCATTTATACTTTTATTAATTTACTGTTGTTTTGCGATTCTGATATTTTTTTGCTATACATCATCATCCTTCTGCCTTCATTTCAGTATATACATATGACACGACTGCGGTCTACCGCAGATATCTCTAGATATCTTTTTGTACCCAGAACAACAAAAAAAAAGTTTTTGGGTAATTTTTATACCCGACCCGTCAGTTATCTACCCCTACCCCTTTTAGAATATACTATTTTTGGTAGCAAACTTATACAGTTATTTCTTTAATGGGTACGTAATTCTAAAATGCACGGACAGTTGGATCTGCTCTTGAATGTAAATGACATAAACTGTAGGGTTAAGATTTAATTACTATAAATGGGGAAACCATATCTACATAGTTCTATACTTGTCGAAAATAGGTAATGTCTTTATAGTAGTTTCTATCTAAAATAAGTTATAAAATGAAGACACTTGTTGAATTTATGCGTAGATAATGAGATTTATTCCATATAGCAAGAAGACCTAGATAGCATCGTAGGTCGACGGACCCTAGAAGTCCTTCAGGTTTTTTATTTTCGGAATTGGTTATGGTCTTCGTCCAATCCGACCGAGGCGATGTAAGGGCAGCTTGGGGCCCCATAACCTACTGTGTCCTTTCCTCATCGCCATTGGACTGACCACTGCCACCGATTCATTGACCTCGGTGGCAAGCTCGGCAAAAAAGAGATAAACCTATTAGGTGCATTGTTAGTGGTCACCAAGCCGCGCCGATTTCATCATGAAGAGATAGACGAGATTTATATTTTGTAAATAAAACTACTTTTACGGATTTTATCGCGTTTGTATTTGAGTTATGATTGCCCGACTTTTCGAACACTTTGCAGCATTCATAGCCTCCCAGAAAAGGGATGGTAAAAAAAGAGTCTTTGTTGATACACATATAGGTACGCAATTGTATACATATAATATGGATAATAATCAAGTTGGTTGTAATTTTATAACAGAAATTGAATGGTGATTTTATGTTTTTTGAAGTCTGCATTTGTTTACCTTACTTTTAGTGTTATATTGTGCATGACTCACAGACAGATGTTTTATTTTCAGCTTGTATTTTCTTTCCTTCGTATATATCCAGCTTTATGAGAGTTTTAAACATTACATAATACACCCATCTTTCGTCGCCTATGGAAAGATTTAAATCGTTCCGCTATAAGTAACAGATCTTCGCTTTCTTATGTTTTTTTTCTTCTTTGAATGAAAATTAGTATATCATTTACTAATTAAAAGTATAAAAAAATTATATACATATTAAAAGGTGCTACATTTCCAATTTTTTGATCAAACTGTTGAAATACTAGGAGTAAGCCAAGAAAGATAAGATATCTTTAGTATATACAAAATATTAATAAATATTTGCTATTCAATGTCATCAACTCGTCTCATATATGTCCCACTGTTGGGCTCGAGCCTCCTCCATAATAGGAAGGACGTTATGGACATAATATACCACGCTCGACAGATGGGTTGAACTTATATTCTCTTGCACAGACGCTATATGCACATTGTATCCCTCAGTCGTCTTTTAAGACATCCACGGGCAAGATAGGGAGTGGTCGTCACCACATGGGATAATAATATTTGCTATTAACACTTTAAAAAGGCACTTAAAATATTTGTTATGGATTGTCGTATTTCTATCTAGTCCTCTTTAGAACAGTTGTCTAAGCATCTAACATATTTTCGAACGCATATAAACTCGTTCAAGGACTTGAAATAATTGAGGGCACTGTTGTCGACGTGCGCTTCAATGATTCGCCGCGCCCATTTTACTTCATACATAATTGTTTGACACTCTGCCTTCATGTCTGTCATTCTGTTTATGCATCATACATACTTTGTGATAGATTTTTAACTAATAATTTTTAAAACTCATTTGTGAAACGAGCTGTGTAAATCAACAAAAAGTTGCTAATAATTTAAAATACAACAGAGATCCTGTCATCGCGAAGTACGATTTTAACTGAAAAGTTAGAGTAAGAAATAGAATAATGTGCAAACATGTCCGATAAATGGTGTGGTCTTTACAGAAGACTAGAATGATACAGAAAAACAGCAGCTGCATTGTTAAAGTAATTGTGATAGACTTCCAATGGATAAAGATAGGCCGACATATATTGGAAGACTTCCCTCGGTGATCTTTCGTCTCACAAATGACATTTAGAGATTTTTTTATCAAGGTCCTTCAGACACCGTAATAAACATTGGATTCTCATTATTTACTTTGCGGTTGTTTAAAAGCGTGACGTGATCACTTTGTCATCAAACCTTACTTTGTTTAATAAAAGCAAAAAAACAAAAACAGAGCAAATAATATGGGTGTTTTGCAGTATTGGTGGTCATGCTTAGTTAGGTAGTGGTTATTAGTTACGTACTAATGTGGTAAATGATCTAAACGCAATACTCCAGTTATTTTAAAATTCTTACTCCGTCACCACATGGAAAATGGATAATTGAAGATAGTTAAATAATAACATGTGTTTTTTTCTATAGAAAGTTCATCGTGTGGCGGGGGTGCGGCTTCGGAGGACTCAGAGGGGCGTGCGTCGTGGCGTGTCACGCTGGATCACGACCTTGTAGAGACGCTGAGCGCCATCTACCCCGAGTGGTTTAAGCCGCAGCATCGCCGCGAGCGCAGCCGCGCCGCATCACCGGTGTCGCCCGCTTCGCCGCCGCGCACACCCGCCACACCACCTTCAGAAGATACATTCAGGTATATTTTATTATTATGCCTATGGTGGCAAACGAACAAGCACCATAGCTGATGGTAAGTGATACTGCCACACATGGACCTTTTCAATACTAGGAGCACAGCCAGGCCATTGCCTACCTTTAAGAGAATGCTCTTCTTAAACCTCGTTTAAAGAACGAATTGGAATACTATTGTATTGTACTACATATTTGCAACTAAAACTACTAAATATTGTTTGAGGGGTGAGCCCAATGAAAATGCACAGCCATACAACAAGTTGCAAACGAGGTGGGGAGCTGCAGATGAATGTTCGTGAACTTTTACCAAAAATAAACCATTTGCAGTTAAGCGTTTTATCTCGATTCACCAAGATCATTTGCGTACAAGCCTCCTCCACAATTAGAAACTGACCTACTTATACCACCCTGGTTCCACGAGTTGGTATAGGGCTTTTATTTCGAATTGTTTCCAGTAATGTTATCTGCTTACATCGTTTAGTACTGTTTGAAAGATATCCGCGAAAAAACATAACTATTAAGTTATTAAATCCATACAATATTGTAACCGTAATCAGGTGGTGGATGGCTGTGATGATAGAGTAAGAATACAGTCTCTTGTCTTTGGGTGTCGTAAAAGATGCTTTAGACGACTAAGAGATACGAATGCAAGTAGCATCGATGCAATAGAAATAAAACTTGACATAAATCGCTATGACCAGCGTACTAGAACAGTTACCTTCTTACTCTTGTGGAGGAGGCTCATGCTCAAAAGTGGGACGTATATAACGTTAGAAGAGAGGAAAAACCAAGTACTATTTCTTACTCAGTCTGATCCGTATTTCAGCTCATGTAAATCCCACTGTTAGACTCTGACCTCCTCCACAATGGGAGGGAAATTGACCTACTATACCGTGCTGGTCAAACGTGTTGGTTTTATATTGAGTTGTCTTTCTCTTGCATAGATATTATCTACACATCATATCTCTTAGTCGTCTTTTAAGACACCCACGTGCAAGAAGGGGTGGTGAATTGTGTTCTTACTCTGTCACAACACATAAATATATATAAAATATAGCACATTTAAGTTAATAAAGACATTTATATGCCTGCGTTCGTGTCCGTATTATATTTTATTTGAAATGTCGCACAAAAAGTGGCACGTTCTCTGGTAAAAACCTATTATTACTTATTATAGTGAGGGAAGTTTTGGCGGAACGTGAAAATTCCATATGGCTCTTGAGAGAGCCATTATTATATTATTTTAACATTTTTTTTTTAAATTTTCCTTCAATTTTAATTTTTAATTTTATTTCTATATAATTATGTTAAAAATTACATTATTTTAACATTTTATGGTGTTATACTAAGTTTGTTGACATTTTATGTAACGTAATACAGTAAAAGTGCTAAAGTGTGTTAGAACCTAACAGTGTTGTACATGTGTCTTTGTTATGTCAAAATTTCCAAAGTAATTTCTAACCTGGCCGTCAATTAAAGGTAACTTCTCAATTTAACGGACAGCGACATTAAACAAAGGCACTGAATATGAATAAAAATGAAATGACTGTTCTTTAATTTAGAAAAAAAGAACAGGATGTAAAACACGGCTTTATTCCCCTTACCAGTCCGAATGGACAAATCTTACCAAAAGGAAAATTATTATAATTTATTAATGTAATGCAATGTAAACATGAATTGGTGTATCTCGATTACAGTAGCTCTGGTGCGGAGGAGATGGCCGGTCGGCAAGCGGGCAGCAGCGGAGCTAGCGAGCCGCCGAGCTCGCCCCGCGTCTCCCCACCCAAAGTGGTCGTCGACGATAGTCCTCTGCAACCTGCAATGGGGAAACACAAAGAATGTAAATACTTCTTTTATTATTATTATGCCTTCTAATTTACTTTTTACAGCACATCGTACAAAGTAAAACTTTTAGTAAATGTTTTTATTTCGAGTTCGATTCCTAATTATTACATATTTTTTTTACGTAACTCTTAACTAATCTTTTGAATATAAACACAAATCACCTTGAAGAAGTAAATCCTATGTATTAGCCTGTTTATAATTCGGCATTAAAATCTGTTTTGTTTTTTTATATAGTGGAAATGTTATTTCGTATAGAGTATTTGACACGTTTTCCTTAGCAATTACTCATTTTATCGTAATTTAAAATGTATCTTTCCATGATGATGACGACGTCAAATAAAAATCTATTAAACTTCGAGATTCGTATATAATGTTTACCTAAGAAGTGTGTTGAAATGCGTATAAACGTACTACACGACTTGGTAAAATTTTCTGTTGCCTCTGCTTAAATATTGTCTCAAAAATGAAAAAAGGCTCTTTCTAAGTAAGGTCGATAGACCTGTGGACCTAAGTATATCTCCTCCGTTTTCACCGCGAATTGTTTATTAGTATGCATGTGTCGTTGAAACTTCCTGTCATGTTTGCACTGTCTGACCGTGCGCGCGTATCATTATGTATATAAACAAATTCTCAAACCCTTAACAAAATAAATGTAATGTGTTCTATCATTTTGTTACTGTGTGTAAAATTCACATCTATGTTTAACTATTCTATAAACATGTAAAATGTGTGGTATTTTTATCAGTTGTTATGCTAAAGTAAGTTTTGGACACGAGTGTTAATTCCAAACAACGTGTAGACCAATTAAATTCTCTACATAAAAATGGAAACTTGTTGTCAATATTGTTATAGCAAGCAAACGAAGAGTAGGTATAGCAATGACGCCCAGTAACCCACAATAATCGGCCCAGTGGTAGTGAATGTTTCGTCTGTAATACGGTCGCGGCATAACACTAGTTTCCTTGTGCAGTGTTTATTTATATTGGCTGCTGGCCAGCGTTGTCCGCCCATCGCTCGCAGCCCGCCGTTGTCTATGCGCAAACAAGAATATAGCTCAATTCGCCTACGCTACACAGCAAACATTATCGATATAATCTTTGTAAATTGATCGACGTATCGATCGCGTCGGTCAGGCACGCGACAAGCTACGTCAAAGTTCGTCACCTGGCGTCATAACACTATACCTCACGATAATAATTATGCCGGCTATTCAATCAGTCACCATTGTTGTATGCATAAGGTAACGACGGAATGGACTGGCATTATGATCCCACATAACACGCTAGAATTAACACCAAGTAACTACTTGCGCGGATAATATTGAGGAAATCTGTTTACTAATTAAATAGTTATACGTAAACGAGTATTTATATATATTATGTTCATATGGTTGCAGCTTTAAAAATGAAGCTGATGAATCGGCGGCCTCGTAATCAGCTGGTCCAACAAGGAATAATCCCTCGTAAGTGTATTTTTTTATATTTCATTTTGGTTAATACAATTGTTCTGTTATACTGCTGGTATTCGTGCTGGCATAAAGTAATAACAGCATCAAAATAGAAACATTGTTTTGAATGTGTCATCCTACAACCAACATTTGTTAGATATATAGCCTAATGGAATATGTATTTGTAGTGACTATATAGAACTGCGTTTTACCATTAATTGAAGTCTCTTCATTATTAAAGTACGTTCTGCCTTTTTTGTACATTTTTTTAAGTAACGATTAACCTTCATCTACTTTATCTTTTTATATTTAAAATTGAATTAGTATTTACGTATATTTCTCTAAAGACGAGTATATTTTTTACAGCTCTAAAAACTCCACCAGCTTACTTCGAACAATGCAAGCAACTAGAAAGAGCAAAAACTGGAGATCTATTAAAAGCAAAAATACAAAGGCGACCAGACCGGCAGGAACTGGAGCGAAGACATATTTTAGAACAAGTGAGCATTGGGCATCAACAGTGCCATTTTATTACGTTAAATGCTTTTGATATCTACATATTGATTTGAAAACTAAAAGATATTAATAACAACTTTAAAAATTACAAGATCAAACATGAGCTTTGCTTTTCATGTTCATAAAATATTTCGTTTTATTAGATGTCTTACAAAAATATATTAATCATTCTATTGCAAAGCATAAAAGATGACACGATGTATAAAACAGTAAAATTGTATTTCTAGGAAAGCCATGTAGACCCCAGCTTAGCGGAGAAGCAAAGGATGTTGAAAAAGGCGCGTCTCGCAGATCAGCTTAATGACCAGTTGTCGCATCGTCCTGGACCACTCGAGCTTATTAAAAAGAATATTTTGCACACGGAGGAGAATATAGAGACTGCTGTCAAAAGTGGTACACTCGCATTCAAAGCGACTAGCGAGGGTGCCTCGGGAAGGCCACAGCATCCTTCTTCATACTGCGGTCCCCCGGAGGAAGTCTCCCCATCACCATCACCACCCTCTACACTCTCTCCAATAAGTGTTGCTTCACCGCCACAACATCCAGCGCCTGGTAAAGATAAAAATCGCAAGAAGAGCAAACAAAAACAACAGCCTAAAGCTAGATTTAAATTTCACGAATATAAAGGTCCACCGAATGCCCAGAAGGCGTCATCGCCGCTCGGATCTGTCGAGACTCCATATGAACTTCTGCTACAACAACAGCAGCTGCTTCTACAACTAATGCTGCCTGCATCACCGGCTCCGTCTTCTGCCTCTGTCGCGTCCGACTCCAGCGATGTATACGCAGCGCCGCCTCCTCCACCGCTACCCCCTACGCCTATCACATCTAACTTACTAGCGACCGCACGTTTCGAGGACATGAAGGTATCCGATCTACGCGCTGAATGTAAGCGACGTAACCTTCGCGTGTCAGGTCCGAAGCCGCAGCTCATAGAACGACTGCGACCGTATCTACTCGAGAAGGTGGAAGAGCAGCCGCGCTCCCCCGCATCAGTTGCATCTATTTCCTCAGTGGCATCACCAGAGATCAAACTTGAGCCGGAACCGGCGGAGGATATCGTACAGTCGCAGCGACGGCAGATAGAGGAGCTTGAAAGAAAACTGGAAGCGTCCCGTCAGCAACTTGAGGCAGTGCGGCGAGATGCGGCAGGCGCAGCTGCTAGCGATCAGAGCCGGCGGTTGTTGCAGGCGCACTTATGTGTAACGCAATTGCGGGCGCAGCTCGATGCACTGCAGGCACCAGCTGCCCCGGCGCCGCCCCCGCCGCGGTATGTGCTCGCCGAGCCCGAGCGCCTTGTACGACTGTTCACAGTAGCACCTACAGCGCCCACAGCATCTACTCGCGGTGAAACCCAAACGCAGAAATCCACCAATCCGGCGTACATACTGAACGGTGTCAAAGTGGTTCCAATAGCTATACTACCCACGGCGCACTACGAGCCGGAGCGCACCGCTCCACCGCCGCCACCTCCGCCTCCCCCACCACCGCCACCACCTATGCCACAGGAGCCGTCACCTGCGCAACTGCATGATCGCACAGAAGACAGCCAAATCATGGATGACGTGTTAGAAATACTTATGGAGAACGGTGAGCTGCCGACGTCGGCGGTCAGTGATGCTACTGTTAGTCAGTCGTTGGATACGAGTTACGTAGCGAACACGCCGGCCTCGTACGTGCCAACAGACGTTTTAAGCGATGACGTGTTGGGTGATAATCATGTACGCGATTCGCTTGCCGCTGACGAGTTACAAAGAGAACTAGACGATATACAAAATGAAATCATGAATCACGCCGATCTACAGGCGGTGAATAACAACCGGTGTCCCGTCAATTCGTCCTCCACCGACATCGACACGGATTACACAGTGGATTTGCTATCAAATGGCGAATTCCATACAGATTTTGGTTCCGATCCCAATTCTGTCGATAACGATGACTTTTTCGGTAGTCTACTATCGGGTGAGAGCAGAGATCGCACGGATGACAAATCCCAAATTTCTATGGACATCGGTGACGATGTGCCGGAGAGGATGAGTATGACACCTTTAGCCAACGGTGATATACTCGATAATACTAGAACTTGTTTCGAGTACATGGACGATTTGTCCCTACCTTCCTTTCAGAATGAGGACACGCGCCACGATTCCTGTCACGATACATTTGACGAGCGGCCGTGTGAGTTCGATCTTAAGGAGTTCGGCATAGAGCCCGGCTCTCACATGAATGTAGATAACGACAGATTCGACTATATGGACACGGAGATCATACCGAACTTGTTTGGACGTGGACACGTGCCCCAGTGCGATCCACTGTTGGGCGGTGTATTATCCCGGCCGGCACCACGCCCCGCCCACAAACACTACTCGTGGGAACGCATCGAATATGACGCTACCTGACCCGGTCCACAACTTGCCGCGCGCCTCGAGGCTCTCTAACGATGCTTACTCTCTGATCTCTAACCTTCGAGTGACTATATAACACCAATTAGTATTTGCGTGAGGTCGCTCATTACCATTTGTACGTCGTGCGGGTTAGTTGAATAACTTAAATATTTGTATGAAGTCGCTCGCTACCGAGTGGCGAGTCGATTGACAACCTAGTCTCCTCTCGTGACTCGTTCTTCCAATGACATTCGATTACAAAAAAAAAACTAGACATAAGCGATTGATGTTGTGAAACACAAAGTGTTTATATTTATATAGGACATTTGATTTTTATTTAATTATTGTACTTAAATATTGGTACATAACGTTTGTATCGCTAGCTGATAATAGTTGAATGGTTTGTTTATTTCAATGTTGAGTGTTCGCTAGTGTCGACTCGAACCATGTGCGCTGCGACGTACTTGGCTCACTTACTTTAAGTCCATTTTTATTTACATAGTATTTTATAGGTTTAATTATTATCTTAATTATGTATATATTGAAAATAATACTCAACATAGTTGTGGATTTCTGCATTCCGCCCGATGACTAAAACTTAGGGGAATAAATTATCATAAGGAAAGTTGTTTTTGTTGGGGGGCACAGTCAATCTATAAGTCACCTGGTCACGTACACGTTGTGTTAATTATAATTATATAAAATAATTTAGATTGATGTTGTGTCAATTATTAAATCCACTTGATGCTATCACTATTGCATTTGATAGCTATTTCCCGAATCAATAAGTGACATTCCAATCTTGTTGAAGTGCAAAACGTGACACATAAAATACTTATCACTACTCACAATATGAGCAATTTATATTAAACAATTTTAATTTAATATTTAAGTTAAAATTTGTAAAATTGTGAGATATATAAGAGAACTAAAGTGCACATTCGCAAGCCATCGTCATGGGTGGGACCAGCTTGGGAACAATGTTAGATATGAACCCAATTAGTTAACTTAGGGAGCCGGCTCCGACACTGGGCGCTCCAACAATTATGCAAGCGCACATTACTGTATCACTCGTTAATCGTACACCGATATTATTTTTATTACCGCGCTTACCGTATCGTTTTTTAATCTTGTGAAATTATTGTAGATGTTTCTTTATTTACCTAGATGAATTATTATTATAACAAAATACACATTCTTGAAAAAAATGTATCATTCCATTAAATGTCTTAATTGTAGGATAGGTGCACAGTTATCAATAAGTTATGATTGATATTCTGTATTGCAATAATTACTAACAATGTGGAAGTTAGTTATTTTGCATCAAGACGATGCTTGAATGCTGGACCAATTAAAATCGCAATCGCAAGCGTTGATATTGAATTTTCAATGTAGTTTTAGAGTAATCTGACAAAATACTGGCTGTTCTTTAATAGAAAATTTATTTCCATTTTATTTACCTAGTTTTCCATTCAATGCAAAGGTAAATTGAGTTCGCTTGGATAATTGTTGGTGAGCATAATTATAATTTATTTATTTATAAAGTCCTCTAGTGTACTTAGTTTATTTTTTTGGTTTCTGTTATCCTAATTACTATGTGTGAGTGTTTTTACTAATGTACTTTGTATATCATGTGTTGTTTATATAGCGTTACCCCCGCTTTATCGATGAGATTTTAAAGCAAAATTTCTGGATCGAAAGTGTATTGCCATGATTTTTGCATTTATAAATAATTTAATTTTTGAATACTTGTTGCTACAACGAATAATTACGTTACTGCCCTGCGTGTGCCAATATATTCAGTATTAGGATTAGTGTTTTATACTCGCAGAGAACAAATATGAGAATAAATACTTTGCTATTAATTGTGACTTTCAACGTGTTAACATTTTGTTTTGCTTGCAGAAAATCCTAAGTTATAATATGTTATTGTACTTTGCAAAATAACATTAGTTAAAGTACAGTTGCATATGGAATGGTGCTATTTAATGGTTAAATGTCAAATTTTGTAGGTATAATATTATAATTTAACATTACATTATTTATATATTGGATTTGTAAATGTGTGACTTATAATATAGAAATAAATAACAAGCGAATTAATTTTCGAACTTCTAAAGTATTCGAAAATAATCAACTATACGGTTAATAACATTCAAAATTAAAACAGGGCCCGCAAAGTGTAATTTGCTTTATTATTTAAGTATTATTCCATTAACTAAGTAATACGGAACCATTTCTCTAGATTTAAATATATAAAATCTATTTGCTCATTATCTAAATTGTACACATTGTTAGTCAAATATATTGGAATAATATAATAGTGATTCGCGTAACAACTGTGCTCTTATAAATTTTATAACAGGCCTAGTGTTAATTTAGCTGCATATTGGCTCTAGTGTGAGAGTTTAGTTTATATCGTAATATTTAACAAGATACTAAGTGAGATTAATGTTTTTTTTTATAACTGTAATGGCATATTTGTTACTATTGTTGTAATTATTTTAGGAGAGTTTCAATTATTGTTCTGTAACCTAAGTTATATCTGAATCCGATTTTATAATATCAAGCACTGAAATATATTTATATCATACAAGCATTATTTTGCACTCTGCAATTAATGGTTATATAGTTATCATAATCAGCTTCATGGATATGCTTCAAAATATTTATAGTTACAGATTTAGTTTTAAGTGCAGTATTCGTATATAAAGCAGTGCTTAGCCAAGTATTCATTAAATTTGATAAAGTGATAACCACAGGAGTTGGATCTACAGTGTAACTGGATAGTTTTTTTTTACCTTGCCCTGTATTTGAAGCCTTGTAAATATTTACCAAGCCTTTATTAGATTAAGGAAAGAATGTTAAATAAAAAGATTTTGACACATTAATATTGTTTAACTACTTATATCCCTTAAAGTTTTTTTATAACACCCATAAGGAAGGATATAGTGCTGAATTTCATATCACCACATGTATTTTTCTATTACGAAATCGTAATACATACTTTAGTAGGCCTATGCTGATCGAGGAGCGTTCTCAACCTGAAAGAATTTCGGCAACAGATAATGACCACCTCTCTGAATTTGAATTATAACTACATATTTTTACGGAGTTTATCGCGTTGGTTTTTGATTTCTTGACATTTTGAACACATCGCGTTCATGGTCAAAGGAGGACTAAGGTGTCTTACGAACAACAAGTCATTTTTATTATAGAGATTTATACCTACCCGCTACAGAATTAGTTATTAAATTTTGATGTCTAAAATTCAGTAAAAATAGATTTATTTCAAACATATTATACATTTAGTTGCATAAAAATTAAAAACCCCTATGAAATATCGCACCTTTAGTCATAAACTGAATTAATTTAAAATTTACGTTTTTTGAGTTTTCAATAAAAACCGAAATAACTTCGTCAGTAGAATACGTACAATCTAACAGATAAATCGATACGACGTAAATGACAGAGATAAAAGATTGTCGTTCTCTTTTCCATTAACTCCTGAGTACATGTCGATACTTTATTCAAAAGCTGCATGTATTCATACTTATTTCTTTTTATTAGAAAATTACATGTATGTTTTATTATCACATTATGATTTAATTCAGTTTTTTATAAATTATATTGTACAATTATGGCATCATTTTGAATTAATGCAGTTTAATACTAAAACATTTATGCAGAACTTTAATAACTAAGTTTTATTTCAGTTTTGTACCATAAATAAAATAATTATTCAGGTACATATTTTAGTGAAAAGAGAAATAAGTACGAACTTTTTTTAAACTGCTGTCTAAGGTGTATTCTTCCTTTAGATAGTATAATTTTGTATCTTATTCCAATAATAGACTAATTACGCTACAGTTATCTTTTTTTTTAAACACCTATACTCGTTCCAACCATTTATTTTACTTTTGACACATGCTTTAGGACGTAACTGTTTCATTATACGCAATTATTAACTTTGAAACGAGTGAACAGAGAAATAAATAAACTGCCCAATAATATTTATATATCTTAATTATTACCCACTAAATACATTAATATGCCGTAAATAGCTCTATTCATAAAATTTAAGTGATAATTCATTTCCGTTATAAAAAAGTTACGTTCTATCGCATCTAGTGACAGGATCAAAAGTATTCGGTGCAAACTAATGAATCGCAAATAATCGATTACACTTATTTGCAGTTAAGTCAGCTGACAACTGAGTTTTGAATTGTTGTAATAGACAACACGTTAAAATTGTATCAGGGAGATATAAAAATCTTCTCATCATACCTATAACATGAAATAAAACAACCAAAATATTTTAATATTATTTTATTATAACGAATCGTCGGATTCTTCATACGAACTCGAATCGTCGCTTGAATCATCTGCAGTGTTTATTATTAACTCTTGTGTAGGTATGTTGTCAAATTCAATTTCCCGATCCCAATCAGAGAATATTATATTTTTTGGCTTGTTGACGACACTCGCCCAGTTTTCAGGCGTCACACTAGCACATGCGTTTTTTAAAAGTTCAAGCATTTTATTTGCTGTGAAAGGAGGAGTTGTATTGTTTCTTGCGGCGTGTCCTTTGACTTGTGCCCAGATCATTTCAATTGGATTATATTGACAGTGGTACGGAGGAATTCTGATTACAACATGCCCATATTCTGCTGCCATTTCGTCGATGACATATCGTTTTGGCTGCTTTTTACTTTTTAATATTTTAAGTAATTCTACTTTTAGTAGGGATTCGTCCACATCTTCCCCATTATCACGAAGCCAGTTTATAATCTCGTGTTTTTTGTTGGCCTGTCTTGGCATTTTATTAATTTGGTGAGAGTGATAGGGTGCATTATCAATAAATATTGTTGATGGCTCTTCAAGTGATGTAAGCATTTCTCTGAACCACTTTTCATACACGTCCGCATTCATCTCCTCATGATAGTCTCCTGTTTTTTTTTATTTGAACGCTAACAGAGCGTCTGGTACAAATCCCTTTGTAGTTCCCGCATGGCAAATGATGAGGCGTTCACCTTTCCCCATTGGCACTGCAGAAGTAGAAGCAGCAGTATCGTCAGTCCAACCTTTTGGTATGGAATGATTGGCATTGAGCCAAGTTTCATCTGTGAAAACGACATTCGACCAGTCTTCTATTTTCTTCGCTTGTCTTAAAAATTCACAGCGAGACAAGGCTATATCACGACGTTCCATTAAAATTTTTCTTTTGTCGGATTTCTTATACAAGAACCCGATTTGGTGCAGCACCTTTGACAAAGAAGATTTTTGACCACGAAACAAGCCACAATTTCGTACTAATTCTACGCTACTAATTTTTTCAAAGTAGGAATCTCTTTGCTTGTGTAATAATTGTATATATGACGATGAATAGCATCAGTATCAAAACTGCCAATTGCTGTCACTTTACGGGGCTGAGGTTTTTCTTAGGCGTAGATAGCTTGTTCTGTTCAATACCACTACTACCATAGGCTTCTTTAGTGATTTTCGCCACCGTTGGAGCACTAATACCTAATGCTGCTGCAACACGGTCTCTAACTTGGGTTACTGGTATAAGGAATCCGCCATTGCGGCTTTCCTTTTCAAAAAATTCACGAAGCCGCAGCACTAACTCTCTGGATTGTCCTTTAAGCACCATACCTTTCGGCATTTTGCAAGTAAAATCTTACTGGGAGGAACGATACGCTCAACTCAATCAAAGTAAGAACAATGAAATCAATACGGTTAAATATAAATACTTAACACAGCGTATGAAAAATATGAAAGAGCACTCAGCGAACAGAAATGTGACTAGCACGGGAGTCTTGTTGCGAGTGACAGACAACACAACAAAATGGCGTCGCCGGCGCGCCGTTCAGTGTTGCCAATTCGGCTTAAAAAAAAGGGGTAGGCTGGATGAAAAAATTAGTGATTTACTACCGCAGACGAGGGCGCCATTGTCTCTAAGTAAAGTTTGGAGCAGCGGACCCCGCTTAATGGAAAAATGCTTCATAAAGTAGTTATTTTTTATTTTGCAAAGTCCAAAGTAAAATATTTTGGGAGGACTGAATTAGTGGGTATGCAAAAATTAATGTGCCCAAATAACAAATATATTTACAGAAGTGAAGTTATAAGAATAATATGAAATATGTATTTAAGCAAAAATAAAATATCCGTGTTAAATCGATTAAAAGTTCTTCCTGACTAAAATCGATTATTACAAAACATAGTATCCGTAATACATTGGTACAACACTAATTGATCAGAATTCGACTTGCCAAAAGTAAAGTTGGAACGAGTATAGCAACCCGCCCTCGCTTCGCTTCGGTTATAGGTTATAGTCGTTTTACCTGCGTAGTTCCCGTTCCCGTGGGAATACCGGGATAAAATATAGCCTAGTTTACGCCCTGATATTATAGCTTTCCATTGGTGAAAGAATTTTTGAAATCGGTCCAGCCGTTTTGAAGATTACCCGGAACAAACAGACAGACAGACAAAAATTTATTAATTGCTATTTTAGGCATAGGTGTCGTGCAAATAACCGTGTGAGCACGAAAAAAGCCTATTATTTTGACATTACAAACAGAAACTTCAATTTTATTTATTGGTATAGATTTAATTTAATCATTAATCCGTTATTTGACTGATTTGTGGAGACGGTTACGAACATGGAAGTAATAAGTACTACGTACAACAGGAATGAGCTCTGTCTGTGCATCTTGCTGTTAAAACAAAGAAAATAAAACCTTATGTCAAGGACGTAAGACTCTTGTCGCGCGCAAAACAAAAATGAAGCCGAGTGAGAAGGCAACCACTGTACCCTGTGTCCCGTTCTAACAGTGACTTAGAGTTGCCAGAGTTAAGTTAATTTCAATTATTTCGTTGTTGGTAGAAAAATAGGCGATTTATGTAATGTAATGAAGTAGTAGAGTCCGTGTGGTGACGGAGTAAGAATACAATTCACCACTCCCTATCTTGCCCGTGGATGTCGTATAAGACGACTATGGGATGTGCACATAACATCTGTGTAAGAGAAGGAAAACTCGAAGCCGAGCCCAACAGTGGGACGTATGTGGGCTGCGATGATGATGATGATGATGAATGAAGTAAAAACATTTATTTCTAAAATGTTTCTAAATATAAATAATCATTTATTACCGACATGTTAAAGCAATATTATTTGTTGCTACGCGCAAAACCTTATTAACGCAAAAATGTTGCGATTGGCGTATAGGTTTTCTTTTATTTGTATGAAATACGGACTCCTGACCTGACAACCCCACATGAAATTTTTAAACATAATTTGAGAATGAAGACTTACGGTGACCATGCTATCCAGTCCTAGTTCAAGAACAAATAACTTAAATACCTATGCATTTTTTATTCCTTTCGATATTAAAATTATTTTGTTTCAATTACAGATTTCCTAAAGATCTTAATATTAGGGAAATATGGATAAATATTATACCCATGTATTATATACCCATAGGTGGGCACAGTTAATCCAAAAATTTACTTCGTTAATCGTTAATTAAAATTTTAACTTCGATAATCGTTAAAGCGTTAAATTCGCGAAAATTTAACGCAAGTTAAAGTTAACGTTATAAGTTAACCATTTAAGACTTACTATTTTTTACTTAGACTTAGGTACTATTTAGACTATACTGTTTTCGTGCCTGTGTGGTGACGGAGGAGTAAAGGTCGGTATACACGACAATGATATATCGTAGCGATTCGACTGCGCAGACAGTTTGTGCAATTTTATCGATAGTGTGTACGAAAATCATCTTAGATGTTTCTGGTGGCGCAAACGATCGCGGTAGTTTCAAAATTATAAGTCGGGACAATCGTTCCATTCGTTCGCAATGCTTGCTGTAGGCGCAAATCAACATATCGGAAGACTATCGCAAGAAGTAATAATATGTGGTGTATGTCACGTGGACAGAGCAGCGCCTTGAACTTGACTAATGTAAAGGACTAAAGTTAACGAAAGTTCAGTTTAACAGAAGTTAACAAGAGCGTTAAAATTTTTTGAAGTTAACTTAATAGTTAATCCGTTAACCATTTTGGTTAACTTCATTAATTAACGATTAACGTATTAACGAGTTAATGCCCACCTCTGTATATACCATTGTATTATATAATATTTCGAATGGCATCACACTGGAACTATTAAAAAGCACGTTGTAAGATGTAATTTTATTTAAGTGAAATTAGAAAAATTAATAAAAAATAGACAATCCCACTGATTTTCTTACCGGATCTTCTCAGTGCGGTCGCGTGACGATCCGGCGGTAATTTTAAGAAAAATGTAAAAAATGACAATATGTAAGTGCCCCCGCTGGGTTTATACATAATAAATGATTTGAATTTGAAAAATTGAAGAGTGTGAAAAGCAAGCAAAAACAGAAAATGTATAGTGCCGCAAAGGACAAATTTATCATTACCATCTTTGATTAAAATCCATCTTAAGCAATGATCTGCTGACGTCAGATCATACATCATTTTTTATAATTATTGTCCTTAAATCATATTTCAATATGGTCACCATAGCCAGAGAGGGATAAAAGGTACAGTTACTGAGCTCTCGCTCGGCTTCTATTTAGTATTTTGCGACAACTGCTCATTCCTGTTGTACGTAGTACTTATTACTTCCATGGTTACGAATGATTTAATTTATATTTACAATTAAATGTTGTTAACCATATTCAAATAAAAATGAGTAAACGTAGTTATTCTAATGGTACTTCAAGTACAGATATGAAAAAAGCAAAACATTGGTCTTTAGGTCTACTCGAATCCATGAAAGACCCTGATTCTATAGTGAAAAAATCAAAACAGTGCGTTGTCATTAAAGATAAATATCCTAAGGCTAAAATTCATTATTTAGTACTGCCACAGGATGATATAAGCAGTATATATAAATTAACAAATTCGCACATGAACCTGTTAATTGAGTTCGGACAGGTATTCAATGAAATACAGAATCATGAAAATTTACCCTTACGGGCAGGATTTCACGCAGTTCCAAGTATGCAACGACTTCATATGCACATAATTAGTAACGATATGGTGTCTCCTTGTTTGAAGACTAAAATACATTGGAACAGTTTTACGACTAGTTTCTTTAGGCCGTATGAAGGTATTTACATTATTTTATTATAAAGAAAACATTGTTTCTTTATGTGGTGATGGAGCGGAGAATATACTAGTTTCTTTTCGATGTAATGAATATATTCCTCTTAACCCAATTGCGTGGGAGTTGTTATATGCTCTAAAGTTACTCGTATGTTTTATTACTGGCCGGCCGCTTCTCTCACGCTAATCCTTGAAATTAGGTAATTGTTGACCAGATGGTATCAGTTCAAGTTGTAAAGTCCTTAGTCTTTTTTTACGACATACACGAACAATGTGAGGGTTGGAAGTCATCATTGCTGTTACCATGTAGCACTGTGTGAACAAATATCAGTGGATTCTTATCACACAGGTGACTTAAAATTCCTCTAAAAAGTACATTAAAAAGGGAATTTCAAAATAGATTGTGTCCATTGTGGTATGGCAGATATTGATATATTTTTTTAAAAGACAACACCCTGCGTTAAGGAAATAATCATTGTATTGTGGGAAAGTTTTCAAACCTACAATTTAATGAACACAATTCATACCCAGACTCAGAACAACAATTTGTGGATCGCACAAAATCCTGCATGGGATTCGAACCCACGACACTGGCATTATAAGTTGGTATCTTAACAACTATGGCATGTGAGCAGTCAAATTGACAAGATATCTTTTTCTTTTTGTAATGGAGATTTATATCCTATAGTGGAGCATATGGGCTGACATAAAGGAATGCCATTGTGCATGTTTAAGGATGTGTGGAAATATTACCAATAGTTGGGTTTGATGCATACCTTTCAAGTTTTATTAAGGTAATACCTTACATAGAATACCTACTACCTTATATAGGATAAAAAATAACTGAAGATTATTACCATCATGCTATATTATTAATGTGTAGTTAGGTTTCATCTTTGTAATGAATCTTTATAGAATGGCTGTATTCTAATTTATTATCTCTTCAGTAATTAGTCAGCTCACAATTCAGGTTGACATATTGTCATTGTCTTAGCTCATAAACGTGCCACTGCTGGGCACGAGCCTCCACTTTAATAGGAGGGAAATTGACCTACTACACTGCTGGCCAGACATATTGGTGACATAAGGGTTTTATTTCGATTTTTCCTTCTCTTGTTATATGCATATCCCCTTAGTCGTCTTTTACGACATCCACTGGCAGGATAGGGAGTAGTGAATTGTATACAGAAACTGACAGAAAACTCACTACACAGAAAATATTTATAATAATTTAGATTTTCATATTTTACAGATGTATTAAATGAATTACAAGAAAATGGAGCTATTAAGAGGATATCACCTGAATTACATAAAAGTCTTATGTCAACTGAGCTTCAGTGTAATCAGTGTTCACACAAACCTAAAAATATGCCACAACTTAAAGAACATTTGTTAGGTCATATTACATAAAAATAAACTAAGAGAAATTTGTATATTCTTTATTTATTTAAAAATGTTATACTTATTCAGTAGTATGTTACAATCCTTACTAAAGATACAATAAAAGTTTTGTCATATTTTTCCTTCTTAATTTCTATGTCATAAGTCTTTTGAATAAAATACAATAATGTAGGCGAGGATCAAAATCACATAACAGTAATTAATTCTAAATATTGTATCACCTGTCAAATGGTAATAGAGCCAACTCTATTATCATTCAATTGGTGAAACGAGAAAAAGGACCACATGTGAATGTTTTCCTTGCTTCACATAGAATATGAATGTCACCAAAATATATGAAAACACATTCAAGTATTGCAAAATAGGCATAATTTGATTTTGACTTACAAGGAGACCCTCTGACGTGTGGGTCGGGGATTTCCATGATTTTTGGGTGGGGTGGTAGAGGTACCCGAGGGTATCACAACTACCAGATATTAGGGTCAACTGGGCCCTCGTTAAAATGATATTCAGGCTCAAAGTTGGATGGGTAATTTATGTACTAGAGAAATTCGCACTTGAACCGCAAGCTAATGGTAGCCTTGTGGTAATGCGCTCGCCTGCAGGATCTATGGTCTCGTCTCTAATATCTGGTAGTTGTGATACCCTCGGGCCCCCTCTACCACCCCACCAAAAATCATGAAAAATCCCCCGACCCACACGTCTGAGGGTCTCCTTGTTAGTTTCAAAATAATTTTATTATTGAAGACAATTATTTACAGATATTTTCCTGTTCTTGCTTATGCAGGGCAGTTTTTAATATTAAATAAATTAATGAGCATTTTCCATATATTAAAACTACTGCCATATTTTCACAAATTAGTCTTTACATTGCACATAATTTATTGCATAAATTGGTTTAAGATTTATCAAACCCATTTCATCTAGTATGTATTAAATATTAATTTACTCCTTATAAAAACTTTCCAATAAAATTATCAATAGTGACTTATTGAACATTTATTAAAATTAGTAAAAAATATTTATCCATGATCTAATTTTATACAATGAACAAGATTAATTTTGTTTGTACATAGTTAATACCGTAGTCTTTGCTATTACTAAGTGTAGTGGGAAACTAGTGGCTTGTAAGAACACCAATTAGGTTTGAATTAGATGTTGACAAAGGGTAACTAGTTCTCCATATGAACATAAGTATTACATTTCTAATTTTATTATTGACTAAATTATGCATCATCAGTTAAAGATTATCTCTACACAATAATTTGCTAGAGCGAGGGCTATCTGAATCTATCAAAGATCTAGAATCAGAAATGCCAGTTAGATCGCCTTCTGGAGTATTATAAATAGACATATTTCTTCTTTTAAATGATTTCTTTGATCCTGCAGATGGTGTATTACATTCAGACGTATTGTTACTATCATCTGACAAAAAAGTGATTTTAGTCTCTGATGATAATTTCGTTGATGATATATCACTATCATTAGGAGTGACTGGAGCTGGTAATGATAATTTAGACATTTGAAGCTTTATCGGAGTGTTTACAACTTGACTTTGTATTTCTTCATTCGTGTTACCCTCAGGTTGTCTCATAGTGCGGCCTGATCGAGCCATAACTACTTGAACAGGATCATCTATGCCCAGTGTCTCGCACAGTTCAACTGTTTGAGGATTCATTATAGGTTCCTTTGGAGAAATTTTGGGTGCATTGGCATTAAAAACAGGTGCAGTTCTTACAAAAACGTCTTTTATAACAAGGTTATCAAATAGTTTGATAATATTGTCTTTTTCTTCCTCCGATGGGGTAAAATTATATCTGTAGAAGAAAATAATAAAACTCAAAATGTGAATGACCAGATGACTAGAAGCAGAAACATTCATCATCATCGTTATCTTACCATAAACCACTGCTGGCTTCGAACCTCCTTTAAAATAGGAGGGATATGGATCTACTACACCATTCTGGTTAGACGCTGTACTGATTTTTTTTCTCTTGTTTCGATTTTATTTGTATATTATATCTTTTAGTGGATTTTTACGACAGCCCGAATTATGCCTTTAAACTGTATTTTTACTATGTCACCATACAGAATTGTCAATATTAATAAACTATTTTTGCACTCACCTCTCATCTCCACCTGGACCTGGCATGTGACAATCAACATTTTTCACAGTCAAAAGATGATTTGTATTTTTTAATACAGCCAACCATTCTACATCATACATAAGCCATGGTTCACCATCAAATTCAGAAGGAATGTCTAGAATTTGCAAATGTCTGCGTTTGGGCAAACATTTGTCTAACGCCAAGAACTTTGTTTCTGTATTTGTCTCTTCATGTTTGACAAGTGCAGCAAATTGACAATGCAAATGTGCTGCAAACCAATACTCTGGTTTTAGAGTGTGTAATAATGTCTCCGCTGGTATGCTTCCTAGTTGGTTAGATTCAACATCTTCCCTAAAAAATATTATTATTATTACACACAGTTTAAATCTAGAGTATTAAGCTAATATGTTCATCGCATCTAGGATTTAATGATAGTTACTTAAAGATTTCTGATGTTTACGCGAGTATTACACATCCTTACTAATATTATAAACGCGAAAGCTTAGAATAATAAGGTATAGAAGGTAAGTTCGCGCACAAAAAGTGAAGCATTTCAATTGGAGTCTAATGGAGCTTACGCCGGAACCGTTCCGTAATGTACAAGTACTGCACGTACATACACAACTCTTAAAAAATAAATAGGTAATTATGACGGTTTGTGCATTCAAATGGTGTCATAACACATTTGAAAAACTTAAAAAGGTTTTTAACATTACTTTTAAAAGTATTTCGACGATTTATGTTAATAAAAACAAAATTTGATTTCATAATTTGTATAGTGGTGTACATGTGTAATCGTCTGCGCGCCATTAATATTTTTAGATTCATGTTTCGAACGTTCGAAGTACAGACACTATCCTTCTATACGTTATTATTCTAAGCGTTTCTATTATTGTGAGTATGTGAAGAGGTTTGTTGCTCTTTCACGCAAAAACTACTAATTGGATTTTGATGAAACTTCACAATAATATAGCTTACATATCAGAATAACACATAGGCTATAATTTATCCTGATATTCCCACGGGTAGATGAACTGCGGGTGAAACCACAGGGCGTTGCTAGTTGCAAATAAAACTACTTTGGCAGAGAGTCCGCCCATGACCATGAACAATGTAAAGTGTTTGAAACGTCGGACAATCAAAAATCAAATACAAAATAAATAGTTTTATTTAGAATGATAAGTACTGTTTTTATGTAGTATTTTTTGTTTTTTTATTTATAAATTACCTCAGAAATGGCTTTCGATTCAGCAAATTATTTTTATCTCCATAATTAGTGATGCCTCTTGGCCAATCATGAGACAACATAATATGTACCTTTTCTTTCAACTGGCTCAATCTAAATACATCCAATGATCTCACATGGTAAACTGTTCTCAGTGAACTTTGTGTGTAGGGTACTGTTTCCCAGAGTCCTTGTCGATAGTCAAATGCTTTGTAGATTCCCGACATACCTTAAAGAGTAAAATAATTATTATAAATAAATTTCATAATAAACGTTCATATTTATATTTACTGTATTACCTCCATGTGGTGAAGGTGTAAGAATACAATTCACCACTCCCTTATCTTGCCCGTGGATGTCGTAAAACACGACTATGCGATATAATATACATGTAACATCTGTGCAAGAGAAGAAAATCTCGAAATTTAACTCTATACCAACATGTCTGACCAGCATGGTATAGTAGGTCAAATTCCCTCCCATTGTGGAGGAGGCCCGAGCCCAATAGTGGGACATAATGTAGGCTGTGATGATGATGATTACTTAGAAATTTACTGTTTAACATGTCGAATACCATGGGGGAAACATGTTGAGTGACATTTAAATAGTATTTTGTCCCCCTCATTCAACATGTTAATATTGATATATGTAAGTCTCAGAGATTTCAATAAGATTTACAAAGTTTGCAAGAGGATGCTGATGGATCACAATGCTTTCTGTATTTACTGCAACCATAAAACCAGCCCAGTTTCTAATAGATGCTAGTGACTAGTATAAATAGCATTAAAAATAAATAATTTTAATTATATTATACCTCCTATCCTAAGATGACCAAATTTAACAACTCCAGCTCGTCCCAAGTAATAAATGTTTGGTGCTACCCAACCACCAAATGGAAGTTCTTGTAAATAATTTGATGCTTCATGATTACCACCAATGAATAATGTCAGAATAGGTGCTTTTTTCTCACCACTGTAATATCTGAAAAAAAAACATTTATTTTTAATTGTATGATTTACTGAAATCATATTTCTGGAATTGAAGGAATATAAACTACTTAATAAAGTTGATAATAAGTGGTATGAATAGTTTATGAACATGTTTAGCAAGTTGTTGTACATCTGTAAATATCGTAATCGTAAATAATAGACAATTTATATTGAGACATCGACGCCCCCAAGCAATAACCTAGTAATAGCATTTTACTGGATTTTTTTTTTATTTCATATTTGACATCTGTAGGCGAGGACTCATATACGATTTTTTTTTTGGATTTTTCTATGGTTAATTACAAAATTATGACCAACGAAAGTTTTATTGCACGGAAGTTCTATTAGATTGTTATATGACAAAAATGAAATATTACATTATTACTTTTTAAATTTCATGACTGATATATTGGTATTATAATAATACCGTAATATAATTTATGTTAAATTTTGGTTACTGCGATTACAAGTTTATTGCAGTGAAATATGAGGCATATTTTTTTCGGTAACGGTTAGTAACAGTATTCATACGAATTAAAATACACGATGAAACGTGTGTACTGGTGTAGATTACCCGGCATAAGACAGTTACATAACTTTACAGTTAGTCCCTTCATTGAAATTTCTTGGTTAGATACCAAATAAATAATCATTATTGTTCTATTACTTTTAAAAATTAACCGCAATAATCTCGTAAGTTGATATTACTGAATTCATCTTTATAATTCAATATGGTAATATACAAATACTGTTAAAACGTTACAAAACATTTTACGTAATATATATTTTTATATATTACATGAATCTTTGAATATATATAATGTAATTCTGATACTAGAAGGTTATTCTATAAAAAAATACCTTTCATTTGATACATTTAACATGGCGAAATAATAATTCACTGAAAAGATATAGCTAAAAAATATAAAACATTAACTCCTGAAAAATTTGAGTTTTTCGATTACTGGGTTATTGCTTGGGGGCATCGACATATATTAATTCACTAGAAGATCAATGTGATTACTTCGCCTTGTTCCATCAAAGTGGAAAGAAGTAAGTAAGTGAGGCTGATCTGTCACATTCTGAGGTGAATAGCTCGATTGGGCGAACTCGGGGCAGCCAAGTGAGTCGAGCAAGAAAGATACAGTCAACTGCTCTTCACCACTGTGTCGCTATATTTATAATAGTCAATTTATATGTATTAATTTTTTATCAATTCATTAATTTCAGCTCATATAAGTCCCACAGTTGGGCTCGAGCCTCCTCGAGGGAAATTAACCTTACCATGCTGGTCAGACAGGTTGGTATAGCGTTTTATTTCGAGTTTTAGGAGATTGAGGAATTTAATCAAAGTATTTCATAAAATGAATATATTAAGCTGAAGCTTTTGTTGTGATGAGTAGTACTTTTTTAATAATATGTTTAACTTAAATATTCTATATCTATGTTGTACTATATTTCTTATATTCTACGCTTATTATAACTGTTTTGCCTCAATAATCCTGTCTGTGTGCCTCTTATTGGCAGCACTTTTTTAATAGATGAATTTATATGTAGTAGCAACAAACACCATAAGTGGCATATGACAAGGTGTAATTCTGTATATCCTTACTAATATTATAAATACGAAAGTAGGTTTGTTTGTTTGTTACACATTCATGCTTAAACCACCCAACCAATTTCAAAAATTCTTTCACCAATGGAAAGTTATAATAACAGGGAGTAACATAGGCTATATCTTGTCCCGGTATTCCCACGGGAATGGGAACTACGTGGGTAAGGCAACTGAAGCTGAAGCAATGGCGGGTTCTTAGGACATAATATTTTAATCCTCCCAGCGTCTGCTAGGTTGGGTCATAATGACCCGTGCTGTTTTTAAATGCCAACATTACCATGCTTCTCAGTAGCTGCAGTTAGTGACCCGCCTCCCTCATTTCTTATGTCAACTTAGAGGGTGTGCATGTGCACAGAAAGATAGACGTGGTCAAACAACAAAAAGGTAAATATGTCCCAACTATACATTCAATGATACCATTTCGTGCCAATTACATTGAGTTCATTATTTGATTATTTCGTTTATTTATTTGTACTGCCATTACGTATTACATTATATTGGCGATGACAGCGTAAAATCTTGAAAAACCTAGGTCTTGCTCTTATAAATGATCACTTGAGCACTCGCAAGGACGTAGTTCATTTACCAAGAGAGATGCGCAAAAAAATAAGAGAGTTTACAGGAAAAGCATCAGAGGAGCCCCTGCTAAAGTTCGTGGTGTTCGTAAACAATCCCAGATATGTCCCGCTAAAAAAGACAGGAAAACTACCCATACCTGTCAAAGATGCAACAAATTCATCTGCCCTGAAGATATAATTTCTTTCTGTGGCAGTTGCGCAGATGACAGTGCTAATAGTGGTTAACACTAAGATTCTTTGTAATTTTTACACATACTTTCTTAAAGATCTCACATTTGTCATTCCAAAAAGTTAAAATTAAGTGTTAATTAGTCATTTTCTGTTTTTTTTTGTTAATAAGTTTCTAGAGGTTGATTTTTTGTTGTAAATTCAATACTGATTTCTTAAATACATAAAAAGATCTTTAAATAACTTTTTTATTTATTTTATCTCCAAAATATTATAATTTAAGAAGTATTCTTCAAGTTAAACACAAATTTGCTCTAAATGTCATTGAAATGGTAAAAATCAGCGACGGTTTAAAATCCGGATAATTATGACCCACCATGCAGTTGTTGTACCTATTTTCTACCATGCTGACGCCGGGCTAATGTGCTTAAAATTTACAACCTTGTATTTGGTAAGAATCGAAGCAGGTAAGAAACTATTAGAGATTTAAATATACTCATTAATATCTGTAGATTTTATAGGTTAAAAGGAACTTACTTATAAAATGAACACATACGCTGATATTTTTCAGGTACTGCCATAGCTCGCAAATCTTCATGGTTACGGACGGATTGAAAGTCACCGCAACAAATTAGTAAATCTATTTTAATATTTTCTCTATTCTGTATAGTTTCGATACATTCATATATCTTTTCTAGTTCACCATGAGCACAACCTTCTATAGCGATTTTCATTTTTCTAACGAATAAACTCTGATATTTATATATATATATAAATATATCACTTCAATAACACGAAAATGTGAGCTGTTACTTAATTTTTTACATTACTTTGTTGATGCAAATACAAGAACTAAGCCACAGAGTAAGAAATCCAGTGTTACTAACTCCCTAAAATATTTATCCCTAAATCATAGTTAAAAACCCCTAAAATTGTCACAATTACATGAAAATCCCCCTAAAAATGATTTCATTAAAATAAAAATAAATAATAAATTAATACCCGTACTGAAAATAAATATATATCTGGGCAAAAAAGAAATATGCCTCATATGTGACATTTATGAGACATAGTTACTTAATAAACAATAATAATTAGATAAGCTCCAAGCTCTACTGGGACTGGTCTATCACCACGGACAGGACTATTCTTGCAAATAAGCCTGATATTGTGCTGATGGATACTAGATGTCGCTACGCTGGTATTTTTATATTCAAAAAAATCCCTAAAAATGCCCCTAAAAAAACCCATCCCACTTATTTACCTCTAAATTTGGGGGGAAAACCCCTAAGCTGGCAACACTGAAGAAATTACTACGTTTAAACTAAGCTATTACGAGGTAGTTGCCACAGACTATAAAATATGTATTAAATATAGTAAGCGCGTCGAGAGAATGACACTGACTCTTGACCACTAGTCGTCAGGCCGTAAATGTGAATAGGGATAGGAATGTGCAGCGCGCCGCGACCGTTATCGATAAACGGCTACCTGCGCCTGAGTCACTAATGATTTGTTCGCTTCTGATTGGTCGTTACCAAAGGCAATTGCAGTGTGTTTTTTTTTGCTATTACATTATATTGCCGTAATAATTTGATTGACTTTTAAGTACTCTATTTTGTTTTTCCTCAAGTTGTTGTAAGGTTGGGCGGGCACTACATTGCATAAGAATTATTTTTTTGCTTTTTAGTGCATATTAATTTGTTTGGGAATTGTTTTTTGTTTGAAGTCGGGGTTTTTTTGTTAAAAAATATTTTTATTAGTTATGTGGGGATATTACGAACGATTAACTGAGTACATACGTTTCAGGAAAACAGCCAATTAGATTCCACGGTGTATATAATATATAAATATAATTGTCAGTTTTATTGCTGTGTGGTAGCGGCTTCGAATACTACCAACCCTTGCTTTGCTCGTGGGTGTCGTAAAAGACGACTAAGAGCCCCAGATTGACCCGGACCAACTCCATCTGGTACCATTTGGGTCAACGATTACATTCCCAAGGAGGGTTGACGTCAGGCAGGCGGCCGGTCATAAAAGTCATTGCCGAAACTTTTTGCAGTATGTCAAAACAGATGACATATTGCGTCGACCCCAAGTAATTGGGATAAGAGCAAGATGATGATGTCAGTTTTATTAGTTACCGAAAATATCGATGTTTTTGGAAATATCGATCATCCCTATCACCCCTAATAACTAGCATGACGCTCAGTTTGTTACTCTATTATTACCTACTACAACTGTCGTCGGTATGGTGACGGAGTAAGAATACAGTTTCATTCACTATTCCCTGTCTTACTTGTGCATGTCGTAAAAGACGACTAAGGTAAATAATAGGCATATAATCTACGCAAGACAAGGAACACTCGAAATAAAACCCTATACCAACTTGTCTGACGAGCATGGTATTGTAGGCTAATTGCCCTCATATTGAGGAAGAGACTCGAGCCCAGCAGTGGGATATATGTGAGCGAAGACGAGACGACAATTGTAAAAACTGGCCCATTGAAATTCTATTACCTTTGTACTATTTTTATAAAGTGCTTACGATTCTATATACTAATCTATTTCAATTGACGAACGATAATAATTATTATACTGGTCCCTATTGTTTTCACGGGATCTTCTACTTGAGAAGATACTTGGTCCTTTGGTAGGCTTACATAGGAACATGGAGCCAACTACAAACAATATGTTTTGAACTTTGGCGGATGGTGAGTCGCTAACTCATAGAATGGGTCCCCCTAAACGGTAGCCACAGACCCACAAGCCATACGGGCAACAGGGGGTAGCATTGGTGTAAATAGATAAGGGTGTCGAGCGATGGCGGCGTCAGTTTCACCATCGCAAGTCCCCGATAATAGACCGTAGAACTTATTTTTCGGCACACTCTTGAAGGTTTCAATGTGCCTTAACAGACAGTGACCTTAATGAAATGAAATGATAATTTGTGAATAAAGACTAGGCATAAAGATCTTAATAACTATACCATAAAATTGTTTAAAAAATCACTACTTATTTCTGTTTATATTAAATAATCACAATTTTTATATTTACAACAGGTTTTATCTTTTGATTTCAGTTTTATTGATAGCATCTTCTTTTTAGCTCTTAAATTAAGTCGCACACACCACAGGCATGCCGCTATTAGACAAAGGATACGGGCATACTTCACCGAAAAAAAACATTAGCTTACAATATCACATTATGGCGACCAGACGGCCGACGGTATTGTAGATTGCTGATTACTGTAGAGATTATATAGAATTTTGATAGATATTTTATAATCTGTGGACAAACGTTACATTAACATTATGAAGGGTAGAGGTAAGGAGAACCGTCTCTGTGTGTGAAAAAGTGTCTGTTAAAATCTGCTAAATAAGGGTGGCGCTACAGTAGCGACAGGGAAAATTTTAAAAAAGGCGCTGAAAGTTATTAAAATAAGATAAAGAATTAAAGAAGATATTAATTTTTTGTTGAACAAAGAAATGACTGAAATCACATTAAGGGCAAATTATGATTGAAAAATACTAATTTCTCTACCAACATACAAAACCTTATACCAACTTGTCTGACCAGCGTAGTATAGTAAGTTAATTTCCCTCTTATTGTGGAGGAGGCTGGAGCCCAACAGTGGGACTTATATAAGCTGAGTTGAGGATGATCAAATTTTGCGGTGGTAGGTATTATTGGGTAAAGATTCCTGAAAACATAATGTTCTTATAACAATATGAAGATCATCGTCATATTGTCCTTAACACAATTTGTGTGTAGGAAAGACCACTTTTGTGTCGAGTCATCTTCGTAGCATTGCCGCCCTGGCCTCCAAAGAGCCGGCCACTGCACACGGTCTAGAAAATACCTAGGTGTTAAATTGTAATGGGGCGGCGCCGGCGTAACTACCTGCGCCTCATGCCGCCCTAGCCGCGGCGCGGGTGACGCGACCGGGGATTAGCCCGTCACCCGCCGAGAGGCCGACCGCGTGAGGAAAGACCGACGTCCTCCCCGAGGGGGGGACGTCGGTCGATGGGAGGGTACCCCACGTAGGGGGTATTCCGTCGGGCCGACCACTGACGACAAGTAAACCTGCTCCGGTGGTCGGCCCAACGACGAAGGCGAGGTGGTTTTCGGGTGGGTTGCGGGAGTTGCGTGCTTAAGCCCCTCTGTCGCCCCGGAGGGAGTGGTGCGGAGGCGCGCCGACCGCAGCCCACCCACAAAAAAAAAAAAAAACAGGTGTTAAATTGTAATTTTTAGTCCGTCGCCATACGGAAAATAGCATTATTGAATTATCCCGATGTAAAAGCTGCCGTGTGGTTACGGAGTAAGAATACAAATAATCACTCCTTGCTTGTGGGAGTCGTAAAAGGCGACTAAGGGAAATATGAAGGTAAAATCTATGCAAGAGAAGGAAAACTCGATATAAAACTCTACTCCAATAGCTTAACCAGCGTAGAATAGTAAGTCAATTCCCCTCCCATTTTGTGAAGGAGGCCTGAGCCCAACTGTAGGACATATACAGGTCAGCCTAATGAATGTAAAAGCTACATCATTATTTAGATATTTATAAATAGGGTAGGGTGGTATAAGATTGCGCGGGTGATAAAATTGCGCATAGGTACGTCATAGCAGAATAGCGGAGTGAACTTCGTAGCCATCTTCGGTCAGTTGTCTTATTTTATAGTGAATAGGCGCGACGACAGTATAAAAGAATCGATGCATTCATGATTTTAGGGAAAAATACATATCAAAAAAATTTAATACGCTACTTTAGATTTATCTAAATAATTGAGATTGTGACGTAATACGCTGTGATTGGTGTTTCAGCCAAAATGGCCGAATGCAGTATTTTAATGATTTAATTTATTGAAAATCTTAATAATCTCAATTATTTAGATAAATCTAAAGTAGCGTATTAAATTTTTTTGATATGTATTTTTCCCTAAAATCATGAATGCATCGATTCTTTTATACTGTCGTCACACCTATTGTATGTGGAACACAAGAGACCCGCAAGTAGAAAATTTTTATTCACTTTCGATCTAATTTTTTGATGGAATGAATGTGTTACTGTACAAAATGTCTAAGTAATATTAGTAGGTAATTTTCTAACGTTTTATCGTGGTAGTGTCATTTAATTATTTTCGACTTCAAACGAAGAAGTTCGCATATTATTTAAGAGATGGCAATAGCATCGCAATGTTTCATGAAGTATTAGAATGTATTGCGCACTGAGTGCCTGTAGGATTGCGCGCGCAATCTTACACGTCTCTATTTTTGCAGTTAATTATAAAAAGTTATTTCGAGATATCGCGATTTTTATTTTTGATGTGAAACATCTATAGGCGAGGGTGACCGTGATCGTCGCGTGGCGTTTAACGCCACGCCTCACGGTCCCCTAATAATTATATGTAAAATAAATATTTGGATGCATATACTTACATTTTTGTAACGAAACCATGGTGCGATTTAAAATTTTGTACAACGCCATCTAGTGAACTCAAAGTAAATTGTTACTTATCTATACTAATATTATAAAGAGGTAAAATTTGTAAGTTTGTATGCAGGGGGTAATCTCTGGAACTCATAATCTAATTCTAATTTTATTTTAACTGGCAGAAAGCTACATTATTCCTGAGTGCTATAGGCTATAAATTGTTTCTATAACATGTATATTAACCGAGCTATCACAACTTTTGTCTGGCAAGTCGGAAAAAAATACCTCGTAAAACAGAATTATTTGCGTGCGCTGCCTAAACAGTTGCTTAAAATTAAAAAGAATGTATGGCTACCTGGTTCATCTTAATTATTTCTACAAAAAAGTCAGCGATACCATATCTCTATCTTTTATATTTTATCTTTTATACTTCTATTATTGCATTAAAAAATTTTTTTTTCGGCATTGTTACGTTTGGTTGATTATTTGAGCAACAAAATATTAATTCTTATGACAATAAATTATTTCAGTATCACAGGAACATCATACAGATAAGATTTGCCATTTACAGTATATCAATTGGTCATACAGTTTCGGAGATAGAGTCTGGCTATCGGTTCTCTGCACTGAACTGTTTTTTTAAATCTATACATGGCAATATTTTTGAATTGTCATGTCACTGTCAAACGGATTGTCCCGTTTTTGTGTTTAGTGTTTTTCAATCATTATTCTTTTGAAATTATTGAAAAATAATGCCGAAAGCTATCAAAGGCGTAGTTAGAAAGTTGATATTTACCATGATCGGCAAGTATCAAGACATAAAACTTGATAATGAACGAATCCGGAACGAAAAAATACATCGCTTAGACGAAATCCTTATAGCTGCTGGTAAGTAGTCTTGATAGTTGGCTTGATATTTATGTCCGGGTATTATGTGAATACTATTTACAATTTTTTTTCTTGTATGTGTTTTAGAAGGTGACATGGCGAGAGTCAAGACGTTAGTGAAAGAGTTAAAATGTTTTGAGGAAAAGGAAGCGTTGAACTCTGAAACGAAATATTTGGATACAATTTCTATTATGACAGGTAAATTAATTATAGCATTGTAAAATATCTTAAAATCTTTGTACGATTATTTTCAATGTTTGCTTACAAGTTTATCTTTCTTCATAGTGTAGTGGAACAGTTAAATTATTGTTAGGCTTTTATATTTTTTACATTCAATTACATTTTAATATTTTTCCTTTGCAGAAATATCTGTTAGAACTATTAAAATGATCAAGAAGGAGGGTTCTATAAACCAAGGAGAATGGAATACACCCGGCAAGAAACGCCCTCGTCCGGGAACGGTGTCAAATCTGGATGATTTTGATTTAACGGCTATCAGGAATAAGATTAATGAATTTTACTGTGTAAAAAAACAGGTTCCTACTCTACGGAATTTACTTGTTGAACTCAGAGAGTCAATTGGCTTCACTGGCTGTCGTGAAACATTACGGCAGGTATTGAAAAGAATTGGTTTCGAGTTTAAGAAAAACCAGAATGAAAGGTCTTTGCTCATAGAGAACTTTGAACTAGCAGCTTGGAGACACAGATATCTTCGAACAATTGCTGAAAAACGACAACAAGGGAAACCAATAATTTATCTTGATGAAACCTATGTTCACCAAAATTATAAGGTAAAAAAATCATGGCAAGGTCCTTCCACTAGTGGAGTGATAGACAAAATGTCGTCTGGCAAGAGACATATTTTAGTACATGCTGGATCGGATAAGGGTTTTGTGCCCAATGCACTGTTAGTATTTAGTACCAAATCAAAAACAGCTGACTATCATGATGACATGAACACACAAAATTTTATGAAGTGGTTAGGTGAGAAATTGATTCCAAATTTGACAGAGCCTAGTGTGATTGTGATGGACAATGCTAGTTATCATGTTACACAAATAAATAAACCACCAACAATGCAGAACTTAAAAAGTGACATACAGAAATGGCTTAGGGAAAATGACATTCCGTTTGAAGAAATTTATACTAAAGATGAATTAATGTGCCTCGTTAAAGAGAATAAGCCTGAACCCTTGTATAAAGCAGAAGAACTTCTAAAACAACATGGCCACGAAGTGCTTAAACTACCTCCATACCACTGTGATTTAAATGCTATTGAGCTCATATGGAGTTTAGCTAAACGAAAAGTGGCTAGCAAAAATATAGGAGTACCAGGGGCAGAAATGGAAAATTTAATTAAAGAGTCATTTCTTAGTATAACAGCTGATGATTGGAAGAAATGCACAGATCACGTCATTAACGTCGAAAATGAATACAAATTAAGAGATGGAATCACAGAAACAGCACTGGAACGATTTATAATAAATGTACGTGATGATGATGACGACAGTGACAGTTCATTTTCAGGTGTTGAATTTATAGAATCAGACTTTGATTATGAATCATAACAAAATTATAAATATTAATGACTTGTAATTATTTTTTTCTTGTATCCTGGACATGATCATTATTTTGCATGACGAGAAACCATGTACCTATGTTAACTTTATGTGTAAGTGGGATATTTCTTTTTTAATAACAGCATACTAGCAACTGAAATTACTAGTATAAAACTGCTTGTGTGGTGTGTGGGTTTGGGTTCATGCCGGTAGTGTACAATGACTGGGGATCGAAACTGCAACCTCGACATTGTATGTCCAACGCCATAACTATTAGGCTACAGTCACCGTTAATTCATAAATACCGGAGTGCAAGTTTGGGCCACAAACGGGACTAAACGCTATGATGATGATATCTAAGCTAATTTTAAAGTTTGTGCAGCTTATCCAACTCAGTTTGTTATATATGTACAGGTATGATAACACATAATAAATAAAAATGTATAAAATAACTTTAATTGAATATAAAAATTAAAAGTATCAAACGCATTTTTTCAGTCTATAGTCGGTGTTGTCACCCCTTGTTTTTTTTGAATTTACCGCTCTTTTCTTGTGCAAAGAACCGATGGCCAGACTCTAATATAAAATTACTAAAACGCAAAATGACCCTAGCATAACTTTCATTGTGCAGACGTTTTACCTATTTGCCCATAGATGGCGTTCTGCAATGACGTCATTTTTCTGAATCGCGGTGTTAAGACTTTCCGTGGATTGATGACCCTCTCGAATTATTATGCCCACGTTGTCGTTAGTTGGAGTTCTAAAAATTACATGTCAGTTGGTTATTGGTTTCGGTTGTTTCGTTCGCATGGTTGTTGTTGTTGATAGATACCTCATAATCGAAAATATCGTAATTTCGTTGTACGTTTGTTTTGTATGTTCGTAGTTTCGTACTTCGTTCTATCGTAATAATCGACACGAGTTATTCGATATTACGATTGTTTTCTACACTAATATTATAAAGAGGAAAGATTTGTATTTTTGTATGTAACGAATAAACTCAAAAAGTACTGGACCGATTTTAAAAATTCTTGCACCATTGGAAAGCTATAATATCAGGGAGTAACATAGGCTATATTTTATCCCAGTATTCCCACGGGAACGGGAACTACGCGCGTAAGGCGACTGAATCCGAAGCGAAGCGAGGGCGGATTGCTAGTAATGTATATTAATGAAAATAAATGTCTATTGAATAAAAATCATCATTTTTTGGAAAAAATCGTGATATTTTATTAATACTTTATGCCTTAGTTTTATCGTATTAGTTCCTGTCGTAATCTAATGTTCTTTTATGCATAAATACTTGTTTTATAAATTAATGTAAAATTCTCTAACTTAGTAATATAAATATACCAGTAGGTATGGTATTTAGTTTACTTTCAGCTACGAAAACTGGAGAACCGTTTTTTTATAGGCTTTTATTAGTTTCAGGTGTATATATATTTATTTCTTTGTATATTATCGACTTCATAGGAATTGGATTTTGACTCACTTTAAACAGTCAAATTTCATTTAAAAGTTGAAAATTTAAAAAAAACCAATGACGTTAAAATTATTTAGATAGCTTGTCTTATTATCATTACAGGATTAAAAATTTCTTTATTAAATATATTGTAGCTGAGAGTTGGTCGTTAGCTCGATAAATGCCGCCATTTCTGTTTCCTAAATCACACTCTTCGTGCGGAAAGAATGTCTGTGAACGGATGAAAGCATTTCATTTTTTTTAGGCTTTTATTAGTTTCAGCTGTGTATTTATTTGTTTGTATGTCACTAATTCCTTAAGAATTGGATTTTGACTCACTTTAAACAGCTTGTCTTATTATCATTACAGGATTAGAGAGTTCTTTATAAAATATATTGTAGCTTAGATAATAGTATGTTGGTCGTTTGCTCGATAGATGCCGCTATTCCTGGTTTATAAATCGCAAATTATTTCAAGCTACGTTTTAGAAGGTTCATTTCGTTTGTACTAAATGACGTTACCATAAATATGAGTCGTAAAGTCAATTTTAAAATGGATAATTTATTCGATACGATACCTACCAAAAAGTACTTATTGACTAAAATATCGAATACAAAAGTATCGTTATCGAAAGAAAAGTACTCGATACCTAAAGATAAAGTAAATAAAAATACTCGATATTTTAAACAGTACGTTACTTATCTTTCGATACTATTCATGAGTTTAGTATCGATACTTTATATTCGATACCGTGTCTCTACTCGTACAAAATAGTTTCGATGTTTCACATCTGTCAGGCGTCCTGAGCGACGGCTCACTTTTTTTTTTTATTATACCGAGTCTAATTTGTATGTATCAATACATTTATGTAGGTATCTGTGTAATTAGTTATTGGTTTTAATCAAAATCCTTTTTTTAGGATGTCCAGGAGAGAAAGGAAAACGTTCGTCAGGTTTTAAATAAAACTACTTTACGGATTTTATCGCGTTTGTATTTGATTTTTGATTACCCGACGTTTCGAACACTTTACAACGTTCATGGTCACGGGTGGACTAAGATGTCTCACGTCCAACAAGTCATCGTTACTGCAGATTAATTATAAATTTTCTGCAGTAGGCAGTTGAAGTTTGAAGAAGAGTTAAGTAGGCAAATTGAAAGTGGCGAAAGTAAAAGAGCCGTGGCTGCATCTCTGGGTTAGTGTTGCCCAAAAAAGTCTTGGTCTTGCGGTCTTGGTCTTGGTCTTGCGAGAAATGCGAGACCGAGACCAAGACCAAGACCGCTTAATTTTTGCAAGACCAAGACCAAGACTGGCCCTGCAAGACTTGAGCAAGACCAAGACTGAGCCTGCAAGAGTCTCGCGGTCTTGCATTTAATTCAAATCACCATTTCAGCTTATATACAGTTGAGCTCGTGTCTTCTACATAATAGGAGGGAAATCGGCCATGGCCGGAGGGGATCGCCACGGTGATCGGCCGTGTTGTTACAGGGTTTCATGTCAAGTTTTCCTTCTCTTGCACCGATGTTATATATTATAGCCCTTAGTCGTGGGTTCGCGGGTAAAATAGGGGGTGATGAATTGTATTCTTTCTCCGTCACTACACGGCAAGTTAAATCAGTCTTGAGATATCCATCTATTGGCCAATCGATTCCCGATATTGGTGTTCGCTTTTCAGAATTACTCTTTGGAAAGGCTTAAGGACAAAAATACCATAATCGTCACCCTGTTGGTTAGTCTTGATAAGTTTCACACGAGAGTGCTCTTGCCCATTATATTTATATATCCGTTTATTCATTAGCCCAACGACGTCCACTGTTGGACATAGAAATATGCCTACAATTAATCTACATAAATAACGCACAGACTGCGAGTCTGGGTGTTATTTTATAAAAGAATTATCATGCGTAGATTGGTATGCGCACGTAAAGATCACAATATAATAACCTGAAAGAGAAGTAAAACTACTAGAAATAAAATTCTACACTAACATGTCTGACCAGCGTGGTATAGTAGGTAAATTTTCCACCTACTGGGAGCAAGATTAAACCCGGTAGTGGCACTTTTATGAACTGAGACGATGACGACGAATATCATACATTTGGTGACCCTCTTCATAGGTATATTATTAAAAACTATTATTATCTATACTTATCATAAATCGGGAGAAATTGTTTATTTGAACGCCCTAATCTCAGAAAATATTCCAAAAGAATGTTATTTTGTCGGATAGTATGTTTATCCAGAAAAGTTTTAGGCTCTAATACATACCACTTCGACATACATATTGGTAAATTGGTCCGGAGCAATGTCTATAAAGGGTAACAAATCGGACAACATTTTAAAGCTGTTAAGGGTTCTCCGTAGTAGCCGTTGTTACGGCAACTACCTACTTAGATAACAAAAATTGTGATTAAAGTAGGTATATTAGGATATTATAAATGGTGATATTGTTTTTAATGCCAGGGGGCGATATGGTTATTTAAACGCAATAATAGCATTATATGGATAGGTAAGTCAAGCAAGCGAAGCTGTTGGGACAGCTAGTATTAAATATATCTAGAGGTAGGTTAGGTTAGGTAGGTAGAATTATAGGTATCAAAATCGTCATTAACACATTCCTTTTTATAGCGCAACTATTAGGTATGGCCGGATATTGTTAACTTGAAGGGGAATATTAACATTACCATTTATTATAAAAAAATATTTAAAATGACATAAAATTTATTGTATCAACTGCCCCGTGTGGTGACGTCTTAAGAAAACAGGGTCGAAATTCCTTCCTTTGGCATAGGAGTAGTAACGTTGTCTAATGTAAAACCAGGAGAATAGGAGAGTAATCTTTCTCAATTGTAAGGGTTATATTCAATAGTGGACTAAAGGCTAGCAGATGGATAGATAGGATAGGATGATATTTGATTAATTTAGTTGGATTTTTCCTTGGCATTTTTATTTTTTATTTATTTAAGACAACACCCTGCACTAAGGAAATAATCCTTGTATTGCGGGGGACTTTACAAACATATAATTAACGGACACAAATTACATCCAGACTCAGAACAACAATTTGTGGATCGCACAAAGTGTTGTCCCGCGTGGGATTCGAACCCCCGACACTGGCGCTGTAGGTTGCTATCTTAACCACTACGCCATCTGTGCAGTGATAAATGACTGTTACGTTATTCCAACTGCAAGACTTGCAAGATTCTGCGAGACTCTTGCTGCAATACCAAGACCAAGACCAAGACTCGGGTGCGCAATACCAAGACCAAGACGAGACCAGGTGTGATGTTGCAAGACCAAGACCAAGACTAGTCCAGGTCTCGTCTTGGTCTTGCATTTGGGCAACACTACTCTGGGTATGGCAGAGTCTACAATTCCGTTTGCTACAACCTCACTGTGCTACAAAGTTAGGTAGATATGATACAACATTTTCAAGAGAGATAGAAGAAGATTTTTGTAAGCTCTTGATGACCTTAGATGATATGTTTTATGGTTTAACCTCAAAATCATTGAGAAGTGCAGCGTACGAATATGCAGAAAAAATAAAATTCCTCACAGATTCAACCAAGAAACTAAAATTGCAGGTAAGGAGTGGGTGCGTGCCTTTTTAATCCTACACCCTGATATTTCTCTTAGGCAACCAATTTCCACAAGCATTGCACGCGCAGTGGGATTCAACAGACCACAGGTGGAGCGATTTTATGTAAATCAATCTGCTTTAATGGACCGATTTTTTTTTTTTTTTTTTTTTTGTGTGACTTAGTTGTTAGCCTCAGATGGCTGTGACAACTTTACCCGGACTGGTGGGTGAGCGCTGAGGGCTCTCAACCCGCTTAAAGTTAAGCGACCCATCCCAAGGGCACCCCCTGTGGGGTACGGACCTCGGCTCGGGCGGTCGCTGGCAAAGTGGGCACTCCCACGTTTATGATTTTAACGCGACACGTCTTCCTTCCCCGTCGGCGGGGGCGGTAACGTGGATATTTACTACTATTTGTCAAGGCCGCGCGGGCTGTGTATGCCTCAGTCTGGGCGAGCGTTATAGTGTCGTCGGGTTCGTCGAGTATTAGTCGCGGTTGTTTAATCGCGGACATTTTAGAGGGGATGTAAGAAGCCGCCCTTACCACTAATGGGTTCGGGTGTGTCGCGGCAGAGTCGAAGTAGCGGCGGGAGCACTTTTTCATGAATTGCCTGATGGTCGGCAAGCCAAGATCTATGTGAAGATCCACATTGCGCATGTACCACGGTGCTTCCGTCGCTCGGCGCATGAACCTATTCTGTAATGCCTGTAGCCGATGTAGCCTGCGTGGCTTCGCTTGTGAAACACTACACTTGCATACGTCATGATAGGACGTATACAAGCGGTGTATAATCTAACTTTATTACGGAGAGATAGCTTAGACTTTGCGTGTACTAAGCTGTGTAACCATCCTAGCACTAGGGCTGCGCGCGCGCGGACTCGCCCTATGTGAGGACCGAAGGTCAGTCGTCTGTCCAAGGTCACACCCAGATATTTGACCTCCCTTGTCCAGGGGATGGGTTGGTCGAACATCTTTATCTGTGGATATTCAGCCATTGGGTAGCGGCGATCTATCCCCTTATGAAATATGATCGCCTGGCTTTTGGTGGGGTTTATACCGATTCTCCATTTCCTAGTCCATTTGGCTAGGGCGGTAGCCGCAGTTTGGAGAACGGTTGTCACTGTTGAGGGAGATTGACCTGCATAGAAGATGGCAGTGTCGTCAGCGAATAATGCTGTTTGTATTCTACTATGTTGGGGTATGTCGCTGGTGAACAGCGAGAAGAGAATTGGAGAGAGCACCGATCCCTGGGGGACGCCGGCTTCTAGTTTGTGCGGTGCTGATAAAGTACCTTCCACTCTGTAGCGAAAGCTACGCTCGAGTAGGAAGTCTCTAACTATCATAACTAAATAGTGGGGGATTTTGAGCTTTATTAACTTGAAAATAAGGCCGTTATGCCAGACTTTGTCAAACGCTTTTTCTACATCAAATAGAAGCATACCCGTATATAAACCGCGTTGCAGTTTATAACTTGTATACTCGACTATTCGATGTACTTGCTGAACGCAAGAGTGTTGCGTGCGAAAGCCGAACTGAATCGGCGGGATGAGGTTGTTTTCCTCAGCGTACTTTCTTAGCCTACTAAGTAGTACGCGCTCATATATTTTACCTAAACTGTTAAGTAAACTAATCGGGCGATATGATGACGGTTCGGTACGTCGCTTGCCGGGTTTAGGTATACCTATTACCACGGCTTTTTTCCATTGTTTAGGAAATATGTAATTGACTAATGCGGCGTTAATAATTGCTGTTAGTATTAATAATAGTGAATGAGGGAAGAGTTTAATAACTCTATTAGAAATACCGTCCGAACCGGGGGATTTCCTAGGGTGGAGACCTCTAACGATCGACTGAACCTCCTCCACTGTCGCTGTTGGTATAGGCTCTTGTGGCTCAGCGTCTGCGGTACGCGTACGCGATGTACATCGTTCCACTTCGCTGTTAACGGTGTCGGTGTGTCGCGCGTCTGTGTGTTGTGTACTCGACGTACATTGCTGCTCGAGGTCGGCCGCCAGACATTCAGACTTTTCATCGTCATCGAACGCCGGCGGTTGATTGGGGCGGTTTAAGGGTGGCATGGTGGACACCTTATCCTTTTTGAAAGAACGGGCAAGCCAGTAAGCCTGGTGCGAAGGCTCCAGTTCGCTTAAGGTGGCGTCCCATTCATTTTGTCGAAACTCATTTATAGCCGTTTTAACCGCCCTCTGCAGTGACCGCATGTGATAGCGGTTATCTTCGCAGGGGAAGCGGTCGTAGGCTCTTATGGCTGCGTTCTTACGCCTCAGTAGGTCGCGGACGTCAGCGGGTAAGCACCTTCTACGATTGCTCGTGTCGGGCACTCTCCGTGAACAATCGTTAACTAACGATTGTACGTGACCGGTGAGGGCGTCGATCGCGGATTCGATGTCCTCTTTGTTGTTTAATGTATTACATACACTGTCAAGATGAGCCGACGAGGAGGGAGACTGGAGTTTAGCCTTCAGTCGCTCCCAGTCTGTGCACACTTTCTCAGTTGGGGGGTGAGGCCTGAGGGGCCGTATCGGGGGGCGAAGTCTATGACCACCGGGCGGTGATCCGAGTTAAGCTCGTGAATTACCTCTATTAGACATAAACGTAGGTTTATGTTCTTTAATAGGGCTATATCTAATACGTCGGGCCTGTGCTCGACTGTGTAAGGGAAGTGAGTCGGCTCCATTGGGGCTATGATGTCGAACCCGAGCCGATCTGCGTAAGTCTCGAGGGCCAGTCCCCTGCGGTTGTTGGTGTGGCTATTCCACGACTTACTTTTGGCGTTTAGATCGCCTGCGATGATGACGGCGTCGCCGAGTTTTAAGAGGGCTTGGAGATCACTCTCAAGCAACTCTTTTGGTGGGTCCCCATTAGGAGGGGAGAGGTATACTGATGCTATGATCAGTGGTTGGTGACCGGTAAGGGCCAACCGACAGACCGAGGCTTCAATGTACGTCATGGCGGGGGGATCTAGGGGTGTGCAGTGCAGTGACCTTTTATAATAAATGAGAGTCCCGCCTAGGGGAGAGCCGACCCTATCGTTGCGCACTAGATTGTAGTTTGCAATTTTAGGGTCTCTTGAATAGGGTTTAAGAAAAGTCTCTTGGACTAGTAAAAGGTCAAGGACTGATATAACTTTCCACCACAATCTATATATAATGTGAATGAAACTGGAATATCCACCGTAACGAATAAGCAGCCAAAAGTACTGTCTAGAAAGGGTAAACGATCTGTGAACAAAATCTCCAGTGGAGAGCGAGGCACAAACGTGACTGTTGTCAATGCTGTATCTGCTACTGGTCATTTTATCCCACCTTTATTTATATTTGGACGGAAGAGGATGAAGGTAGAACTCTTAGACGCAGTACCACCTGGATCTGTCGGTATGGTTTCGGATTCCAGTTTTATTAATTCAGATCTTTATCTCGATTGGCTAACTCACTTCAGAGATCATGCGAAACCAACGAAAGACAAGCCTATCCTGTTGATTTTGGATAATCACGTGTCACACTGCACACTAAAAGCTGTGCAATTTTATCGTGAGAACAATATCATTGCACTGACGTTACCTCCCTACAGTAGCCACAAGATGCAGCGACTTGATAGAGGTTTCCATGGTGTTCTGAAAAGGTTTTATTCTAGTAAGTTTGAAAAATGGCTGCGTAATCACCCAGGGAGAGCAATAACTGTTTATCAGAAGGCTGCAATTTTTACACTCGCTTCTCACCAGGCTGCAACAACTGGCCGAGGAGTAGAACTTTTCAAGTGCACTGGTATTGTGCCGTGGAAGCCCGACATTTTTACTGACATTGATTTTCTGGCAAGCGAGGTTACTGAAAGGAAAGACCCGCAAGAGAAACATAATACCCAGTCTGTTCGTCAGGAGCGGTCAGTTTCTGCAACGAGTATCTCACGGTCTGATGAAATTGATCCACTAGAAGTCGGATCTTCTCAATCTGAACATTTTGACACCTACACCTGTTCCTGATAAGTCATCTTCGGTTGGTGAAGCGAGGTGTAGTCTTCAAATAAGTCCAGCACCGTTGGCGGACCTAATTCCATTGCCAAAATCTAAATACAAAAGGAACTCTAATAGGCAGCATAAAAATCCGAAGTGATTAGCAGTTCACCATATAAAAGTCAGTTGGAGAAGGAGAACATAGAGAAAATAAGCAAACACCACCCACAAAAAAGGTAAAAGGGTCACAGCCAAAGCAGACAGTAATGAAACCAACGACTAGTAATAAAAAGAAAATTTGGTGGTGCGGAGGATGCAGAGAAATATATAAGGAGCCAATAGTAGCGGATTGGATAGCTTGCAATACATGTAAGGAATGGTGGCATGAAAATTGTTCAGACTACAATGGCTCCGGTGTTTTTATATGCGATTTGTGCAAATAATATTGTTGCGCAAAGTTATCGACTTTTACGCGCAATTTTACACACTAGGATGTGCAAAATTACGCATTTCCCGAGGTGTGATTTTTGTTTATTTCTTAAGAAGATTATATATTTTTCGTTACAATTACTAAAGTAATCCGTTACCACAATGATAATGTATAATTAATAAATAGTTGATCTCAAATAAGATTTACAATTTTTATTTTATGAGCTATTGATTTTAGATTGCGCAATCTTACACCACCTTACCCTACCTACCTAATGGATGCCATTGGTACCGACATGTTCTGTAAGGCGTTTTACGAAAAACTTTAATAGTGGATCTCGTTCGAGTCGATAGGGTCACTAGTGTTGATAACTATGTTACCAGGTGTTGGCAGAATACCAGCGCTGTTTCTTTAAGAAGAAGTACCTAGCACGAGCTTTGCCAATAGCCTTTTTTGTTTCTCGTTAAAATTAAATTATTTTATGTAAGAAGCTTTTTATCCGTGTGGTGACGGAGTAAGAATACAATTCACCACCCCCTCTCTTACCCGTGGGTGTCGGAAAAGATGACTAGGGGATTAAATATGCATATAACATGAATGCAAGAGAAGAAAAACTTGAAATAAAACCCTATGTCAACACGTCTGACCAACGCGGTATAGTAGATCAATTTCCCTCCCATTGTGGACGAGGCCCAAGCCCAACAGTGGGATGTATATGGGCTGAGATGATGATGATGAAGAAGTACTTTTATTTAGTTATGTTTGTATTTTTTATCAGATTTAACGAATAAATGCTTTTCTTTCTAGTAAGAAGCATACCTACGCTACGAGAGTAACGAGTCATCTATACCAATAAATAAAATTGGAGTGTCTGTTTGTAATGTCAAAATAATAGGCTTTTTTCATGCTCACACGGTTATTTGCACGACACCTATGCCTAAAATAGCGATTAAAAAATTTTTGTCTGTCTGTTTGTCTGTTTGTTCCGGGTAATCTTCAAAACGGCTGAACCGATATCAAATATTCTTTCACCAATGGAAAGCTATAATATAAGGGCGTAAACTAGGCTATATTTTATCCCGGTATTCCCACGAGAACGGGAACTACGCGGGTAAAACGACTATAACCGAAGCGAAGCGCGGGCGGGTTGCTAGTAAGGAATATTTGAAAACAGCTGTTAGATACCTAGCTACCCATGATTGCTAACTGGAATAGCTCACCGCGCCTACCGCATACCTTGACAACTCAATTAACAAGTTCATTGCGAGAAGTGGCATGGAATTAGATCGCGCTAATTGGTACGAAGTAAGATGGTTTAATAAAAAGCAACTAATTTCATCTTTTAGTGTTAGGTACCTGTTGCTAACTTACTTGGGGATTAGATGTGAACTTAAGTACGCCTCGGCAAAAACAAGAATTTTTGAAGTGAAATCTTCTTTTGGCATATCGCACACAGATTTTTTCGTAAGCTAATAAGTAGTTAAACATCCATACTAATATTATAAATGCGAAAGTAAGGATGTTTGTTTGTTTGTTTGTAACGCTTTCACGCTTAAACCACTGAACCGATTTCAAAAATTCTTTCACCAATGGAAAGCTGTAATATCAGGGAGTACATAGGCTATATTTTATCCCGGTATTCCCACAGGAACGGGAACTACGCCGCGGGTAAAGCGACTGAAACCGAAGCGAAGCGAGGGCGAGTTGCTAGTTATTTTATAAAGCAAAAGTTTTTAAGTAAGATAAATGAAAAGCATTTTAACTTGATGTAATTTAAGCATCATATTCTCTGAGTTTCCTTGCCGGATCTTCCTCAGTGTGGCCGCGCTCTGATCTGGTAGTAGGTACCTACTTAGTATATTAGAATTGTTAGGTTTAAATTAATAAATTATAACCAAAATTTTTTTTTTTCAAATAGAATCATTCTTTTTGTATTGGCAATAAATTTGTGTCAAAATTTAATAACGAATTTCTGTAGCGAGTAGATATAAATATCTGTAATAACGATGACTTCTTGGACGTGAGATAGGTATCTTAGTCCGCCCGTGACCATGAACGCTGAAAAGTATTCGAAAGGTCAGGCGATCAAAAATCAAATACTAGCGCGATAAAATTCGTAAAAATTACAGTTTTATTTATAACACTTACCTAAGTTCTGTTTACACAAATTGGGTACAATTTATCTAGCTGGTTTAATGTCGATTTTTTCGTCTCATTCAAAGATGTTACCTGCATATTATATCCTTTAGTAGTCTTTTACGACATCCATGGGTAAGATAGTTGAATTGAATTCTTACTCCGTCATCACAGCGAGAGAAGAAGCTAGTAAAATATAAAATAATTTTAAAAATCGTAGAATAACCGATGCTAATGATGTTCTAATGCGGTGATAGTTTATTGGACTAATTTCCTTTGTACTAATATTTTAAACGTGAAAGTTTGCGAGTATATGAGGATGTTTGTTGCTCTTTCTCGTAAAAATTACTGAATGGAGTTTGATGAAACTTCACAATAATATAGCTTACACATCAGAATAATACATAGGCTATAATTTATCCCGATATTCTCTTGGGAAGGGGAACTCTGCGGGTAAAACATACGCAGGGCGCTGCTAGTAAGTTAATATGTTAAAATTGACAATACAACAATTTTTTTTTTTTATGGGTGGGCTATGGTAAGCGCACGCGCGGTCCTGTCCGTCCGGGGCGATAAAAGGTCGACGCGCGGGCCCATAACCCACCCGTACCCACGTCACCTCGTTGTTGGGTTGTTAATGACCTTGTTGTTAGTGACCTTGCGAGGTTTATACATAACAAACTATTTTTCATTTGGACTGTCACACTCCATCCAAAACCATCATAATCTATTACGATAGATATGATGATATTAGAGTGGTAGTGTACGCACTACCACTCTAAAATCATTTGAGGGGACCCCTGATACCGAGACTTCACAGTATTGTATGGCGGCTACGAATACTACCAACCCTAACCTTGCTCGTCGGTGTCGTAAAAGACGACTAATTGTAAGAGCTTTACATTGGCGTAGGCTAATTACACCTGAAGTCATCTCAGCCAGGCGTTCTGAATGGCGGGGCGACGGATGAGCTCACGAGAGGCCCCATAACTTACCGTATTCTCTCCCCATAGCCATTAGGCTAACCATTGATAGCGATTCCTTGACTTCCATGGCTGGCTCGGCGGCTTACACTTTCGGCATTATCTCCCACCGCGAGGGCGACGCCTTGGCAACACTGCCTTGTTGTGGCGGCGTCGCACTCTCTGCGGATGGCGGCCTAATCTGTATCCTAATCCTTCCCTTTTCGACCACGGCTAGGGCTGGCCTGGCGGGTTTTTTTTTTTGTTAGGCTATGGTCTGTGCTAAGGAAATAAACCTTGTATTGCGGGGTACTTTAAAAATATACAATTTAACGTAGATAGACATATTACACCCAGACTTAGACCAACGATTTCTGGATTGCATAAAGTATTGTACTGCACCGAAATCGAAATTATAACACTGGCTTAATACTTAGGTCGGTATCTTAACCAATATGCAATCAAGAGACAATTGAATAGATTTAATATTTATACGTTATGTTTAGGTTTAGGTATTTAGTAAAATTATACCTACCTACCATTTTCCGTGTGGTGACGGAGTAAGAATACAATTCACCACTCCCTATCTTGCCCGTGGATGTCGTAAAAGACGACTATGGGATATAATATGCATAGGTATAACATCTATGCAAGTGAAGGAAAACTCGAAATAAAACCCTATACCAATCTGTCTGACCAGCATGGTATAGTAAGGTCAATTTACCTCCTATTATGGAGGAGGTTCGAGCCCAACAGTGGGACGTATATGAGCTGAAATGACGAAATGATGATACCTACCAAGGGATTGAAAAACGATAGCTTGGTACCTTTTTATTATGGCAAACGGTGACAAACGAGCAAACAGTAGGTTCACCTGATAGCAAGTCTTGCTGCCTTTCATGGACCTTTGCAGAGCCGCTGTCTACCGCGGCGAAAGTGAAAGGAGTGCGAATGCGTGCAATGAAGTTCGGTTATACTAAAGGCTAAAGGCATTAATAAAACTCACTTACCACACGGAAGGAGGCGGCGGATCGTGTGCGAGTAGAGATCCTATTCGGCGACACGTTCCGCCGCCGGGGGTTCGGGTGGCGCAGGCGCGAGTATCTGCGCCTAATGCCGCCCTAGCCGAGGCCGCGGGTGATCGGACCGGGGAATTGTCCGTCACCCGTAGTGTGGCTAACCGCACGACGGCGACCGACGTCCCACGATGTCGAGAGGTGAGGGTACCCGAAAGGGTATTCCGTCGGGCCGACCACTGACAACAAGTCACATCTGCTCTGGTGGTCGGCCCAACAACGAGGTGACGTGGGTACGGGTGGGTTAAGGGCCCGCGCGCCGTCTTTTCATCACCCCGAACGGACTGGACCGCGCGTGCGCTTACCATAGCCCAGCCATAAAAAAAAAAAAAAAAAAACCACAAAAACACCCTCAGAAATTTGGGCTTCGGGCTCTCTCGCTCACCGAACGAAGCACAGTAATAAATTGCTACTACTCGGATGTCATTTTCTACGAGAGTGTGGTAGCTACTTCTCCGGCTGCAGACAGACAACAGTGTGGTCCTACCACTGGAGGGGAACCTTGACTGGGAACCTTTTTACCTAGGTACATTATATTACCTATTAGCAATCCACCCTCGCTTCACTTCGATTTCAGCCGCCTTGCCTTCGCATTTAGAATCTTCAATATCTTTTAAAATATTACGATACGACTGCAGTCCATTAGGCCACGAGTTCGATTCCCGAAATCAACAAAATTTCATAGGGATTTGTTCAGAGGAAAAACAGGCTAATTTATTTCTTACTAGTGGTCGCCGTGTGGTCGAAATTCGGCCATAATTAATTTTAATTAATTTTTCTGCTACACAATTTTCTTTAAATTTATTTATGTATGTAAATTGAGCAAGCTGTATTTCACTAATAACTAATAGGTATATAAGCACAAATCTATGTCTAATAGAGATTTGTCATCATAATAAAATTATGATTGTTTGACATTCAGTTCGACCAGAGATTTTAACCGTAAACAAAAGTGTATAAGCTTTGCTACGCAACACACTCAAACGTATGTGTGTGTATGTGTGTAGCGATTGCGTTGTAGTGTGCGTAATGCCTTTTTTAATGAATTTAATGCGTTTTAAATAAAACTACTTTACGGATTTTATCGCGTTTGTATTTGATTTTTGATTACCCGACGTTTCGAACACTTTACAGCGTTCATGATCACGGGTGGACTAAGATGTCTCACGTCCAACAAGTCATCGTTACTGCAGAAAATTTTATAATTATCTACCCGATACAGAAATTAGTTATTAAATATTGACCCACATTTTGATACAAAATTTATTGCCAGTGTAAGAAGAAAATGATTCTATATGAAAAAATTATATTGTTTATGGTTAGTAATAATTAAACATTAAAATTAATAGTAATTATATTTAAAAAACTAACTAATAATCTAGTATACTACCACCGGATCGGAACACGGTTACACTGAGAAAGATCCGGCAAGAAAACCCAGGTAACCTGGGTGTTCGAAACGTCGGGTAATCAAAAATCAAATACAAACGCGATAAAATCCGTAAAGTAGTTTTATTTAAAATGTATAATACTCGCGTAAACATCAGAAATCATTAATTTAATGCGTTTTTAATCCATTATTATATAAAATTTCAGTTTTATGCACTTCTCCTCATTATACCTATACTTCAACTGTGCCAAATTTCATACTTGTCCATCCACGTAATTTTCGTAAAAAGGGGTACAAAGTTTTTGCTTGCCGTATTTATATATAGATACCTACAGATACAGACAAGTGTAAAATATTATTAATATCAAAAATAGTTTGGTAGATTACCCGGAACAAACTAAAGTGAACTAAAAAGAAATTAAAGTGATTATTAGGCATAGATATCGTGTAGGTACCTAAACCACCGTGTAAGCATAAAAAACGTATTATGTAGGTACGAGTATTAACTGGGTACGCCCTTGCCTAGTATAGTAGGTAAGGTTAAATTCCCTCCTATTGTGGAGGAGGCTCGAGCCCAACGGTGGGAAATATATGAGCTGAAATGATGATGGTGATCTTAGTCCGCCCGTGATCATGAACGCTGCAAAGTGTTCGAAACGTCGGGCAATGAAAAATCAAATACAAACGCTTTAAAATCCGTAAAGTAGTTTTATTTACAATATGTAATGCTCGCGTAAACATCAGAAATCATTCAAATACCTACTTCAATTTTATTTATTGGTCTAAATTAAAGAATTTTCCTAGAAGAATTCCCGGCCCTTCGCTAGCGGCGAACTAGATGATAAAATACTTAGTTTTGCATCTTTAAACAACCCAAGTAAGGTACCAATTTATATAGGTACGTACTTATGGCTTTAGGCTAATTAGCTAAGATTCTCCTTCTTTATATAAATACGGTGTTAACCTCAAATTACACGATCTATCTTTGATTAACGTAAATAATATGTATTAAAACAAAATATATCTTACTTGCAAACGATTATAATGTAGGTACGTGTATACTATAGGTATTGAGTTAGACGCAATGCACACTGTGTGAACTTCGATATCACGGGTCGAGCGAGCTTCTCCGGTAGGCACGTTGATAAAGGCACGGGTGATGTGACGTCAGAGCGGCCGGCGACGCGCGCCAATGACGATGCGAGGCGGCACCGCAATGCGCGAGCGCACCGCCCACTCAAAGCTGCATGGAAAACTCGGAAAAACGTTATAATACTCAAGTAATTAAAGCAAAACGTTTGCATTTAATTATTTTTCAAAGACAAAGATTGAAGATAATCGCCCCCTTTGCGGGGTATGTATTAAATTACAAATCATTATTTTCCATAAATTACATTATGAATACCTAGGTAGACACTCTGCGACATTAAATTTAGAAAAAACTTTACACTCTGTATTTCAAATTTCCCTTTGCTATTCTACAATATATTCAAATTTCATTGGAATACTTACATTTAGATGAGTACCTACCTAATTGTAGGGCTTTATTCGAATAAAATGAAAGGAAATTGAGGAATGGATGGTGAATTATCATAATAATGAATTTAAGTTTTTGCTATCATTACTAAGACTTTAAAGGAAAATTAAATCGAAATACCTACTACTAAATTAATTAGAAATTAATTTCATTTTAAATGTATAAAGAAGACAAAATTAAATGTGAAAAAGACAATTAGGTAAAATCAATTAGAAATATTATTTTTTATTCAATTATGTAAAACTTTTGAATGTATCTAAGTATTTACGAACGAAATAAATTAACATAAAAACAACTATACTTACCAATATTGTTTGCGAAATATTCATTTTAAATAAAATAGGTACTTATAAGTAAGCAGTAAGTGTCCAATCAATCTTAAGTTTATTTACACAAACTTATAACATTATATTATGTTGTATAGACAAGTAAACAAATACGAAGCAACGTATCAGTGACCGGCGCGGGCGCCCCTTCTGTCATTTTTATATTTATGCGCGTAGTATAAGGAACTCTTTATAGTGTATGCGCGCGAGTCGACCGCACGCGTACGTTTCATCTTGAGTTAAAAAAAAAACTTTGCACATTTGTATCAATTGTTTGTTGTGATAATGAGTTGGGATCAAGATCGTGATCGACCACAGCAGACGGGTGTGGGAGAAATTAATGAGGCGGTTGGAAAATTATTGAAAACTTTTAATTATGACAGCATAGCGCCACAGCCTAGCAGGTGAGTAATTGTTTACAGTTTTGTTTGTAAGCACACAATTAGCAAAGGTTTATTACTTTCTGTAGTTGCTTCCATTAATTTTTACAGTTTTAATAAGTATATGCGAAATTATTAGAAAGCTTTAAATGTATTTACGCATACAAAACTAAATATTAAATAATAAATTATATTAATAAATGAATGTAGTTAATAATAAATTATCATTGAAATAGTATACTGTAATATTTGATATTAAACTATTTTTTACGGATTTTTATTTATCCGACGTTTTGAATGAGTATTTTGTAAAGAAAAGTCTTTCTTCAAATCTATAATACTTCCGACGTCGGAAGATAGAAGAAAATATATAAGAATATGTCGATGAAGTCGATATATCTTTATCTTTATATATAAATTTCTTGCGTAGGTAGGTACGTGTGTATATCACTAAACTCCTCCCGAACGGCTCATCGGTCCGATGTTGATGAATTTTTTTTTATGTGTGTCCAAGGGGATTCGAGAAAGGTTTAGATTCACAATTTGATCCGGTAGGTGGCGCTTTATTTGAACAGAACAACGTCTGTTGGATCAGCTAGTATACCTATATATTTCATGTGTACGTGTGGTAAGTCACTGAACTCCTCCTAAACGGCCGAACCGATGTTGATGAATTTCTTTGTGTATGTTCAAGGGGATTCGAGAATGGTTTAGATTCACAATTGGAATCGGTATGTGACGCTGTTATCGATTTCAAGGAGAATTCCTTTTATTTTATTTGAGCAGAACAACGTCTGTTCAGCTAGTTCTTATATATTTTGTTTTATTATTGTATTTTTATAACGAAATCATAATACAACTTTATTGTTGTATTATGATTATTATTTAAAATAAAACTATTACTGTTATTATAGTACTATTTAAAACACTATTATCTATTAGTATTTTATATATAGGTATCCTCTAATTAAATATTAAGTATAGTTAATAACAACGTACATATATATATGTAGAGCTATCATAGAGCGGTTTTCAATGATCATGAGCGTTTTTACTTTTTACTAGCAAGTAGCAACCCGCCCTCGCTTCGCTTCGGTTATAGGTTATAGTCGTTTTACCCGCGTAGTACCCATTCCCGTGGAAATACCGGGATAAAATATAGCCTAGTTTACGCCCTGATATTATAGCTTTCCATTGGTGAAAGAATTTTTGAAATCAGTCCAGCCGTTTTGAAGATTACCCGGCACAAACAGACAGACAGATAGACAAAAATTTTTTAATTGCTATTTTAGGCATAGGTGTCGTGCAAATAACTGTGTGAGCATGAAAAAAGCCTATTATTTTGACATTACAAACAGACACTCCAATTTTATTTATTGGTAGGTATAGATATGTTGTATAACTTTTTAATATAATAATTATATGTGTATAGTTGTTGCTCTTGTTATATAAACAATGAACTGGTGACTAGTCATATCGAGTCCGTATACTTACTGGTTCATGCGTCATTGACAGTAGTTATAGAATTTTTGAAACAGTGCTAAATAAATGTCAGCGCCAATGGAGGCAATTTTCATTCCTAGAAATAGATTACGAAATTGAGAAAAAAAAGATCGATTTGATCTATTCGCAATCGGCAATCAAAGTACCTATAAGGAACCCAATTTTTGTTTCATCATCATCATCGCAGCCTACATACGTCCCACTGTTGGGCCTCCTCTACCATGGGAGAGCAATTGATCTACTATAACATGCTGGTCAGACAAGTTGGTGTAGGGTTTGATTTCGAGGTTTCCTTCTCTTGCGACACCGACATCCACGGGCAAGATGGTGGTGGAAGGTAGTGGTGAATTGTATTCTTATTCCGTCAACATATGGACAATGTTGTTTCCTTCTGGGTAATTTCTAATAAGAGTTCTGTTTAATATACTGTCCTAAAAGTACTTTCATCATCATCTTCATCTCATCCCATATACGTCCCACTGTTGGGCTCGGGCCTCCTCCATAATGTAAGGGTAATTGACCTACTATACCACGCTGGACAGACGTGTTGGTATAGGGTTTTATTTCGAGTTTTCCTTCTCTCGCATAGATGTTATATGCGTTTTATATCCCTTAGTCGTCTCGTACGATCACCCACGGGTAAGATAGGGGGTGGTGAATTGTATTCTTACTCCGTCACCACACGGAAGAAAAGAAAAAAAAAGAAGTACTTTATGAAGTAATAAATAACTTACGGCGATTTTTGTATTATTGGATAGGTATGCGAATACAGATTAGGTAATTTCATTCAAAATTCAAGATTTCGTAAGCTAGTAAGAATTGCACGTACCTACCTATATGAGTTAAGTTGATAGTATTGAATTAAGAAAAACATCTGTTTGCAATTTTACTAATCATAGTTTTATTGTATGAGTTTTCAGACAAGAAATGTTATTAAAGTAGGTAATGTTAGTAACCTATCCGTAATCGAGATATTGGTTATCCAAAAGTGTAACTGGATTTGATGTAAAAATATTTGAATAATTTCGATTAGAGGTAGAGTCTGAAACAGGCATGTTATATTGTTGTATCTGCCAAATGTTAATTTAGAAATAAAATGAAATCTTTACTTTATATTTTCTTTTTACAGTTTCCTAAAAAAAATAATAATCAGTGCAATCGAAACTGCTAGATATTCCAAAATAATTTGATATCCATAATTTTTTATGCGGCATTTAGCATTCAAAAATCCGGATCCGTAAACGGATGCGTATCGAGATTCGAAACTTCATATCCGCAACATCTCTAATTCAGACTGCATGCATCATCATCATCCCAACTCATATACGTCCCACTGCTGGGCTCGAGCCTCCTCCACTATGGGAGGATATTTGATCTACTATATCACGCTGGTCATGCGTTACAGGGTTTTATTTCGAGTTTTCCTTTTCATGTATAGATGTTGTAGGCGTATTATAACCCCTTAGTAGTCTTCTATGACATCCATGGGCAAAAAGGGGGTAGTAAATTGTATTCCTACTCTGTCACCACATGGCAAATACAGACTACATGACATACCTACTCTAATTCATCTAGCATATTTATTTGATAGTTTTTTTAAGACTGAATATATTTAGGTATTGGTGCATGCTTTAAGTAGGTATGTCTACGTATAAGGTATACGAATGTTTTTTTCTATCTATATTTTGACTAAGCACTATTTTCTCCGTCTGGCGGCGGGATAAGAATATAGTCGCTCTTACCTACCCGTGGGCGTCGTAAAAATCGGTTGAGAAATCACTAGGATAAGGGCATCAGTATCAGAAAATAATCTATACCTACATACAAATAAATAAATTCAAAGCACAGATAGTACTTTCAATATTACAGTTTTTTATTAAATGCATACAAAAAATAATTTAAGAAAAAAGAAAACCTGCTTCAAAAAACATCAATTCCTCATAAGCTTTTGCTTATAAGCTTTGCTTTGCTTTGAAGTGGATGCCATAGGTAAGTTCCTCGTACTTAGTTTCTTTAGTAGTGGTTTATAGAAGGCACCAACTTCATAAGGTTTTCTTCAAATTCTTTGCTTTTTTATTTTAGTACCTCTGTGCTTTTGAAGGCAGTTTTCTTTTTTACTTAAAATATATATTTTTTACTGCCATAACCTACCGTATTCCCTCGCCATCGTCATTGGACTGACGACTGATACCAATTCCTTGACTTCCGTGGTCAGCCCGGGTCCCCATCGACGCCCCGGCAACAAGACAGTCTTGCCGTAGCGTCGACTTTACCCGGTCGGTCTCTCTGCGGGTGGCGGATTAATCTCTGATCCGTATACCTGCGATCTCGGCTAGGGTGCCATCAAGCGCAGGTACTCGCTTCTGCGCCACCCAACGCACCGGTGGCGGAGCGTGCCGTGGTAGTGGAATTCGGCTCGGAACTGCTCTGCTATCTCTGCGACACAACTGCCTCGCAGAAAGAGGCGACCTCGTCCCAGTTCCTAACGCTGTCGAGCATCGTTCTAGCGTTGGTCACCAGCGTCAGGTCGGCACCGATGATTGCGACGAGCCCCAGGCCACACAGACCTCGAGGGTGGGTTGTGCCGTGTCCTCGTCGCAATCGCAGCGGTGGCAGGGCAGACTCCTCTCCCTTCTCGCGATCTTGTGCAAGTACCTGCTGAAACAACCATCATGCGGCCATCTGAAAAGTATACCCTATCGAACATAAAACATTTTCCAAGTCGGTCCAAGCGTCTTCGAGTATTCGGTAAATATACTTACATATGAAAAAAAAAGGTCCGACGATTTGAGAATCTCTTTTGTCTGAAGTCGGTTAAAAATAATTAACTATCTACTTTATAGGTAAGGCAACTGAAGTTAAGAAGAGTTGTTTACAATTTTTGGTTGTCTGTTTATTTCGACTAATTTCCCAAATTCCCGGACTAATTTTGACGAGACTCACTCTCAGATGACTGATGTTCAAGGAGTAAATATGCTAAGTTTATTTCAAAAAAAGAAACATGTTCCAAAAAAAATTAAACCCATAAGATTGTGAACAATTTTCGAAACCACTGGCCTGATTTCGATATGACTTTCACTGGTAAATACATGTGCCTATGTATAAGTAAATGAACTTACAATGAGTAGGTAACTTAGATTATACTCTTTAATTCCAGAAAATCAATTAGGGCTACATGGTAATAATTTGCTTTTTAACTAATTCGAATTAACCATAAAATCACTTTTGCATAGTTTTTTTATTAAAACAGTCATCAAATAATTTTATGTTATTTTTTTAGTACCTACTTATTGGAGGTTAAAATATAAATTTTTCGCAATTACTACAAGCTGTAAAAGAAACATGACTTTTTGCCAATTCCACGCGGATGAATTCATGTACAATAGTACATACGTGAATATAAATATATATCTACTATAAGGAAGGAATCATCCTCTAGTCCTTAAACTCAATGTAATCCTTTAGTTGAGATTTTTCGGCAATAGGTGTTAATTAGTTAGGCGCTTACCGGACACGGGGTCTTCGGTAAGTACCTGCGTAAATTTGGAAGAGAAGGGGCCCCAGGATGTCATGAATGTGGCGCAGCAGTCGACGATTCGTGGCACACATTGGAAGTTTGCCCCGCTTGGGGACCCCAGCGCCACATCCTATCGATGGAATTCAGAATAGACCTGTCGTTGTCGACCGTCGTTTCACAGATGCTCGACAGCGACAGATGCTGGTGGTCGATGGCCTCATTTTGTGAGGAAGGAGGCTGCGGAGCAAGAACGCGAGGTGCTTGCCTCCACTGACTCGCTTCGCCGGCGGCGACCAGGGAGGAGGAGGCGCTAATATGCGCAACTCTTTCCACCGCCTTGAATGACGATAGGACGTGGCCAGATAACCATGCGTTGGGGTGTCGGGGATTGAGTGTCATCAAACGATCTCGCCGGCACCCCGTAAAAGTGCGGAAGGGGCTACTGTGCTTTTAGTGGGTATTCTGGGCACGCGGTGGCCGGTGAGTCCCACACACTCCTCCGTCTGTCACCGGCAGGTGAGAGTGCGTTTCCACAGCGTGAACAAAGAAAAAATAAAAGAATAAGGTGATAAATAGTCTGTGCTTATTAGTTTTAAACGTGATTCGGTGCCACTTGTGGTGTAGGATCTAGTCCAGCCACAGTTTTTGGTATATTTAAAGAAAATAATTATATGTTGGTGTAAAAAGCATCAAGCCTTTGCCCAACGACAAAGGCGACGTGCATCGTGGGTGGGTTGCGGGTGTGCGTGCTTACGCCCCTCTGTTGCCCCGGACGGAGTGGTGCGAGGAGCGCGCCGACCGCAACCCACCCCCCAAAAAAAAAAAGTCAAGCCTTTATCCTATTAATATTTATTGGCCGGGACTATATCGGCGGGTGATGGGGGTGCGAGCGGGGGGCGGTGTGGTCTCGTTAAGGGATCTCACCGTCTGGCGCGTCGACGCCCGCCGAGACGTCATTGCCCGTTGGGCAGTCCGGCTGGAGAGGCCTCGGTTCGGGGTGCGAACCGTGGAGGCCTTCCGGCCGGTGCTGATGCAGTGGTTGGAAAGGCGGCACGGGGTGCTCTCCTTCCGACTGGTGCAGGTTTTGACGGGGCATGGGTGCTTCGCCAAATACCTGCACAGGGTCGTTAGGAGGGAGAGTACACCGTCCTGCCACCACTGCGATTGCGACGAGGACACGGCGCGCCATACGCTCGAGTCCTGCGCGGCTTGGGCAGTGCAGCGCTGTGAACTCGTCGCAATCATCGGTACGGACCTGACGCTGCCGGCTATCGCTAGGGCGATGGTCGACAGCGTCGGGAATTGGGACGCGGTCGCAGCCTTCTGCGAGACAGTGATCTCGCGGAAGGAGGCGGCGGATCGCCTGCGTGAGGAGCGCAGCCTCGATGAGGAGATCCGCCGCCGGCGACTGGGGCGGCGTAGGCGCAACTACCTGCGCCTCATACCGCCCTAGCCGAGGCCGCGGGTGACGTGACCGGGGATTAGTCCGTCATCCGCCGAGAGGCCGACTGCCTGAGGAAAGACCGACGTCCTCCCCGAGGGGGGGACGTCGGTCGATGGGAGGGTACCCCAATAGGGGGTATTCCGTCGGGCCGACCACTGATGACAAGTAACCCTGCTCCGGTGGTCGGCCCAACGACGAAGGCGACGTGGTTTTCGGGTGGGTTGCGGGAGTTGCGTGCTTAAGCCCCTCTGTCGCCCCGGACGGAGTGGTGCGGAAGCGCGCCGACCGCAGCCCACCCACACAAAAAAAAAAAAATCCTATTAATATTAGGTATAAATGTGAAAGTTTGTAACGATGTTTGGATACATTAAATTGATTTTGATGAATATTGCCAAAAAGAGAACGCATTACCAAAACATAAAGAAAAAATAATTATTTATCCCGGCTGTCTTCTTCTATGGGATAATATTTCAATTTTGCTTTTTTACTCCATCAAGTATTTAATTTAAGATATTCTTTAGCTAATACTTACTATAATTAAAATACCTATTTGAACTAAGCTTAATGGTTTAAAGTAACAAGTAGAGAAGGACGATGAACCTACACGTCATTGTACAATAGAATGATGAATTCATATTTTTTTCATACGAAGTTCTGGTACTTTAGTAAAAAAGTATTTATGTTCTTTATCTTATATCCTTATTTAAAGACTAACAAACCGTCCTCGCTTCGTTTCGGTTTCATTCCTTACCCGCGTAGTTCTCGTGGTAATACCGGGATAAAATTTAATAACAAATATAAAATCGGTCCAGTCGTTTTGAACATTACCCTAAACAAACAGACAGGCAGACAAAAATTTTTTAAACCAATTTTCAGGCAAAGATATCGTACAAATAACCGTATCAGTATGAAAAAGGCTATTTTGACATAACAACAGACACCTCAATTTTATCCATTTGTATAGATTTAATAAACGTACCTACATAAGAATCTGGCTAGAGATCCTTCTGTCTTTTATTGCGACATTACTGCTTAAATATTATGTTAATAACAAACCAGTAATAAGCATTGCAAAATATGTAATAATCAGAAATATGTCGTGAAAATAATAAACGTACAACAATACCGCTTTAAGTTAATTTATCATAATATAATTTATTGCTCATATGACCTCGTATGACATGAATTATTCAGTAATTAGTTATCCTTAATACCTATACGAGATACAGTATCTCGCTAATGTCACCCCGGGGTCAGCGGGCGGTAACGGGCGGTCTACATGAAACCGTCACCAGATCGGTCTCTTGTAATTGAATGGCCACTATTTTATCTGTTATCTCGTCTTGTTCATTAATTTCCTATCAACTATGTCGGCACTTTACATCTTTACTGGTAGGTTAAAGAAAGAATGAAAATGTTTTATTTCATTCTCACGGGGAGGTAAGAATGAAAAGCTGTCTATAAAATTTGAGAAATGGCGATATGCGTGAATGAATAAATTTTCTTTAATTCCTTGTGCCTAGAACTGCCTTTAAAGAAAAAGAATAGTAAAATATTTTACCTTGCTCTTAGCAATCCTATTGGGATTGCGGTCGACTCAATATCTACTCTTTTTTCATAGTACATATCGTAAAAGTTATTGGCAATAGTTTTATCACCGGCTGCCAATCTACCTTGGTCCTCCTTTTCGCCTTAAGGTAAGTTGGCAATAAGAAAGTATTAAGTTACATTATTTTTTTTTTTGGGGACTAATCCCACCACACATTCCCACCACTGTAACTCCTGTAAGCCAGGATCCACAATGGTCTCCGTATAAGACACCGAGGTTTGACCCTCAGGAAGTCCCGGGAATCGCTTTTGTCTTGGGACCCGCAACAAATTTAATTAGAAAAGTAAAACAGGAGGAGTTGGAAAGATTCCACTTCCCTCCTATGCAAAGCGGGAGACATGAAGCAAAGTAGGCTAAATAAGCCAGTAAATAAGAATTTGTACATTAATTAAATTTTCCATATAGTCCATCTAGTGCAGTGATGGGCAAAGTACGGTCCGCGGGCCAACTCCGGCCCAGGAAAGTATTTAATCCGGCCCGCCGAGAGTCCATCCATCCTAAATATTCTAGTCAGCATTTTGGCGCGAACAATAAAATCTGACGTTTATAATTAAAAATCGCCGAATTTTTAATGAAAGCCAATTCGTCAGGGGTGTTTTTGAGCTTTCATTATCATATAATTAACTTACCATAATTATAATTATCTCGGCAGTCTGTCATAGGTATTAGTTTATTTATTCCCTTCTCTTCACCTATCGGTGAAGCTAACCTAGCCGCGTAGTTCATGTGTTGGGCAATACGGGGCGCAAAGCGTGGTCAAAAACTCAATAAGAAGCCGATTGACTGATGAACACCTTTTCGCACTGCTGAAAGTTGCTTCGTCACAGATGGAACCTGCTTTCGAAAATATTATGGAAAATCACAAACAATTTCAAATGTCTCACACGCCTAACGAGGCGTAAAAGTAAAAGTTATTTTGTTTATTAAAAAGCTTTAATACAAAATGCATTTTTTCTATAATTCTGGCCCTACTCTAAAATTTCTTAAATTTTGTGGCTCGCCATTAAGAAAGTTTGCCCACCAGTGTCTTAACAAAACGGTTTTTATTTCGTGATTAGTTTCTCTAGCGGCATAAAGCTCGCAACCACGTGAGCCCTTGGATTGCATGCAGTGAGTAGTTTCAAATCGTTATAGCAATTTATCTATAGTTCATTCGCGTACTCGTGCAAATAGCAATAGGGTCGCTTGTTTCTCTTCTTTATAGTCACTGTCTCTCTATTAGCTGCAATATCTCCTATACCGTAGAAGAAATAGGTTTAATAAATCATGCTGGCAAAACGACTAATAATATAGTTTTATTTCGAGTTTTATTCACTTTGTAATAATTTGATAGTGATAGAAATTTGTAATTGACCAGTATGACAATGATATATTAGAGTATTCAACAACCACACTGTTGATAGTTGTCTGTTTGTTGTCTGTCCGGGGTAGTACCACACTCTCGCAGAAAATCGACGTCTGAGTAGTAGCAATTTGTTACTGTGCTTCGTTCCGTGTTTGCGTAAGGTGGGTTTTGGTGATGCCTTTAGTTTCACCGAACTTCATTCCACGTATTCATATTTCCTTCACTATCTTCACGGTAGGCAGTGGCCTAGCGAAGTTCCATGACCGGCAGCAACACCTACCATTAGGTGTACTGTTAGCTCGTTTGCCACCGTTTGCAATAAAAAAAATGTTATCTATTTATTTCATTAGTTTAAAAAATCTGAAAAATTCTCCTTTCTTTATGATGATTTTTTTTCACTTTAACATTTTGAAATACGTAGTATTTAGCAAATTATTGTTAAATGCGCAAGCAGAGTCCTTGAATTTAAAGCGTTAATTTTTATTTAGCTCATACAAATTAATAAGTTCACATACTGTTTCAAGAAACTGTGAGCATCCGAGCACGTTTGGCATTCGAGTATTTAGAAAGCTGCTTATAAAACTGACTTACTAATTGCACCCATAAAAATAAAAATACAATGTCACCCCTCACTTTACCGTGGGAGTCATAGAAGAGAGTTTAGGGGAATTGTAACAGCGTTCTCTTTGAGAATTAAGCACCGTTCTGCGATTGCCTACTTGCCTGACAAGCGCTAGATTAGACAATCAACATCCATTTCGGATTCCTTTTCACACTGGTCGTCGATAAAGTGCTGAATGAAACATCATCACCATCATCTCAGCCCATATAAATCCCACTGTTGGGGTTGGGCCTCTTTCACAATGGGAGATTAATTAATATACCTACCTACCAAACCCACCGCGCTACTCAGATGTGTTGATATAAGGAGCGTCATCGAAACTGATTATACATTTTATCATCTAAAATTTAATTTGCGCTTACAACCAAAAAATTGTGGTTAACTGTTTTGTTGACTTGAATTTTACTTAAGTTACTCTTATTTCCAGGTTTCATTCACTTACATAGTTGTTATTTATTACACGTTATGTCCCTTAATCGCCTTTTACGACACCCATGTGTAAGAGAGGGGCTGGTACATTGTATTCTTACTACGTCACCACACGGAAGAGAGGAATGCAACTAATTACATTAAATGTTAATGATTTCTGGTGTTTACGCGATTATTACACACTTAAAATAAAACTGTTTTTACGGTTTTCTATCGCTTATATATTCGACATTCAATTTGCCGACGTTTCGAACACTTTCGAGTGTTCATGATCCCGGGAGGACTGTAATTTTCATACATTGAATTTCTAGATTATTTAAATGGTGCCTCGTCGTTTTCGACGCAGTATTTGTCAAGCTCCCTTCCTGTCTGGTACCAATTTATTTCCGCGAGTCATAGCGATAACTGCGACTATGTAAACATTCTCACTATAGGGAGCTTATCTCACTCGCGAGGGAGTCCCCGACTAAACTTGTTCTCATCTAACATTACAGTTTCGCTACAAATTAAACGAAACACGTGTAATTTATTTTTGAAGTTATCATAATCCGCTTAATTATTTTTTGCTAAATACTACTATTATAAAATAAACACTATTCATATAAATAACAATAGAAAGCATTTACAATGTTGTAGTTGATTAAAAAGGTTCTATTTTACCGTAAGCTGCTACAAACAAAAGTGCTACAGCTCTGGTTTTCAGGCAAAGCCATTTCGTTGATTACGGCCCTACAACACAATGTACAAACATTATAATAAATAATAAACCAATAATCTAACTGTATATATTAATGACATACTTTTTTATGATAGGATGTTTAAATATTAGGCTATGGCCCGGTCACACTCCGCGCAAACCTTTTGCGGCGGCGAAAGGGGCTCCACGAGGGCCCGAGTGTTCTATAACTTGCCGTATAGTGTAACCTTGTTATAACTAAACTCAAGGAGATTAAAAAATATTCGTTACACCAAGTAATTCGTTACATTGACTTACGTTATATAGAGATTAGGCAGGTCTTAGAATTATTTAAACATGGTAAAACTTGATCTAAACTTTATGTACCTAGGTGGGTATGTAGCGTAACGTAGTAGGAGTAGGTATTCGTACTACGTTAGGCTTACGTTGCTTGTTCTTACGATGTATTTATTGTATCTGAATCTGGCGAGGGTTGAATTGATACATTGATTGGTAGATTGCGTTAAATATTATAGTTGACAGAAATTGTTAAATAGGGGTAAATTGTACCCTATTTAAATTTTGCAATGATTAAAAGAAAAAAACAAAAGGGATTGGTATAGGTTTCGAGGTTTCCTTCTTTATAAATCTTATTTTTTCTTTCTTTTTTTTTTAAAGACGAGAGCAGAGGACTTTACAAATATATAATTAGCAGAAATTATATCTAGACTTAGTACAACAATTTGTGGATTGCATAAAGTATAGTCCTGCATGGGATTCGAAGCCACGACACTGGCACGGTAGGTCGGATTGCATAAAGTGTGGTCCTGCATGGGATTCGAAGCCACGACACTGGCGCGGTAGGTCGGTATCTTAACCACTATGCCATCTGTGCAATCAACTTTAACAATTTTGTTTGCAAGCTTTGACACCTAAACTAGCGCAAGCCGCTATGTTGGGAACAAATTCTTACACTTTGTTTGTCATTGAAAAAAATAATATATCAAGAAGGAGAATCCTTACAACAGTATAGTAATTTAATCCAAATTCTTCGATCAATTTATGAAGTTTATGTCTTTTCTTACACATTTAGTGAGTTCAAAGCTCCGCTTCAGATTAAGATTTCCTCGCCTATGTTGATCTCTCACCGGTGCGAGCAAACATCCCGTTCGGTTTGCGGAGTGATTGTAGCCTGCCGTGTAAGTGGGGGCGCAAACAAACTCACACAGGTGCCGCCGGAACACAACCCCTGTTTGTACAGACCACTTCGCGCCCTTTGCACCTCTATATCACACGCACTTGTATTACATCTTGACATTTGAACTTACTGTATAAATTATAGCTTTGCAATGGAGTATGAGTTTCGTTTATTCGGTGCTCTAAACACTTCTAAGTGATATTTTATAAGTTATAATTAATATTTAGTTTTAAAACAAGTCTTTTTTAGGACAAAACCCTTGTATCGCTTTAAAATTAGACTTTACAAATATAAAATTAATAGATCAAATGACATCCAGACTCGATTATATGGAGTCCACTCCAGTTTAACGTCTATTTTGGCATCGTATTCGATTATTCTGTATTGGCCTCACCTAATGCATATTATTATCTTAAATTTAAGTGTAATCGATCATCATTAGCCTCATCTCAGCTCCTATATGTCACACTGTTGGATTCTAGCCTCCTCCGCATTAAGAGAGAAATTGATCCACTATAGCATACTGGTCAAGCAGGTTGGTATAGGATTTTATTGTATTTGACGATGTTTACGAGCAAGATAGGGAGTGGTTAATTGTATTCTTATTCAGTTTCCACAAGAAAACTGTTAGTATGTAGCAATGCGGTTCAAAATGATTTTAAAATTAGTTTTGAATTTTGGGTTTTATCTAATTTGGACTGGAAAACGATTATTTGGTGACGTGGATTTCTAGGGAGGTGGTATTCTCATGAAGTATATATACGTAAATACATAGTTAACCAGAGCACAAGTTCAATTTAAGTTTACATAACTTTTTATATCACACCCTTAGAATAATAATTGCGCGATCTTTTACGACATCGCAAGAAAAAGAAGAGACAGTAGAATTATATTTTGAATCCGTCATCACGGTCACGGAAATGTCTATCACTGCTTTTATTAAATATTGACAGAGTGTAATCTAGCCGGCACAGCGCGTCTGGTTAGCATACGGCTGGTAATAAGCGCTGTTAACACAAACACCATCCTATAACATACCGGTTCATTACCGTGGACCTACTATTTGTTTGGTAACGCTAAACTAAACGTTATTCGCGATGCCTTCCTGCGCAACGTTTACCTTTATAATTGGACACTGTCTAAATATAGTTATATATTTACTGTGTATAGTTATATATTTACATAAATGGCTGTGGGAAGTTCATAACTTGTCCATATTTAGGTAAAATGTACGCGTTTTTTTTTATTAGGACTAATTCGATTATACATTCTCACTATTGCAACGCCTGTAAACCAGGATCCGCAATGATCTCCGTATAAGACACCGAGATTTGACCCTCAGGGAGTGCCGGGAAATGCTTTTAATTGTCTTGGAACTGCAAGAAATTTAATTAGAAAAGAAAACAGGAGTTGGAAAGATTTCACTTCCCTCCTATGCAAAACGGGAGACAATGAGCATAATTGGATAATAAGCCAATAGGTAAGAGGCTGTACAACTATGTGAAGGGCAGCAGTACAGTACCACGGTTTTAACAGAGCTTTCTATGTACGCGTTTATAAAAAGTTTCACTTAAGTTTTCTTTGAAGTGGATCTTTTTATGGAAGGACTTTGAAATTCTTATCCGCAATCTTTGTTTATGTAGAAAAGTTTGCAAGAAAAAGTAGGTGCGTGCTATAGACTACTACCTAACCTGGACTATGATAATAAATTCACGAAAATAATAATTCAATCAAAGTACCAACTACTACAATCTTGTTATACGAACTTCTGCCCAAGGTAGAAGAAGGGTTATTAAAAAAATAAGAAAGGAACTGCAGAAATAAATTTGATTTACAGGTTTAGGTAGAAAATCATGTTATTTGTTGCTTTTTAGCAATCAGGTGTTTTATAAGCGGTTTTTATTTATATTTAAAGATTATCTATTCCCATAGTAAATATAACTAGACTCGGAATAATTTGTTGATCGCATAAAGAACGATACTTTTATTTTGGCAGTGTTGCCACACTGCCAAAATGCCGGCTATGGTCTGAATGCATTGAATACGCGATGTCGCTATTTCGAAAAAACTAGGCATTAGCAATTCTTATATTCTTTTTGGCTCTTATATATGCTGAATAATATGCTGTGTGGTAGCGACTACGAATAACATTGATTGAGGGTGCTGTAAAAGATGACTACGGGTTCACAGAGTTTTGGGCCAACTCTATCTGATGCCGTCTGGTCGATAAATACATTCCCAAAAATTTTACAATTAAAAAAAAAAAAATTGTAATTAAAAGAATTTTGTAATTAAAACCTAAAAACGTAAAAATAACCATCATCAGCATCACAGTTCAAACACGTCAGGCTGTTAATATATAAATTTCTAGCGTACGGGTGTATGTCACTGAACTCCTCCTAAACTGCTGGACCGATGTTGACGAAATTTTTCGTTTGTGTTCAAGGGTATTCAAGGATAGTTTGGATTTACAATTGGACCCGGTAGGTGGCGCTGTTCGGGCAGGACAATAACATAACTTGCGAACGACTTCACCGATTTCGTCCATCTTTCTTTTTAATTTTTCTAATACTTTGCAAAAGGCTTTTACGGAAAAAAAAATTAAGAAAGTTGGGTAGGAAATTAGAGAATTTAAGAAAACTTAACGACTAGGTATCTAGGTTATTTATCTATATTGCAACTAAACAGCTGGATGAATTTGAATGAATTTTTGTGAATGCATTCAAGTGGGGGCCAGGATGATTTAGATTCACAAATCAGCCGGGCAGATGGTTCTGTAGTCGGTCAGTCCATATTACTGCTGTCGATTTCAAGGAGAATTCCATTTATTTTATTTGAACAGAACAACGTCTGTCGGGTCAGCTAGCTTTTTATATAAATTTCTTGTGCACGTGTGTATGTCACCGAACTCCTCCTAAACGGCTGAACCGATGTTGATAATTTTTTTTGCGTGTGTTCAAGGGGATTTGAGAATGGTTTAGATTCACGATTGGACCCGGTAGGTGGCGCAGCTGTTTTTTTTTTAATTTAAATAGACGTCTGTTGGGTCAGTCTAGTCTTCTATACCAATAAATAAAATTGAAGTGTCTGTTTGTAATGTCAATATAATAGGCTTTTTTCATGCTCACACGGTTATTTGCGAGCACGACATGCACCTATGCCTAAAATAGCAATTAAAAAATTTTTGTCTGTCTGTCTGTCTGTCTGTCTGTCTATTTGTTCCGGGTAATCTGCCGGGTAGACTGCACAGATGGCGTAGTGGGATTCGAACGCTTTGTGCGATCCACAAATTGTTGTTCTAAGTCTGGATGTAATTTGTGTCCGTTAATTATATGTTTGTAAAGTCCCCCGCAATACAAGGATTATTTCCTTAGTGCAGGGTGTTGTCTTAAATAAAAAATAAATAAACAAATAAATAAAATCTTCAAAACGGCTGGACCGATTTCAAAAATTCTTTCACCAATAGAAAGCTATAATATCAGGGCGTAAACTAGGCTATATTTTATCCCGGTATTCCCACGGGAACGGGAACTACGCGGATAAAACGACTATAACCTATAACCGAAGCGAAGCGAGGGCGGGTTGCTAGTTATATATAAATTTCTTGTGAACGTGTGTATGTCACTGAACTCCTCCTAAACGGCTGGACCGATGTTGATGAAAGTTTTTGTGCGTATTCGAGGGGATTCGAGAATGGTTTAGATTCACAATTGGACCTGGTAGGTGGCGCTTATTTGAACAGAACAACGTCTGTTGGGTCAGCTAGTATGAAAATAATAATATCTTAATATTGTCATATTTTACTCAAGTTATTAATAACTTCTAATTCTAAGATTTATTAATACGTACGCCCTAGCCCCCACAATAACCTATAAATTTACTCACAAAGATATCGGCACCCAAGTGGACGTTATCAGTGTTTTGTGGACACAGATGTGTACTCGATGTTCCCATGCATCTTGTCACCCTATAATAGTAGCCAGTATAGTTGATCGGTATACTTATGTAAGTCAAGGACTTTGATATTTGATATTTTTGTCATAGTTGTTTTTCTTCAACAATATGCTATCGCGTAGAACGACATATTATATACTATTGTGAAATAAAATATTTAGATACACATGTATTCTCGTGTGGTGACGGAGTAAGAATACAATCCACCATCCCCTTTTTTCCCGCGGGTGTCCTAAAAGACGACTAAGGGACATAATGAGCATATAATAACTGTGTAAGAGGAGGAAAACTCAATACAAAACCCTATACCAACACGTGTGGCCAGCGTGGTATAGTAGGTCAATTTCCTTCCCATATTAGATGAGGCCCAAGCCCAGCAGTGGGACATATACGAGCTGTGATGATGATAAGTTATATTTTATAATCTGACTTTACTTTTTTTTTCACACTGTAGGTTAGCGGCTTTTTTTTGGGGATGGGTTGCGGTCGGCTCCCTCCTCCCACCACTCGGTCTGCCGCCCGCAACCCACCCGAACACTACGTCGCCTTCGTCGTTGGACCGACCACCGGAGCACGGTTACTTGTCGTCAGTGGTCGGCCCGACGGAATACTCCCTGAGGAGTATCCTCCCATCGACCGACGTCCTCCCCCTCGGGGAGTAGGTTAGCGGCTACGAATACTACGAACCTTTACATTGCCTGTGGGGTGTCCGGTGGTTTTTCTTTATGAGTAACCATCCCATCGACGCCCTGCAACAATCAACAGTGTTACTTACTGGGGCAACGCTCCCACGCGGTTGGCCTCTCTGCGGATGCCCGACTAATCCTCGAATGATCTTCCCGTCACCTCGTTGGCAATGGTATTGAATCTCAATTAAGTCAAGACTATTTTAAAATGAGAAATTTAAAATAGCTAAAAAAAAAATAATGACAGAATAAACTACATCATAATAAAGTTAGACGACTTCAACTGTTAAAAGAAATTAGATTTAAGGGTAAGCACTATTGATCTATTGTAGAATGGAAAAATATCATCATCTTAGCCCATATACGTCCCACCGCTGGGCTCGAGGCTCCTCCACAATTGGGGAATTTTCATATTGTACTACGTTGGTCAGACGGTTTGGTGTAGAATTTTATATCAAGTTTTTCTTCTCTTGCATAGATGTTATATATCCACAACATCCATGGGTAGGATAGAGGGTGATGAAGAAATGGTAGGAATATATCTTATTCGGTCACCACCCGGAGAAATTAATAAAAGATCTTGATACTCGCACATTGAGTATCAAGATGCTATATAGTAGCGGCTACGAATACTACCAAGTCTACCAACCCTTTCATTGGCTGTGGGTGTCGTAAAAGACGACTAAGAGCTTTACGTAGACCTGAGTCAATTCTGATGCCGTCTGGTTAACAACCTTCGCAAGAAGGGTTGACGTCAGGAAGGCGGCCGGTTATAAAACTATTGTCAATAACTTTGGCAATATGTACTATGAATGAAGAGTACATATTGAATTGATAAAGTATGTATTAAGTAATTGGGAGGAAAGAAGTCTGAAAAGCCTCGTACATTACGTTGAGGTGAAGAATACTCTTTGTTTTTACTTTCTCATATAAGTCGTAAAAGATGACTAGGTGAATGGGCCGTAGTTCGCTTGGGAAACTCACAATACCAACAGCGATTGCTAAACCGTTTGCCAAGAGTAGTGATTATGGCACTATGTCTACAAATGAATATGTGCTTTAAGAAGCCTTACGTATACCAATGGTTAGTGAAAAAGTGAATAATGATGATCGTTTCGCACGCAGAAGATCACTGTATCTTTTTATCATAGTTTAGAGCGACATGCATTTATTATATATGCATTTCAATAATCAGAAATGCAGAAAAATTGTATTCAATCCGATTCCAGAAAACACGTATTTAAAACGCAAATGGTAGAAGCACTGAATTTCCGGGATGTGAGGGCCAGTCGGATTGCATTCTCAGAACGTGCTCAGCTTATCATTTATAAATAGGCCGCATCTGTATCGTAGACACGCCCTGTCTATATAATTTATCTGGAGTTGTAAATATTACCAATGTCTCTAAATATTATAAAAGTACAAAAAATTAAATAAAAAAAAAAAAACAAAACAGAATCGCTTTGCCTTGTATTACTAATTTATGAATGGTTCACATTACTTCCCAGGTTTGAGTTTTATTTCATGGTTGCCTTCATCTCTTATCATTTCTATGGCAAAGGAAAAGGCGATGATGTACTTACTTAATCCGTCACTAAAGGGATAATTAAGTGGACCATTATTTTTCAAAAAAACATTTTCTAGAAGTGAATAAAATATTATTCAGGTCAGTCATATGTACGAACTAAGAAGTTTCATATTTTAAGAACTTCAAATTTCCACTGAGTAGAATCGTAAGCTCATTGTCTTATGATAAATGCATTAATGTAGCATAAACCAAAACATTATTTATTAGTTTTGCTACGACATTCGTCGTATACTTCCTTTTCTAAATGTGCTATTAGTATTACTCTATGATATAGTCTAACTATGATCAAATTGTCTTTTTTGATCTTAATGTCTATAGCTCGCTATCTGTCCCCAAAATTGACTTTAACCCCTCTATTTAATGGATGAAAATCATGTTTTATCCAATAAAAGACCTTTCATAGAGGTATTCCAATAGCTTACTGTAACAAAATACGTTTTTGAAAATTATAATTTTCTAATAGTCTCCGTGCGGCGTGCAACAAGCAATTATACCTAAACAGTTGTGTATATGAACTTATGCGAATATCCCTTGCAATGGTGTTAGAATGCCAGTTTAAATATAATAGAGCTTGTGCGCTGAATATACCAATTCGATTCTTACTTCAAATATGTTTTGTGCTCGGGAAATCTATTTTATTTCAGCGATCCATAAGTTAATGTACTAAAACTGGATTTAATTTGTACCCATTATTATAGGTTTATAAACACCCCAATCTAATACGCTCTAGCGTGCAAAAACAAATACAATAACTCTATGAGACTTATGTTTAAATTATTAATTATCTTTATATATAAATTTCTTGCGTACGTGTGTATGTCACTGAACTCCTCCTAAACGGCTGAACCGATGTTGATGGAATTATTTGTGTGTGCTCAAGGTGATTTGAGAATGGTTTAAATTCATAATTGGACCCGGCAGGTGGGCGCTTATTGGAACAGAACAACGTCTGTTGGGTCAGCTACTAGAATATATTACTATTTCATTCATATTGGCCTATCCTCCCAACAGTTCAGGTGAATAAGCTTCGATTTAAGGCTTCTAGGTTAGTCTCACTTAGTTTAATAAATTTCCAAGGAAAACGTTCTCGAAATGGTGATCCTTCAGACGATTTACTGATTCCCACGAGAAAGTAAAGGGTGGTGACACATATTATGTCAATAATAACTAGTAACCCTTTAAATAAATAGAACAGCAATTCTGATTCAATTGATAACGATAATATTCCATAAAAACGTATTATCTACCCTTAACGGCGTGAAATTTCCCTCCTCGTTTTGAACAAACAAAATTCCAATACACCGATCTCTAATAACTACATCCCTAACGTCATTGATTTGAATTCCCAGGGTTATTTGTAACAGGTGGTGTATATAATCTAATCGATATGTAATTATTCGTTCGGATGATGATAAAATACGGACGAGTGGTAAAATAATGATTTGAAGAGTCGTCGTTTAGGCTCCCGTTTCAGTTTTACAACGCCATTAATTGTTTTATTAGTGCTGTTACATCTACTGAAAAGATAAGTGTCAGTTTAGGGATGTTTATAAAGTTTCAAGATCATATAGAGGGGGAGTTTAATTACCTATTTACAGTTTAAATGTAAATATTTTGTGTATGATTTGCTGTGCTGTGTGTTATCCGCGTGGTGACGGAGTATGAATACAGTTAACCACTGCCCCTTAGAATAATAACGTGTAGAAGGTAAGTCCGTCCACAAAAAATGAAGCATTGGAGCCTAATGGAGCTTACACCGGACCGTTCCGTAGGTAGTGTACAAGGTCACTGTACTGCACGTACATACGCAACTTAAAAAATAAATTGGTAATTCTGACGGTTTGTGCATTAAAATGGTGTCACAACACATTCTGTTGACGATTTCTGTTAATAAAAATAAATTTTATTTCATAACTAGCAACCCGCCCTCGCTTCGCTTCGGTTTCAGTCGCTTTATCCGCGGCGTAGTTCCCGTTCCTGTGGGAATACCGGGATAAAATATAGCCTATGTTACTCCCTGATATTATAGCTTTCCATTGGTGAAAGAATTTTTGAAATTGGTTCGGTAGTTTAAGCGTGAAAGCGTTACAAACAAACAAACAAACAAACAAACATCCTTACTTTCGCATTTATAATAGATATATAATATATTAGTATGGATTTGTATAGTGGTGTGTATGTGTGTACATGTGTAATCGCCTGCGCGTATGTGGTATTTTTGGCTTCATGTTTTTGATCGATTAAGTACCGACACTATCCTTCTATACATTAATATTCTAAGAACTGCGATCTCTTATCCGTGAGTGTCGTAAAAGATGACTAAGGGATATGATATAGGGATAATACAGGTGCAAAGGGAAGAAAACTCGCCATTAAACCCTATACCAACATATCTGACCAGTGCGGTGTAATAGGTCAATTGCCCTTCCATAGTGGAGGAGGCCTGAGCCCAACAGTGGGACTTCTATGGGCTGAGATGATGATGATGATGCTGAGGGTTGGCGGCTTTTTTTAAATGTTTCACTAATTTATCATCATTATCTCAGCCCACATCTCACTGTTGGGCCCGAGCCTCCTCCACAGTAAGAGGGAAATTTATACCACGTTGGTCTGATGGATCAGTCGGTCTGATGTTGGATAGATAAAGGGTGTTATTTAGAGATTTCTTTTCCTTCCCGAGAAGTTATATGCGTTTTATATCTCTTAGTCGTCTTCAGTACGGCAAGATAGGAAGTGGAGGATTGTATTTTTGCTCCGTGACCACAAAGAAACTGCACGTTTTCACAAAAAAAAAATGTTTTACTAATTAAAAATATACAAATATAAGTTTTTATCCTTAGCACAACTTTATTTTTATGATATTTGGAGGTACAGTGTTCCTTATCCATTCTATTTATCCATTGAATAAGGGTAGATAAAAGCTATCGGGTATTACGAAATCGCTCCTTCCCTTTTATGATAATCTAGAATAGTCTAGAATAGATTATTGCCATTAAATTTCGTTAATTACGAGCAATTAATAATTATTTACAATTTTGTAGGTTTTTAACGGCAACAAAATGTGAATGTTTTATCGAAACTTTGCCAAAACGAGTAAAACCAATGCTGTAACTAATGAACTTTGTCGGCAACTAACTGTCCGAAGTATGTTCTCTTTGCAAATTTATGTGTAGTATACACTAATAGCTGACTTCGATGGGCGGTTGCGTCGGCGTAGTACTGAAAAGCAGAAATAGCGTGGGTGTGTCTGTTACAGACGACAGCTATCTGCTCTGTTTATGACTTCCTCAGCCAATGGCCTCGAAGCGCATATAACTTCATCTAGACTATGTAACATTGATAAATAAAAACTTTTTTTTTTCAAATGCCGCTATAATGACTATATTTACTATACGTTTCTCAGCTCTGTATGATGGATTTGATTTGGTATGGGGATTTTGAGACATTCTTATGTCTCAAAATCCCCCTCATACAAAAACTACAAAACAAATTTTCCTTCAGCACTAGGAAAAAGTTTGTATAAGGAGAATGTGAGCATATTATAAAATCAATATATCATGAAAATATGAAAAATCTAAGCACAAGAATACAGAAATCGCGCGTTTTTAATAAATAAGATTTTCTGTGACGTTTAAATTATTATTTTACTTACAGAGAAGCGTTATCAAATTAAAATATTAACAATTTAGAACTACTCACTTAATCAATGTAACCCTATGCTGTTACTGTTTCATTGTTTGTAACCATCAATCATGTGCAACTACTTACCACTGACCGCGAAGTTTTTTAAACAATAGCCTAATAAATTTTAATTAAACACGCGTAAGCAAAAATAAAATAAGTGATTTCTATTAGCACGACACGTGTACATAACGTTATAGTTAAATTAAAAGTAGGTGCTAGAAGTAGTTTTAAGTAGGTATTTGCCGTGTGGTGACAGAGTAAGAATACAATTCCCCACCCTCTCTGTCGCCTGTGAGTGTCGTAAAAGACGACTAAGGGATATAATATGTATGCAAGAGAAGGAAAACTGGCAACAAAACCCTGTACCAAACTGACCAACGTGTCGCAGTAAGATCAATTTCCTTCCTATTGCGGAGGAGGCTGGAGTCCAATAGTGGGACGTATATGAACTGATATGATGAATGATAAATATAGGTTTATGCCTCGCTGGTTTCTTTTTCCGTGTGGTGATGGAGTAAGAATACAAATCACCGCCGAGGGGATTAAATATGCATAAAAAATTTATGCAAGAGAAGGAAAACCAACAATTGACCAGTATGGTATTGTAGGTCAATATTCCTCCTATTGTGGAGGAGGCTAGAGCTCAACAGTGGGACGTGTATGAGCCGAAATGATGATGATAATAATTCCTTGCATGTTCTTTTAAAGCAGTACAGAAATAATCCTTGAATTGCGATGACTTTTTAAACATGGTCCAGTTTTTGTATTTCAATATGGTAACGGAGTAACAACACACGTGTGTCGTAAATACGATTATGTAAGTGGGGAATGTGGAAGTGTCATGTGGTGGTCTTGTATTTTATTCAATATCTTGGGGTTTAACGTGTTATATTCGGTAAATAATTTGATGACATTTTATGTAACATGTGACGGACAAACTGCTGGGGTATAGTGAATATGATATAAAGTGTTTTACATACCACCAAAAATTTTAGAAGATACCGTTAACATTAGCCATAACACTGTTGAAGGCGACAATTTGGCTTACTGACAGACAATGACTAATTAGAAGAATAATAATTTGTAAAGAAAATGAAAACTCGATACTGGCAAAAATGGCTCTTATTAGTAGTTGATTGCCAAGACAAAAGAAGAAGAAGTAGACTACGTTACTGCGATACGTTACTACGATCTGTAACAAAAAAAAAATGCTTCAATTTAAACACTATGCCAACCCGTCTATTCAGCATGATCTAATAAGCCATATTCCCTCCCATTATGGAGATTTCTGGTGTTCTTATAAACTATTATATCTATTCTTTAACCTATCTAGGTCCTGTTAGACTTAGGCCTTACTAAGGAGGATAAATGATGATATGCTTAGCAGTAGGGATGGCGATCTGAGATCGATTAATCGAGGAATCGATTTTTTAGGCTTAAAAATCGATTTTATAAATCGTTACGAAGCACTGCATCGATTCGGTGAATTGATACTTTACCCTAGAAAATCGTCATTTGATTTTTCTGCCCATTCGATACTAAGTATGTTCGTGTCTTATGTTTTATCCTATATTATAAGATTAATAACACTTACAGATTTCCTAAAAAAAGCTCATCACATATTTAATCTCCAGATTTCCTAAAAAACGTCATCAAAATCCCGTCGAAAAAATGATCGACAGATCGATTAATCGGGAATCGATCCTTCAGACCTCGATTTTATTGTGAATCGATTCTTTGGACGACTATACAAATCGATTCAAGAATTGACCTTTTTCAGAAAGATCACCCCCCTACTTCATCCCTACTTAGCAGGCGTCTTACCTGTTTTCTACTGATTCCTTTATCAATGTTCACGGAAAGTAAATAATGGAAAAATATTGTCTCTCGGTTATGACATGGGTCAAAAGTTAATAGGTTACAATAATTATTTTCTTTCTCCTTTTTTCCCCCGTCTTTCTTCAGTGTGGTGTCGGAGTAAGAATACAATTCAGCTCCTCTCTTATCCATGGGTGTCGTAGATGACGACTAACGTACCCATACGTATTGCAAATAACATCGTTGAAAGAGAAGAAAAGCTAATAATTCTATGCAAACACACCTAACTAGCGTGGTCTGTTTTTTTCTTTTTTTACTACAAACCGTGTCAAACGAGCATGCGGTACACCCGATGGTAAGTGATGATGCCGCTCATGGATTTTAACTAGGCCGTTGCCTACCATGGAGAAAGTGAAGAGAGCGTGAATGCGTGTAATAAGGTTCGGGGATACTAAAGGCATCACCAAAACCCACCACACGCAAACACCCTTAGAAAGTTTGTGTAGTACCTTAATTGTCCTCCCATGGTTTTTTTTGGGGTAGGCTACGGTCAGCGCACCCGGCGTCTGGCTCCGTCCGGGGCGACAGAGGGGCGGCGCGAGGCTCCGTAACCCTCCCATGGCACGTCGCCTTCGTCGTTAGGCCGGTTAGGACTACCGGAGCCGAGTTCCTTGGTTGCAGTGGTCGACCCATTCGCGACGTCCCTATCCCGGGACGTCGGGTCCTCCCATAATGAGATAAGCACGAACCCAGTAGTTAGACGTATGTTAACTAAGATGTATTATTTACTTATCAAATTAATTGTTTTAAGAAGTTATACTCTCATTTCATATAGGTCAAAACACTTAATCCAATCCGAAATCCTTATCATTATTCAAACTTCAAATAAATATCAAAGTTTAAAACAGCTTGAGACAAAACATACTTAAAATAAGATTGAGTAATATAATAAACACGTGCCCATATACACGAAGCACTTATAGATGGGTACATTGTGTATAGTTAGTCCCGTACTTATGACACTTATAAGAAATCCTAAACGTATACAGATGTATGGATGTATGGCAATGGTTGACTGTTAAATCTGGGTTGTAAATCATTCCGTGCATGGCTATAAAACTTTTTGTCGTTACGACATGTTGTATAAAGCTTTTTTAATTAAAATTTAATGTTATTATAGATTAACGTCTATTATTAGGAAGTAACTCATGCCAGTAGACTTCAATCCCAGTCCATATATGTCCCACTATTGGGCTCGAGTCGACTCTACTGTGGAAGGAAAATTGACCTACTCTACCATGTCAAATGTGTTTCAAGCTGTTTTTAGGAGTGGTAGGACCACACTGTCGACAGTTATTTGTCTACAGCCGCGGGCCGGTCCGTCCGGGGCAGTACCATGCTCTCGCAGAAAATCGACGTCTGAGTAGTAGCAATTTTATTACTGCGCTTCGTTCGGTGAGCGAGAGAGCCGGAAGCCCAACTTTCTGAGGGTGATTGCGTGTGGAGGGTTTTGGTGGTGCCCTTGGTATCACCGAGCCTCAATGCACGTATTCACACTCCCTTCGCTTTCTTCGCGGTAGGCAACGGCCTTGTAAAGGTCCATGAGCGGCAGCAACACTTACCATCAGGTGTACTGTTTGCTCGTTTGCCACCGTTTGCAATAAAAAAAAAAAAAAAAAAAAAAAGCTTTTCTTCTCTTGCATATATGTTGTACTAGCAGCGCCCTGTGATTTTACTCGCATAGTTCCCCTTCCCGGGGGATTATTAAGATAAATTATAGCCTATGTGTTATTCTGATATGTAAGCTATATTATTGTGAAGTTTTATTAAAATCCATTTAGTAGTTGTTGCGTGAAAGAGCAACAAGTAGGAGTAGGATGCACAATATATCCCTTAGTTGTCTTTTACGACACCCACGAGCAAGGTAGGGTTTTGAGAGTTTTTTGATTGATTATTTATTTGATGTTTACGCGAGTATTTACACATTTAAAATGAAACTATTTTTTGTGATTTTTTTTTGCATTTGTATTCAATTTTTGAATACTATGATCAAAAATCAGATACAGATGCAATAAAATCTGTAAAAATAGTTTTATTCCAAGTGGTAACACACTGTCGACAGTTTGCCTATAACCACGGACCGAACGAACTGGCATACTTGCAGAAAATTTACGTAGTAGCAATTTGTTATAGCACTTCGTTCGGTGAGTGAAAGAGCTGTCAGCCGAATTTTCTAAAGGTGTTTTAAACTAAATGTGTGATAGATATTGGTGATGATTTTAGTAATACCGAAACTCACTGCACGCATTCTTCTCTTTGCTAGGCCTTTAAGGTAAGGCCTACCTTAAAGGCCTTTTTGGGGATGGGCTGCGGTCGGCGCACTCCTCGACGGAGTACCCTCCCATCGTCCGACGTCCCCCCCCCCCCCGGGGAAGAAGTCGGTCTTTCCTCATGCGGTCGGCCTCTCGGCGGGTGACGAACTAATTCCCCGATCCAATCACCCGCGGCACCTTGAAGGCCTAGCAAATGTCCATGAGCACCAGGATCACTTACCATAAGGTGTATTTTTGCTCGTTTGCCACCAAGAACAATAAAAAATCAAGTAAAACTTAATATTGTTTAATTAGCTATTCATCGACACCGAATTCGACTCTGAAACTGGATCAACGAGGTAGTAAATACAATAAATATATTTTAATTATAAATATCTATCACGTTTCGTTCTCTCTCGAATGGGTTAACATAATTAGGTACCTGTCATTTACTATTTTACAGTATACTTAAATAGAAGTATATTTCATGTTGAATACATAAATCCATATTTGTTATGGATTTGTTTACATAATTAACGATTTCTTAAAGTTACTAACATAATGATTTTATACATATGTAAATAGCTGACGGAACTTGACGGAAGTTGTTTTGTATAAATAAATGCTTACTAATATTATAAATGCTAAAGTAAGTTTGTTTGTTACGCTTTTACACTTAAACCACCGAACCGATTTCAAAAATTCTTTGACCAATGGAAAGTTCAGGGAATAACATAGGCTATATTTTATCTCGGTATTCCGGAACGGGAACTACGCGGATAAGGCGACTGAAACCGAAGCGAAGCGAGAGCGGGTTGCTAGTAAAAAATTAATAAAAATAACATTTATAGAACTTCACATTACTACGAGTCCAATGCTAAATTACATGCTAGGTTATTTATAAAAACCTATTTGCGAGCGTAAAATGATTATGAAACAGAGCTTAAGCCCACATTCAATAGGGTTGCCTTATTTTTCATTTATTCATAGGCCTATCCCCACGTATGGGGGGATATTGCCATCATCACCACGCTTTTAAGGTGGACTGACGATCGCATTTGGTGATATTAGTTTACCAGGTAAGTACTGCTGCTTACGTACACACCTGGTGTTCTTTATCCGAACATGTAATGTATTATACATTGTATCTTTAACTCGTCTTCATACAGTTAAATGAACTAATATAATCTATAATTTTTATCAAAATAAAACCTGACTTCATACAGTAAACTAATAAAATTTTAAGAATTCTACCAATTTCTCAAGGATACCATCATCGGATCCTGACCTGATGACTATGGGACCACCTGGGAAGTATACCCTATGAAACAAAAAAGAATTTTGCAAATTGGTCCAGGCGTCTTTGAGTAATCAGTGAACATACATTAAAAAAAAAGATGCCGACGAATTGAGAACCTCCTCCTTTTTTTGAAGTCGGTTAACAATAAAGTATTGATATACGTTTTCCATGTGGTGACGAAGTAAGAATACAATTCAGCACCAAGAAAGGAAAACTCGACGTAGGTAAAACCCTATACCAACTCGAATGATCAGCGTGGTATGGTAGATCAATTTCCCTCCGATAGTGGAGACGGCCCGAGCTTAATAGCGGACCGTATATTTGCTGACATGATCTTCCGTACTAGTTCCGTAGAATAAGTGTTTTATAAATTGGTAAAGAAAAAAATTACTTCATTCAAGTCAACAGAATAGTTAACCAGAATTTTCTGGTGGTAAGCGCATTTTTCAGTGTGGTAACGGAGTTTTTTTTTTTTTATGGATGGGCTATGGTAAGCGCACGCGCGGTCCTGTCCGTCCGAGGTGATGAAAGGACGGCGCGCGGGCTCATAACCCACCCGTACCCACGTCACCTCGTTGTTGGGCCGACCACCAGAGCAGATGTGACTTGTCATCAGTGGTCGGCCCGACGGAATACCCTTTCGGGTAACCTCTCACCTCTCGACGTACTGGGACGTCGGTCACCATCGCGCGGTCAGCCACTCTGCGGGTGACGGACAATTCCCGGTCCGATCACCCGCGGCCTCGGCTAGGGCGGCATTAGGCGCAGATATTCGCGCCTGCGCCGCCCGAGTCACCGGCAGCGGAACGTGTCGCCGAATAGGACCTCTACTCGCACACGATCCGCCGCCTCTTTCCGTGAGATAACGGTCTCACAGACGGCGGCGACCGCGTCCCAGTTCCTGACGCTGACGAGCATCTCCCTGGCGATGGTCGGCAGCGCCAGGTCGGCACCGATAATCGCGACGAGTTCACGACGCTCCCCCTCCCACGCAGCACACTCCTCGAGCTAGTGTGGTAGTGTGCTAGTGTGGTATCGGAGTAAGAATACAATTCACCACTCCCTATCTTGCCTGTGGATGTCGTAAAAGACGAATATGGGATATAATATGCACATACCATCTGTGCAAGAGAAGGAAAACTCGAAATGAAACCCTATACCAACAAGTCTGACCAGCATGCTATAGTAGGTTAAATTCCCTCACATTGTGGAGGAGGCCCGAGCACAACAGTGGGACGTATGTAGGCTGGGATGATGATGAAACGCGCATTTAATTTTAGATGTTATCGGTTCCGCCGGCTTTCTAAATGAATGGTGAGGGTTAATACAATATGAACAAAGGAATACTCGAAATAAAATCGTATACCAGCCCGTCTTATTATCGTTGTATAAAAGGTCAATTTCCCTCCTATTGTGGTGGATGTTCGAACCCAGCAGTGGGACGCATATGAGCTAGAATGATGATGATTAATAGAAATAATCACTAATATTTAACATCAAATAAAATAATAACTTCTGATGTTTACATGAGAGTTATGAGCGGTGGCAGCAGAGGATGCAAAAAAACCCGATGTAGTATAACGAATTTAATATAAACTTAAAGTTACATAATTAATATTATAATTTACTGTAGCCACCCATGTTGAGTGTCGCAATTGATGTCGCTGGTATTGAGACAACGCGATGAACTAGCGATGTCCCCTGACTACGTCTGCGTAACATGAGTATTACACATCTATACCAATAAATAAAATTGGAGTGTCTGTTTGTAGTGTCAAAATAATAGGCTTTTTTCATGCTCACACGGTTATTTGCACGACACCTATGCCTAAAATAGCGATTTAAAAATTTTTGTCCGTCTGTCTGTTTGTTCCGGGTAATCTTCAAAACGGCTGGACCGATTTCAAAAATTGTTTCACCAATGGAAAGCTATAATATCAGGGCGTAAACTAGACTATATTTTATCCCGGTATTCCCACGGGAACGGGAACTACGCGGGTAAAATGACTAAAACCGAAGCCAAGCGAGGGCGGGTTGCTAGTTGTAAATAAAACTACTTTACGGAATTTATCGCGTTTGTATTTGATTTTTGATTACCCGACGTTTCAAACACTTTGCAGCGTTCATCAGTCCGCCCATGATCATGATGCTGCAAAGTGTTCAAAACGTCGGGTAATCAAAAATCAAATACAAACGCGATAAAGCTGTAATTTAGTTTTATTTACAATCAAATAATATCAATGCGAAAATATTGTTAACTATATTAACAAATGTTCATAGCAATTAAAACAAGAGTAGTTGCTATCTGTGATTTCAAAGACGATGTTACTAACCAGATGCCGTCTAGCGCGCGGTGGGTCTGTCGCGCCACAAAAACTTCTAGTACTTTCCACTATAAAAGGATGCGACATTGCCATAAAATAGACGTCCATTGGACAATTTGACTGTTACTGATTTTCTGCAAACCACAAAATGTTCTGTTCATATTCCTTGCCTTCACAAAAAAAAAATCTTGTATCATAGTGTCTTAATTAACACACTTTCTGTTTAGTTTCTTTTCTTTTTCTCTATATCAACGTCCTACATATTCCTGTATTTTTATTTTTTGATTTTATTAATTTGTACAATGTATATGTGTTGCCTGACTTCTGTCACTCACCTAAGCCCATACACGTTCCACTGTTGGATTTGCGTCTCTGCTATGGGAGGAAAATTCTTGTATTATACCTTACTGGTCTGACGTGTTGGTATAGGGTTTGTTTCGAGTTTTCCTTCTCTTGCATATTCATCATCATCATTTCAGCTCATATATGTCCCACTGTTGGGCTCGAGCCTCCTCCACAATATGAGGGAAATTGACCTTACTATACCATGCTGGTCACACAGGTTCGTACAGGGTTTTGTTTCGAGTTTGCCTTCTCTTGCATAGATATTATATGCATATTATATCCCTTAGTCGGCTTTTATGACACCCACGGGGGTGGTGAGTTGTATTCTTACTCTATCAGTACACGGATAATCTGTCATAAAATCTGTAGTCAAATAATGGCACAGGATCGAAAGGGTCTATATTGACACATACCGCCGCCAGCGACTGGGGTAACTCAGGCGGGAATACTACTACGTGACGGACGGTCCGTCACCCGCAGGGAGGCTAACCCCGCGAGGGCCACACCCCGATCGCACTAATAGTTGCCTTTTCGACAGCTACCGCACTTTCGTCACCTTGGACGGCATTTACGAAAATTACGAAAGCAACCTACATCTCATCTGATCAGCATACATCAGGTATTCTCATCTCTAGAGTATCCGCGTTCTACACTGGCAGGTACAGTGGCTGGGCAAGAGTCAAAAGAAAAATTTGTGGACGTGATAGTTGATAGTACTTATTATATATAGCAACAGATATTAATATAATTTACAAAAAAAATATTTTTCAATATGCTCGAATCGTTTGAAAAGTCTAGTTATATTTTCACTATACAAAATAAATATCTATTTGTAGGAAGTTAAAACAAGCTGGCTAATACTTACGCCGTCAAATGTGTATCGATGTTTTTCACGATACTTAATGTATAGATTGAGTAATAAGATCATCATCATCATCATCATCGCAGCCCACATACGTCCCACTGTTGTGCTCGGGCCTCCTCCACAATGGGAGGGAATTTGACCTACTATACCATGCTGGTCAGACATGTTGGTATAGGGTTTCATTTCGAGTTTTCCTTCTCTTGCACAGATGTTATGTGCACATTATATCCCATAGTCGTCTTATACGACATCCACGGGCAAGATAGGGAGTGGTGAATTGTATTCTTACTCCGTCACCACACGGATAGAGTAATAAGATATAAACCAAAAACATTGAACTACGAAATTCATCATCATCATCTCGGCACATATACGTCCCACTGCTGGGCTCGAGCCTCTTCCATAGTAGAAGGGAATTTGACCATACTATACCATATTGGTCGGATAGGTTGGTAGAGAGTTTTGTTCTGAATTTTCCTTCTGTTGTATAGATGTTATATTCTTATTATACCCTTAGTCGTCCCTTACGACATCCACGGGTAAGATAGGGAGTGGTGAATTATATTCTTGTTCAGAAATTAATTGTAAGAAACTATTTCTTCGACATTTATTGTTCGTTTATATTTTTACTTCGGCATTAATGACGAGAAAGTAAAAATCAAATTGTATTTGATAAAATCCGTAAAAATAATAATCACATAAAAATCAAACTCATAATTTAAAAAAGAACTTAAATAATATCTATAATGACTCGTGTATCTGTATACAAATGTCAAAAATAGGTAACAATTTCACAGTTTTGTATTAGAGCAGTAAAAATATTGAAACGTTTGAGAGAACTCGTTCTGAGTAATAAACAAGGAAACCGCTGGAAGTTCGCCGAAGTGGTAGGTGATTATTTCTCCTCATATTACTTCCCGAGAGTAATCCGTTAGAAATCGATCGACTTTTAGTGCCGTGTCAGTATTTGAAGAAAAAAAAACATAATTTATTATCAGCATTCAGATCGCAAGGAAACCCGAACGGAGCATTAGAAAATAAAAAAGTAATAAAATAAGAGATGTTTACGAGCGTAAAATGACGTGAACCCGCGCTACTTCGGCTGTTTACGAATTATACATGCGCCGGCTCACCACTGTTTACTGGTTGGCTACATAAAGGGTAAACTCGTAATTTATTTTCTTTATAGTCGTCGACTCGTCGTCATTTGATGGGTTTGGTTACCTAGTAATTATCGGGCGCGCGCCGAAAGCTAAACCAATTTGAGTAAAGTCGGGCCGCGCCCGCTCAAGTGCGCATTTCATATTGTTTATGTCAATATGAGCCTTTTGTTCATACGGCTCCGAACTTTAAACTATTTATAGCAGTTACCAAACACTCTCTGATATGGCTAGCTGGCCCATTTCCTAACAAATTATGAACTTTAATTTTGGTTTATGCCTCGAAGTATCTGTTTTTACATGTGTTACTTCCACAAGCAAATTGCATTTACATCCTAAGCTCTTATGGTGTGAATTTACAGTACACAATGTAACCAAATAATTAAAAATCAATAAAAAAGTAAACCTGTCATTCTTATAGTTATTAATTCAAGTTGGCACTTTTTTTTTCACGGGGCATTAATCATATCACTGCCGTAACTTAAAAGAAATAATAATTTTCTACAATGAGTCCAGGCGGTTAATATGTTGGAGGTTCCTTTTTATATGGTGATAGGATAAGCAGTAGCGTAACTACGGGGTGGCAATTCGGCAAAATGCCAGGGGCCCCCCGCTAGAAGGTACCTCCGGTCAGAGGAGAAACCTAACTCCCAACATATATACTATTAGGTATTGTTGGTTCAGTTTTATATTATTTTGGGGTCAGATGAATTTGCTATGGGTCTCGAACGGTAGTTACACCACTGGGAATAAGAATACAATTCATCACGCCTTATCTTGCCTGGGATATAATATGCATATAACATCTATGCAAGAAAACTTGAAATAAAACCCTATGCCAATATGTCTCATCAGCATGGCATAGCAGGTCAATTTTCTTCCTATTATGGAGGAGGTTCGAGACCAGCAGTGGAGATGATGATGATAACTGCCCACCAACTAACATTGATGCTCATGACAGTTGAGTCTGGTGTAGGTATATTCATATTTGGTGTATCTACGTATTGCAAGACGTGGATTTCACACATCTTACTGAACATTTTCTCTTTTAAATCTTAGATTTGCAATTTTATGCACATTGTATCTTGAAGAAAGCAACAATGAACGATTTACGAAGTAATAAAACATAATTTAAAAAGTGTAGTTTGTGGCGTTCCTTCGAAGGCAAGACTGTTACTTTATTAGTCTCTTTAGTTCGCTTTTAATTGCTGTTTAAAAGAAATATAATTTAAAACTTTATCCTCTTTTGTAAACAAAGAAAACTGTAGTTGTAGATTTTTTTACCGTTTGGAACAAATTAATAATTAATAAAATTCTGTCTGATGTCACACAGTCGATAAAAACTATCATTTAAGAAAAAAACATTATACTATCTCTCAAGTTGATCCAATCAAGCAGCATCTATAATATTTTGTTAAAATCGCATAACGATTTTATATGTATATTATCTGACCCAACAGACGTTGTTCTGTTCAAATAAAATAAAAGGAATTCTTCTTGAAATCGACAGCAGAGCCACCTACCGGGTCCAATTGTGAATCTAAACTATTCTCGAATCACGTTGAACATACACAAAAAATTTCATCAACACCGGTCCAGCGGTTTAGGAGGAGTTCAGTGACATACACACGTACACAAGAAATATATGTGTAACTAGCTGACCCAACAGACGTTGTTCTGTTTAAATAAGCGCCACCTACCGGGTCCAATTGTGAATTTAAGCAATTCTCGAATCTCCTTGAACATGCACAAAAAATTTCATCAACATCGGTCCAGCCGTTTAGGAGGAGTTCAGTGACATACACACGTACACAAGAAATTTATATATAAAGATGTAAATATATACTACATAAAATAATACTACATATAATAAATTTATATATAAAGATGTAAATATTACTACATATTACGTTCTGCGCATTTGCGATTCCATTTAACATTATTAACTTTTTTTTTCCTTTTTTTTTTAAACAACAATATTATCAAATGTAACGTGTGTATGGTGTATTATACTAGTTTTTAAGTTTCACCTAAATAGTTGGTGTTTTTATTTTGTACAAGTAAAATAAATAAAGTGTTACCATCCTCTATTTACCCTTATAAGAGTCATAACAACGGCTGAAGTATCACTAGAAGAATGAGCAGCAGTGGTCGCGTGCGAAAATTATTACATTACCATCTCATCATCATCATCTCAGCCCACACACGTCCCACTGTTCGGCTTGGGCCTTCTCCACTAAAGGAGGGATAATGATCTACTATACCACGCTGGTCAGACGGGTTGCTCTAGGGTTTTATATCGAGTTTTCCTTCTCTTGCATAGATGTTATATGCACACTATATCCCTTAGTCGTCTTTTACGACACCCACGGGTAAGAAAGGGTACATTAACTGCAATTTAATAATTTCTGATGTTTACGCGAGTACACATTTCAATGTGTAGTTATAAACTACAACACAACACTTTACAGCGTTCATGGTCACGTGTGGATCGACAAAGTAAAGTGTTCGAAACGTCGGACAATCAAAAATCAAATACAAACGCGATCAAATCCGTAAAATAGTTTTATTTACAATCAACTCGCTAATTCGTCAGACAAATGTAGCAGCGACCCTGGTATTATTTTACAAGTAGGTACACGTCGATAGACTGATATATTATGGGTTCATTGCAGAGACGAAATCTTTAGCTGTAACCATTAGGCATTAAATATTTAAGACGTCAGTCGGCAGGAGAAAGACGTCAGTCGGCAGGAGATGCTGGACGGTCTCGACCGTGACCCCTGGGGTCGCCCCTATCGCGCGGCGCTGAGTAAGCTCCGCGCGCGGCCCAAATCACCGAGACTCTCCAGCCCGGCCTTCTCACCCGGGTCGTCGAGGACCTGTTCCCGCGGCGGGCGGAATACACGCCCCCGGTCATGTCTCCGCCAGACACTGACCGGGAGGGTTCCGCCCATCACGGAACCCGAGATGGAGGTGGCGGTGGCGCGCATGCGCGGAAAATCCACCGCCCTCAGGCCCGACGGTGTTCCCAACCGTGTGCTGGCCCTGGTCCTCGAACACCTGGGTCCCCGCCTCAGGGGGCTGTTCGACGCGTGTTTAGCGTCCGGGCGGCTCCCTGGGTGCTGGAAGGAGGGAAGGCTGGTGTTCCTGCCGAAGCCGGGACGGTCTCTCGAGTCGCCCTCGGCCTACAGGCCCATCTACCGTCCATTCGGTTGAGATCAGCATCCGGGCCCATATGAGGTATTTGGGCCTGGTGCTCGACGGGCAATGGTGGTTCCGGGAGCATTTCGGTAGGTTGGCTCCAGGGCTCGTCAGCGCGGCATCGTGGCTTATGCCGAACGTGGGCGGACCGAGCGCTACGTGCCGACGGCTGTAGGCGGGGGTCATCCGGTCGATGGCCCTGTACGGCGCACCTGTGTGGGCGGGGTCCCTGACCATCCGACTCAGGGCTCTTCTGTGGCGACCATAGAGGGCAATGACGGTCAGGGCCATACGCGGATACCGCACGGTGACGACGGAGGCAGCGTGCCTATTGGCCGGGACTCCCCCGTGGGACCTGGAAGCGGAAATGCTCGCCGGATTGTATCGGTGGGTGACGGGGGTGCGAGCGGAGGGCGGTGTGGTCTCGTTGAGGGAGCCTGGCGCGTCGACGCCCAGCGAGACGTCATTGCCCGTTGGGCAGTCCGGCTGGAGAGGCCTCGGTTCGGGGTGCGAATCGTGGAGGCCTTCCAGCCGGTACTGATGCAGTGGTTGGAAAGGCGGCACGGGGTGCTCTCCTTCCGACTAGTACAGGTGTTGACGGGGGATGGGTGCTTCGCCAAATACCTGCACAAGGTCGTTAGGAGGGAGAGTACACCGTCCTGCCACCACTGCGATTGCATCGAGGACACGGCGCAGCATTCGCTCTAGGTCTGTGACGCTTGGGCAGCGCAGCGCCGTGAACTCGTCGCAATCATCGGTGCCGACCTGACGCTACCCCAAATAGGGGGTATTCCGTCGGGCCGATCACTGATGATAAGTAACCCTGCTCCGGTGGTCGGCCCAACGACGAAGGCGACGTGCATCAGGGTTGCGGGTGTGCGTGCTTACGCCCCTCTGTCGTCCCGGACGGAGTGGTGCGAGGAGCGCGCCGACCGCAATCCACCCCCAAAAAAGGCATTAAATATTTGCGGGTGAATGGACCAGGGATTTAGTCTGTCATCTGTCGTAAGGCCGACCGCGCGACGGCGACCGACGTCCCCGACGCGAGACGTCGTGAGGAGAGGGTACCTCACGATCGGAGTATTCCGTTGGGCCGACCACTGAAAACAAGGAACTCTGCACCGGTGGTCGGCCCAACGATGAAGGCGACGTGCCACGGGTGGGTCATGGGGCCGCGCGGCACCCTTCTGTCGCCCCGAACGGAGCCAGGCGGCGACCATGGACCAGGCGCTGACCATAATTCGCCCCCAAAAAAAATGGGATTAAATGTTTGACTGAGTTTTAATGGATAATTTTTGTAATGGACAGACGACTGAGAGATATAATAGGTATGCAGATAACAAGTAATCAGTAATTGTTATATGATCTTTTTTCATCATCTATCCCAACTCATAGAAGTCCCACTGCTAGGCTTGAGCCTTCTCCGCAATGGGAGGGGAATTAACTTACTGGACAACGTTAGTCAGATATTGGTAAAGGATTTTGTTTTGAATGTTCCTTCTCTTGCATAGATATTATATGCACATTATATATGGTCTTACTATATTTAATATTTTTGTTCACACAGAGGCGGTGGATGTATGAGAGGGACACATGTGAAGCGGCCTATGAATGCGTTCATGGTGTTCGCACAGGCTATGCGTAAGAAACTTTCGGAGCAACGACCAGCGCTACACAACGCTGAACTTAGCAAAACTTTAGGAATATTATGGAAGTAAGTATAATATTCCCCGAATTGTAACGGATTAAAAAATAGAATTTGTTACCACCCATTATGTTTCTGTGGAAGTCTTAAATGCAATAACAACTAAAATCTCCAACGTCACGTGTGGGGATTCGAAGAGTATCCACCTTGGAGAGGCTTATGTCCAATAGTGGATGTTTTTTCTAATTAAATCATTATTTCCTAAGCTAAGTGTTTTATAAAAAATATCATCGGTCACCGTATTCTCTCTCCTTCGCCTACGTAGTTCCTTGTCGTGCGTGGCCAGCCCGGCGGGATACTATTCGTTGACAGCGATTTATGGGAGATAGTCGGTCACAAATAGCGCTGAAAAGCTGATCGTGACTGTTTTATCTGTAATCATATGTAATTTTTGAACTGGTTTTCACTACCGTCTTGGATCCAGATTGTTCTTACCGCACTCTTGCAAACGCAAACATTCCATTTTCAACTAACTTTGTCTCCTCGGAACACTGTAAAGAATGTTTTCACCGCTCTCTACATGTTATGCTACGATTTGCTAAGTATTTTTTGATCTTTGTTGCGTAACTAGGCTAAAAACAACGGACGGTCCATTGTTTTTATGCTAGCCTTCTTAGAGTCTGGCATAAACTACGGACATTGAAAGAAGCTAGATGTGGCATCGATGATTAAATATAAATAACATCTTGGCTTTAATTAGACTATTATATCAACCAGCAGTTAGGTAGACCGTAGAAACGAGGCCGCGGGTGACTGGACTGGGGAATAGCCCGTCACCCACAGAAAGTCTGACTGCATAAGGGTGACGCTCCAGGATAGGCTTCAGGGAGGGACGGTAATCGAAAGGGTATTGCGCCGGATTGGCCATGGACTACAAGGAACTCGGTACCAGTGGTCAGCACAATGTCGAAGGGGTGATAATATGGTGGGTTATGGTTACGAAATGGACGGAGTGTGTGTGCTGACCATAGCCCGCCAAAAAAGGAGTAGACCTTAGAGTCTATCATCATCATCATCGCAGCCCTCATACGTCCCACTGTTGAGCTCGGCCCTCCTCCACAATTGGAGGGAATTTGACCTACTTATACCATGCTCGTTAGACATGTTGGGGTTTATATATTATATTTATGGTATAGGGTTTTATTTCGTGTTTTCTTTCTCTTGCACAGATGTTATGTGCATATTATATCTCTTAGTCGTCTTTTACGATCCATCATCGATCATCATACATCCACGGGCAAGATAGGCAGTGGTGAATTGTATTCTTACTCTGTCACCACACGGAAAATGTCGGTAGAGTCTATAGTAATGCTTTTTATCCACTCTGTTATGTGATGGCTAAATAGAAGAAGCTTTTATCAAATTTAGGTAGGATTCCAATATATTTGGGATTAATAAGGATGATAGAAGATGTCTCAGCAATCAAATGGATGGAATTTGTGAGGTTCATCGCAAGTTATTTTAAAATCCGGTGCAAGCAGTTGGTTCAGAGCGTGCGGCGCCCCACCGCGCGCGTGCATCGATTGTTTACTCATTAAAATACTATCGCGACCGATACCATCTCTAACTGTTTCGGCTCGCTCAAATAGAAAATTGTGGTACAAATTCGCATCAGCATAAGCGATATTGAGGCTCGTTAAAATAAAAGTATTTCGTTTCGTTCGTTCACCTATCGCCTCACTAGAAAATTGAAAAAAATATCTGTTTTACAATCTATTATAATACTAGCAACCCGCCCTCGCTTCGCTTCGGTTTCAGTCGTCTTACTCGCGTAGCTCCCGTTCCCGTGTGGAATACCGGGATAAAATATAGCCTATGTTACTCCATGACATTATAGCTTTGCATTGGTGAAACAATTTTTGAAATCGGTTCGGTTAAACAAACTTACTTTCGCATTTATAATATTAGTTAGGATTTGTTTATATCTATTTATATGCGATAATATCTGTTTATATCCATTTTCGTGTGTGGACGGAGAAAGAATAAAATTTACCACCCTCCCTAACTTACCCGTGGGTGTCATAAAAGACGACTAAGTGATATAATATGTATATAACATCTATGCAAGAGTTGGCAAACTCGAAATGAAATCCTTTACCAGCATGTCTGGCCATCGTGGTATAGTAGGTTAATTTCATTCCTATTGTCGAGGAGGCTCAAGCCCAGCAGTGGAACGTAAATGCGCTGTGATAATTATAATCTGTGGGCCTACTCTTGAAATCAATTCTAATTTCGAATCCGATTCGATTCCAATCTCACCAAACTTATATTTGGTACTCTTGAACAAAATCGAGAATGAATTTTTCGCGTACGTCGCTGTTATTTTCACCAAATGTGCCATGTTTTCTTACTTTAAATTAATAACGTTATCGAATTCGATCACCACAAAGACACTTCCGTGAAATAATGCAACATTAACGATTTTAAACTACGTCAAAATCACGTCGGGAGTAGCAAATATTTGACTTAATCGACAAGAGTCGAATTCATTTAGTTTAGAAACGTTCCACCTAATTTGATTCCAATCGGGCGATACTTTCGCTTTCAAGAGTACCAAATTTGCTCAAATTCGAGCTGCGATTGAATTTAGGATTGGAATTGAGATTCAAGGGTAGGCACACTGTTGTTCACATTCACAATTTTGAAATTCAAGGACATAGGTATATAGAATACAATATTAATTAGAATGGGAGTAATATTACAATTGGTTACTCATTCCTTTCATACAAGTTTGATTGGCGCTGGTATACATAGTAAATTAATTTTACATTCAATATCGAAAAGTCTCTTGCGCAACTGTAGGATGCATATAGCAAAAAATAACAATATTATCTTTGACAATATTTTAATGTATCTATAACATTTTAAAATATTTAAGACCTTCCATGCTAAATCATCATCATCATTATAATCACAGCTCAATGCAGGGCTAGAGTCTCCTCCACAATGGGAGGGAAATTGACCTCCTATACCGCGCTGATCAGATAGGTTGGTATAGGGTTTTATTTTGAGTTTTCCTACTCTTGCATTGATGTCATCTGCAATAATCCCTTAGTCGCCTTTTACTATACCCACGGGCAAGAAAGGGGATGATGAACTGTATTCTTACTAAGTCACCACACGGAATGCCATGCTAAATAATGATATCTATTTTAAAAGACTATGGTGACGAAGTAAGAATTCAATTCCTTTGCCTTAAATGACGATTAAAAGATATACCTAATACGCATAAAACATCTATGAAAGAGAGGTAAAACTCAAAATAAAACTTTATACTAATCCGCCTAATCAGCGCGGTTTGGTAGATCAAATTCCTTATTGTAGAGAAGGATCGAGCGCAATATTTTTTTTTAAAGGCGAATCCCTGCACTAATGTAATTAAACTTGAATTGCTAGTGACTTTACAAACATGTAAATTAACGGACACAAATTACATCCAGACTCAGAACAACAATTTGTGGATCGCACAAAGTGTTGTCCTGCGTGGGATTCGAACCCTTGACATTGGAGCGGTAGGTCTATATCTTAACCACTACGCCATCTGTGCAATTATGGGACGTGTATGAGTTAAGGTGCTATTTAAAGAACAAATTTCATAATGAAATAATTCATTTGTGTTTTAAAGAAATTAATGCGATTTTAAGTTTAAAATAAATAGAAAGACCTTAAGATATGTTAAAACCATTGTGATAGCCCACCCGCGCGTCTTGCGCGAGCCAAATGACAGAGAGTGACATGGCTACGCGCGTAAAACTCTCGAATCATCAAAGAAAACAGTCGGTGAATTGAATCTGATTGGTGTGTTGTGATTGGTGGGCTCTTTTACACTGTCAGCACTTTCAAGATGCTCACGATCATATAGATTAGCAAGGTCAAAGGTTTTTGGAATGTTTTCCGATTAACCCAATCTTATAACGGAATGTGGATTTTGTATATCTAGCGACGATTATATCTTGATGTAGTAGGTAATTTCGGTTTGGTTTCTATTTTTTGAAGTTATACACATTCTTTGGCGCATTGGGGAAAAATTATGAGAATACATTTTTACGATATGCGCGCTCACCGAGACGAAAAACCGTCACCCTAAAGTTAGTTTATCAACTTTTTTTACAATGCACGCGCACAACGTCACAAATGACAACTAGATAATGCGTTATAACAAAACTTTCAATGTATTAAATACTTTTTGTCTATTATTAGTGTAGATTTTAGGGTACCGTACCCAAAGGGTAAAAACGGGACCCTATTACTAAGACTTCGCTGTCTGTCCGTCCGTCTGTCTGTCCAGGCTGTATCTCAAGAACCGCTATAGCTAGACGGTTGATATTTTTACAAATTATGTATTTCTGTTGCCACTATAACAATAAATACTAAATACAAATATTTAATGGGGTTTCCATACAACAAACGCGATTTTTATAGATAATGGTACGAAATCTTACGTGCGCTTCGACTCGTACTTAGGTGGTTTTTAGGGTTCCGTATCCAAAGAGTAAAAACGGGACTCTATTACTGAGACTTCGCTGTCCGTCCGTCCGCCGTGTATCTCAAGAACGGTAATAGCTAGAGAGTTAAAATTTTCACAGATGATGTATTTCTATTGCCGCTATAACAACAAATACTAAAAATAAAATAAAATAAATATTTAAGGGGGGCTACAACAAACAAACCTACAACAAACTTGATTTTTTTACCGTTTCTTGCTTGATACTAATAACGCTGACAGGTAGACGCTTTACGATTAAGTGAGACGATTAACTATTCACAGAATATTTACTTTTATTATAGATAATGGTATGGAACCCTTCGTGCGTGATTCCGACTCGCACTTAACCGGTTTTATTTTTATTATTTTGTCTATTATTAGTGTCGTGTCTGTTTACGTTTGTAACGTAGAATAACGTGAAGGATAAAATTTAAGATGATGATGATCGACAAAATAACAACTGTTTCTTCATAGTTTTAAGTTTTCATTTTTGTCGGCAATCCTGACGATTGCTTTGTATCCTTTTTTTAAATTACACCACACATTCTCACTACTATCATTTTTATAAGCTAGAATCTGGTATGTCAACCGCAGAAATATCAATACAACAACGTAGATACGGCCAGAGGTTAAGAACAAAACTTTTGTGAACCTAAAGTATAATTGCAACAATAGGTAAAAAACAGTGTAGGTATAGCAAGTGAAGTATGCATTTAAACAGGGCTCACGGTACATTAGTATTGACCCGCGGCATCTGGCAATAGTTGCGCCTGCGCCGATGTTATCACACGCCGCCGCCGGCCAGAGCTTACCGCATAATACCTACCACAAAAACAAAATGATTCAGCATAACTTTATGTAGCTTATCTTATTACTTACCAATAATATTTATCAATTTCCTTCACAGGGGCTTAGATGAAGACGAAAAAGCTCCATTTATAAGAGAAGCACAGAATTTGAGAACGCAACACAAGAAAAAATATCCTAACTATAAATATCAACCGCGGCGACGCAAAGTACCACCAGCTTCATCTGTGAAACCAAAACGAGAACCGTCACCAGAAAGGGATCATATGGATTTTGAAGCCATGGCCGATATATCTCCGGCGTTGCCACCGGACGGACCATTAGACAGTTCTGAGCTAGAACAATACTTGAAACCACCGGTGCCAGATTATCATGAACTACAACCAAGATATTCTCATAGTTTATCTCACGTTCATCCCCCTCCACCTTTATACCCTTTGCCATCGCATTTTCATGCTCCATGTGCTGATTGGCAACAATATTGAACTCGTGCCTTAATGGTTGGTTCTTCAAAGACTTTTTAGTAATAAGGCTGAATTATAAAAAAAAATAGGCATAGTTCATACCCGCTCATATCCGTTAACTTACTATATAAATAGGTCACGAAGCAATTGTAAATACATATTATTATTATAGATATGTATGCTTAGTACGAATCGGCGCGCACGTGCTTTTAATTTGTGTAAGCTGATTCAATATTTATTAGAACTTTGCTAAATTATTATTATTTTATTATCTACAATCGATAGTAGGCCCCTCTGAACAAATAAACATTTAACGCCCCCCCGTTGTGCATATATTTTGTCATTTGTTAAATCTTTTCATAAAGATCATAATAATTATAATAAAAATCAGTATCATGGGAATTACTTCATAAAATTCCGTGTTTATTTATCAAAGATTTATCACTTTTGTAGACTTTGCTTTGTTAGAACTAGGCATAAAAATAATTAATTTGTCGACAAAGTGCCCGCGGTAGCATGTTTAATGTAGTACCTCCAATAAACGTGTACTAACCACGGGTATGAAATATTGGTTTAAAAAAAATCGAAGTAGCATTGTACATAAGAGTATAATTATCGAAAGGTACGTAATAAATAATCAAAATTGTTATATACGCATCAATTTAAAGCTTGAATTATAAGACAGAGTTATGATTATGTTACAAAATAATATTATTACTAAGATTATTACATATTTTTTTCAAAATTAAGAAAATACCAATATCAAATTCCTGTTACATATAATTAAAATATCCGTGGTGTAAATGTACTTACACAAGCTATTAGTGTTCTACCATATGTTGCTAGAATGATTACCTAATCGTGATTTTGAGTTGGATAGCAGCGTGTCAAAAAATTGTACATATTTAGTTATGTGTATATTCACTTCTTTTTTCTTTTTTTTATGGCGTAATTTGGCGGTATTCCATTTTTAAATTGGCGGAATTCTGCTATATTTTATTAAAATTTTAAATTAGGTGGTACTCATTTAGATAAGTGCCTTAATTCATTTCAACTGAATTTATCAATATATTTTCTTCTTGTATATGTTATATATTTTAATGATATAAATAATATTAGCCTCATATTCGAACGTCCACAAAATCGTATCCGCAAAAGCGGTGTAGGAATAAAAATGTTTCTTCCTAGGCATTTACAAATAGAGGGATATCTCCAAGTTGTAATAAATTTACAGTGCAACTAGAAGTTGAATTAAGAAATTACATCATTGCCAACGGTGTTTGTGTTTCCTTTTAAAATATTTACTATCTAAATATGAATTTGATTTATACATGTTTTTTTCACCTCAAAATAGTTTATGCCCTTGCATCTATCTCTATGAATCTATGAAAAATACATATTAAGTTTACTTATATTGGTACTGTACAAAAATTCTCTAGTACCTACCAAAGTTTTTAAATCCTAAGTATATTATAGTAAGTAATAATTCGTGAAATAGTAACTATTATGATAATAAGTTATTGTTGTGATTAATTAGTTTTAACTATAATATAACAAATATGTTGTTTAATAAATATATTTGTCAATGTTTGACACAATGTCTGAGTTTGAAATCTAACGTAATTGCCCCATGATCATTTCAGCTTATATGCCTGCCACTATTGAGTTCGAGCCTCCTTCACAATAGGAGGGGAATTGACCTTACTCTACCACTAGCACTATAGTTTAGTGGACAAAACAGGTAGAACCCATTTCCAATAGACTTTGGCTTTCGATTCCCTCTTTAAAATGTCATGACATTTGAGGGTACTGACTTACAATATCGATTACCATAGATTCATCATCATCACAGCTCGCATACGTCCCACTGCTGGGCTTGAGCCTCCTCCACAATGGGACGGGAAATTGACCTACTATACCACGTTGGTCAGATGTGTTGGTATAGGGTTTTGTCTCGAGTTTTTCTTCTCTTGCATAGATGCTATATGCGTATTTAAACCCTTAGTCGTTTTTTACCACATCCACAGGCAAGAGGGGGTGGTGAAATGTATTCTTACTCCGTCACCACACGGAAAAGTACAAATTCCTATTGCTTTTTTTGATAGCTTACGATCTCGAGACTCTTCGCCTCATCCGCAAGGCGACATATAGCTCTTATAAGCTGCTGTTATTCATCCCCATCGCCAATTGATCTGAACACTATTCATAATTACTAGACTTCAATGGCCTACAATAAGTAAAACGCTGGGGCATCGTACTCAAGCGATCTAACTAATCCTAGGTCCGTTCACTCGCGATCTCAGTTAAGGGCACATATACCTACTTCGGCGTCTCAGTTTATACATGTCCCACTGCTGGGCTCCAGCCTCGACCCAATAGAAGGGAAATTGACCTACTATACCATGCTGGTCAGGCATATTAGTATAGCGCTTTATTTCGAGTTTTCTTTTATTTAACCCTTATTCGTCTTTTAGTAGGGACACGATATCGAAACGAAAGTATCGAAACTGTACTCATGACTAGTATCGAAGAAAAAGTATCGTACTCAATAAAGTATCGAAACGAAAGTATTAGTACTTCAAAGTATCGAGTACTGAGTACTTTTCCTAGAATCTAGGTCGTGGTGAGCTTTTTTTTAGGAATTTGTCCATCTGTGTTCGGGTTGAAATACGTCATGCCACTTTTTAGAAGGTTCGTTACGCTTTACCCAGATGGCGTTACCATAAGCATGAGCCCGTAAGGTCAAGTTTAACATGGATACTTTCTACAATTTGTTCGATACGATACCTGCCTAAAACTACTCATTGAGTAAAAGTATCGAATAGATAGTATCGAGTACAAAAGTATCGGTATCGAAAGACAAGTACTCGATACCTAAAAGTATCGATACTTTTTTCGTGTCCCTACTTTTACGACGTCCACAAGCAAGATAAGGTTTGGTGAATTGTATTCTTATTCCGTTACTACATGGAAAACTGCTATTACACTAATTATATGCAAGTCCAAGGATCCTAGCCGAGGCCGCGGGTGACTGGAACGGGCAGTTAGTCCGTCGCCCGCCGGGAGGCCGACCGCGCGACGACGACCGACGTTCCCGAGGGGAACATTGGTCGAGGAGAGGGTACTCCTCAAGGGGTATTCCGTCGGGCCGAACTGATGACAGGTCACCCTGCACCGGTGATCGGCCCGACGACGAAAGCGACGTGTCATGGGTGGGTTACGGAGCTGTGTACGCCGCCCTTCTGTCGCCCCGGACGGAGCCGGACGACGGGTGCGCTGATGGTAGCCCAACCCCAAAAAAAAATTTCCAAGGATAATTATTTCACAATGAATTCATCTGCGTGGAAATCGAAACGTAGACACTCGAGAAGTGAGGCCATTACCCTACCACTACCCTACATACCTTTCGTATATGTCCATTGGGGTCATGTTTTTATCAAGGTACTAGCTGACCCAACAGACACTGTTCTGATGAAATAAAAAAAGGATTCTCCTTGAAGTCGACCACAGCGCCACCTACCGGGTCCAAATATAATTCGAAATCATTCTCGAACGCACACTAAAAATTTCATCAAAATGGGCCCAGCCGTTTAGGAGTTCAATTACAAACACACGAACAAAAGATTTATATATATATATCGATACGAGCAACCCGCCCTCGCTTCGCTTCGGTTTCAGTCGTATTACCCCCGTAATTCCCATTCCCGTAGCAATACCGAGATAAAATATAGCTTATGTTAGTTACTCCCTGATGTTATAGCTTTTCATTAGTGAAAAAATTTTTGAAATCGGTTCGGTGATTTAAGCGTGAAAGCGTAACAAACAAACAAACTTACTTTCGCATTTATGATATTAGTAAGGATAATTAAATTTAATTTTACGAAAAGTGGATAGGATACATTATATTAATGTTATATGATTCGTATACATTTCTGAGAATGATTATCGTCATGCTATAATAAGGTCGTGGTATGATGCGGCGAGATAGCTGACGACCCCTACTCGTCCGTGCGCTTCCGCCGGGAGCACTTCGCGCCCGCCCCGAAGCTCTACACAACGGATCTCTTGTTCTCAGCCCCCTATCTTATCACTCTCACATTTTTCGCGACTGACACTAATGAGGTCAATAAACACATGAATTTATCCAATTTTACTACTTTATTAATTTCTGCCATCTGCATTGATATTTTATGAATTGCAGAGTTATTGCTTGATAATGTATTTAAATTAAAAAGTTTAAGTTAGAAACATCTCCTACATGTGAAAATTTAGGTATTTTTTCATTATGTTCAAAAGATTATGCAAATTATATCGATTTTGAGACTGTAATCAATAGGTTTAAAATTTAATAATATACCTAATATTAAATTAATTTTAAGTATAATAACCATTATCATCCAGACCATCGCCGTCCATTGCTGGATATAAACATCATGTTCCGTCACAAAGTGCGATCCCATGCTGCCTGCATCCAACGACGCCCAGCAACTTTGGGTCGTCGTCGGTCCACCTACTCGTTGTTGCGATCTACACTGCATCGTCGGATATATTATCGCCACTCGAGAACTTTTTTGCGGTTGTCGGTTCGTCGAGCGATGTGTCCTGTCCATTGCCACATCAAAATAACTAGTCTTTCAATTTTTAAAGTTTTAGCTGCATTTTAAAATATTAGTGCTTATGATTTCTCTTCAATAAATAATAAAACAATATATCTCAAGATTAGTGTTAATAATTAATAAGTACATAAACAGTAGTAAAGGTGACTAAATCAATTTGCCAACAAGAGAGACTGAAGAGTATTAATTACCTATGTTTTTAAATAGAATTTTCTAGATAATAATTAAAGAATTTAATTTAGCAAGAAATTTATCATGTTGAGAGTTCGGTGTCATCAGTCTGTTAATTGTTTAACATCAGTCAACTTATCAACGTGTGACTAATATTTGAAAACTTCCTCACCAACAAAAATATTGCACAATAGGGCTGTTATAAATTTGTAATGGCGCATTATGATTGCAATATTAAGATTGAGTGCAAATGATGCGCGAGGCGCGTGCGCAGGGCGGCAGCTCACATTTCATATAAGTTACACATGAACCGACGGACGAACTGATACTGTATACTTTGACTAACACACTTTTTGTGCCCGAACACATAAGATATTAATTACAGAGGCGGAGAGAACCATGCTCAATTTTACGCTTAAATCCTTAATATTTTTTGTTCTGTTATTCTTTGAGTGACTTACTTATTATAACGATCTTTGAAAGTCTCAAAACGTCATGTTTTGGGGTAACAAAAATATGAACTAAATACGTGGCAGGTATATTTTTTTAAAGATATCCACCCATTTTAAAAAGTCGTTATTAAGGATTAAGGAAATAATCCCTATATTCTAAGAAACTTTACATACAAATTAGCGCAACAGAGGACACAAATTAGGTCTAGGCTCAGAATAACAATATGTCTATAGCACAAACTATTATCTCGCGTGGGGATTGAACCCCTGACAGTAGCAGTGTAGATCGTCTTAACTAAAACACCATCTGTGCAGTTATAAAATATTTGTAAATAAAGTAATTTTGTTCAAACTTTCTGTAGAGAATTGATTTCAACTTTTAATATTTTCTCATTAGTTGGGCGACATAAGCGTGCATGTGTCAATGGAAACGGGAATATTTTTACTTGTCGCATTAGTCACTGGAATATATGTCTGCTTTTGTTCTGGCTGTCTTATTGATCTAATGACATAAAGTGCGTTACTACGATCGTGAGCGTCGCGTCTCTTAAACAAATATTAGTTAGTGGTAGGTCCTCACTGTTGACAGTAATGACAGTTATTTGTCTACAGCCGCGGGCCGGTCCCTCCGGGGTAGTACCACACTCTCGTAGAAAATCGACGTCTGAGTAGTAGCAATTTGTTACTGCGTTTCGTTCGGTGAGCGAGAGAGCCGGAAGCCCAACTTTCTGAGGGTGTTTGCATGTGGTGGGTTTTGGTGATGCCTTTAGTATCACCGAACCTCAATGCACGCATTCACACTTCCTTCATTTTCTTCACGGTAGGCAGTGGCCTAGCAAAGGTCCATGAGCGGCAGGAACACTTACCATCAGTGGTACTGTTTGCTTTTTGCCACCTTCTGAAAAAAAAAAGAACTAAAAACTAAAAACCCAAAGCGCCCAAATATGAATACTTTGTCGAAAATTATAGTACAGACCTGCTGTAACTGGAGTAATAAAAAAGCGTAGTATTCACCCTTGGCAGTAGGTAGAAGAAAGAAAAAGTAACACAATTAAATGTATGAAACAGGCAAATAGCAACTACGAGTTGAATAAACCACCATGATATACGTATCTCCAATGTTCATGCTTGAATTTTCACCCCCTTATCATGCCTGTGGATGTCGTAAAAGGTGGCTAAGGGATATGCATATAACATTTGTGCAATAGAAGGAAAATTCGAAAAACCCTATAGCAATCTGTCTGACCAGCGTGATATCGTCGTCGTCATCATCTCAACCCATGTAAGTTCCTTTGCTTAGCTCGCATGGCGGAATTGAACATAATTTTTGTACCACAAAAAAGGGTGGTCTGCGCGATTTATAATTTAGGCCCAAGAGTATCACTAAGAGAGAAATTTAGAGAGGTAAATATTCTGACTGTTATATCCCAATATATCTATATACGAAAATGTATTATATGTAAAAAAATATATCGGTAACTTTGAAAAATATAGTGACATTCATCATGTAAATACCCGGAATAAGGATAAATTAATTGTATGTAGTACTCGTCTTCAACGAGTTAACAGATCTTTCATGGGGTAATGTATACGCTTCTACAACGAATTACCTATTAATATTCGAGATATGCCAGTTAATAACTTCAAAAAAGTAATCAAGAGTAGATTTTGCAGTTATTATAAAATCTCGGATTATCTTGATGATAATACAGACTGGTTATGAGCAGCTCCTCATTCTGGCATTTTCAATTATATCTAATAATATTCAATGAAAGGTGAAACACACATGTTTATTTTGTTGTTGTTACTATAATTGTAAAGCGTAGCGTATTTTGCCAAACGAATTTGTTATTTAATCTTAACAAGTGTGATCGATATGGTATTCGAGGCCCTGCTCAAAATTGGATAAAAACCTACCTGAGTGACAAAAAGCAATGTGTAGAGATTTCTCGTATAAACGAAAGTCTAGTATTTACGACTTACAGGTCGCCATTTCTATGTATACATATATTATAGTACAGTATATTTCTATATATACTTCAGGGGTACCACAAGGGAGTGTCCTTGGGCCTATATTATTTCTGCTCTATATCAATGATATTACGAGTGTCACTAAACAAAAGTGTGTATTTTTTGCTGATGATATATCTGTTATCATACCAGAAACAGATAAATTTAAACATAACGAGATGGTAAATACTGGTAAATAATACTAAATAAATTTAACAAAAACTAAATACTTACAATCTTCAAATTATAAACAGGTACCTCAAAAAATTAACCTCATTTATAATAATATAGAAATTAAACAAGGAAATGAATATAACATTCTTAGGATTAACTTTTGACAATAATTGCAACTGGGGGGTTCATATCAATAACATGTGTAGCAAATTAAATAGTTTTGTATATGCTTTAAAACGGCTACGATAAACAGTTAATGAAGAAGCTGCTCTTAGTGCATATCATGCCTACGTAGGTTCAGTATTAAGGTATGGTATAATTTTATGGGGCAATTCTACGTACATAGCAAGGGCCTTCATAGTGCAAAAAAAATGTTTGAGAGCAACAAGTGGATTATCTCCTTTAAATAGTTGTAAATCGATCTTTGAGAAACATAAGGTTTTAACGTTGACAGATATCAACGTTTATAGATATATACATCATGGAAATCGGTATGTTTGTTAAAAATAATTCGTATCATTTTTCTAAAGTTGGCGAAGGAAGTAGATTTCTGAGAAGAGATCGTACCATGTTAAAGTATGAACTATGCAAAAGCACCCTTCAGTCAAGAAGTAGTTATCACATGTCAATATAAAATTATAATCATATTCCACAAGTTATTAGGGAAATGCCAACAAATAAATTTAAATTCAGACTCAAGACTTGGCTTATTGAAAAGTGCTTCTATACAATAAACGATTTTCTGTTGCATAAAGCTTAAGCTAAATATTAACCTTTTTTATTTTTATTATAAAAATGTAATTGTAATCTTCAAAATTCGCATGCCTTTTAAAGGCGAATATGTCGGTCTTCCATTTTGTAATAATTACATCTTATGTCTTTGTACTATATTCTTGGCGAATAAATATCTATATCTATATGTGTTTTATGTTTGTGGCACATGGTATTGGTCATGCTCACTGAAGGGTCTGCTTGCGGTAGCTACGAGGAGCGGGTCTCTCCCTTCCCTACATTGTGGTTGAGGGGAGTGATGGCTGCTCTAGTGGTTAACTCGTGATCGGGTGCCGCTTGCGGTATCTGGTCCAGCCATGATACTTTTTCATTATATTTAATAACTGTATTGTATGATAGTTCAAAAGGCATCACACTGGAGCTATTAATAGACATGTTGTATACTATTTTGTTTAAATAAAAATAGTAAATGAATAAAAAGAAGACAATTCCACAGAGTTTCTTGCCGGATCTTCTCAGTGCGGTCGCGTACCGATCCGGTAGTACTTTAAGGTTAAATGTAAAAAAAAATTACTATACCTATGTAAGTGCCCCCCGCGGGGTTTATACATAATAAAGGATTTGAATTTTGAATCCACATTGGAAGGGATTTTGACCTACTTTACTGCTCTGGTCAGACATGTTGGCATAGGATTTTATGTCGAGTTTTTTTTCTCTTGCATAGATATTATCTAAATATCATATTGGGGGATAAATGTATTCTTACTTCATCACCACAGCATGATATTATAGGTCTATTTCGCTCCTATTGTGGAGACTCGGGCCCAGCACTGGGTCATAGGTATATTAGCTGAAATAATAATGGTGAATGATGACAATAAGAGACTTTTTAATGGTGAATTGTAATGGGAGGCATTCAGGACTGATATGTGAGTATATAACTACAGTGTTGTAATTTGCTGCAAAAGTGCCAAATCACTTTGCATATGCTGTTATCCTTTCTGGTTAATTATATAAGTTAGATTGTACATTCTAAATTAACCTTCACGTATAATGATTATAGATTTGCCCATTTATACGTTTATACCCAGATTGAAAGATAATATTAGGAAGTAGTTGGTCCTCTGCTTTGCATGATGCATGTACATACATACAAGGAAACCGACAGACAAAAATTCTAGAAATCGTTGTTTTGGGATCTATTGCTCTAATAAAATTTACCGTATTAGTTTTCTTAATTATCTACAATATTCCGTGTGGCGATGGAGTAAGAATACAATTCACCACTCCCTATCTTGCCCGTGGATGTCGTAAAAGACAACTATGGGATATAATATGCACATAACATCTGTGCAAGGGGAGGCAAACTTGAAATAAAACCCTATACCAACATTTCTGATCAGCATGGAATAGAAAAAAAAACTTCAAATGTGAAATATTTTAGAAATTAAGAAAAGTAGAGCAAGTTTAGTAATTTGTAGTCAAATAAATAAAACGATTCAATGTAAGACGTTTCGTGTGAATCTTGCCTCCATACGTTGGCATGTTCTGTGTAAGACGATATTCACAGCGTCTGGTGATTGTCGACGAATTAAATCCAGCTCTACAACATTAAGTGGACGGGTACTTGCACGCATTGAATCAACACGTGTGGAATAATTCTATACTATACTAAATAACTTTATATTTACTCTAGGATATAATAATATACCTACACGAAGTTGTGCTGAATTTCCATTTATTGCGCTTTTGAATTTTAGTGTGGATTTTTATTTGTTTTATAAAATGTATGAAATGTGTGATTTATCGGAACAGATATACTTATGAAGGTAATGTTTTAGGAAATTTGTAAGTATGAATATCGAAAGCTTTATAGGTAATACCACAGAAATATTAATACTTTAGAAAGGCCATTCGGCTGATTTTGTTCGAAAACCAGTGTGGCATAATTGCCCCCTCCCGCTAATGTTACACATATGCAAGGTCTATGCTTACAACAATTTTACACACTAACATAACACACACACAACAATCTCGAAGCTGCAGTTGGTACACAAATTATAACTAAGTTCTGTAGGCAACGTATACCCACATATAAAAAAGCACATGTACGCTAGTGCTTGCCATGGTCGATATACTACACGATATTTATTTAGCCTGTTTTATCGAAATAAAAATATTAATGTCTTTAAATTAAGCACTTGTGTGATGTGTTGACGTTATTTGCAATGCAAGTCAGTAATTTAACAGTAAAATCATGCAAATAAAATACTCCTCGCACACACACACCTACACTCTGTATAGGTGACAGAAAATTTAAGTGCTATAATTAATTACGTAAGCGAGTAGCGATTTGTATATTATATTGTTCCCATATATGGTACACACCAGTACACAAGATACAATTAAAATGTATTAAAAAAAAACCACCGTCAAGTTTATAAACTCCTGCATCTTGTAGAGGGATCTGGCACTTGACAGGTGGCAAGAATTGACTAATCCTCTTGAGTGGTTTAAAATATGTTTTTATGGAAGCCCGTTTCAGGATGAAGCCAATCTTGTCAGTGACTCCTTTCACATAAGGTAGTACTGTAGGGAGGCGCTCAACTGTGGATGGTTTCAGACGGTCTCTGCGACGGGGCCATGGACGTCTGTAATAACGTTGACTTGTTTGGACGTCAGACATCTTAGACCGCCCGTGACCAGGAATGCTGTAAAGTATTCGAAACATCGGGCAATCCTAAATCAAATACAAACGCGATATAATCCGTATAAGTAGTTTTATTTACAATGTGTAGTGCTCGCGTAAGCATCAGATATAATTCTTAAAATATGTTAAAATATTATTTTTTATTGAAATTCGGTTTATTTTTATTGGTGTTATTATTTAACTAAAAAAACTATTTATTTTTTTAGATATGCTAGTACTGTTACTTGTTAGTACATTTTTGTTTATTGTACACAAAAATGTACTAACATTGTCCGTGTGGTTTCCAATAAAAATGAAATACAATAACATTTGATCACTTTACCATTATTTTTAGTATTCTACAAAATGTTGTGAACAAATTGTGCTAGATTTAGTTGGTATTTAGTTAACTACCAGTTGCCTTAATCCATAGTTTTAAATGTAAGATCTTTTGTTCAAAGATAATTTTATTAATATATATATATATATATATATATATATAGCTGTGTGGTAGCGGCTTCGAATACTACCAACCCTTGTTTTGCTCGTGGGTGTCGTAAAAGACGACTAAGTGCCCTAGATTGACCCGGACCAACTCCGGCGGCCGGTCATAAAAGTCATTGCCGAAACTTTTTGCAATATGTCAAAACAGATGACATATTGCGTCGGCCCCAAGTAATTGGGATAAGAGCAAGATGATGATAATGATGATATATATATATATATTAATAAAATTATCTTTGGTGATTGGTCCCGAACATAGATATTTTATTACTATTATTTTGTTATTTCTATTTTATTAATTACTAAAGAGCACTATGAAGTTTGTACTATAGATCATCATCATCGCAGCCCACATACGACCCACTGTTGAGCTCGGGCCTCCTCCATAATGGGAGACAATTTGACCTACTAAACCATGCTGGTCAGACGTGTTGGTATAGGGTTTCATTTCAAGTTTTCCCTCTCTTGCACAGATGTTATGCGCATATTATATACCATAGTCGTATTTTACGACATCCACGGGCAAGATAGGGAGTGGTGAATTGTATTCTTACTCCGTCACCACGCGGAAAATATACAAGAATGTACTATAGATATACAAGATAAATTAAGTAGGTAATGTATACCAGAATAATTGATTTTTAAATACCTATTTAAATATTGTTAATATAATTATATAAAACGATCAAAGTGTTAAAAATATTTATTTATATGATAAAATTAAGCCATAGCTAATTATTGAAATCGATAACTTATAGTATGTTGGACAGCACTATCGATACGCGTGGATCGACGTCAATGTTTTGAATGAAAAAGTATACTACCACGCTAGTAAGGCGGTTCTTCATGATATCGCATTGAACGCAGTACATTGCGCGGTTGCTGGACTAATAAAAGGTGATATCCATGTGTGGCAGACGATGTATAATGTTTGGCTCTTTTTGCGATTTCATAATTTTTCTTTATAAACGACATAATACTTTCATAAAATTAAGAAATATCACTGAATTAATAAGTTTATGGACTTAACGATGAAAATAAATGCCTTCTTAGACTATAACTACGCAACTGACTTCTTTTTCGACGCGTTGTAACAGCGCAAGACGGCATATTTCTCTTTTTTGTCGGAGCTTCGTTCAAGGTCACTATATGAGCGCAACTAAGAACCGGTAAAACGAATTTCGTCAATATTAAGACCGTTTGATCGCAATTGTGGCACGCTTGCCCCGCCCACATGGCCGTTCTATCTGATTAATTTTTCTGTGGGTAATACATAAACTTAAAGATCAAGTGCATGTTTTACGTGGTGTAGGTACCTAGGTATCACTTGGATAAAATGGACTAAACGAATGAAAACAGGTGACATCTGTTAGGATAGTGTGAATAACTTCGTATAGCTACAGTGTTTTTTTTTTTATTGTAATCCTATAAACATCTTGGCAGTTCTCTAGTATATTTTTATTCCAATATCAATGAGACTATCATGTTACAGTTAGAGTCAACTTCTAACGAGGGACTTGTTGAATAGTAAATCACCCAAAATTTAGTATAAGCGTTTTATTTCGCTAGCCCGTCTTAAATGCCACTAATAAAAATACATTTTAAATGATTACAGGAGAAGACTCTTTTACTAAAAAACGTTAAAATTTCTAAATAATAATAAATTACGGCCAGATAAATAAGCGAACCATACGAATTCAATTATTACAATGAATGAAATGGATCATTGCAATGGAATTGCCTGCAATTTAATTTATGCTGTTTGACTTCCCTTGAGAAAGTTTCACTAGACATGACATCCACGCGCGATTGATGCTCGCCTTTGGGGAACCACACGGTGCCTTTTTCGAGATATCTACCTCTCTCGAACTCGAACTACATATTGACGCACTTCAAAAAGTCACACCAACAACCTTTATTGTATCTGGGTAACTGGAATAATCCTTGTTGCGCCAATTGCGACCTCGACAGAAATGGCGTTAGACAAATATTCGTGCCCGCCTAGGTGACACTCAACTGCACAAAGTGGCATTCTGCAGGCAGGTATTTGTGCCCATAGTAGGATTGATGGTAAGATGGAATTGACTCGGGGAGTAGTCACTCTACGCTGACACGTTCAACGGCCAGTACCTTGGGCAGCACAAATATTTCTAAAAACACCGGCCGGTCAGGGAACCGGTTATAGTAGTCAACCCAAGAGCGATGAGATTATAATATGGTCGGTTACCATGCGACCCATCCATCGCCCTGAAGGGCACAGTGGAATTGTATTCATATCATAGCCTGTCGAATGAAAAGGATGGATTTGACCATTAACTCATTATTAATATTTCATTTATCAAACATGTTTTTATCTAACTGCCAACTTCACTGCCAAAAGCAAAATCATTGATGTGTCAAATAAAGACTGGATGGCTTAAAAGTTCCTGCAATAGGGTTATAAATTTCTTTGACGAGTAAGATAAAATTTGACAGAAATAAAATAGCTATTTCGACAAAATTACCATAGGCAATATAAAATAAAATGTGATTTCGTCATTACAATTAAGGGTTGTTATGGAGATGCGTAAACATAACAGACTATCGGATGTGCGTAAAGAAAATATATTCGCAAGCAATTCCGATATAAAAGTTTTAAATAGTTTCGTTTAGAGAAGAGGTCTGAAGGAGACATGATGTTTATCAAATGTTAGATGTTATGAAAAAAAAAAAAAACAAAAAATTAGAAATAAAGTCAAATATTTACATTGTATTTTCCTTTGACCTACATTTTTCTGTCTGGTTGGCTTTAAAATTACAAAGAGGATTATGTTAACCAATCAAATGTCTACATTTTAGTAGTTAAAATAATTTAAAATGTAGTATGGATCAAAAAGATTTATTTCTCACTTTCTTCAATTCTGAACTAAATCTTCAGTTGTTCCTGGCAATAACAAACAATATTCTACGTTTGATATTAACCTAACTTACCTACCGGCAACAGCTACTTAGTAAGATTTGAATTGAGAACACAAACATCTAAAATGTACGTTTTGAAATTTTAGCCATTTATGTATTACTACGTTGAAATAGCGAATGTAGCAACTATTTTTAATATGTCAAAGTTGCCAAAACTGTCAATTGACCATTTACATTTGACAGACGAAATTGCATTTTATTATTTTACTGATCATATTTCATTCATTTACTTGATTGAAGAGGTGAAGTATTGTTACCGAGTGTGTGACATCTTTTTAGGATCTTGTCAGTTAATGTATTTTCTTGAAATGTATGTTGTTTACTCATAAAGTATAGTAAGTGTCTGTATTAATGGCCGATTTACCGAATGGCTGGGTTCAGCTGGTAAGTAGTAACATTATTCATCAATATAATGCACGTTTTATTAAATGCATTCGATATTTTCAACTTTGTATACGAGTACCGATAGGCCCCTTTGAACTCTTTATTAGGTTCAATTGAATCGACACTATAATTACTTATCCTGTTCAAATATTGGTATTTTCTACATAGGAATAGAGAATCAACAACATTTAAATGAAATTGGAGGTGTTTAAATTTATATTTTATTATTATTTGATAGTCAAAAGATTCATTACATTATAATTACTTTAAGTTCGAAAATTACTGTTAGTAACAGTATTATAAGTTTTTAATCCACCATTAATATTATAGATTCCGAGTAATCCATTATCATATACTGTAAAGTGCATTTTATTAATTACAGGTATCTTTCTGAAGGCTTCCAAGTTATTACTGAGAAGTCTAAAGAAGCAAAATGCTCTTTAAAAGATGTTCAGTTGCGTTTCTTGTGCCCTGATGACCTAGAGGAGGTTAGTATTGATTAACATGTTTGTGTTATGGTCAAATTTATCAATTCATAACTTTTTCTAGTAAATATTGCAGGATTATTAAATATTGCTTGATTCATAAGCGTAGGTTTAACTTCTAATCATGAAATTTCTAATTTTATTTATTTATAATTTCTGCTCAAGCAAAGGCGCAAGACTTATTGCCTGACTTGATGCCTGAGGCCAATCAACCTACTTAGGTTGGTTGGTAGAAAATGCAAATGCCAATGAAAATGCAAAAAATAGAGGAGAAATAATTCTTTCATCATCATCTCAGCCCATATACATCCCACTGTTGGGCTCGGGCCTCCTCCATAATGGAAGGGTAATTGACCTACTATACCACGCTGGTCAGACGTGTTGGTATAGGGTTTTATTTCGAGTTTTCCTTCTCTCGCATAGATGTTATATGCGTTTTATATCCCTTAGTCGTCTCGTACGATCACCCATGGGTAAGATAGGGGGTGGTGAATTGTATTCTTACTCCGTCACCACACGGACGAATAATTCTTTAAATTTTGTTAACTTAATTTTCTATCTATTGTTTATCTTGGCTTATACAAAAAACATATGTGATTTTTATATCTAGAAATACACAGTAATAAATATGAAGAGACTTGTGTTTATGCTTGTTCGATGATAATCGGGTTTATATAGTCAAGGTAAAGTATGGTCATACACCTCTTGAGTATAAAGTAACCTTTAAGGATAAATTTTATCAAAAGAAGTATTGAAAATTAAATGTTATTAATGTAATGACTTATTTGAAATTATTCAACTTCATTTAATATAATCCTCAGAAATGAAACAATTACATTGTATTTCGGGTATAACGACGGCGGAGGGACCACTTTAATGTCGTCACTATATTCGAAGGTCTCTATATCCGAAATCAGTTTTCTTTAACAGTAAATGGACGTCTAGGAACCATTTTCACAAGTTTAAGAAACACTGTTCACTCACTGGAAAGAGCTACGTAATTGATTCATAATTTTAATTTCGCGCACATGCTAAGTAACGCTACACACAAACAAAGCATTTGACCATCTGCAAATGTAAACAAAGGATAACCCTACACAAACAAAACATTTGACCATCTGCGAATATAAAAAAAGGATAAAAAAGCTTAATAGTTAAAGCTTATGAATGAGACTTTGTGCCTTTGCCGACCCAGTCGCAACATCCACAAGGTATTTCTAGGAACTTGTCTCAAATAGTTTAAAAACAAGTCGGTATACCTGAATTAGACGTTATATCCGGAGTCGCTATTACCGAATGAATTTCCTACGAAAGTATGGTTTAAATTATAGGGACGCAAGTTTGACGTCGCTATAACCGAGGTTGTTATTAGTGAAATCCACTGTATATGTTATATGTATAACCTCATATGTGGTAGGACCACACTGTCGACAGTCTTCTGTCTACAGCTACAAGCTGGTTTGTCCGGCTTAGTACAACTCTGTCACAGAAAATTTACGACTGAGTAGCAGCAATTTATTATTGTTTTTCGTTCAGTGAGCCAGAGAGTTAGATACCCAACTTTCTGAGGGTGTTTGCGTGTGGTGGGTTTTGGTGATGCTTTTCCATCCATCCATCAGCCTACAGACATCCACTGCTGGACATAGGCCTCCCAACAAGAATGCCACTCGGAACAGTCCTGCACCACTTGCATCCAACGGTTCCCTGCGACTGAGAATGTCGTCAGTCCACCTAGTGGGGGGTCGTCCACAATAGGAGGGAAATTGACCTTACTGTACCATGCTGGTCAGACAGCTTGGTATAGGGTTTTATTTCTAGTTTTCCTTCTCTTGCATAGATGTTATATGCATTTTATATCCCTTAGTCGTCTTATATGACATCCACGGGCAAGATAGGGAGTGGTGAATTTTATTCTTACTCTGTCACCACACGGAAAGATAAGATTAAGATAGTAATAGAGTACATATAAATATTTACCATCCATACCTCAGACAAAAATCTTTTTCGAGTCACTGCGAATTTAATGTTTCAGTGGAGGGAAATAACAATTTATTTTTTATCAAAAGGGACTAGCAAAGTCATTACTTTATTAGTGACTTGTTTGGTCGCAGTTAGGGGTTTAAATTTCTCAAGAGAGTGCATGCTGTCCTTTGCTTCTAACACTTTTGGGAATCCCTTAGCCGATTCTTAAAACTTCCATTAAAAGTTAAGATGTGGTAATATATTATATTCTTAATATGACATCACACAGCTAAAAGCATAAAATAATACAATACCATTAATAGTGTGATCAAATGCTAATAATACTCAAGGTAATCTTTGATTTGAATGTACTTGACAGTATGAACAAGATAGATGAAACAAGTCTTAATATTGTAGTTCATTATTCCTCTCCATTATTTATTAAATTCTGTCACAGGAAAAACCATATTAAAGAGAATTTATAGTGTTGTGTCATTGTAATAATGTTATTTGTAATTCTACGATATATGATGACTCATTTGTATATTTTTTTTAGAGTTGATAATGTACTTGATCTAGAACAGGGCTTCGATTTAGTATACGATTTTAAAGTATAGTTTCTATATAGTTCTTAGGGATAGTTGGAATGAGACAGACGGTCTGTAGTAATCTTAATAAAAACTCTCTCTGTACAGCTAAATATACAGGGAGAAGATATAATTTAGCGGACCTGGATTGGCATATATTCTTACTAATATTGTAAATGCAAAAATAAGTTTGTTTTGTTATGCTTTCACATTTAAACCACCGAACCAATTTCAAAATTCTTTCACTAATGGAAAGCTATAATATCAGGGAGTAACATAGGCTATATTTTATTCCGGTATTCCCATGGGAACGGGAACTATGTGAGTAAGGCGACTGAAACTGAAGTGAAGCGAGGGCGGGTTGCTAGTATAGTATAAATAGAATCGGCAACAATAGATATAATGATAGATATAACGATCTGTAGTAGTGAATTTCTACATAAATATCTTTAAGCAATAATATACAAACACAACTTTCAGGTGAGATCTCTTTGCCGAGATTGGTTTCCAATAGAATACCCGCAATCGTGGTATGAAGATATCACATCTTCGGATAGATTTTTCGCTCTGGCCGCAGTACACAAAAGTCAAATAATAGGTCTTATTGTAGCAGAAATAAAGCCTTATTTAAAATTGAATGCAGAAGATAGAGGTATACTTTCAAGATGGTTTGCTTCAAAGGATACTCTGGTGGCGTATATACTCTCATTAGGTAAGAATTTTCTTAGATTTAATGATTTCTGGTGTTTACACGCGTTTTACACATTGTAAATAAAACTATTTTTACGGTTTTTATCGCGTTTAGGTATTTAATATTCAATCAGGCGAATAAAGACTAAATAAAAATTCAAATATCCATAGCACTCGGCTCATATCCCCAATTACTTGGGGTCGACACAATATAAACTCTAAACTAGCAAACATTTGTAGTTTTTTTTTATTGGGCCTGGACAACCAGTCGACAAAACCAATAGTCGACAAATTTTGTCAAAGATTGGAAATAATCATCCCTGATAATGAATGAGCACAGTCCAAGCTTGCTGCTGAGAATTGCCCGAGATAAACTGAAAAACTAAGGTTTTCTTCGGTTGATCCACGATTTGGACCCAGGATCTTACAACTGCAAAGCATACGTCGAACCGACAATTGTTGGGGCAGAAAGGTTCTCGAGTGCGAATCGGACCACGCAGGATGAACTAGCGGGACTGACGACATCTTGAAAGCCCCAAGGGGCTCAAGACCATTTTGAGTGACATGCTCATGTCCAACAGTGGACGTCTACGAGATTGTGTGGGGGATAGATATACATTTTTGCTTGCACCGACTTTATCAATCAACTTTGTATTACAAATACAAACATTTTTCAGGCGTGTCTCGTTCATTCCGTCGTTCAGGCGTAGCAACAATGTTACTGGATGTATTAATCAATCACTTGTCCGGTCCAGTTCCTCAACCGCCCCACGAACACCGTGTCAAGGCGATTTTCTTACACGTGCTCACTACTAACACAGAGGCTATACTTTTTTATGAGCATAGGAGGTTAGTATTAAATCACAATATCCAGTTAATCATTTCATCATATAAACGTCCCACTGTTGGGCTCGGGCCTCCTCCAGAATTGGAGGAAAATTGACTTACCTATACCACGCTGGTCAGGCATGTTGGTATAGAGTTTTGTTTCGAGTTTTCCTTCTCTTGTATAAATATTATAAGCATATTATATCTCTTAATCCTCTTTTACGACACCCACGGGCAAGAGACTCTTGTGGTGATTTGTATTTTTACTCCGTCACCACACGGAATCCACTTAATTATTGACTCTTAATTTTTTTTTAATGTCATGTTTCACGTAATTCATACATCTTTTCTTCGGTCTTATTGACCTCCTGAAAATCCTAACTACGTTTATACGCTTTCGTGTTTGGCTTGCATTGATTGCTTAAAAGCAACGCTTCGCATGTAAAGTACATCGCGTGCGAAGTATTTCGTGTACAACTTTATTATTGCTATACTTTTACTAATTATCACGATTATAAATTGATGTATCACCTTGACACTATCGACCCGACCATTGTTGATTTGGTCTATATTAATATTTGAATCATTGCTATTATATCGGCTTATATTTCTACCATTGAGGGTTCAAGCTTCCTCTGAAATGGAAAGTATCTTATCTATTATACCACGCTGGTTATACTGATTATACGGGTTGTATTAAGGTTCTACTTCGAGTTTTCCTCCTCTGGCATTGATGTTTTCTGCTTGCGTTCCTTAGTCTTTTATACCGCGGGAAAGAGGGGGAGGGGTGGGGGTTTTTATGGCACATTGTGTTTTACTAATGTTTGAATAAGTGCTTAAAAAGTATTTAATACTAGCAACCCGCCCTCGCTTCGCTTCGGTATCAGTCGCCTTACCTGCGGCGTAATTCCCGTTCTCGTGGGAATACCGGGACAAAATATAGTCTATGTTACTACTTGATATTATAGCTTTCCATTTCCAAAACTTTGTACCCCTTTTTACGAAAATTACGTGAATGGACAAGTATGAAATTTGGCACAGTTGAAGTATATAATGAGGAGAAGCGCATAAAACTGAAATTTTATATAATAATGGATTAGAAATGCATTAAATTCATTAAAAAAGGCATTACGCACACTACAACGCAATCGCTACACACACACACACACACACACACGTCTGTTTGAGTGTGTTGCGTAGCAACACTTATAGACTTTTGTTTACGGTTAAAATCTCTGGTCGAACTGAATGTCAACAATCATAATTATGATGACAATGTCTACTAAAGATTTGTGTATATTCAATTTTTTAATATATATTAGTTATTAGTGAAATACAGCTTGCTCAATTTACGATTACACATAAATAAAATTAAAGAAAATTGTGTAGCAGAAAAATTAATGTAAATGAATTATGGCCGAATTTCGACCACACGGCGACCACTAGTTATTATTATTATTCAAATGTCATTTTAATGCCCACATAGATATGTACTACTACACAATTATATAGGTTACAATTATGCTGCAATACTATATCTATATTGATAAGATATATCGATAGAAGAGAAGTAACATTATCAGATAATGTATAAATAATCTTAGACAAACAATATACCTTAGAATAATAACGTATAAAAGGATAGTACCCATACGTCAGCCATTAAAAATTTGAAGCAAACAATACTACATGGCGTGCAAGCGATTACACATGTACACACGCACACCACTATACAAATTATGAAATCAAATTTTGTTTTTATTAATATAAATCGTCGGAATACTTTTAAAAGTAAGGTGAATATACTTTTTCTTTTTTTTTTTTCTTAGTCCCGGACGAACTGGACCGCGCGTGCGCTTACCATACATAGCCCACCCATAAAAAAAAAAATATATAGTATATACTTTTTATGTTTTTCCAATATGTTGTGAGACCATTTGAATGCACAAGCCGTCATAATTATCTATTTATCTTTTAAGAGTTGCCTACGTATGTGCAGTACAGTGACCTTGTGCATTATGGAACGGTTCCGGCGTAAGCTCCATTAGGCTCCAATTGAAATGCTTCACTTTTTGTGCGCGAACTTATCTTCTATACGTTATTATTCTAAGCAATATACAAGATAATACGTATGTAACACAGATGCCGTTGTGTCCAAGTGATAACCGTTGTGCCGATTGGTTGTGGCTTTGTAGAAATGGTTTGTATACTGTGGAGTACCTACGTAGTCCGTATAGATTGCTCATGTTTTATTATCTGTAATTATACTAAGATAAGAAACTGTATTGGATTCGCACCTTTGATACTGGCGTGGTAAGGCGGAATCTTAACCACTTTGTCTGTATAGTCAATTATGCTGAGCCTGGACACAATTTGCGCCCATTAATAATATATTTTTTTAAATTACATGTCTCTGTGTGGTGACGGAATAAGAATACAATTCACCATTTTCCATCACCTCTCTCTTACCTATGGGTGTGTAAAAGACTATTAAGATCTATGCAAGAGAAGAAAAACCCGTAATAAAATCCTTTATCAGCGTCTGACTAGCGTGGTGGACATATATGAGCGGAGATGATGATGATGAGCTATATATTTGTTCCCCTGTTATATGAGTATATTGTCCTTAATGGAGTTCTTTAAAAAAAAACAATCCGTACGTACGTAATTTTAAGGATAAATGTAAAAAAATGACAATATGTAAGTGTCCTCGCCTTAGAATAATAACATATAGAAGGTAAGTTCACGCACAAAAAGTGAGGCATTTCAATTGGAGCCTAATGGAGCTTACATCGGAACCGTTCCGTAATGTACAAGTCATTGTACGTACGAACGTACGCAACTCTTTAAAAATAAATAGGTAATTATGACGGTTTGTGCATTCAAATGGTGTCACAACACATTTGAAAAATATAAAAAGATTATTAACATTTCTTTTAAAGGTAATTCGACGATTTATGTTACTAAAAACAAAATTTGATTTCATAATTTGTATAGTGGTGTGCGTGTGTACGTGTGTAATCGTCTGCGCGCCATTAGTATTTTTAGATTAAAATTTTGAAAGTTCGAAGTATTGACACTATCCTTCTATACGTTATTATTCTAAGGTCCTCGCGGGGTTTATACATAATTAATTATTGGAATTTCAATTGTTGGGCTCGAGCCTCTTGCATAACAGGAGGGAAATTAACTTACTATAATCAGACCAGATGCTATACCACGTTTCAATCTTTGGTCGTACCTCATCATATTATTATGCAATAGTACAGATTCCTTTCACGGATGCGGGACGCATGATTGTAATTCGTAGTTATTAGAATTAAATGTTATTGAAAGCCCATTTATTTAAATCACTGCACTTTTAGAGTAATTTTTGAATAGTTTCAAGTGCGGATGGACTGTTTTATTTCATTATTATTTGTGGATATTTTAACACCCTTCACAGATATAATCACAGATACGAGTTTGTCAAACTGGGGACAGCAAAAGCATAATTTTCTTGCGTTCAATCCCTCGAAAATAGCAGTTTTGAAAATAAAACTAAATAGGCTTTTTTACGTGGCTACTGCACTGACTTTCTAATGCTGTCAGGACATCGTCATATATCTAGAAAAGAAAGAACTCATTGACAAGAGAGAAGAACTTATTCATAGGTTGGCACAGCCATTTTTTTTTCCTATATTTTGGTAGGCTATTGTCTGGGCACAGGTTGGCACAGCCTAAGCAGGCAATTTTGATTAAATTTTCTAGTAATGTAAATATTGTTATTATTTATTTCCAGATTCCATCTTCATTCGTTTCTACCGTATTATTACTCTATAAAAGGCCGATGTAAAGACGGCTTTACATATGTGTATTACGTGAACGGTGGTCACGCCCCTTGGGGGATATACGACTATGTCAAGTACGTGGCACGTGCTGCATGGCGTGGTGGTGGCCTCTATCCCTGGATATGGGGCAAGCTCCGCACTGCACTTACTATAGCATGGCACAGGTAGTCGACAAGTTATTTACGTAGCAGACAATGCAGGATATATGAAAACTCAGTTATAAATGTGGTACGGATATTTTCTTTTTTATTATATAAGTTGACACGACTAATTTCAGTTCTAGGAGAGCCTAAAATTCTATTCTAAATAGTGGAGGACTCCTTGTCTATTGATGCTCTAAGTGTTAAACCAGTGATTTACAGATATTAATGTGTTTATAATATATAACACATTAGTGTATTATGACTGTGTGTGAAATAAGTCAATTTTTAATGCGTTTATAATAATTAATTTGTTGATTTTGTCACTGTGTTGGTTATTTCAGACCCTAATGGCGTTTGAAACTAGTCTAGTAAAATTATATTTATTTACCGTAAAAGTTTTTGATCGTATGTTGTAGGAGCCGTGTTTTTTTTTTTTATCAAACCGTATACTAATTAGAAATTTTATAGCGAATTCTTAAACTATATTTGACATGCATTTAGTTGGTTTTTGTTTGAAGCACGTGTTTTGTTAAATTGAACGTTAGCACTGTCCACGTTTTGTTTTATTATTAACTATTAGAAGTTTGACTGTCACTGGAAGGAAATTTAATTTGTATAGTTTTAAGTTAAAAATGCTGTGTAATATTTTGCTAAATCACATGAATTTTCACTTGACTCACGTTGACATTATTGATTTAGTTTTTGATTAATTTTATTGCATTTTTAAACGTTTTCACATAAAAAGTTGTATATTAGAAATGAACGGAGGCATTCTATAATCACTATATTAACTATGTTAAGTGTTTTATAGACACGCTATAGAATTCTATATATTGACGTGAAGCCAAATTTGATACATGTATTACGCAGCCATACGGCAAGTACTGAACTGGTATATATATTTTTATATTGTACATAATGGTCCCCTTGTAGAAAAATAATTAATCAACTGCTGTTATTTTACATCAAAAAGATCAATTGGTGTATTAATTTTGGCTTTGTTTATTAAAAAACTGACAAAGTTATTTGTGATATTTTTTAATTAATGAGATAAAGCTTTAAATTTAATATTTATCATATTATACGAACAAATATAGAATTTGATGAGTATTCATATTTAATTGGACGATTTAGGTTTTTTTTAGGCACCATATACCTTCAGAATTGTTGCGTGCCATAATATACTGCCAAGTTTATATTATAACTAAGGTGCCTATGTGTTCAATATAAGACATAATTATAAACAATAATATTGTAATTATAAATATAAATTATTATTTATCATCTTGATATTTGTTAACTATACAAATATATACAACTATGTAATTATATGACATGCAACAGACATTCAATTAAGGGTTATCTAAAATAATTAGACTTTTGTCTTTGAGATTTCAATTTAACTATAATGCGTTATGATTTCTGATGTTTACGAGATTGTCACAAATATTAAAATTAATTTTACGGATTTTATGTGAGGACTATGAATGCTGTGAACATTTATGAGCGTTTAGTCTCCCCTGTAAGCATGACACCTATTCGAAACGCCTAAAAAGTAAAATCAAACGTGATAAAATCTGTAAAAAATCGCTTTTATTTTTCATATCACTAAAGATTTACTATGCGACGTAATTTGCAAGCATACCTAGTCACATTCATTATGAGAAAATGAATATTTAATATGGTCTCAGGCACGGTATTTATGTTTAACTAGCAACCCGTCCTCGCTTCGTTGCGGTTTCAGTCTCCTACCCGCATAGTTCAGTTCCCGTGAGAATATCGGGATGAAATATAAGTTACTCCCTATATAGACTGCTACCTTATAGTAAAATATTATTAAAATCGGTCCAATCGTTTTGAAGATTACCTAAAACAACAGACAAACAAAAAATTTTAAACCGTTTCTTAGGTATAGGTGTCGTGCAAATTATCGTGTGAGCATGAAAAAAGCCCAGTATTTTGACATTACAAACAGACACTTTGATTTTATTTATTTGTATAGATGAGTGAAAGATTTGACATAAATGTACCAAGGTAACGCGCTGCAGAATTCATTTGCTTATATGGGATGCATATTAGACGCCGATAGATGGCGTGGATACATCTGTCGTAAGGTCTTAAAGTAAATATTATATTGCTTATTATATGTGGATACCACTATATTAATTGATTTGGCTGGCATCTAGTGTGAAATAAAGTGCGACAGGCTCGAGTATATATGTGTGAGTTAATCTCAGTATTGACTGCCTTTCGCGATTTGCATGTTACAGTGACGCAAAGACGTATTATTTCATCTACTCGAGTCTCGTATCGATTTCAAATGTTATTTAAGGTACATAATTTCTTTTTTTCTGTTTCCCATATTGGTTTTTTTTATAAAGTGTTATATTATATAATGCATATTTTCAACAATGACTCCAAAATTTTAGGTAACGCCTTTAATTAAATGCCTATAAAGCAATATAGTTGACACAACATTGAGGTTAATTCATTGATTGTTTTTGATGATAATTGACATAAAATAAGATTAAAATTTTAAGAGACACTTTAGATAAAATAAATGATACGACATTAATGTTGTGTTATTAATATTGCGTTAGATGTTATCTAAACTTTAGGGGTCGATGACGAAAACAGGCCGTTGTATTTTCATAGCCGCCAACCTAATTGTACATCGACAATGTAACACTTATGTCACATAGAAGAAACAAAGATAGGGTACCGTGAGTTAGAACTCTAGTTCGAATTCACGGTTTATTCGACGTACCATCATTGAAGAATGCTGATGGCTTAAAGAGTATTTGAACACTCTTTAAGCCATTAAAAGGCTCACTACATATATTGGTGTAGTTCATTAATAGAGTCATACAAAAGCAAAGGTAGCAATATCCATGTATAAAAGGCTGTAGTCTACTTTTATATTTCATCATGTAGTTACTTCGTTAAGAAATAGGCTATAGACATTGATGGCAGATGATGATGACTAGCAAATGCCCGCGGTTTCACCCGCGTAGTTGCCGTTCCCGTGGGAATACTGGGAGCAAACTTAGCCTATGTTAATGTAACTTTTTATTTGTTTAAGCATTTCCTTGGAGCCTCGGCTTCAATTTACGGATAGTTAAAATTTTATAAGGTTTTCTGAGAGGGAAAATAGCCTAAGTTACTCCTGATATAGACAGCTACTTGATAGTAAAATATTAAAATCGGTCCAGCTGTTTTGAATATTACTCGAAACAAACAAACACATCATCGTCATCTTGCTCTTATCCCAATTATTTGGGGCCGAAGCAATATGTCATTTTATTTAAATGTAAAGATTATAAAAATAAATTCTCCAATAAATTAGTAATTTGTCAAAAATAACTAATTAAATATCAATGCTGTCTTCGCCTTTCTGAATAACATGGACGTTGCTCCTTTTATTTGACTCAATTATTAACAGCTGCAACGTTTATTGACCAAGATGGTTGATGTAGTCGTTTAAGGTTGACTCATTGGTAACTTATCGCTTCTAGTCCCTTGATGGCTCTCTTCACATTGTACACTATCGAAATTTTACAAGCTTATTCTGAAATAGTCTAAATTGTGAGACTAAAGATTATGAGTCAAAATGTTTGTTAGACTTTGGTTACCGATAATTATCACGCTTGCGAGTTGCCCATCGCAGTTGGTGTTTAGTTCTGTATTGTTTAATGGAGAGTACCCCGAGCTGCTGTTTGACCTAGTGCTAATGTCTGTTTATTGTCGTACAACTTGATTGCGCAGTAGGGTTCAGCCATTCCACCTTGAAAGAACGTCGTCCTCGACTGTACACTTTCACAGTTTATTTCTCCTACGCACATGCAGGCACTATAAGGAAATTACTTGCTACTATGTTACCCGAGCGCTATGCCATGTCCTTCAAACGAGATATAAGAGGAGCTTTTCCCAGAAGATTGCTACTGATCAAGCTCGCGATGAACCGGTTGAGCCGATTTCTAAAATTCCTATGGCATATTGAGGGATGGTGGCATTTATAGTACTCATTAGATTATAAAAACGCAAAAATGAAATTTCATGATTAATTCATTACATGATGATTATGTTGATAATAGGCTGTTTATTGTTGATCTAAGTGCAATAAACATGTGATCACGGTCCGTGGCGCTTTTTTACTCGCCTCATGATTCGATCCCAAAACCTCGCAATCAGCAATCGTATACTTTCTATCTAGTAAGAGTATCTAAAGACTTGTGGGAGACCTATGTCCAACAGTGGACATCTATGGGCTGTGATGAATGGATGATGGCGTGAATGCCGTCCTCCGTTCCGTCCGGGACGAGGAAAGGACGGCATGCGGCCCCATAATCCGCCGTATTTCCTCGTCATCGCTATTGGGCCTGCCACTGGTACCAAATCTTTATCGTCTGTAGTTAGCCTGGACAGAGCGGTTGAAGAAGTTTTCATTTCAAGAACGTCATTGCTATCGAACTTGGCTCTTTTTTGCTTTAAAATATTTGTTGGCATTGTCTCACTGTGTACAGATAGAGTAAGAATACACTAAAATCGTTGTGCCTCCGCTTTTCGTACAGTCGCTTATCTTGATATTTTTATAATGTTTACAATGTAGTAAGTTTTAGGATACTGTTACTGGTTATGGATACTCCATAACAGATTTTAGTGAAAGGTCGTCTTGCTGACAGTTCTTTGCCTGCAACAATTGGCTGGTTCATCGGGGTAGTACTATAAACTTTAGCAGAAAATCGACGCATAATTCAATTTGCTGCTGCGATTCGTTTAGTGCGGGCGTTCAGAGTTCAAAAAGTCCATATTCAGTTAGTTTCTGTTCGCATTTCGTTTCGTCCAATCCTGTACCTAAGCTATATTTACGAACAAACGGTATGTTTCCTATCTCAATAAATCACCGCCTACCTAAAAACTTTACTTTTAAGTAGGTGGTGACTTGTTCAATGTCCACATGCAACGATTATTACTTACTACTTAAGTTATTGCCCATCAACCTGTCATATAAATAATTTAATATTACAAAATATAGATTACAGAATTATTCTTTTCTTAAACTTTAAATGATTAGCCCAAAGTCGAATGGTTTCAGGGTTTCACATAAATCATGTAGGTATTTGAATTAAATATTTGTGAATGTATGTAGTTGTATTACACTCGTCGCACATGCCCACACTCGCCTATAGCGCAGTACCAAACTCCGCATTTGCTCTCACGTGTTGACGCAGGCACGTACATGACCGTGTACGCCATACGCCATAGGTTTTAAATACTGTCACTCGCACACGGCTCGTGACGGCCAATGCGAGTGTGGGCATGTGCGACGGGTGTTAATGTACTCACACGAACCAAAGTAGGTATTTCATTAATTTGTTGAACTTCATGCTAGTTAGATTATTTGAAGTTATACTTCGTTTTATAATATCTATAACGGCAAAAACACTTACGTGCTGAGATCGTTTACGTCGACCCGGGTTTCGAGCATGTCCGATGCTCATCATCAGGGCGAGTGCGCAGCGGCGTCGGCGAGGCGCCGGCGTGCACAGTGCACAGTGCACGCCGGGGCCTCGCAGACGCCGATCGAATTGATCTCAGCACGTGAGTGTTTTTGCCGTTATAGATATTATAATATGGATCAGTCTCACGATAATTTCAATACTATTCTTCGTTTGGCACGTTAGGAAAAATATTATGAAAGTAAATTTTTACGATGCGCGCGCACAATGTCACGAAACACCGTCACCCTGAAGTTACCTTAGTCATTAGTATTAGTGATGGGACCACATTGTTCACGGCTGTCTGTCTACAGCCGCGGGCCGGTCCGTCTGGCGTAGTACCACACTCTCGCAGATAATCGACGTCTGTGTTGTAGCAATTTGTTACTGCGCTTCGTTCTGTGAGCGAGAGAGCCGTCAGCCCACCTTTCTGAGGGTGTTTGCATGTGGTGGGTTTTGGTGATGCCTTTAGTATCACCGAACCTTATTGCTTACACTCCCTTCACTTTCTTCACGATAGGCAGCGGCCTAGCAAAGGCCCATGAGCAACACTTACCATCAGGTGTAGGGGAAGGTGGTCTGAGATGGCATAGATTTCTAAAAGATTCATTATTAGGAGACAGATCATTGTTTTGAAATGAATACCAATTTTATATCAAATAATAGTTTATTTTTGGCAAATAATAAGTCTCAAAGTTCAACAAATACCATAAATTTTTCGAAAAATAATCAAAAATAAAATGGAATCAAAAATCCATCTCACAGCATACACCCTATGGGTAAGATGGCATACAATTAATAAAAGCTTCTTGAAGCACTCAGATGGGTGACAGAGCAAGAAAAACGTGTTACTTACGATGTTTGTAAGTGGTTTTACTTACAAATATCACAAATAACACGTTTAGCCGTTTTCGGTAGACCTATGCATTCCGCGTGGCACCATTGACGACAACTTTGGCATTGCGACCACCACTCCCTGGAGCGGGAATGACTCCAAGGCTCATACAATAAATGCAACATGGATCTTCATCTTCCGAGGCAGTTGGTTCCTCCTCGTCACTAGAATCTGTCATTATAATTTTTTTTTCATATGACGAGCAGATTTCCTCAAATTTACAGCTTCTTTTTCAGCAACAATAGCTTTCAGTGGTGCTATATCTGGAGATGCATTCAACATGCCAAATTTACCCTTCTTACGGGTGATTCGCTTTAATTGTGAAGATTTTGGTAATGGAGAAATATCTGCTATGCTATGCTATGTATATGGTTGGACTGAGCTCAGTTTGATTGTGTAACTGAGAGCTTACAAACTCTGAAGGTCCTGCCTCTAAAACATCACTTGGCTGGAAGCCATTCGATCCTAAAAGTCTTGCTTCGGCTTGTTTGGTTGAGGGCTTAATGGATCAGAATGACGCCCTGCTTCAGGTTCACTCAATTGGGAGCTCATAGTTTCTGTATGTTCTGTCTCAACTTGGTGGTTTGACGTGAATTTCTGAGCGTCAGTATAGTCATCTAGCGTCATAGATACTGAGTTCGCAGATTTCGCATGTTCTGGCTCAGTTTGATCCTTCGACTGAGAGGTTTGGCATCGCCACGGTCATCCGGCACTATAAGGGCAGAAGAATCCGTAAGATTATTGTCTGTGATATCTGCAGGAGCATACATCCAGTCAGGGAAAATGTTTTCATTTAACGGGAAAATACCACTCGCAGCAAATCCATTTTGATCATTGATTACTGTGGCCGCTCGAAGATAAGCTTGCTTGAATAGCTCAGCCACTTGGAAATGTGTGACAGTTCTGTCTGGATGGTTCCTTAACCGCATATGCAATTCTCGATTATAGAAAGTGTTAAGTGGGCCAAAGAAGCTGATATCTAGTGGCTGCATTTTATGAGTGCAGTGAGGTGGGAAGCAAAATAAGATGATGTTGTTATCTTTGGTATACGTTAACACTTCCAAATTTTTATGACTAGAGTGTCCATCAAGAAATAATAGAACCTAAGAGCATTAACGCAGCAAATCGTTGTAAAGTGTTGACCTCTCTCAGCACTTGTTAGTACACCTACTTGTTTTCTGCCTTTTGTCGCAAAAACCTTTGGGTTTTGTGATGGTACTGTGCTGAATCCGGATTCGTCAACATTCCAAATTTGATGAGGTTCAAAGTTATACTGCTTAATAACATCAATTAACAACTTAAAAAAAGTTTGTACTTGGACTTTGTTGAAGCCTCGCGCTCTGGCTGCTGATGTAACTTCAGGTATTCGTAAAGATATAGTGGGAGGCCGTTTCCTAAAACCTCTCAACACCAATCCAGACCTGCCATTTCATTTTCTGACGTAAATCTATGAGGATTTTTTTTAGCAACCGCTATTTGGTACGCAAGTTTTCTCAAATCAGTTGCAATCATTCCAAAAAACGCACCTCCAATTCTTGCAAGTGTTCAATTATTTTTTGTTCGAGATCTTTAGTGAATGTGGTGCTGTGTGGTAGCGGCTTCGAATACTACCAACCCTTGCTTTGCTCGTGGGTGTCGTAAAAGACGACTAAGAGCCCTAGATTGACCCGGACCAGCTCCATCTGGTACCATTTGGGTCGGCGATTACATTCCCCCAAGGAGGGTTGACGTCAGGCAGGCGGCCGGTCATAAAAGTCATTGCCGAAACTTTTTGCAATATGTCAAAATAGATGACATATTGCGTCGACCCCAAGTAATTGCGATAGGAGCAAGATGATGATGATCTTTAGTGAATGTAGCTTTATGACCACCTAAATATCCTTTTGACGAATTACCCGTCTCTGCTCGACGTCGGAGTGTACTAGCTGGAACATTGTATGCTTTTGCCGCCATCTGCCATCCCATTCTTTTGCCACGAACCGCTGCAATTGCATCTCGCATATTTTTTTCATCCCAAGCCTGCCTTGTTGATTTCCTGACGTATGGCGCCATTCTAAAATAAAAATGGTTTATTTTAGTTAACTATCGTCGCGTCGTCAAATTTGCACATATAAAATATAACAATATTAGCAGGGCCCATATGAAGTATTTGGGCTTGGTGTTCGACGGGCATTGGTGGTTCCGGGAGTATTTCCGCAGACTCGCTCCACAGCTCGTCGGCGCGGCGTCCACCTTATCCTGGCTTATGCCAAATGTGGGCGGACCGAGCGCTACGTGTCGGCGGCTGTACGCGGGGGTCATCCAGTCGTTGGCTCTGTACGGCGTACCGGTGTGGGCGGGGTCCCTGACCGTCCGAGACAGGGCTCTTCTGTGGACCACAGAGGGCCATGGCGGTCACGGCCATAAGCGGATACCACACGGTGTCGACGGAGGCAGCGTGCCTGTTGGCCGGGACTCCCTCGTGAGACCTGGAGGCGGAAATGCTCGCCAGCTTGTATCGGCGGGTGTCAGGGGTGCGAGCGGAGGGTGGTGTGATCAGTCGATGGAAGGGTACTCCTCAGGGGGTATTCCGTCGGGCCGACCACTGACGACAAGTCACCCTACTCCGGTGGACCGATCCAACGACGAAGGCGACGTGTCGCGGGTGGGTTACGGGTTGTGCGTGCTTACGCCCCTCTGTTGCCCCAGACGGAGTGGTACAAGGAGTGTGCCGACCGTAACCCACCCCAAAAAAAACGGGGCTACTTTATTTACAAAATTATCTATTAAAACTTTCGTCAACATTATCTCTGAGTGAGACGGCACGCATATGACATCTTACCCTGTCGGTACATAATCAAGAAAAAACATCGTACTTCCATTATAGTAGAAGTCACAGATCTTTAATTAACACATTATATTCATCACACTTGGTCAAATAAATGTATATATAACTTACCTGATATAGTGATGAAGAATACTTACAATTTTGGTTATAGTTGATCGAAAAAACAAATTTACGCGCGGTCAGCTTCACAAAAACAGACGTTGTGTCCACTTCGATCGTTTTAGCGCACTGGCAAAGGACTGGTCGCGACGTGTATGCGTCGGGTATCTACCTACAGTAATAATGGCCCCATTGGACTGCAAATTGCGAAAATACAACTACTATGCCATCTCAGACCACATTCCCCTACTGTACCGTTTGCCACCGATTGCAATAAAGAAAAGGGAAAAAAAAATTATGATGCGCGCGCACACCGTCACAAATATCAACCAAATAATGCGTTATACTTAGAATAATAACGTATAGAAGGTAAGTCCGCGCACGAAAAATGAAGCATTTCAATTGGAGCCTAATGGAGCTTACGCCGGAACCGTTCCGTAATGTACAAGGCCACTACTGCACGTACATACGCAACTCTTAAAAAATAAATAGGTGATTATGACGGTTTGTGCATTCAAATGGGGTCACAAAACATTTGAAAAACATAAAAAGGTTTTTAACATAACTTTTAAAAGTATCTCGACGATTTATATTAATAAAAACAAAATTTGATTTCATAATTTGTATAGTGGTGTGTGTGTGTGTACGTGTGTAATCGCCTGCTCGTATGTAGTATTTTTGGCTTCATGTTTTCGATCGCTCGAAGTACCGACACTATCCTTCTATACGTTATTATCCTAAGGCGTTATAATAAAACTGTTAGAAAGATTTTTGTCTTGATACGCCAAAGAAGTATAACTTTTTACGTGCGTACATAAGTACACATACACTTTTTTATTATAAGTATTATTAAAGTTAAAAGTAATTTATTAAATAAGTATTATTTGGACCATTAATTGTTGTATTCTTTAATCCAAGAGCAAGTTGTGTTATGCAATGTGTGTGATATTAGTTCGATAATACCAAATTATGAAATTGTCTATTAATGTTTATATAGATTATTTGGTCACCATTAATCGGTTGTTAAGATTCTTTCTCTAATATAGCACGTTCTTTAATGTTATTGAAAATTTTAAGTTTTAATTCTATGTTTAATACTCTATGATAGGAAAAGATTTTAGCTTCCAAATAAATATCATATTGTTATTATGTGTACTTTTATTTATCTCTATATGAATGCTCAAAATAAATAGGTGTGTGAATGTTTAGTCCAGTCAGCAAGTTGATGTGGAATTTTGTTCCTCCATATTCCTAAATGCTATTCACCTCACTACCGCAGGCCATATATGTACTGGTATCGAGCCTCCTTCACTGTGGGATCGAAATTGAACACTATACCACACTGGTTAGATGTTTTGGTATAGGTTACTTCGAATTTTTCTTCTCTTGCATCGATGTTATCCGCATATAATATTCCTTAAAGCCTGTAAAAGATGACTGTTTTATGACACCAACAGGCAAGAAAAGAGGTGCTGATTTGTATTCTTACTCTGTCACTAAACAAACGGCTAACGCTAACTTTAACTCCAAATTATACAAAACATATTTGACATGAGAAAAAAAACCACAAGAATTCATAACAATTTCAGAAAATGTTTATTTTTAATAATTGCTTCATTTTTCATCAAATATGCTGTACAAACTATATCGCTTATATTAGAATTAGCAATTAATAATTGCACGTAAAAAAACTTAACAAATATTTTTCATCAACTTTTCGATTGGAATGAACGATTATTACATTTAAGTAATAAGTATTTTTACACTATGTATAACACTACTAAATGAAAATCTATTCAACAAGCAGTCACAATCGCTCAATGATATGTTAAAATTATTATATTATATATATTTGTGTTATTGCATTCTAATTATTAAATTGTCCTGTCGCAGTCATTTTGTATAGGGCAGGGAGGTTGGTCTACGCAACTTGGCATGTGACGTCACGGAGCGTGACGTGAAGTGAATAACTCATCGAAGCTGAAGCACTACACGCTACGTGACTAGGTTGTCCCGCTCCGTCGCGCCACTCTTATAGTTTTGGCTCTTCAATCTAATTGGCGAAGACTCGCTGCCGGAATCGCCCTGAAAATTGTGATTATTTAGCTGAATGTCATATTTAGTATTTTCTTGTGACGAACTAAAGATATAAATCACATTCTTCCCGCGGGTATTCTTAAGACGACTATGTCTGACTACGTAAGCAAATGGTACCACTGCAAAGGTGAAAACTCGAAACAAAACCCCTTTACCCACCTCATTGATCGGGATGGTGATGACAGATAAAATCCATAATAACCATTTATATGTTTCCCAAATCTCGTGGTTATAGCATGAATGTTAGAAAAGGGTCCTTATAGGCGCGTATCCAGAGTGGTCTAGTTGAAACACAAGTCGTAGGTATGCATCTTAGATCCTTTATTTGGTTCACGGCTATGTGGATGGTAGGTACTTGAAGTACTACCAAATTCGACTAAAGATTATGAATCGTTCGTTATTTTGTCACAGGGCCTTATGATTCCATGATCAATTCGATTTTGATTTGACATTTGGTTAAAGTGAGCCTACTAACAAATTGTATTACGTTTTTAAGTTGGAATTGTTGTTTTATTAAACTTCTCCTTCCAAGCAATTACGGAATGAATTATATCTCATATTATAATAGTAGATTTTTGAACGATGATCGTTGTGTGTTTGCTTCGATTCAAAATATTCATTTCTTTTTTATTCGCCAGTAAGAAAACGTACGGACATTTTCTGCTACGCGTTAGGAAACGTACCCATACTACGTGACCCGTTTAGGCGTTGTCCTTAAAATACTACAGTTAGTCACAAGAGCGGGGGGGATGGCTCAGGTTTTTGTCACGTAATCGATTTTACTGAGTAAAATCTCGTATTATTTTACCTATTTTCGAATAATTTTTCGTAATATATAATTCACTAGTAATTTAAGTATGCATGCAGTCTTATGCAATAAAGACTAGTATGAGCCAAATTATTATTTTTTTCACTTTTTGCCTGTGAATTGATTAAAAATCATAATTATGATCAACTACGTGAAAAATAAAGGAGAAGAGGGGGGTTTTGCCATATACTACGAGTGGTTACTGAGGGGAGGCAGGGGTCGAAAAATCTAAAAAATAGATCACGTAGTATGGGTATGTTCCCTTAGTTCCTACTTTGTATGTTCCGATATGGTACCTACATAAATTATACGTCCTTTAAGGGCGCACATATTATAATCGCACGTATTTTCGTGTAGTGACAGAGAAGAAATACTATTCACCACCCCCTTTCTTGCTCATGGGTGTCGTAAAAGACGATTAGGGGTGTAATATGCATATAACAACTACCCAAGAGAAGGAAAATGAGCTGAGACCCTATTCCAACACCCTTGATCAGAATGGTACAGTAGGCCAATTTTCATTTCTATTCTGGAGGAGGCTCGAGCCTAGTAGTGGAATTCATATGAGTTGAGACGACGAAAGCACATGCACTACTCCCTCTCCTATGATTTGAAACTGATTTGTAACAAGAGCAACTATCTCTTTCCTTAACTATGAGTATCTTTTGAGGTGATAAATATCACTGGTTTTGTAGGCACATTGTAAAGCCAACTCATCGTCTGTTTCAACCAATTGGTGCTCAATGACGTATACATAGGGACACTGCAAATATTACCAAATTAAAATTACCTAATGGATTTCGTAAGAACAAAACTAGCTCTACGTCTATCTGGGCTCACGTGGTGGTATTTTAGTTAGGGATTGAAATTAGACAGGAGGACGGCCTTAATATAACCAAAATCCTTATTCGCATGTTCTGCCTTTCAACCGATGTTAATGAAACAGAACACGTGACGACAGTATTTAAGAAGAGATAAGGATAGTAAATTTCTGTGCGGGTAGTTGCCCATGGGTGTCGCAAAAGACGATTACGGGATCATAAGATGGAGGTAACACCTATACAAGAGAAGGAAAACTAGAAACAAAACTCAAACGCCAACACTTCTGACCGACGTTTTATGGTAGGTTAATTTTTCCTACCATCGTGGAGGAGTCACGAGTCCAGCAGTGAAATGTATACGGACTATGATGATGAATGACAGCAAGATGAAATGGAGAATGCCGGTCTCCCACAATGGTATGTATAAGTGCTGTAAAAAAAAGAAAGAAGATGGGATTACGTTAGCACCGAGCGAGGTTGTCTCTTGTAGCAATAACTCGCTGTCAGTGCCACGGCACTCCTTGTTCTTGAGAATGGATCGTGAGCGAGAATCGCCCTCTAGCGGCCAACCGCCGCTACGTTTGTTGCCGTTCTTACCTGTATGGAAACGTTAATAATTTCATTAGCATTTATAATCTGTTGCTTGTCATGACATAAAGGCGATTGGTGTAAATTTTTAAATATAAGGCTTTATGTAATTTATTCCATACTGCTAATATCCCAGCGCAAATAGAGTATATATAACCTATCCATAAGTCCTTAGGGATGGAACATTAACACCAATTGTTCTATTGCTAAGGGTGGCAAAAGGACAAGCAGTAAGTGATACCGCCGCGCGTAGACCTTAGCCGTACCAGGGGCGCAGCTACTGCCTACCGTGAAGAAAATGCTCCTCTTAGACCTTGTTCAAAGATGGACATGTCATAGCGCTCGGGCAATAGCAGCAGATAGTTTATTCAAGATCGTGCACGTACGTGGGGAAAATGATTGTTGGAAACGACCAGTCGAAGACTACGTTTCCAGCTGAAATGGATGAACCCTGCTACAGTCTCGATGGTACTTTGGTAAAACGATAACGATGTTTCTGTGTGGTGACGGATTAAGAATATAATTCACCACCTGTGGATGCCGTAAAAGGCGACTAAGAGGTATAATATGTAAGAGAAGGAAATCAGGACATGAAACCCTATAGAAACACGTTTAACTAGGGGTGGTATAATAGGTCAATTTCCTATTATATTCTCGAGGAGGTTGGAGCCCAGGAGTGGCACTTATATCAGTTTAAGTGCCTGCTTTGAATAATTATTGATAGCCTTATATAACCTTCTATTTGTTAGAACTTTTATTTTACCTAACACCATACTTTCTGGACATCTGTCAAACTGTTAACATCTTCGTTAACCTATTATGTGATCTCATTCACTCTATATCAAGGCAAAGCTTATTAAAGCATCAGGTTGTTTATGTACAGTTGGAGTGCTTACATTTTTAATCCGTGCATGGATATTTGCTCGCATTTTTTGTCAACAAATTATAAGCATTTAAATTGAACGCAAAAAGAATGCGATTACGTATAAATATTAGACATGAATTTTTCTCAGGTTATGTAAGTATTTATGAGACAAACCAAAAAGGATATGATGATTAATGATCCTCGTAGCTATCCCTCTCGGCGGCTTCCTCTCCTCCTCCGTCCAGTCCTGCGAGACAAATGTTCACCCACGTAATATATCCAAAGTGAGTTTATTGAAATATGAACGAAGTGATACACATGCAGTTTCAATACACATTTAAGATTGAAACTTGTACATTCAAACATATATGTAATGCTAGAACATGCAAGCATGACAAGGACAATACGTGAATTCCGGGGACAAACTCATTCTTAAACACTTAAACAAATTTAAACCATAACTTTGTCTCTGAAGTCGGTGTGGCGCTAAGATTTCGACGCTTTTTTGGACCTTACCTGTTGGAAGCGGGCCTTTCTGTGTTTGGGCTTTGCGTCGTCAGCGGGCGTATCCTCGAGGGGTTGTGGCAAGCTGGTTCGCGACGCATCCAATGGTCGCACGCCAACTCTCGCACCAGTTACCACATGCGGCGTAGTCACCATGCCCGCTGTCGAACAAGGAGTCGCACCCGCCAGGCTCACACGCGAGCCCCGCGGCGACCCTTCGCCCTGCGAACCTTTGGCACACAATACGCTTCCATCCCCAGAGGCACTCCTGCGCACTCCACTAAAGTCCGTTGACATCCCATCCCCACCTGCGGCGTTGCAGTTTGTGCCTCCACTAGCGTCGAGAGGGTTCACATATAAGTTTGAAGAGTCGATCTCGCATGCGATGTCGCCCTCTGAAGGAAAAGGGTGCGTAAGGCATGATGCAAATGTATCTGTAACGTAAGACATAATACGCACATGGAGCCGCACACGACCTCGTAAAGTACGGGGCTGCTCTTAAAAAACTAAAATACATAACTAGGGTGGTTAGACGTGTCACAATCAAGTTGACAATAGTGAAACAATACACGGGGATACAAGCGTGATAATTGTATCATCTCTATCTAAGGATAATTTACATATATTTATAAGTATAATACAATTATTTTTAAAAGATGCTGATGTGTAACGAACACTTGTAAACAACAGTACCTATTATAAATTTATTCGTGTTTTATTTATAAGTTGTTTACAGTTGTTCGAGTGAGTGAGTGATGGTCGTTGTACCTGGACTATCGAGGCTGTTTGGCGTGGCCTCGGGTAGCGCCTTGGGTGCAGGGTGTCGCTGCAAACACGCTAGCTCCACGCAAACGGGCTGACGCAAGTCTGACGTCGACATCGGCATTAGTTGCTCCGCATCAATAAACTCCTTGTAACCCTACATCAGTAATTAGTACTTATCTGTAATTTATTTTAAATACATTTTATTACTCTACAAAAGATGTATTTTTATACACGCTTGGTTTAAGATAATTTTGATTTTTTATCTTCTGCTATTACATTATATGTTCGTAGAAGTTTAATTCATTATAATTGTCACTATAAAAATCGAATTTACACCTAATAAAGACATTATATAAATGAAAAACTATAGTAAATAAAAAATAATTGTCAGCTAATCTAAAATATTATAAGTAAATACTTACAGAGTAATGCTAGATGAAAACATTTTTATTAGTAATGGATTTCATTAATAAAATAATAATAACAATAAAATAATTACATAGTTAGATTATTAATAATGATTTTACTATTACATTACGTAAATGTTAGTGTCTTAGTACCTTGAACGTGCAAAAACAACATTCAAACTCAGAAGGCAGCTGATCCAAGTCAAGCTGTTTGTCAGCCATCTTCTTTTCCTAAAAAAAGAGAAATTATTAGTATTTTATTTAATATACTAAGGTTAAAAATATTGGTGCTTGATTGCTAAATAGTTTTGTATAATTACTATTATATATTAATATTTTGTATTGTAAGACATTATAACTTTAGATATATTTTTTTTCATATATAGTTGGTGTTACGAAGTTTGTAATAGCTTAATCATTGACGTGTACATATAGAATATGTGTTCTGTGAATTGTATCTACACATTTAAATAAAAAACATTCAGTTATCGATAAACTACGACAGTTGACTAAATACTTTAGCAGCAAATGTTAGCAAATAGATACATGAAATTTTTGATGATATCTTACTGATGTAGGATCAGGGTTTAAGAGCAAGCATTTCTCCGGTGAACCAGGCTCCTCGTTCGAATACCGACGCTCTTTCTTAGGACTGCTCTGAAACTGTTACCTATAAGTATTAGCGAAAAGGCATATAGCAAATGTTAAAATACGGTTCGCCCAACTGAACACATTAATATTACCCATGTGTTTATATATAGACGTTTGAAGCCAAATTAGGTAATGAAATGTAATTATAAATAACATATATATGTTAACTAATAGCAGACTATTATTTTTAAATAATATTTATTGTAATGCCTACTGTAGGTAGTAGCTTTAGCGCTGATTATAAATACTGCTGGGCGTAACAAAATAAAAAAAATCTCGATCTTATTACCTGGTTAGGATCAGTGTTTGATGGTAGTTTATTGCTGAGAGTGTGCTCGTATTGTTTGTAGCAGCCGGTAGCGGCCGGGGTCTCGCCCTCCAAACTAGTTGCATCCGCCTGCGACAAGTTGTGTCCTGGAGACACATATCACTATGAGTAGCAACGTATTCTGCATTCGCCATTATTATTGCCCGATATTTTATAATTCATTATTATGAATAAACATTTAAACGTGATTGAATGAACTACACAACACACATTCCACACGTATAGTAGGTACACATAATCCAGCGTCCTCCGGAAACACACGTCAGACAGTCCACAGTCAAGGAGCGTTAGTTCTAAGAAGCGTTAGGCTTATGCTGACAATGTAATCGACCTTATATTATAGTGTCTTCGTCGCACATCGCAAGCTACACGCAGCGCGATTCGACCCCTATTAACGATTTATAATTAAGGGGTCGAGTGGACGACTGTGTGATAGTAGCAAGATGCTCATCTGGCGTCGTCTCTCGCCTCAATGAGGACGCACTTGTCACCTGAAGACAAGGAATAAAACACTCTGAGTGCACCTCGCTGCAATCAACGAGTGAACATAGCTGTAGCTGCGATGTAACGTGAAACTGTTTTGTTTGATTTTTGAAGATGTCTGCGAGTCCGGAGAGCCATCGATGCGTCGTGCATACATTCAACATCAATTACATCCAATTAACATAAACACTGTTAGAGCATGAAAGGCTTTCGTGCACAGTGATATAATTATTAGGTGCATTCACGAGACATGACATGGACAAGCAGCGAAGCGAATAGCCTACGTGATACTGACCTGTGTCTACGATGACGTCTATGAGGTCCATGCTCTTGGCGAAAGCGTCGCGTAAGTTTATATGGTGGAAGGAAACGATGGATCCCTCGCGTTTGGCCCGCTCCAGCGCCTCTCGCCGCTTGAGCGCCTTTTCGCGTCGCATCTGATTCTTGTAAAACTCGGCGAAATTGTTGACAATAATGGGGATGGGTAACGCAATTACCAACACGCCGCAAATACAGCAAACTGAGCCGATGACCTTGCCCAACGGAGTCGTGGGGTAAATGTCACCGTATCCGACTGTGGTCATGGTGATGCCGGCCCACCAAAACGTTTCCGGAATAGAGATAAATTTTGTGTTCGGCTCTTCTTTCTCAGCGAAATATGCCAATGAGGAGAATATGAGGACTCCCATCGCAAGGAACAACATGAGCAATCCTAGCTCTTTGTACGAGTTTCTGAGTGTGAAGCCGAGTGATTGCAGCCCGGTCGAATGTCGGGCGAGTTTAAGAATGCGCAATATTCGCATTATACGGAAGATTTGCACAACACGACGCACATCTTGAAACTGATCAGTGGCATTCTTATTAGTTTCGAGCAAAAACAAAGATACAAAATAGGGCAATATAGCCAGTAAGTCTATCACGTTGAGTCCACCTTTGAAGAACTTCCATTTATCCGGCGAAGCACTGAACCGGAGCACATATTCGAGCGTGAACCATGTGATGCACACAGCTTCGACCATGGCCAGCTGGGGGTTATCCATGGGGGCGCCCTTCTCGTCGTATACTTGCATATTGGGTATCGTGTTGAGAGTGAGCCCTATTGTGGACAGCACGATGAAGAGGATTGAGATCACCGCGATCACCTGCAAGCATGCAACAGTGAGCGGGCTAGCGTCGCGAGGCCCAGAGACGCTCCTTGCCACCGCACCACCGCGCTGTCACACAGTTCAAACTATATATCGCTAACAGGACCTTTGTGATAATGCCATATGTGTCAGCTCGGTAAGTAAGTAGGTATGCATGTGTTTTATACATAACTACATTTCCTATAGATATGTTTGTACAACGGCAGTACGCTAAATAACAGTTGTAAGTACTTTCAATGATTAATAATTATGTATGTATTTACAAACATATTAAGCCAATATATTATGTAACAAATGTCTTAAATATTAATTTTGGTGTAGAAATAACATCTATTCGTGTGACTATGTTAGTACTGTTGTGTGGTTTAAGTGTTGTTAGTAAGTATTAGGTATAAATGAAACGGTGTGGGTGAACGGACGCGCGTCCGTGCTGATGTGAGCCATGAGGGTTAAGGCAGAACGGAGCAGACGCTCGTCCGTCCATCGGCCGCGTTGCTCGGTTAGTCGGATAAGTATCACGAAGCGGAAGCGCTGGTGGTGATGAGGGAAGGTGGGGATGTAGAGGGATTAGGGATGAGGTACGGGACGCCGGCGGCACAGGGCGGCGCGGGGCGGTGTGTGAGGCGGCGCGGGCGCGGGTGAGCGCTTGCCGCACGCTGGTGAGGCGCGCGCACAGCCCGTCCCGTGCGACCACGCACGCAGCCCACGGGGCGCCGCCCCGGCGGCGGCTGGTCACATCGCGTAAGCCCATCCCATGTTTGCAATTTTGCGACAACAATTAAGCTTTGTTTTATTAAATGTTCTCATTATCGAGAACTATTGACGCGGCTGTGAACATTTATAAAAATTTCGTGAAAAATTTGTATGTACAATTCTGAAGATTCTGTGTGTTCAAATATATAAAATTAAATAAAGCAAATGTGTTAATTATACACAGGTTTGAAGTAGAGCTATATATTTTATGCTACATCCCGTTAATAATTATTGTATATGAATTGCATATATGTATAGATTTGCTCTTCTTCAAGCCAGAATATTACACGATCAATTAGCTGTCTACAACACAAAATACTTATGGTAAAACAGTTAATTTTTTTATTGAAGTAAAACTTCTTAAGTTGGGAATGGCATTAATTGAATCATTCTGATAATTCGCTTCGTTGGTGGCTTAAACTTATAATTCGCGAATACTGCTCCTGCGTTTGACTTTTTTTCTAAAATAACTATAAAAGATCAAATAAAACGGTAACCAGCTAATCTTCAGTTATTTAAAAGTTAAATGTTTCATAGAGAAATGTCCCATTACTAATCTACTTCGATACTAATCATCGTGGATAAGATAAAGGCATGAAAGTATCCAAATGAAAAAAAAGGGATTAAAATATCCTTCAAGTACAATTAATTAATCTTTAACCTAGTGATAAAATTTTATACAATTGAAATTAAAATGTACAATTGTACATTGATAGCAACGTTATTACCATAAAAATAGAATTAAAATGTGATTTTTAATAAATAATTTTAAACTTGGAACAGAACTTAAAGCTCTTTCAAATAGCAAGTCACGTGTCCGAATAATTTTGACAAATCAAATCTATAAAATTATTAGCTATTATTAGTTAATTAGTCTAACTAGTTCACAAGTAAACTATAAAAAGACGATGAAATTAGTCTAATGTCTAACTAATTATCAGTTAGTCATTTTTCGTTTTATTTTTATTTAAACGTTTTATAAAGTTTGTGTGTTATATCAAGTTGATCAGAATCATTTAAAAATATTCTGTATTGTCTTTCTTTATAATGTCCCAACTGACAGGCATAGGTACTTTGCTAAGGATTCAGAATCTTCGAGAATCCTTATACCACTATAGCAACGAAACGAAAAAACGAAACATTATTTGGATTACGCATAATATTATTATATTTCTGTAGAAGCATATTAGTTTCATAAACACCTTATAATTATTATGCATGTATCCCCCAGTATAGATAGAATCAGCACATCATATTTATTCTTCATAATATTTTTTTTTGATTTGCTTTGAAAACTAGTGAGACAGATTGTAAAAAAAAGGAGCCGTCACTTAGGACGCCTGGCAGATGTGAAACATCGAAATGATTTCGTACAAGTATATAAGCATACCTACACGGCGCAGCACACGTTCGAGGAGTGTGCTGCGTGGGAGGAGGAGCGCCGTGAACTCTTCACGATTATCGGTGCCGACCTGGCGCTGCCGACCATCGCCAGGGAGATGCTCGACAGCGTCAGGAACTGGGACGCGGTCGCCGCCTTCTGTGAGGCCGTTATCTCACGGAAGGAGGCGGCGGATCGTGTGCGAGTAGAGCTCCTATTCGGCGATACGTTCCGCTGCCGGCGACTCAGGCGGCGCAGGCGCGAGTATCTGCGCCTAATGCCGCCCTAGCCGAGGCCGCGGGTGATCGGACCGGGGAATTGTCCGTCACCCGCAGAGGCTGACCGCGCGATGGCGACCGACGTCCCAGTACGTCGAGAGGTGAGGTTACCCGAAAGGGTATTCCGTCGGGCTGACCACTGAGACAAGTCACATCTGCTCCGGTAGTCGGCTCAACAACGAGGTGACGTTCCCGCGCGCCGTCCTTTCATCGCCCCGGACAGACAGGACCGCGCGTGCGCTTACCATAGCCCACCCATAAAAAAAAACAAGTATATATGCATAAAAGAACAGATTACGACAGGAACTAATATTGCATAATAATAAAATATTATGATTTTTTCCAAAATGATGATTTTTATTCAATAAACATTTATTTTCATTAATTAGTACACTATAGGTATGTATTTAGGATAATAATTTATTGTGAGCTCACTAGATGGCGTTGTACAAAATTCTAAAACAGGTTATGATTTCGTTACACAAATTAACATATCCAGGCGTGGCGTTAACACCACGCCAACGATCAGGTTCACGGTCGCCTATAGATGCTGCACATCAAAATTTTACTTATGTTTGTAAAACTTGCACCCCGTTCTGAACGGGGCGCAAGCGCAAACTTAAACTTCTTGGAGAATGTAATCGTTAACACTACGGTAAATACATGGAACTGACATCAATATAGAGTTGCCAATGGCCTTTTAAGATACGTAAGATGGAATTTTTCATAAATAATCGTATGTAGATATAAGCATTACCGAATGGGTAACGTTGATGATTATTAACTACCAACATAATTGTTGTAAGGGTGTCATAAAACCGACTATGCTAGCTGAATATAACTGCCACCTTTTTAACCCTTACTAACTCCATGCAGGTTCTCTGGTTTTTAACTACATTAAATAAAATAAAAATATTGGCTCGGGCAGCCAGGTTTCCAGGTCTTAAGGTTTTACGCGAACCATAGTATGTATTAAATATTTATTTTCAAAATCCTCTACGATATATAATTACGAATTAGTACGAAATGTTATTTAAAAAGTTAGAAACATGCTTACTTTTTCAAGCTTGGCATATTGCTAAAATAATAATGATAATGTTTTTTTAAACAATACTACAATATCATTCAATGCAATTGAAGGTCTATGTTAGCTTCTCTTTTATTTTTGATAATGAAGAGAATATTTATCGTTAGCTTAGACTTTGTAAGAAATTTATTATTATAAATTATTATATCAACTTTGAGAACCAAAGAAGTCTTACTTATAACGTGGGAGTTTCACAGATATTTTTATTCTAATTTGTGTTGTAAAGAACTATATTTAAGGCACTTAAATACCTCATAATGTACCAGAAATGAAAACAGATTCATATATGTTTCAAAAACAATATAAAAGTAACAAATATATGTAATAAGCATAATATATGAAATGTAAAAGCTATATTTTCATTTATCGTGTAAAAATATTATTGGGTTATAAAAATACTAGATAAATATATTTTAATTACAAAATATATAAAATGAAAATCATATCGTATAAATTTGTACTTACATACTCACAGGATTGTACCGCTGTTGTCGAAATTTATCATAATATAGTAGATATAATATGTCTAGGAGGTAAGCTGAAAGGTGCTCAAATAAACAGTACATAAACACAATACAGATTCGACAAAAGCGACGATCAAGATCACTACACAAATAAATGGACATTACACCCACATTCCACAGCACGAGACTGACTTGCAACATCGAAGGAGCCAGAGATAGATGTTATTCATGCACCACGATCACAACATATATTTAAACATACTAAATATACCACTTAGCTAATTCAATCAAGTGTCAATCAAAAATTTATCATACAAAATACATACATATTATATAAGTGTTTACATGTCTAAGTACTTAAGTTATTTATATTGTGTGTAGAGAATGAATTCAAAATAGTGAAATGAAAGTGGATATTAATTGTGAAATGTTTTCATTAATATAAAACAGTGTAGTGTACAATAATACGTGGTAATAGAGTGCCTATTTACGTGAACATTTACAGTAACTAAGAAAATTTTTTGCTTTAAATATGTTTATAAAATTTAATTTAATCTTTGCAAATTATCTACTAATGTGATAAAAAATATTGTGTACGCTTTAACAATATCAAGTAATCCTCAATATTCACAAAAGCAACTATCTAAAGTAATCTAAGTGTATAATAGATACATTAAAATGATTAAATTCTTAAGTACCTCTCGCTTACACTAATCTATCCTGGGCAGCGTTGCTAAAGTGGCAAGGTTAATAATATTGGTAACTTATTATTAATGTTTTTCTGTTTATGACGATACGTTACCCTAGCTGCTATGCTGGTAGTCGGTTTCTCCAGTAAATCCCACAGCCATTTTTGATATTGTGCACAGGTACCCTGTCCGAATTCCTCTTCCTCACGTTGTCGTAAGCTCTCCGCCTCTTTTCTCATTTCTTCATGCACGTGTTCCTTACGTTGATGATACTTATGCTGACAACATGACTCTAGATACAACTCGTCCACGCCCCAATATTCGAGATCATCGCTGAATGCCAAAACACACATTTCATCCACTAAATGTAATTTTCCAGTCCGGTAGAAGTTGAGTATTGAACTAAAGCTTTTCGGGTGCCTGAAAAATAATTAAAAACGAAAATTTGGAAACAAGCTCTGTAATAATAAAACTAAGAGTTAGGGAAAAATATTTAAAGATAATAAACATCATCTTATTCTATTGATATGAATCTCACGTTTTAGGAATTTATTTAATTAAAGTAGGCTAGACCAAAATGGCGACATGTTGAATTAGGTGAATGGATAAATGAATGGAAACACAGATGAATATATGGATATATGTATGCATAGATAGATGGATAAATGTAATGGACGGATATGACCTAATATTATGTTTTGATATGGTATATAATCCGATGCAGATTAGGTCATCTCACCTATCAAAAAAGTACTCGTTGTCTTGTAACGAGTAGTCATCACAGAGTTCTGTAATAGCCTCGTGGGTATTGCAGTCTCGAAGCCGGCCGAGCCTGGTGTGAGGCAACCGCTCCAGAGTCCGCCATAGGACCTCATGTCGCACCCCGCCTACGTTAATGATTACTCGCTTGCTTAGTGCTTTGGCGCGAAGCATCATAAACGGCTCGGGCGGTAAAGACGACATCGATCTGAAAAATTACAGTATTATTTTATAGTCCTTGTATATCTCGAATCTTATATTTGCGGATCTGTAAATTATAATCATAGGCAGGGAGCTCGACGCTGTTAGACTGTAGATGGATAACCAATTAGTGACCCTGAATTGAGTGAGGGTGCGGTAAAGAGTATAATATATTGATAGCGACGGGATACTAATATTTTTTCAAATTTACAATCTACACAGAACTAATCTAACACACTTTTAAATTTTTACCAAAGTATACATTCCCCGTGTCGTAATGGAATAAGAATACAATTCACCACCCCCTATCTTGCCCGTGGGTGTCATATAAGATGACTAAGGGTTATAATAAGTATTTAACAGGGGGGATATAATATGTAAGAGGAGGCTAACTCGAAATAAAACCCTATGCAAACATCTGTCCAAGTCAATTTACCTCAAATTGTAATGTCGTCGTCCCACGTCCCACTGTAGGCCTAAGCCCGTCGTGGGACGTCAATCGGCTGATATGATGATGATGGATATATATTACACACCTTATAGGTATTGAAATAATTAGCGACGAAATCTTTATTTTATTTAACCGGTACTCCTCCCGTCACGATTTATGCGAGGCAGTTGTCTTGCAGAAAGAGGCTGTGGATCGGGTCCGAGAGGAATTCCTGTACCACGACAGGCTCCACAGTGCGGAGCAGACGTGAGTACCTACGCCTGATGCCGCCCTAGCCGAGGTTGCGTGTGGATGGACCGGGGATTAGGCCGCGACTCGCAGAGGGGCCGACTGCGTGAGGGTGACGCTCTGGCCGGCAACACTGCGTTGTTGCCGAGCCATCAAAGCGACGGTACCCAAAAGGGTAACCCACCGGATTGGCCACTGATATCACAAAATCGGTACTAGAGGTCGGTCGGTTCAACGGCGACGGGGAGGGAATATAGTAGGTTATGGGGTCGCAAGCCGCTCATCCGTCACTCCGGACAGATTGAACAGGCTGTGGCCAGACCAATCTGTCCGGGGCGACCCTGCCAAAAAAAAAGGCTTGGGCATCGCGGCAACGCACAAATGCGCTGATTTGGATTCGGATAACACCAACTTTTCTGTGTACCTACCTATTATTTTATTACTTATCTAGGAGAGCGGTTATGGCCACCGCCTTGATGGTCTTTTGGCTTGTTTTACGAGTTCCAACATCCTCATCTTACTCTTATCCCAATTACCTAGGGTCGACACAATATGTACTCCTCCATAGTACATATTGCAAAAGTTGTTGGCAATAATTTTATGACCGATCACCTGCCCGACGTCAACCCTCCTTGGGAATGTAATTGTTGACCAAACAGCATCAGATGGAGTTAGCCCAAGTCTCTGTAAAGCTCTTGGTCGTCTTTTACAACACCCACATGCAATGTAAGGGTTGCAGTATTCGTAGACGTCACCACTCATAAGAAAACCAGTTTTTACGAATCCCTTGGAAAAATAATGGATAGCGAAAGATTAGAAATTAAACTAATCACCAATGTATGATAATTGTGTGGTACATTTATGTATGGTGAATTGTATCGTTTCTCCGTTATTGCAAGGGAAGTAATCACCAAACGAGTAAGTTATGAAGTGTTCATGATAATTACCTTGAGTGCGTCCGCTGCAACACAGGAGGCGCGGGCGCGGGCGCCAGGCCTCGGTCGAGCGGCGCATCATGCGCGGGCGCCGCGAAACCCATGGGCGCGCGCGGGGGCGAGTCGCCCACGTGGCAGTGCGCGGCACCGCGCCCCGCCCCCTCGCCTCCCATCTCCGCTAGCTCATGGCGCCGAACGCCGCCTCCTCATTGGTCCAACACAATCCATACACGCACCAATTAAACCTGAAAATACCAATATAAACAATTTAAAATATAACTATTGAATGCGACAGTTTTATTTAGTGACTAGCAACCCGCCCTCGCTTCGCTTCGGTTTTTGTCGCCTTATCCCCATAGTTCCCGTTCCCGTGGGAATACCGGTATAAAATATAGCCTAGTTTACGCCCTGATATTATAGCTTTCCATTGATGAAAGAATTTTTTAAATTGGTCCAGCAATTTTGAAGATTACCCGGAGCAAACAGACAGACAGACAGACAAAAAATATTAAGTGATTTATAGGCATATGTATAGCGCAAATAACCATGTGAGCATGAAAAAGGCCTATTATTTTGATATTACAAATAGACACTTCAATTTTATTTATTGGTATAGATTTACTGATGGGCAATGACTAAAAGAATTTTCTGTATGGTGACAGAGTAAGAATACAATTTACCATTCCCTATCTTACCCGTGAGTGTCGTAGAAGACGAATGAGGGATATAATACGATAATGATCCCATCTGCGTATGAAAATTGTTTCTCTTATATGCATATCATCCCTTAGTCGACTTTTACGACATCCATAGGCTAGGTAGGGAGTGGTGAATTGTATTCTTCTTCATCACCACACGAGACAGTCATACAAGTAACGGAAACCATTTACATCCTGACTCGGAACAATAACTCGTGGATCGCACAAAATATTGTCCAGCGTGGGCACCAAACCCGCAATACTCACAATTTAGGTTGGTATCTTAATTACTACTCCATCTTGTGAACTTAGTAGTATCTAAACGAAACTAGAGCGTATAACCCATTTCTGAAGTTCATTGAATGTTTATTTACGAGTACATCGCATGTCAATATTGCTACGGCGTAGATACAATCTTCTACGAAACTGTAATGCGTTCGTAGCGCATGTCTACAACACCCTTACAAATACAAACACAGCTGAAAATTTTATGTTCTCATGGTTCATTTGAATCGATCCAGCAAAGGTACATTGACATCGCTAATATTGATTATGTGCATTGAAGCTTATTTGAGAACTATATTTAGTATAGTTATATGTGGAAAAAGAGTATGTATGTACTTATAAAGGTACGTAAAATTTATAATTCTTTGGCGTAACAAGATAAAAATCTTTCTACAAGTGTTTTTAAAAAATTTCATCGTTTGCTTATCCTACGTTTGTAGAAAAATTAAAACTTATAATAGAAAAAATTTAATACATTGGAAGTTTTATTATAACGCATTATGTAGTGGACATTTATGAAGGTGTGCGAGCGCATCGTAAAAATTTACTCTCATCCTTTTCCTCCAACATGCCAAAAGAAGTAGGTATAACCTCAAAAACTGTACATTTCATTTATTTATGTCCCGTATTCCCCGTACTAATGAGTAAGAGTATGGTTCACTACGCCTTCCTTTCCGGTAGGTAAGGTGAAAACCGAGGAATTAATGAATGAAAATAACATCACGGCAAAAGCAGACATAATTTTAAATGAGATCCTATGATAACGCGTTTTATCGGCGTGGTATACCACGTCAATTGGCTTCTCTGCTCGATATCATCATCGTCCTGTCATCATCGGTCGATGCAATATGTACTGCTGTTCCACCGTACATATTGCCAAAATTAATAACAATAGTTTTATTATGGACTGTTGGCGTGATGTCAAACCTCTTTTGGAATGTAATTGATAGAGTTGAATCAGGCCAATTTTTTTTTGGGGGTGGACTGCGGTCGGTGCGCTCCTCGCACCACTCCGTCCGGGGTGACAGAAGGGCGTAAGCACGCACACCAGCAGCCCACACGAACATCACGTCGCCTTCGTCGTTGGGCCGACCATCGGAGCAGGGTTACTTGTCATCAGTGGTCGGCCCGACGGAATACCCCCTATTTGGGGTACCCTCTCATCGACCGACGTCCCCCCCTCGGGGAGGACGTCGGTCTTTCCTCACGCGGTTGGCCTCTCGGCGGGTGACGGACTAACTCCCCGGTCACGCCACCCGCGGCCACGGCTAGGGCGCCATGATGCGCAGGTAGTCGCGCCTGCGCCGCCCCAGTTGTCGGCGGCGGGTTGCTTCGTCGAGGCTGAACTCCTCGCGCGCGCGACCCACGGCCTCCTTCTGCGAAATCACTGCCTTGCAGAAGATTGTGATCGCGTCCCAGTTCCTGACGCTGTCGAGCATTGCCCTAGCAATGGTCGGCAGCGTCAAGTCGGCACCGATGATTGCGACTATTTCACGACGCTGCACTGCCCAGGTAGCACAAACCTCGAGCGTATGCTGCGCCGTGTCCTCGTCGCAATCGCAGTGGTGGCAGGACGGTGTGCTCTCCCTCCTAGCGACCGTGTATAGGTACTTGCCGAAGCATCCATGCCCCGTCAAGACCTGCACCAGTCAGAAGGAAAGCACCCCGTGCCGCCGTTTTAGCCACTGCATCAGCACCGGCCGGAAGGCCTCCAAGGTCCAAACACCGTATCGAGGCCTCTCCAGCCGGACTGCCCAACGGGCAATGACGTTTCGGCGGGCGTCGACGCGCCAGGCGGTGAACGCCCTCAAAGAGACCCCACCGCCCTCCGCTCGCACCCCTGACACCCGCCGATACAAATCGGCGAGCATTTCCGCCTCCAGGTCCCACGGGGGAGTCCCGGCCAACAGGCACGCCGCCTCTGTCGCCACCGTGCAGTACCCGCGAATGGCCATGGCTCTCTGTGGTCGTCACAAAGTAGCCCTGAGTCGGTTAGGGACCTCGCCCACACCGGTAGGCGAATGGAAAGCTCTTAATCGTCTGTTACGATCATAAGGAGCAATGTAAGCGTTGGTAGTATTCGTAGATGGTGTCAACGCAGTACTGCGCTCGATAGAGAGACGTGGCCTAGCACCGTTGCAGAATATAAACTGTAATTATAAATACATCACAGATTACATTAGTTAATTACACAGATGGCGTCTTTGTAGCGACCTTCTCTACCAATTAATGGTTTGATGACCACTCAAGATAAGTATTTTTATGACCTTTAATTATTTTAAATCTGAGGGCAAAGAAAAGAATATATTACAAAAACAAAGTTCAAAAGCAACTTTATTAGTATTTGTAATGTATTCTGCCATGAATAATTGCATTTTTTTAATATAAAACGACACATATTCATTTAAAATAAGAACTTGTACTTTAGAGAATTTTATTTAAAACTAATATCATATTGCGAATCCGGTTTGTTTTGTTTATTACCATTTACGCTTTAGTTATTTAACAAATCGTTTTGAAATTCCCTAGATACGTTGTAAGAGATACAGAAAAGGCCTTTCAGTGCGGCACTACAGACCAACTGTTTGACAAAATCTATGTGTTAACAACGACAACGGCAACGAATCTGTGAGCAGGATTAGTATGTAATAAGTTACGATATCATCATCATCATCGCAGCCCACATACGTCCTACTGTTGGGCTCGGGCCTCCTCCACAATGGGAGGGAATTTGACCTACTATACCATGCTGGTCAGACATGTTGATATAGGTTTACATTTCGAGTTTTCCTTCTCTTACACAGATGTTATGTGCATATTAATATGCATCATAATAGTCGTCTTTTACGACATCGACGGTCAAGCTAGGGAGTGGTAGTACGATATGATCAAGGCCAATTTCCACTGACGGTAACACGTCAAAATAATTTTCCCTTTTTTTTGGGGTTGGGTTACGGTCGACGCGCTCCTCGCACCACTCCCTCCGGAGCGACAGAGGGGCGTAAGCACGCACCCGTAACCCACCCGCGCGACACGTCGCCTTCGTTGTTGGATCGACCACTGGAGCAGGGTGACTTGTCGTCAGTGGTCGGCCCGACGGAATAGTCCTTGAAGAGTACCCTCCCATCGACCAACGTCCCCCCTCGGGGAGGACGTCGGTCTTTCCTCATGTGGTCGGCCCCTCAGCGGGTGACGGACTAATTCCCCGGTCCAGTCACCTGCGGCCTCGGCTAGGGCGGCATCAGGCGCAAGTAATCGCGCCTGCACCGCCCCAGTCGCCGGCGGCGGTTCGCGTCGTCAAAGAGACGCACCTCACGCAAGCGCTCCGCCGCCTCCTTCCGCTACACTACTGCCTCGCAGAAGGCCGCGACCGCGTCCCAGTTCCCAACGCTGTCGAGCATCGCCCTGGCGATGATCGGCAGCATCAAGTCGGCACCGAAAAAAAACCCCTAACAAAAATTTCAAAAACCTCTGAAAGTTTATATGCTAAAAATTTTAATAGCAGTAATATGTCGGCAATGTAGATTTTTTCCATTATATGAATTTTTTAAATGATTGTATAATTTGAATAATTTTTGAAATGAAAAAAATTATTGCCATTAAGTTAAATTGAAACTTTTAATCACTCATTTTTATATGAAAAATAGTAGTAAGACAAATTACACTCGTTTATTCATTTTATTATAATTTTAACGGTTCCTCTTTTAATTAAACGAAGTTAAAGAAATGACTTTAGGCAGATCACCGACAGATGTCCTCATAAAATATTTATAAAATTAAAAAACTCATTCCAATATTAACATAGATAAGTATGATGTGGTTTTTTAACAAAAACTAAATATAAACCTCAAAATTTATTTAACGATTTCATTCCAAAAAATTCCTGTAGAATTTTCCTCTTTAATTTTAATATATGATCCCTAAATAGGCTCTAGGTAAATAACTATGTGATTATAGAATAAATAACTAAAATATAATGTTCATACAATGTTCATGTTACGAACAGTTTACAGCATAGCTACTCGTAGCACAGCCTAAGAAACGACTAATGGATAAAAACGCAAGAACATCTCATGTCATCTATTCTGATCAGCGTAAAATGGTATGGTAGACCAAATTCCTTCTTCACAGTCGTATGTATAAGCCAAAGACAAGGCCAGTGAAATATATAATTTAGTACACATAAATCGATATAATACCGTATACTAGCACCTCTGACCAGCGTAGTATATTAGGTCAATATACCACCCATCGTGGAGTAGGTTCGAGCTTAACAGTGGGACGTATATGAGCTGTGATGAAATATCTAAAATTACTAAAGAAACCATGTTGTACACTCGCCATATTCTAATGCCGATACACCATAACAAGAATTGAATACTAATATCTTTCCACGTGCGAGTTCGCGATATCCTCTATACCTGTTAAATTTACATCGGCATTGTCTATATCCTTTTAATACAAGCCCAGTTATACCATTCTATCACCACGTACTGTGGCTAACAAATGCTGTAACACCTAGGACGATAACATGTGAAAAAGGCCTGTGTCATACAAAAGACAATAGTATGGATTATAAAAAATTTAAAAAGAGATGTTTCTACATCTCTTTTTAAATTTTTTGAAGTCGAGGAAAAATACTTTCAACGGCAGGTTGACTTTGGAGTAGAAGGTATCTTACCGAACAACTTAGTCGAAGAAATGATTCCAGAAAGCTATGTTCATGAGTAGTTTGACTTTATAGCAGAAGGTATGTCACTGAACAACTATAATCTAACAATTTGAGCGAACAATTTTCTAGTGGTAGGACCACACTGTTGACAGTTGTCTGTCTACAGCCACGGGCCAGTCCGTCCAGGGTAGTACCACACTCTCGCAGAAAATCAACATCTGAATAGTAGCAATTGTTACTGCGCTTCGTTCGATGAGCGAGAGAGCCGGAAGCCCAACTTTCTGAGGGTGTTTGCGTGTGGTGGGTTTTGGTGATGCCTCTAGTATCACCGAACCTCATTGCACGCATTCAAACTCTCTTCACTTTCTTCACGGTAGGCAGCGCCCTAGCAAAGGTCCATGAGCGACAGGAACACTTACCATCAGGTGTACTGTTACTCGTTTGCCACCATCTATACCAATAAATAAAATTGGAGTGTCTGTTTGTAATGTCAAAATAATAGGCTTTTTTCATGCTCACACGGTTATTTGCACGACACCTATGCCTAAAATAGCAATTAAAAAATTTTTGTCTGTCTGTCTGTCTGTTTGTTCCGAGTAATCTTCAAAACGGCTGGACCGATTTCAAAAATTTTTCACCAATGGAAAGCTATAATATCAGGGCGTAAACTAGGCTATATTTTATCCCGGTATTCCCACGGGAATGGGAACTACGCGGGTAAAACGACTATAACCGAAGCGAAGCGAGGGCGGATTGCTAGTTTGTAATAAAAAAAAGAACGTATGTAAAATACTCTAACTATAACATTATTACAAATTCATATGCATGAAAATAACACAAAACAATTTCAAAGTTAAAATCACTAAATAAAAAAAGCCTGTGACAGTTCAGTCGCATCGATCGTCTGTGTATACGTTTGGTATTCCCTGACATTGTGTGAGTAGGATAATGAATATTAAATAAGGACCCCAATTTATACATAAATATAAGCATATAGAACTCCAACCATTACGTTTTCTAAAGCATAACTAAAATTTTTTCGGCTTTATACTTTTTACATTGTGGTGACGGAGTAAGAATACGATTCACCACCCCCTTTCTTGTCCGTGGGTGTCGTAAAATACGACTAAGGGATTAAATATGCATATAACATCTAGGCAAGAGAAGGAAATATTGAAATGAAACCCTATACCAATACATCTGACAGGCGAGGCATAGTAGGTCAATTTCCATTCTATTATGATAGAGGCTTGACTTCAAAAGTGAAACGTATATGATACTTCAGTTTTTTAATAGTGTTTTAAATAATTTTAGTTGTCATTTTATATAATACTAGCAACCCGCCCTCGCTTCGCTTCGGTTATAGGTTATAGTCGTTTTACCCGCGTAGTTCCCGTTCCCGTGGGAATACCGGAATAAAATATAGCCTAGTTTACGTCCTGATATTATAGCTTTCCATTGGTGAAAGAATTTTTGAAATCGGTCCAGCCGTTTTGAAGATTACCCGGAACAAACAGACAGACAGACAGATAAAAATTTTTTAATTGCTATTTTAAGCATAGGTGTCGTGCAAATAACAGTGTGAGCATGAAAAAAGCCTATTATTTTGACATTACAAACAGACACTCCAATTTTATTTATTGGTATAGATAACGCAGAGGAACTGCTAAACTGTATGCTACGGTGTTCTTTTGTGAGGATGTATGCTTTAGGAAACCTAATAATGAAGGTTGCGTCCCTGATTGAATTGAATTGGTCGAGGTATTTCTGATCCGAATTCCGAATAACTTTGAATAACAAGATGTTATTGAAAACAAAATTGTTACGGATCACATAACAGAGGGTCGGCTTGGCGTAAATAATTTCAATTCTAATTTACTATTCAAAGGGATCCGTCATAAAACTAGAGAAATAATAGAATAAATAAAAGCGGATTGTATATTAGAAGTACAGTATACAATGGTTATAGGTGGTCGGCAATCGATTATCGTACTTCGCTTGTCACACCACATAACCAACTGCTTACCAAGCTTCTGATGAATCGACGTAAGTCAAAGAATAAGCCATCGTAAGTGTAGCATCCGTTATAGACGATTATTTATCTTTAACCTTATTGTAAACAATTTGTTGATTCAATCAATAATAGGTATTAACCTACAATTCCGTATTGATCATATTAAATGTAATTTCTTTTGCTTTCCTAAAGTTTTCTATTACAGAAAAATGAATAATTTTTTTCTTTTGTTTATTTATTTAGTACTTTTCTGTCACTAAACGGCTGGATGTTGACCGAATTTAAAAATTCTTTCAGCAGTGGAAAGCTACATTGTCAACGAGTAACTAGAATACTTTTTACCCTGGTAATATGTTCTCTTGCGATAGTAATTCAACTTTAGGATAGTTATGAATATGGCTATAGATTCTTCTAATAACAAGAAGAATCAAGCTATTCTGCCTTATGTTGATCCCGTGCGTAAGGTAACTTGGAGAATCGTCACTAGAGAGCGAGATTTTTAATTATATTATGGACTAGCAACCCGCCCTCGCTTCGCTTCGGTTATAGGTTATAGTCGTTTTACCCGCGTAGTTCCCGTTCTTGTGGGAATACCGGGATAAAATATAGTCTAGTTTACGCCCTAATATTATAGCTTTCCATTGGTGAAAGAATTTTTGAAATCGGTCCAGCCGTTTTGAAGATTACCCGGAACAAACAGACAGACAGACAAAAATTTTTTAATTGCTATTTTAGGCATAGGTGTCGTGCAAATAACCGTGTGAGCATGAAAAAGGCTATTATTTTGACATTACAAACAGACACTCCAATTTTATTTGTTGGTATAGATAAAAACGTGTAATGCGAATACATAATACTAAAATAATTAAATATTATTTTCACGCTTGTCGTCGCTTTTTTCAGATAGAGATATTATTGAATATACAATATTTTCTTCAAGTCCAGTCTAGAATACTGGCAGGAAATAAAAATAAAGTCAACCTTTAAAGAATAAAAAAAATCTAAAGAAACATAAAACTTTCTCTGGTCTCGAAAATGTAAATAATGATAGATTTTATATTAATTACTAGCTGACCCAACAGACGTTATTCTGTTCAAATAAGCGCCACCTGAATCTAAATCAATCAAATCCCCTTGAACATGCACAAAAAATTTCTATTTAATTTTGAGGAGGAGCTCAGTTACTTAGCTTACACACGTACACAAGAAATTTATATACCTATAAAGATTATATTTTAAATATTTTTATTATATGCGAATTTTTTAAGATGAATAGAGAATTGTATTAAATCTAGTGCTATTTAATTAATTCCGTTTAGGAGAGTTTTATTACTATACTATAATTCAAAAACAATCCTCTTATATAATGTTAATATCTGGTTATCTGGCATATTTTTGTTGTATTTTTGTCGAATTTATTTAGATATATATTTATAAAAAAAAAAATTAAATAATGAAAAAATATAAAAAATTACAAAAAGAGAATAATAATAACCCGGAGATTCGATCCGACGCTGTATGAATGCCAAAACAATACTAAAATAAAACTTGACAACCCAACTAAGCTATCGTAACTCATGACGTTGACGTCGAAATTTGAATTCATATTCTTTTAATAGATTATACACGTGCCTTCAAGACACAAGTACATTTATTACCTTAATATCTGGTTGACAGAGCTTCGCTCGGAATATTTTTGTTGTATTTTTGTCGAATTTATTTAGATATTTACTAGCTGACCCGGCGAACTTCATACCGCCTTTTCTTTGTAATTATTTTGTTTTAGTATTTATCAGTGTAGTTTTAGTATTATCCGTGCGGTGACAGAGTAAGAATTCACCACCCGTGTGTGTCGTAAAAGATGACTAAGTGATATAGTATGCATATAATATTTATGCAAGAGAAGGAAAACTCGGAACAAAACCCTATACCAACATAATCCGCAACTTTAAGCCATTTGTAGGAGGCTGATAAATCATCATCATAGTCTCAACCCATACACGTTCCACTGTTGGGTTCGGGCCTCCTCCACTATGGGTGGGAAATCGACCTAGGTACTATACCACGCCGGTCAGACGTGTCGATATAGGGTTTTGTTTCGAGTTTCTCTTGCATAGCTATTATATGCATATTATATCCCTTAGTCGTTTTATACGACACCCACGGGTGGTGCATTGCATTCTAGCTATTTAATATACAGCCTTTTTTATCGATTTCAATACCTTTTTTAATCTAGATCTGCATGTAATTATGCCAAAAATGCGGAACCGACGGGACGAACATCAAATGTTTTACAGGTAAGAACAGTTTGCATGGGAAAATAAAATTGTTGTTTTTAGATTTTACTCGCAATTTTCCCATATTTTCTCACCGTATAAACCTTCCCTGGACTTCCACAAATATTTCAAGACCAAAATTGGCCAAATCGGTCCAGCCGTTCTCGAGCTTTAGCGAGACTAACGAACAGCAATTCATTTTTATATACACTCATTTGCAAAAAAAACGGGCACCTAAGCAATGAACCATTTCAAATGTTAATATTTCTTTGTTTGATAATTATAGGTAGTTTTATCCACACAATTTGCTAAATTAATAAGAAAATAATCGTTTTCATCAGTATTTCATAAAATTTAGATACAATTTATGGGAAATAATGCTAAACCTCGCTAGTAGTGTATATTCGCTAGTAGTGCATATGCTCATGAAGTAAAAATAAAAAAGTTTTTTTGTTTGTTTTTCTTTAATAAAGTAAAAGCAGATAAATGTTTAGTATCGAGTGTGACCCCCTCTAGCTAAAATCACAGCTTGAATTCGTCTGGGCATGCTAGCGAGTGTATCCCGGATACTTGCTTGCGGAATACGTTCCCACTCCGCAGTAATCACATTCTTCAGCTCTCTGATGGTCTGCGGAGCCGGGTGTACTGATCTCACACGCCGTTTCAGAACGTCCCAGACATGCTCTATGGGATTGAGGTCGGGACTTCGAGCTGGCCAATCCAAACGACGAATGCCGACCTCTTGCACATACGCATTAACATCGCGGGATCGGTGGGCGCGAGCATTGTCGTCCATAAAAATCGAGTCTTCACCTAGAGCGGCCAATGCGGGTTGTGCATGAGAAATTAGAACTTCCGTTATGTATCGATGCCCAGTCAGTGAGCCGTTTTCAATGAAGACTAACTCTGTACGATCCATTGAATTTATTCCTGCCCAAAACATAACAGAGCCCCCACCATAAGGTGTGATTTCTTCGAAACATGCCTCTGCAAATCGTTCTCCTTGTCTTCTTAGCACTCGCCGACGTCGATCTTCACCGAACAGAGATATCCTGGCTTCATCAGAGAACAAAACCCTATTCCAATCGTCTTGAGTCCATGATTCACAATTTCTAGCGAACCTAAGCCTGTGAACTCTGTGCTCACGGAGTAATTTGGGGCCGCGGGCCGGGCGGTGACTGCGTATATTGGCAGCGAGAAGCCTCCTCCTGACCGTCCATAGACTAATATGCACATTTCTTACTTCTTGGAGGTTGTTCTTAAGATCCACATACGAAGATTTGCGATTTCTCAATGCGCAACTCACAAGAAAACGATCATCCCGTGGTTGGGTACATGGTTTTCTTCCAGAACCAGGCCTTCTCTCGACGGAACCAGTCTCCTGATATCGCTGCCAGGTCCTTTGGACTGTCGAGCGACTAACATTTAGCCTCCTAGCCACGAAACATTGGCTGCAACCCTCTTCAAGCAGCGCGATAATTTTGGTAGCTTTTACCACTTTATCTACCATTTTTGATACAGCCAAACAGCATTAAATAAAGCTTTGACAGTCAAGGATATGAAATTAATCGATAAAAATTGAATAAAAGTTATGAAAGTCGATGTTAACTTCTGGAACTTCGCGCCAAAAATGTAGGATAAAAAGGGGTTTTCTGTAAAAATGAACATCAAATGAAAAATTGAATTTAGAACGTACTTTTTTAAATACCACAGCATTTTTAAAACCGGCCAGTAACGTGTACAAACGATTGAAACCTTTTTGGTATTGTATCTTTTTAAATATGAATGAAAATCAAAACCGCCCGTTTTTTTTGCAAATGAGTTTATATAGAAGATTAATAAAAAATAAAAATTAAATAATGATAAAAATAAAAAAAATACAAAAAGAGAATAATAATAACACCGAGATTTGATCCGACGCCGTTTGAATGCCAAAAAAATACTAAAAGGAAACTGCACTACTTCCCAACTGAGCTATCGTAACTCATGACGTTGACGGCAAAATTTGAATTCATATTCTTTTAAAAATTAATGTCATTATATCGTTTTGCTAAAAACACTGACAAAACAACATTTTCTATAAATAAAACCTAGCTAGATTGATTTTTTGGCCTCGAAACCTCTAGTATGCCAAGTTTCATCAAAATCGTTGGTACCGTTTCCGAGATCCTGAATATATATATACTGGAGCAGTGGAGAGACTTTGGGTCACTCTGTGTACTCTACCGACTCTTTCACGGGGAGTGCTCCGAGGAACTGTTTGACTTGGTACCACCGTCACCATTCTACCAACGTACCACTCGACATCGTAGCAGGGTTCATCCATTTCACCTGGAAACGTTATGGTCTTCAACTGTACGTTTCCAGCGTTCATTTCTCCTGCGTACGTGCAGGCTCTGGAATAAACTACCTGCTGCTGTGTTTCCCGAGCGCTATGAAATGTCCTTCTTTAAACGAGGTTTAAGAAGAGTATTTCCTTCATGGTAGGCAACGGTCTGGCTGTGCCCCTGGTATTGCAAAGGTCCATGTGCGGCAGTATCACTTACCATCAGATGTGCTGCTTGCTCGTTTGCCACCGTTGCCAATAAAATATATATATATATATATATACAAGAATTGCTCGTTTAAAGATATAAGATTACGACGGAAAATGAGGATTGGCAATCATTTAACTGGAAATCCATATTATAATATGAAAATTTTAAAAGCAAGGTAAATGTTTCCACGTGTTTTCCCTCTAATTCAACCAACCTAAGTGGGCAAAAGCGCAAATAAAAGACCTCGTTCCAATGAGTGTTTTTAGAACGAATAACACTTTGAAAACGAAACGCGTAACTCAATTAGAACCGGCAATATAGAAATAGAAAACTTTGAAAACATGCTAAATGTGCAAACGGAAATCCGATTTGAATGCTGCATTGTATATCGCGCGTGTATTTTTAGTATAATGATAGTAGAATTTAATATCAAACGTCATGCCTTCGATTCGCATTTTGTCATGTGATGCGGGCGTAAGAATGTAAAGTGTCACCACCGACCTTTAGGTGGTTGATCGTAAAATATGACACTGCTTAGCAAATAAAAAAAATGCTGCATAAGAAGGAAAACTCAAAATAAAACCGATACACTGAATAGTGTGTTATAGTAAAACGATCATTATACATTATAAGTTAAAACGATCCGTGTGGCGACGGAGTTAGAACTATTCACCACGCACTCCCTTACCCATGGGTGTCGTAAAGGATGGCTAAGCAATATAATATGCATATAATATCTATGCAAGAGAAAGAAAATTCGAAACAACACCCTACAGGTCTAACTAAGCGTGGTATCGTAGGTCAATTTCCCTCCCATAGGGAGGAGGGCCAAGCCCAATAGTGGGACGTGTATGGGCTATGATGATGATGAAGCATTACCATTTGACAGTACAGAAAGAATAGCAATGACGTTTTAATAGATGACAAAGAGATGGAAAGAAGTTATGTCATTGCAAAACAACTAAAACTAAAAACAAAAGCCTTATCTACACATCTGATCAGTACGATATAGGGGGTCAATTTCCCTGCCATTGTAGAAAAGATCCGCGTTCAATATCGTGACGTTTATGAACAGAAGTTTCTACTATCTATTTAACAAAATATACATTTTTCTACACAAGAAAATAGGTGACCTACTTTGAAATGACATTGAAGTGGCGAAAGGTCACACTACTTGCTACTCGACACTTGAAGGTAAATGCATTTCCTACGTGAAATGGCTGACGTTAAAATATAGCTGGAATGAAAAACCTACATTCGAAATAAAGATTAGTTTTTCTTGAACCCTTTTTGAGTATTCCGTATTATAAAGTTTAAAAGGATTGGAGACAAATCGATATTTGTAGATGACCTTTATCCCATATTTGAACGAGATTTTTATTCTTCAATTAGGTGCATTAGGGATTAATGAATTATGTGAATTGTATTCTTACTCCATCATCATACGACAATGAGTCGTCTATAATCCTTCTAACTATATATATGTATATGATGAGAAAAACATAGTTATAAATAAATCAGAAGATTGCTTAATTGTTCATTCTTCGACAGTGTGAACCATAAAATATACCGTTCATTGCAAAGTAGTAAACCAGTTATTTAGTTGGATGGTGAAAGTTTCTGTATATATTCTCAATATATATAGGTCTTGTGACGTCTTCTAAGTTCGAGCAAACCATTATCAGCGGCGCCACTCCGTCTACAAAAGCCTATAGTGGCGTCTAGTCATATTACACCGTCTACTTTGGCGATATCTTCTCTACTTATATCCGAAATACAAGTAAATTCTTCACATAATATTGTTGAAATTACTTCTATGCTTTAATATATCATGTTAGAGCAAGACGGAACAACAGAACTGCTTAATAGGTTTGGGAAGAGGGTGGAGACAGCCTCCGTATTGATCTGAATTTGTGAACGGGCAGGGAGCCGCCGCCACTAGTAAATAAGCCAAAACTGTTACTGAAAGTTTTATTTTTATTCTATTCGTTTATTTATAGAAATACTTACTCGTACATACTCTTTTATATCAATAGATTTTAGCGCGCCCATATTTTTAGATACGCTATGTATACTTTCAAATACATTCTTTGATTAATTTTATAAATATGAAATAAAACTACTTTCATGAATTTTCTTGCGTTTTATTTTGGTTTTATTAGCCCGATTTTTAGAATACTTCACAACATTCATGTTCATGAGCGCTATTTGACGTCCAACACTTATTACACTATATCTGAACAGACAAAGATATTTATGAATTAAAACCTGCCACTGCCGCGCATATTTAATGAATCAATAATTAGTCTACTCCCTTCATCTCGAAATAGAGAATATATTTCCTGACGACTCACTTGCCAAAGTAAAACGTTAACAGTGTAAGCTAACCTGTAAAAATTGTTTTGTATTATGAATTATTTTAGTGCAAATAGCGGACCAACGAAGAGAAGAGAGGAACATCAGTGAATGAGTATCAACTTTTTTTTAATTATGGATTTGCGCACCTTGTGGATATCTCGTTATGTAATATAATTTGTATGTATCCCTTTTTATTTAACTGTTCATAAATGTTGCTTTACCGTAGCGATAATTCGGGCCGACCACTGACGACAAGTCACCCTGCTCCGGTGGTCGATCCAACGACGAAGGCGACGTGGGTACGGGTGGGTTATGGGCCCGCGCATCGTTCTTTCGTCGCCCCGGACGGAATGGACCGCGTGCGCGCTTACCATAGCCCACCCATAAAAAAAATACCGTAGCGATAATGATATTAATAAAATTAGCTACTTGTAAAGATATTAAAAAAGACGACCAAACTTTGCTGGCTGATATTCAGCTGATACCTTTGTTTTTTTTTTAATTATATATATATAGACAAAATGCTATGAATATCATGTCATTTACTATAAACTACAAAAATATTTGATAAAATAGAGAAGTTACATTTTCACGTGCCCGTCAAATCTTCGTGGCTTTCTCTATTTGATTAAGAGTTTAGTCATAGATAGATTTATTTTTTTAACTGATATGTTAGTTTCGGTAATACATAGAGCTTAAAAAGAGCTGTCTTAAAACTTAAAATTACATCTGTGTTAATTTTATGTTCCATTTAGCACTTTCACTATATTACAAAGAATTCTCTCAAAATGATTGAATACATTCTGAAACACTTGATTAAAATATTAGACTGCTGCACGATTATACACATCCGTGTGGTGAAAGAGTAAGAATACAATTCACCACTCCCTATCTTGCCCGTGGATGTCGTAAAAGACGACTAAGGGATATAATAGCTATGCACATAAAATCTGTGCAAGAGAAGGAAAACTCGATATGAAACCCTATACCAACATGTCTGACCAGCACGGTATAGTAGGTCGAATTCCCTCCCATTGTGGAGGAGGCCCGAGCGCAACAGTGGGACGTATGTGGGCTGCGATGATGATGATGTTGATCACACGTTTATTTAACATCGCAGGTAAGCTCACCCTACAATGAAATAAAATATTGTTTTCTTTAAATTTATTCTTCTACGCAAACCGAGGCAGCCAATTTGTAAAAGTTATGCTGAAGCCTTCTCTTGGAGTTCTTATAATTAGTCGAAGAGACATAACACCTTGTACAGTTGCTATTTTACATAATTACGTAATCTATGAATATACAGACGATTAACTTTATTAAATGTCCACTTGTAACAAGAAATTATACGAAAGTTGCGAAGAATTGTGTGGGATCCCACTACTTACCCCACTACCTTCATCATATCAGCCCACTGTTAAGTTCGGGTCTTCTTTATAATGGCAGATATATTTCGGCCATATTAAATGAACAAACAAACGTGTGCCACATAGGCGAAGGGATAAAATAAGAACGATTGTAAAGTATGCATCTACTGAATTCAAGCGGCCTGTTACAAACATCCATTTGTTTAAATCACTTGTACGATCGCAGCTGGAGTATGCTGTACCGGTTTGGAATCCGATCTATTTAAAATATCGGGATGAGATCGAGCGAGTTCAGCGTAGGTTTCTACGTGCCATGCACTATAGATGCTATGGAGCGTATCTGTCATATCCGCAGTTGCTACAGAAATACAATCTTATGTCACTAGAGCGTAGACGCACATTGCTGGAGGCTAATGTACCATATGATATTGTCCATAGCAATTTTGACACAGTGGAGCTCACGAGGCAACTCTGTTATGCTGTCCCTCGTACTGTGAACAAGCGTAGCGTTCGTGCAGGTACTCTGTTTGTAGTTAAGTCTTGTCGAACAAATTCTGGGCGGCAATGTCCTGTTCGCCGAATGGTGGAGTCGTATAATAGTAATTTTATAAATATAGATATATTTGCATGCACTAAAGCTAAATATAGAAATAGTATTATTATACATTTATCATTTAATTAATTGTACTGATTCTATAGCGATGTAATGGAGTGTTCATTTGCTTGTATTATTTATTTTGAATTTTATCATTCTTCGAATTTTATAATTTATTGTTTATATATGCTTTTATAATAATGATAACTTTAATTAATAATAACTTAAATTCTTTGCTTTTGTTAATAGTGATAACGTAATTTTTTTTTTGTATCTTTCTCTAGTGGCAATGTACCTATGTTTAATTTAATTGTTTATATGTGGATAATGTAGTTGTCTACAATATTGTTTATATAGCCCCAGGCCTGCATTTATTTGTATTGTGTATATTGTAGCTGTTTATTGTCCCATAGCAAATAAAAAAAAAAAAAAATTGAGCCGTCGCTCAGGACGCCTGGCAGATGTGAAACATCGAAATTATTTTATTCAAGTAGGGACGCAATATGGAATAGAAAGTATCGATACTGTACCCATGAGTAGTATAGAAAGAAAAGTAACGTACTCGCTAAAGTATCGATACTTACTTCAATGTATCGAATACTTTTCATAGAACCTATGCCCACGATGAGCTTTTTTTTGAGATGAACGTCTGTAAACGGATGAAAGTATTTCGAGCCACAAATACAAGCCGTAAAATGGATAATTTATTCGATACGATAGCTGCCTAAAAGTACTCATTGAAATGAAATAAAATAAAATATATGTTAAATAAAATAAATATTCGTATTAAGATTTTTTACGATTTTCATTTCAGCATTGTATAGGGTTCTCATCTTTAGAGACATACTTGTCAATTACAAAAACCTTAAAAGAAAAGAATATTCACAACGTGATGTTAAACAATGGTTAATAATGAATAATTTGAAAAGTATTTATTTTCTGTTTTATCTTGGTATCATATCTCATAATCTCGGCTCATGTACGTCCCACTGCTAGATCCTCCTCCACAATTTAAATGGACCTATTATATGTACCACGCTACGGTAGACGGTTTGATATAATGTTTTATTAAGAGTTTTATTCATATGTTATTTACGTATTTCAATCCCTTAGTCGTCTTTTACGACACTCACGACTAAGAGAGGAGGTGATGAATTATATTCTTACTCCGTCACCACATGGGAATATACTACTAACATCTATGCATCATACCTATCATAACATATTTTTTATTTTAATGTTTGTAGAAAATGATGCAATTAGTAATTTTACACTAGACGCTCCTAAAAGTTATGGTGGTAATGTGAATAGAAAAGTTCTATTACCATAGAAGTCTAAATAAATAAATAAATAAATGTATAATAATTATGGTTACTGTATAATACTAATAAGTCAAAAACAACAATTGGTTGACATATCCGCTAATCATTTGATTACTGCGACTTAATCCTTGTGGCTATAGAATTAGCGACATCTATCGAGCCAGGTTAAATCTCAACTATAAAATATATTTTATAAAGAAATCTCTAATCCTGTAATGATAATAAGACAAGTTATTTAAATTATTTATCGTCATTGGTCCTTGTTACAAATTTTAAATGAAATCTGACTGTTTAAATTGGATCAAAATCCAATTCCTAGGACATATAAACAAATATATACAGCTGAAACTAATAAAAAGCGGTTGTCCAGTTTTCGTACGTAAAAATAAAGTAGATATGGTATACTTATATTAGGAAGTTAGAGAATTATACATTATTTTATAGAACAAGAATATATGCATAAAAGAACAAATTACGACAGGATATAGCATAAAGTATTAATAAAAATAAAGTTACGATTCTTTTCCGGAAAATGATGATTTTTATTCAATAAACATTTATTTTCATTAGTATACCTTATAGGCAACAATTTACTATGAGTTCACTAGATGGCGTTGTACAAAATTTTAAATCGCACCATGGTTTCGTTACAAAAATGTAGATATGTGTTCAAATATTTATTTAGTAGTTAATTAAGAGGGGACCGCGAGGCGTGGCGTTAAACGCCACGTGACGAACTCACTCACGCTCGTCTATAGATGTTTCACATCAAAAAAAATTCCTTACTCCTTACTAGTATTATAAATACGAAAGTATGTTTGTGTTTGTTTTGTTTTCACGCTTAAACCACAGAACCGATTTCAAAAATTCTTGCCCCAATGGAAAGCTATAATATCAGGGAGTAACATAAGCTATACTTTATCCCGGTATTCCCACGGGAATGAGGACTACGCGGGTAAGGCGACTGAAACCGAATAGAAGCTACGGCGGGTTGCTAGTATAATATATAAGTTACCATCAGCTACACTTAAGCGTAAAAAGTTCAACAATTCCGCTATCCCGTCTTAAAAGAACAAATAAAACAGGCTCTTAAAATTAAGACAACAGTGTATCAATTCTTTCTTTACGAATACCCTAGTTGAGGATACATAAATATACTCAATAGCTACAGATGAATAAATCACTATTGAAGAAACTACAATAAAAAAATAACATTGACGTCATCTACAGACATCAGTAAAAAAATCCTCACATCGTCATCAGCCTATACTTTTCCCACTGTTGGCTTCGAGCCTCCTCCATTGTAGGCAGAAATTTGTCCTACTTATACCACGCTGGTCCGACATGTTGTTATCGGTTTTAATTTCAAGTTTTCCTTCTCTTGGATAGATGTTATATGCATATTTAATTCCTTAATTGTCTTTTACAATACCCATGGGCCAGAGAGAGGGTGGTTAGTTGTATTCTTACTCTATCACCACACGGAAAAAAAACATGACTTATTGAAATCATTTAAAGTACTTATAATCCTGAACCTAGATATATCTAGTTTTAGTGAAGAACTAAGGGATGTACTTAGAAATGGTAATACACCTCTAGTTAATCTATATTAATGGGACTCTCCAAGGTTTATAGAAAATACATAAATGGAAGAGAGACAGTTTTAAATGTGTAAAGTTATTCAACTTCCATTACGAAAATTGTAGTATTTACATCAAAGACCGTCCATAATTAGTTACAACTTATACTTACAAGCCATATATACCTATAGTTACAAGCTCGCTCCGTGTGGTGACGGCGTAAGAATACAATTCACCACCGCCTTTCATGCTCGTGGGTGTCGTCAAAAACGACTAAGGGATATAATATGCATACGACATCTAAGCAAGAGAAGAAAAACTCGAAATAACACACTATACTGACACGTCTGACCAGCGCAGTAGTAGTAGGTCAATTTCCCTCCCATTGTGGAGGAGCCTCGAGCCCAGTAGTCGAGGCCAACTTTTGACTAAATTGTCTTCCTTAGTAAAATATATCAATAACATATATCTCTTCGACAATATGGCGCCTAACAAATTTTAGACTAGACGCAGACTGAGTTTTATAGGAGTCAAAATTTAATTAACAGATCTTTGGTTAAGATTATCTTAAAATTATTGATCATTATAATCATTTTAACTCATATACGTCCCACTGTTGGGCTCGAGCCTCCTCCACAATAGGAGGGAAATTGACCTTACTATACCATGCTGGTCAGACAGGTTGGTATAGGGTTTTATATCGAGTTTTCTTTTTCTTACATAAATCTTATATGCGTATTATATCTCTTAGTCGTCTTTTACGACATCCACGAGTAAAATAGGGAGTGATGAATTGTATTCTTACTCTGTCACCACACGGAAAAATGACTAAATATATGTAATTGTACAACTTCTAAAAATAATATTAATTTATTGAAACCGTGTTCCGTTTCTCGTATGGTGATGGAGATACAATTCACCACCACCTTGTCCGTGGGTGTCGTAAAAGGCGACTAAGATAGGTATATCTTGTACTATGTTAAAGAGAAGGAAATATCGAAATAAAATCCTATACCAACCCGTCTAACCAGATTGGTATAATAGATTAAATTTCTCTCGCAATATGAGGAAGGCTCGAACCCAGTAATGGGACATATATGATGATGACGAATAATGATACTACTTGAAAGCTAAGTAAAATTTGAGTCAGTTTTACCGAGGTTACGATTTGCGAAGAAATTACGAAAATAATAGGGAAGACTTTATAAAAAACATTTAAAAATAAATGGGCGGTGAAATGTACATGCGTACCTTAAATAATTAACTTGTTTTATCACACTTATTACACCAGCTGGTACAAGATGTATGGCGCAGCTGATTTATATAAAGCTGCTACACATTCCGTCTGACCCCTGACATTTATCGACACAGTCGTGCCACCCAACGACCCGTTCCAGTTAATACAAACCCCACAACCCCCTCTACTAAGCTTCCAGTAATTGAATCCAGAGCACGTGTGCATTCAAAGCCTGTTAATACCAGGAATCAAACAGCATCTAACTAATAGTAGAATTATATAATATTAGCAAAAAAAATAACATATGTACCTAAGAGTAGGCGTTTAGCTAAATATTCAGTTTTTAATTAACTATTACTTTCATCTAGTTTTCATCATTATTATTTCAGCCCGCATAGGTTGGGCACCGGTCTCTTTCACAATCGGAGGGAAATTGACTTTCTATACCCTGATAACGTTCATGTTTTTACCATTTACTACCTAATTGAGGAGATAGCAAGCAAGCTTAACGCAACTTATTTATTGGATGGGTATCATTCTGTAGCATTCGAAAGAAGCTTTTATGCCAAAAGGTCTATATATTGTTCTTTCAAGCAGTCTTTGAACGGAATAAAACATTTTCGAAGCTAATAGAATAAATTTTCTAGTACATTAAATTAAGCCAAATTAGAACGAGTGGCTGACATTTAATAACAGCGATTAAGGCTTGTTTATCTGTGCTTTTACGGTTCCATTGACAAATTATATGCTAAAATATTCTGAATAGGGAATAATGCGCATCTGCGAGACATTTTTATTCACATTCAAAGAGAATTCATATTCAATAAATACAATTTAATCAATACTGTATTATTCCAATTTATTCCTTAAAAACCAATTCATTTCATTCTTCAAACACGAGTATGAAATATTAAATATTTTCTCAATTTATTATCAGAAATACGTATCCACCGCCCTTAAAATAATTTACATACGGATATAGGCGATTGTCACGATCCCATCCGTTTTATGTGGACTAAAGTGTTTTAATGGCACATGTCATTCCGCTACATTTTGCGGCTGCTGTAAAATGCTGATCAAGAGTTTATGATCGCTCTAAATAGCATTTAGGTAACACTTAAGTATACCCCCTGTGATATCATTAAAAGTAATAATGGTCGTTATCGCAGAATTCTCCTTACGATAATATAAATTTAAAGAATATATATTTTATTTACAGAAACAATGACTACAAAATAAGAATATAGTTGTGTGGGAGTAGTGACGATCAGTTGGGGGCTTACCAGGAGAATGGGCAGCAGAAAGGAATGTGTAACGCCTCACTGCGATTGTCAATTTGCTAGTCATCATGATATTATGGCAATAACGCCTTCAATGAATAATCGCATCATGTGATATTAAGGGTGGCTTATATCTAGCAGCAGACAGCGATGAATTTTCTTATCCATACGGATAAGAATTAAAATTCATCGCTGTATATATACACTATACAGTGACAGACTAAGAATTCCATTCGCCACTCCCTATGCTCCTCCTCGTCTCTCCTCCTGGATGTCGTAAAACGTGACTGAGGGATATAATATGCGTATAATGGCTATGTAAGAGAAGGAGAAGGAATAAAACCCTATACCAACCTGTCTGAATAACGTGGTATATATCCCATTATGGCACGAAGAATTAGGATGTTGAAGTGGCAATGGGCAGGCCACATCGCTAACACTGACACTGACAACCGCTGGGGAGGAAAGGTTCTCGAGTGGCGACCACGTATCGGACAACGCAGTGTAGGACGAACTAGGTGGACCGACAACCTGATGAAAGTTGCTGGCCACACTCTGTGGCGTAACATGAGGGACGCCTACGTCCAACAGTGGACGGCGAGAGGCTGAAATGATGATGATGATATCCCATTAGATCAGTATCCCTCCTATTATGGAGGAGGTTCGAGTCCAGCAGTCGGACGTGTATGAGTCGAGATGATGATAAATTCTTCCAACTTAACATGGAATCTATATTCTATTCTCGATTTTGAAAACGGCTCAAATATTTAAAACACATTTTAAACGAGGTTGGCAAGAGTAATTGCTGAGTTCAAAAGTAAAAGCTTTTCCCTTTACAAGCTGAGTGTTATGAAGCACGTGACCCAGTTTCGATGGCTGATGTATTATACTCAATAATGTTAAATGTCACGTGTGTATATGTTAACTGAGCCTATCGATGCCCTATTACAAGCTTTTCTTTTATGCCGGTCACACGATTCATCCTTTGGGACGATGGAAGTGCAGCCTTTTTTTGTGGTAGGTTATAGTCTGGATACAACCCACCCAATCTGTCCGGGGCGACTGATGGACAGACACGATAGATTATGGGGCCGCACCCCTATAATCTAGTATATGGTAGACCGTATACTCTCCACATCGCCATTGAGCTGACTACTGGTACCGACTTCTTGACATCTGTCTCTGGTCCGGCGCATTACCCTTTCGGATACCTTCGACGCCTCGGCTATAAGGCAGTATTACCGGGGCGTCGCCCTCACGCGTTCGACCGTCGAAGTGCGGCCTGAGACAACTTAACGGGTATAAACTCTTCTTGCCGATTGAGTAGCCCAAATGCCGATGTTTTCGATTTCCTTGCCAATTTCAGTGGCCTGTCCAATAGTTACAGATAGTTTAGATACCATTTCATGTTCCTCTTCTGTAGGTAGTCTAACTGCTTTAATTGGTTAAATTATATCATTCGAGGACATGTTTCTTCGCATTTTATATGAAAACTCAATTACAATATATGTAAGCCATTTTGTTCTACGACTGTCTGCCATCTTATAGGTAGACACGATGCTGTGCCTGTAGAAATTTTGAGACTTCTGATAAAAGAATGCGACAAATAATTTTGGTAGTCCTCTCTTGGTGTTAACCTGATACTCTCTAAAGAATTCTGAAAAAGGTCTCGTAAAGTCGTCTCGTCTTCGATTATGAAAAACAGTCTAAGAACTTGATCATCCTCCAATACAGTGGTGAAAAGTTTCGGAGAGATGACGTCTCCCTGTCCCACGTCTTTCTGCAATTGGATCAGTTTCGTACTCTTATCTCGGACACGGACTATGGCGTTCCTATATAAACACTTCAACATTTTGATATAACTACGGTCGACTTGGCACCGCTGTGTTTACACTGTTGAGATTTTAAGAGGTATCAGTTTGATTTTATTTTCCTCTAAGATCCAAAACTATTTTTAAAGAGTATCTAATTAAGTATTTTCTCTGCTGCAAACATTATCACATTATCACAATAAGACGTGAAGGACTGGAGAAATGGAATAGATAAATCAGTACTTTTGTAACTCTTAAGAAGTGAATTATTTAGATTTTTAACTCTTGGGTCCTGGCTCACAGGTGGTGGGAATGTTTGCGAGATTAGTCCCAATTTAAAAACAACGTATGTATACTACGATACCTCATCACGATCGTCAACCCATCCGGCAAATATGGTGATCCGGCAAAGGACTGAATAAATGTTTATAAATCATTATGTTAAACAAGAATGTACATAATATGCCTACACACCTCATTAAAAAAAAAACGTTTTCTTCAAGATACTTAAACATTAATTGCACTGTAAATGTAACTATTAGTGTAGTTATATTATTCGCAGTTTCGCTTACTTAAAATATGTTCCACCTATCCCAACAAATAAAGGCAATTTTTCTCGAAGTAAAAATAGCTTGCCTGTATTCCTTTTCTATATTAATTTGCACTCAGATCAGTTGTGGGACTGTGTGCAAAACTTTCACTTAATATTCTTGATAATATTGTTATATGTATTTTATTTCAGCTCATATACGTCCCAGTACTGTACTCGAGCTTCCTCCACGAGAAGAGAGAAATTGTCCTACAACACTGCCCCGATATGTCGGTAAAGGGTTTTATTCCGAGTTTCATGTTCTCTCGTATAGATGTTACACGTATATTATATCTTTAGATCGTCTTATACGATACCCACGTGAGAAAGGGCTGGTAATTTGTCTACTTAATCCAGCACCACACGGAACGATTATATGTTATTCAAAAATAATTAGTTATATCAACAAAATCATATGCGCGAGATTCATAATAACGTCATAAATAGCACAATTTATCTTAAAAATATATCTCGAATAGGGCTGCGAGATTAAAGTAAAAAAGTTGGCAAGCTATGATTAGCATATGAACAGAACATCAATTTTAACATTAATGACAAGGACAATTAGTAAAATTATTGCGAAATTAACAAAAATATTTAGTGCGATGCGTGACACTCCACGCGATTCCCGAGTGACGTGTCCCGCCGTTTTTAGAGCGACCACGGCTTTTTGGCACGGCTTACGAGTTCTTCCCGTTTGTCTCCCACTACTCACTGAGCAACTGCGCTTCATATTTGCGATTACATAGAAACTGACAACGAAAACAATCATCGTTGAGGGTTTCTTACAGATGACTCAAACAATCTTTGGCATTCCTCAATGTATAAGTATATATTGTAGCCCATTTAATTTTTTTAACACGCATTTTCAGTTTGACCTAAATGCATAAATGTCTATTTGTATCTATGTAACGTAAGCTTTCAACAACTTTTTGACAAATTGAAAGAAATCTGTTTATTTTAAAGTTTGCTAAATGTTTAGTTTGCAAATCTATAATTTTTGTCTATTACTTTTACTGAATGAAGAAAGTACAGGCGTTTAAAGTATATGTTTATTTGTGAATATAATGAATGTTCACGTTATCTCAAAACCGATAAACGACATATGTCGTCACCTCAGCTCATATATATCCCAATATAAAGCTTGAGCTCCATAATGGGAGGGAAATTGACTAAATATGCCACTCTGGTCAGACGTGTTGGGTATCTAATCAAATATTTTTTATGTGTAAGCCCGTTAACAATACTTACATGTAGTCAAATTTATATATCGCTTGAAATTAATCTAATAATCTATCATTGGAAACGTGGTCACAAAGAGTGGTAGGACCACACTGTCGACAGTTATCTGTCTACAGCTGCGGGCCGGTCCGTCCGGGACAGTACCACACTCTCGCCGAAAATCGACGTCTGAGTAGTAGCAATTTGCTACTGCGCTTCGTTCGGTGAGCGAGAGAGCCGGAAGCCCACCTTTGTGAGGGTGTTTGTGTGTGGAGGGTTTTGGTGGTGCCCTGGGTATCACCGAGCCTCAATGCACGCATTCACACTCCCTTCACTTTCTTCGCGGTAGGCAGCGACCTTGTAAAGGTCCATGAGCGGCAGCAACACTTACCATCAGGTGTACTGTTTGCTCGGTTGCCAATGTTTGCAATAAAAAAAAAAAAAAACAAGCTAAAAAGAGCTGACAAGAAACTTAAGCAGGTACTAAAATTTTTAAATGTAATTGTATGTATACAACCTGTAGTATTATTAGCTTAAGTGGTATTGCCTTCAAAATAGGATCCTTTTCTTTTTCAAAATATAAATATATTGCTGAAGCTGATCACACGAACGACAACCATATTGGAGTGATGGAAGCGACCCGCTCCATGGTATAGAGCTTTAATCCGAGTTTGCCCTATGTATTAGTATTAGTAAGTACTTAGTATGCAGTATGCTGACATTCCTTAGTCGCTTTTTATTACAACCACAGGTAAAAAAGGGGGTGGTAATTTGTATTCTCACCATCACCATGAGGATATATTTTGCTTTGTAGATAATAACAGCATTTTTTATATAAATAAAACCGTTATTACGGATTTTATCGCGTTTGCAATCAAAAATCAATTATAAACACGAGAAAATCCGTAATAATAGTTCCATTTACAATGTCTAATACTCGCGTAAACATCTCAATGCGTTTTTTATTTTTATGTTTTACACGTGTCACATAAATTTTGTAAAAATAGTGTGCATAAAAGTCGACGCATAATATATCAGAATCATGATCGTCCCAAGGGTTTACGATTGGATAAGACGGCCTAGCGTGTCGACTTTGTTGAAGGTAGCTTTTAGATTGAGTCATGGCATCACGGAGATAACAACTAACAAATAGTCTATTATACTAAAAGCCTGTTTGATAAATATGTACATATCAAAGACCGACGAATGTATTTCTCCATTGACCCTTTTTAATCCCCGACGCGAAAAGAAGGGTGTTATAAGTTTGATGTCCATGTCTGTCCGTCTGCCTGTGAGTGTGTGCGTATGACTGTGGCATCATAGCTCTCAAACAGATGGTCCGATTTCGATGCGGTTTATTTTCATTTAAAAACCAGTTTTTTTGCGGTGGTTTTTGTTTGGTTAATATCGGTCCAGCAGTGTAAGAGTATCAGCTCTTTTCCAAAATGATGTAATGGTGATTACTCGATCAAGTGCTTCAAGCGTGTGCTTACCGGACACGGGGTCTTCGGTAAGTACCTGCATATGATTAGAAGAGAAGAGACCCCCGGATGTCATGAGTGTGGCGCGCCAACTGATGATGCGCGTCACACATTAGAGATATGCCCCGCCTGGGGGTCTCAGCGCCACGACCTGTCGGCGGTACTTGGAGCGGACCTGTCGCTGCCGACCGTTATCGCAAAGATGCTTGGCAGCGACAGGTGCTGGTCGTCGATGGCCTCATTTTGTGAGGCCATCATATCAAGGAAGGAAGTGGCGGAGCGGGAACGCGAGGCGCTTGCGTCTGCTGACTCGCTTCGTCGCCGGCGACCCGGGAGGAGGAGGCGACAATATGCCCACCTACTCCCACCGCCCTGAACAGTAATGACAGGACGTGGCCAGACGGCCATGCGTTGGGGTGTCGGGGATTGAATGTCATCAAACGACCTCTCCGGCACCCCGTAAAAGCGCGGAAGGGGCCGCTGTGGTTTTAGTGGGTATTCCGGCCGCGGATGTGGTCGGTGAGTCCCACACGCCCCCCCCCCCGTCCGTCACTGGCGGGGGACAGTGCGTAAATGCATTTCCACAGCGTGAACAAAAAAAAAAAAAAAAAAGTGCTTCAAGCGTGCCAGTATAATCGTTAAATGACAATTAACTACTGGTCTAAGTCAGATGGCTAATTTATTATAATGGGTTAAGAAGCTGTATGATGCTAGCCACGAATACTAGCGACCCTCGCACTACTCGAGAGTGTCAGTGTTAAAGACGACTAAGAGTTTTTCATCCAACTGAGCCAAAGCCATCTGATCCCGTTAATAATTACATTCCCAAGAAGGGATGAGGTCAAGTAGGCGGCCGGCCATAAAACTAGAGCCAATAACTTTTACTATGTGAATGAAGAGTATTGAGCAATCATCGTCTCAGTCCATATACGTTTCATTGCTGGACTAGAGTCTCCTCCACAATGGGAGGGAAATTGACCTTATTGACTGACTTATTGACCTTACCATGCTGGTCAGACAGGTTGATATAGGGTTTTGCTGGGAGTTTTCCATCTCTTACATAGATGTTATAAGCGTATTATCCCTTACGCGTCTTTTACGACATCCACGTGGTGAATTGTATTCTTATTCCGTCACCACACGGAACAGTTGGAATAGTTGAGTCGACTCCAAGTAATTGCGATAAGAGTAAGATAATAATGAGGTTAAAAATATGTATTTATTGACATATTCACTAATTTACAGTTAGCATTAAGATATGAGATGCTAAAGTCTGCATGCAGCGTCGCTCGTGTAACATGTAACTTCTTGTACCTATATGTCCACCACTGGGTTGGAGTCTCCTCCACATAGTAGGATAATTAGCCGAAACCGCGGGTGACTGGACCGGGGAATTAGTCCGTCACCCGCCGAGAAGCCGACCGCGCGAGGAAAGACCGATGTCCTCCCCGACGGGAGAACGTCGGCCAATGGGAGGGTACCCCTCAAGGGGGTATTCCGTCGGGCCGACTACTGACGTCAAGTCATCCGGCTCCGGTGGTCGGCCCAACGACGAAGGCGACGTGTCGCGGGTGGGTTACGGATGTGCGTGCTTACGCCCCTCTGTCGTCCCGGACGGAGTGGAGCGAGGAGTGCTCCCACCGTAACCCATCCCCAAAAAAAGAAAAAAAAAACCTTGGTAATACCACGCTCGTCAGATAGATTGATATAAGATTTTAATTCAAGTTTTTATTCTCTTGCAGTGATGTTATTCGCTTATCTCTTAGTCAGCTTTTATGATACTCACGGACAAAAAATAGGGTGGAGAATTGTATTCATACTTCGTCACCACACGACACATAATATAATAATAGCTCCATTAGAATAAGCGACCATAATGTCAGCCGCCTCGACAGATAATAATAGCCGTACATAAGTAAAATATTAAGTACTAGCAACCCGCCCTCGCTTCGCTTCGGTTTCAGTCGCTTTACCCGCGGCTCCCGTTCTTGTGGGAATACCGGGATAAAATATAGCCTATGTTACTCCCTGATATTATAGCTTTCCATTGGTGAAAGAATTTTTGAAATCGGTTCGGTGGCTTAAGCGTGAAAGCGTTACAAACAAACAAACAAACAAACAAACATCCTTACTTTGGCATTTATAATATTAGTATGGATGTGTATGTAATAATTTGTATCACAAGCAAAATAGTATGAATGAATTTTCATAAAGATATAATTCAAATAGTAGGTAACGGGATAAAAAATACTAGACAGTCATTATTTTCTTTCTCGCAGATAACACGTTCTAACCCATAATTATTGCCTTCCCCCTGAGCGTCCTAAGAGACGTGAGCAGGTAGGTAATAGCAGAGCAAGTTATAAAACTCGAAATAAACTTCTACGACAACCTAACTTAATTCCTAACCCAAATCGTCTCGCCTTCGTTTCATCATTTTTCTGTTTTTTGATAGGCTATGGTGCGGGTGCACGCCATTCGTTCCGTTCGGGGTGAAAAAGGGAGGCCTTCAACTCCATAGCCCTCCGTATTCCGTCCCCTTCGTCATTGGGCTGACCAGTGGTAATGAATACGTGTCATCTTTTACGACTCACACGGGCAAGAAAGGCGGTAATTATATTCGACGAATTATAATCTTACTCCGTCATTATACGGCAAATTTAAATAAGTAGTAGTTTATATATAAATTATTAAAATTTTGTTACCTAATCTAATTTCTACGTATGGTGACGGAGTAAGAATACAATTTACCACCTCCTCGTCAGCCCGTGGGTGTTGTAAAAGACGATTAAGGGATATAATATGTAGACAATATCGATGCAAGAGAAGGAATACTCGAAATTAAACCCTATGTTAACAAGTATGATCAGTCTGTTATACCGCGAGGTAGGTCGAAGGCTCATATTGAAGGAGGCCCGAGCCCAATAGAGAGATGTACATATACAGGCTGAGGTGATGATGACGATGAATTTTACAAACAAGTACCTTATTATTAAGCAATTTTATATAAACTATAGGAAATATTGAAAATATTTTCTTAAAACTGAGTGTTATATTAGCATAGCAAATCCACTTTCAGTACGTTACGACATGATGGACTTCAAAATAACATGGATACGTGTGGCGCCGTCGACGTAGGTCAAGACGAGTATTTTCGTCCTCGCCTTGATACAGGGCTACCGCATATCATACGCGTCAGTATAATATGAAATAGAACGTCACTCGCAAACCGTGTCAATATTTTGATTTCTAATCGAATTCGTTTACACTAAAAACTTTGGCAAATAATTCTTTTTTAAATTATTCTTTTATACTATGGTATTGTACGTTTGTAAGAAAAGGAAAACATGAAATAAAACCCTATAACAACCCGTCTGACCAGCGTAATATAGAAGGTCAATTCCTCCCCAATATTGTGGTGGAGGCTCGAGCCGAGTTGGATGTATATAAGCTGAAATAAATGAATGAAAATCCGGCGAAGAAGGGAGGGATAACCGACATAGGGCGACTATTGTTTCATACTTATTCGTTTTTTTTTATATTATCTTACTTGCTTCGTGCTTGAGAGAATATCCTAAACATTAGTTGCTCAGTAGTCATTAGTTGAACAGTAGTTCTATAGAAGTAAAACAGATCATCGACATCCTAATTTTAATCTAATTACTTGGCGTCGACGCAATATGTAGTGTTCTTTAATCGTACATATTGAAAAACTATATAGTCGATATGGCAGAAACCACGGAGGACCTTGGCACAATGCTCAATGATCTCAGCAGGATATCCCAACTAGTGGGTTTACGAATGAACATGGACAAGACGAAAGTCATGTCAAATGCCCATGTCATTCCTGTACCGGTCCTAGTTGGCAATGCGATTCTCGAAGTTGTCGATCACTATGTTTACCTCGGACAAACAGTCCAGTTAGGTAGATCCAATTTCGAGAAAGAGATCAGCCGACGAATCCAACTCGGTTGGGCAGCGTTCGGGAAACTTAAGAGGATCTTCTCGTCCAACATACCTCAATGTCTGAAAACACAGGTCTACGACCAGTGTGTGTTACCAGTGATGACTTACGGCACGGAAACGTGGTCCCTAAATGTAGGCCTTATATCAAGGCTCAAAGTCGCTCAGCGTGCTATGGAGCGGGCTATGCTCGGGATTTCTCTGCGAGATAGAATCCGGAATACGGAAATCCGCAGAAGAACGGGTGTAACCGACATAGCACGAAGAATTAGTACGATGAAGTGGCAATGGGCAGGCCACATCGCTCGACGAACCGACAACCGCGGGGGAAGAAAGGTTCTCGAGTGGCGACCACGTATCGGACGACGCAGTGTAGGACGCCCCCCCACTAGGTGGACCGATGACCTAGTGAAAGTTGCTGGGCGTCGTTGGATGCAGGCGGCACAGGACCGCACATTGTGGTGCAACATGAGGGAGGCCTACGTCCAGCAGTGGACGGCTGTAGGCTGAAATGATGATGATGATGATTGAAAAACTTGTCAAAATTTTATGGTCAGCCACTTGCGTAACGTGAACTCTCCTAGAAATAATTGTTGATGGATCTCTTATACATTGTAGTTTTTTTGTCCTTGTTTTTTTTTTTAAAGCCCCTGCTTTAAGGAAGTAATCCTTGTATTGCTGAAGACTTTACAAATTTGTAATTAACGAACACAAATTACATCCAGACTCAGAACAATAATGCCTGGATAGCACAAAATGTTATCCTTTTTTTTTGAGGGGGTGGGTTACGGTTGGTGCACTCCGCATTCCGCTCTGTCTGGGGCGACAGAGGGGCGTAAGTACGCACACCCGTAACCCACCCGTAACACGTCGCCTTCGTTGTTGGGCCGACCATCGGAGCAGGGTGACTTATCGTCAGTGGTAGACCCGACGGAAAAATGTTATCCTGCGTGGAATTCAAACTCACGACACTGGCACTGTAGGTCGCTATTTTAACCACTACGGCATCTGTGCAGTCAGATTAAAAGGAGTTCGCCCAAGTCTGAAATAAAATAAATGTTGACATCGTTTATTATTAGGTCATTATATAAATAAAAACATATGCGAATAAAATGATATAATTAAACAACTGTATGTCGGATATCGGCATAGTTTGCATCACGTTCCTGTTCTAGCTCAAGACATTGACCTATCTACTCGTCCGACTATTATCGGTATTAAAACTCAGTACGTGTGTAACATCTGTATCTATGTATACTAGACTACTAGTGGTTGCCGAGTAGTCGAATTTCGACCATAATTCATCTAAATTTGTTTTCTTGCTATACTTTTTTTATTATATACATATTATATGCATATCTATTAGACATTTTCATCATAATTGTAATTGTTTGACATTTAGTTCGACCAAAGACTAATCATAAACAAAAATGTATATAGGTATGTGTGTGTTTCGATTGCATAGTAGTGTGCGTCATGTTTTTATTTATTACTAGCAACCCGCCCTCGCTTCGCTTCGGTTTTAGTGGTTTTATCCGCGTAATTCCCGTTCCCGTGAGAATACCGGGATAAAATATAGCCTATGTTACTCCCTGATATTATAGCTTTCTACTGGTGAAAGAATTTTTGAAATCGGTTCGGTGGTTTAAGCGTAAAAGCGTTACAAACAAACAAACATCCTTACTTTCGCATTTATAATATTAGTATGGATTTAATGTATTTCTAATGCAGGCGTTCCTATACTTTAAAGATTACAGAACACCAATCGAACACCTATTATTTTATGGGAAATGATGTCCCATGTCAAATGATAATAAATCTGAACGGGGTACAAAGACCGTCGCGCATTGCCTCTGCGCTGCTGCGCCATAGTCTGGACTGACTGACTGGACTTTCCTGCTAACTGTCTATCTACTTTCATAATAGTAATGAGTTTCTCTCATAACTAATTTTGCGTGATTTTAAAATAATATTTGTATTATTTCACAGCCAAATTACTAAAATTAAAAGCTGGATGGCTTATGACCATTCTACGGAACCCCTAGATCCGCGGATCACATTTTGGGAATCTCTGTTCTAATGCATTACTATATCAAATTCTAGTTTTGTTCGCTTCTCCTCAATATATTCTTCAATTTTGCTAAATTTCATAAGCATGAAATTTACAAGTGTACATGCGCGTAATTTTGCTGTGTGGTAGCGGCTTCGAATACTACCAACCCTTGCTTTGCTCGTGGGTGTCGTAAAAGACGACTAAGAGCCCTAGATTGACCCGGACCAACTCCATCTGGTACCATTTGGGTCAACGATTACATTCCCAAGGAGGGTTGACGTCAGGCAGGCGGCCGGTCATAAAAGTCATAGCCGAAACTTTTTGCAATATGTCAAAACAGATGACATATTGCGTCGACCCCAAGTAATTGGGATAAGAGCAAGATGATGATGATAACATGCGCGTAATTTTCGTAAAAAGGAGTACAAAGTTTTTGCTTCACGTATTAATATTTATAGATATTAAAACGTTTACGAATATATGCCGAGTGCAGTTATTTTTATTGTAGCGGCTGAAGCATGCGACCGCGACTCATCTGGCACGTTGTCGGTCGACACACTCACATTGCAATGATCATGCAAACATTCCACGTAAACAATGCTTACAAAATTGATTATGTTCCGTTTATACAAATAGAAAAATTGCGTTACAGTTTTCGTTTCAGTTTTTGAATTTATCTTATAAAATACTTATGCAATTTGTGTCGATAGCGATGATTTCAATATGATACTGATTACGTGAATTTATGAAAGTATTTTAAGATTCCTCTGTCTAAAAACACAGATCTAAGTGTGTGTTACCAGTAACGACTTATGGCACGGCACTCTCTAAATGTGGGCGTCGTAACCAAGCTCAAAGTCGCTTAACGAGCTATGCTCCGAGATACAATAAATTTGTAAAAGAACGGGTGTTACGACATAGTATAAAGAATTAGCACGCTGAAGTGGCAATGGCCAGGACACATCTCTCGACGAACCGACAACTGTTGAAGAAGAATGCTTCTCGAGTGGCCCCACGTATCGGACGACGCTGTGTAGGACGGCTCAACCTAGACGGACCAACAACCTGGTGAAAGTTGCTGGGCATCGTTGGGTACAGGCGGCACAGGACCGCACTTTATGGCGAAACATGAGACATGCCTACATCTGCAGTGGACGCCAATGGACTAAATGATGACGATGATAAATATCTTAAGAAAAACAATTATAGAGATACTAGCTTTTGCCCGCGGCTTCGCCCGCGTAAAAGTTGGCTTGCATATTTCTTTTTATTGTGTTATTGTAGTGACGGAGTAAGAATACAATTCACCACTGCCTATCTTGCCCGTGGATGTCGTATAAGACGACTATGGGATATATACACATAGCATCTATGCAAGAGAAGGAAATCTCGAAAAATGAAACCCTATACCAACATATCTGACCAGTATGGTATAGTAGGTAAAATTCCCTCCCATTATGGAGGAGACCCGAGTCCAAGAGTGGAAAGTATGTGGCCTGCGATGATGATGATGTTTCTTAATTTAAGAAATACTCTATCTGTGTGTCAATTTTCATCCAAATCTGGTCAACAGTTTACGCGTGATCGAGTAAGAAAGGTCCAAATAACTTCACAAATTTTTATATTTGAATATTACTTCCACCCTTGTAGTTCAAATTCACGTGGAAAGACGATGATAAATATGGCCATCCGTCGCTGATAATACATTATCCATGATAGGTTTCCATTGGTGAAAAAGAATAATATTGATCAAACTCCCGTAGTTTCACCCACGTAGACCCCATTCCCATGCGAATGCCGAGATAAAAATTACCTATGTTACTCGCTGATATTATAAGTCTACATAGGTGAAAAAAAAATTGTAGGTACTAACAAATCCCATACAAATATCCAAGATAAAAATTGCCTATGTTACTCGCTGATAACGTAGCTTCCTATTGTTGAAAGAATTTTAAAGATTGGTCAACCACCGGTTTCTCTCGCAGAGTTCTCGTTCCGGGCAAACACCAGGATTAAAACAGCCTTTATTTGTTATTCGCTGATAATGTAGATTTTCATTCGTAAATTAATTTTTATATTCATTAAATGTCCGCGATTTCACCCGCATTGTGCCCGCGCCCGTAGGAATATTGGGATAAAAAAATAGCCTAAATATGTTCATCATCATTTCGTCTCATATACGTCCCACTGCTGGGCTCATGCCTCCTCCATAGTAGGAGGGAAATTAACCTTACTATACCATGCTGGTCAGGCAGGTTGGTATAGGGTTTTGCTTCGAGTTTTCCATCTCTTGCATAGATGTCATATGCGTAATATATCCCTGAGTCGTCTCTTACGACACCCACGGGTAAGAGAGGCGGTGGTGAATTGTATTCTTACTCCGTCACCACACGGAATAAAACCTAAATATAGAGAAAGATAGATGAAATAATTTTAAAATCGATTAAATTCTCACAGTTGCTCCAGCTACACCGGGATAAAATATAAGCCTTGGATAAAATATAGCCTAAGTTATTCCTTATGTAAGGCTTGGTAGACCTGGTGGTAAAGTATTATCAGTATTGGTCCAGCCGTTTTGAAGATTACACATATCGAATAGACAGACAAAAAAATTGAGCCGTTTTTAGGGTTTCGTACCCAAAGGGTAAAAACGGGACCCTATTACTAAAACTTCGCTCTCTGTCTGTCCGTCTGTCTGTCACCAAACTGTATCTCAAGGACCGCAATAGCTAGACAGTTGAATTTTTTACAAATTATGCGTTTCTGTTGCCGCTATAACAATAAATATTAAAAACAAAATAAAATAAATATTTAAGGGGGGCTCCTATACAACAAACGCAATTTTCCCCTTTTTATAGATAATGATACGGAACCCTTCGTGCGTGACGCCGACTCGCACTTGGTCGGTTTTTTAGACATAAGTATCGTGCAAATAATTGTGTGAGCATAAATAAAACCTATTATTTTAACAACAAATAGACGCTTCAAATTTGTTTATTTCTAGAGATAGAAAATTTGATTAATATCTTGATTTTAACGTACAGTATGGTAGCGGCTAGGAATATTATAACACTTTCATTGTTTGTGGGTGTCGCAAAATACTACTAAGTCAAAGATTTACATTGACCTGGACCAATTGGTGATGCCATCTAGCCAGCTATGTCGTCTGGCAGGCAGCTGGTCATAAAATGTTGCTAAAAGAACCTTTGAAATATATCTACGATGGCAGAGGACCGAATACATATTGGGTCGATCCAAAGTAATCTTGATAAGCGAGCATTAAAAAAAAATAATGGGGTAACCCAAGAAAGCCGACCGTGTACTAAAATGATCGTTCCTAGGCTCAGTGATATCGGTTTTACGCTTTTCACCTCCTTAGGGGTAAAATTGCAAAAACTCTTTTTTAGTGAGCACTTTCCCCAAGAAAGAGAACTTTGTACAAAATTTCACGTTTCTAGGAGGGATGTGACTTGGAGGGAAAATAATCAATTTTTTAAATAATCGATTTATTGTTCTTCAAAATAAATCGATTATAAAATAATCGATTAATTAAAAATAAATAATCGATTATAAAATAATCGATTTTTCCCAACAGGACTATAATGACTTTTTTTTAGGAAATGTGAGCTTCATCTTCTAATATAGTATGAAATACTGCATGCAGTATTGTGATGACCTTCTTTTTTTAGGAAAATCGATTTTATTATAAAAATAATCGATTTTCTATTATTTTGATAATCGATTGTAAAAATCGATTATTACAAAAAAAAATCGATTAATAATCGATTATTATAAAAATCGATTAATTTTTCACATCCCTAGTTTCTAGGCCTAATGATTTCGGATATACATTTTTCACCTCCTTAGAGGTTGAATTTCAAAAACTAATTTCTTAGAGCTCACTTACAACAAAAGAAAGAGAATCGCACAATACAGAGAAATACATAGTTTTACGTTCCTAGCCCCAATAGTTTCGGCTATACGATTTTCATCCCCTTAAGGGGTGATTTTCCAAAAATCCTTCGCTAGAGCTCGTGTACCCCAAGAAATACAACGGTGTAAAAAAAAATTACGTTTCTAGGCCCAGTGGTTTCGGCTTTATGCTTTTTTGTCTTTTAGGGGTTAAATTTCATCCCCATATAAATGAAATTTCCAAAATGCTAGAATAAATATTTATTTATAAATTATCAAGTGCCTTAATACAAAGATTCATGGTTCTATCATCGAAAATGATAAATTTGCATACTAAATGTCATCCCCTATTTCAACCCCTTATACCCATTTTTTCGCGATTTCTTTGCTAGAGCTCGTGTACCCTAAGAAATTATACGGTGTAAAAAAAATTACGTTTCTAGGCCCAGTGGTTTCGGCTTTATGCTTTTTTGTCTTTTAGGGGTTGAATTTCATCCCCATATAAATGAAATTTCCAAAACGCTAGAATAAATATTTATATATTATCAAGTGCCTTAATACAAAGATTCATGGTTCTATCATCAAAAATGATAAATTTGCATACTAAATGTCATCCCCTATTTCAACCCCTTACACCCATTTTTTCGCGATTTCTTTGCTAGAGCTCGTGTACCCTAAGAAATTCTACGGTGTAGAAAAAAAATACGTTTCTAGGCCAAGTGGTTTCGGCTTTATGCTTTTTTGTCTTTTAGGGGTTGAATTTCATCCCCATATAAATGAAATTTCCAAAACGCTCGAATAAATATTTATGTATATATTATCAAGTGCCTTAATTCAAAGATTCATGATTCTATCATCGAAAATGACGAATTTCCATACAAAATGTCATCCCCTATTTCAACCCCTTATACCCATTTTTTCGCGATAAAAAGTAGCCTATGTCCTTTCTCAAGCTTTAGTCCATCTCTGTACCAAATTTCATCAAAATCGATTCAGTGGTTTAGACGTGAAAGCGTAACAGACAGACAGACAGACAGAGTTACTTTCGCATTTATAATATTAAGTAAGGATTAATGCTATTGTTTAGTCACAGCGTCGATTGGAATCTGTCAGGTTACGTACGAAAATGAATCTTTCTAAGGAAAATGTTCTTGCAATAATTTTCTACAACTTTAGAAGGAGCCTGACACGGCTTCTGTGTTTTGAAGAGCTAACATCTGTGTTCAGTGATGAAGCCCCATGTCTGCGGACTGTCGAACGCTGGTATTTAGAATTCCAGCATGGACATACTAGTGTTAGTGACAGATCTCGCAAAGGACGCCCAAAATTCGCCTTCACTGAAGATAACATCATTGCTGTGAGACAACTAATTCTCGAAGATCGTCATGTGATGTATCGAGAGATAGAGGCTCTATTAGGCATCTCAAGGACAACCATTCAGAAGATCTTGCATGAAGCGCTTGGTGTGTGAAAGCTAGTTTGCCGTTGGATACCGCATCTGCTTTCCGATGATCACAAGGCGGCCCGCGTCAGATGGTGTAAGAAAACTCTGCAAAGGTTCAACCGATAGGAGAGTCAAATCACGTCTACGACATCTTCAGTAGTGACAAATCTTGGATCTATGCCTACGATCCTGATTCCAATCTCCATCTCAATCCAAAATCTTCCATCTATCCATTGACCTATCCACGTTCTCTATTCGGATGACTCAAGAGAGGATAATGTTATAAGCGCCACGTAGGCAGGCGAGTTTGCGAACGCACCTGATATTGCCAAAGGGAATAATTTGTTATTGTATTGTTCTCCTCCTTTTTAATCCGGTAAAACGTACTGTTGTTTTGTATTACTAACCCGTTACTATACGGAACGTGTAGGAAATAAATCAGGTTCTTAGCGGCAAGGTCAGATGACTAAGTTACATAGTGAAATGTACATTTGACGACTTAGCTACCTTGCCGTAATCAGAAATAATATACCTTTATACCTAATTATAGCCTCTATTATAATAGCTTCTTGGCGCTGTAATAAATTATTTGTAATTATTATAATAGGTGGAATAACGGCTTGATTGAAATATGTATATATAAATGGTGGATGCAGGTAGCACATAAAAGCGCTGAGTCTTACTCCTATAGGGCCGTTTACGTTTAATAATGGTTTAAAATAATGTATAGCGCTTAGAATAATAACGTATAGAAGGATAGTGTCAATACTTCGAAGGTTCGAAATTTGAATCTAAAAACACTAATGGCGCGCAGACGATTACACACGTACACACGCACACCACTATACAAATTATGAAATCAAATTTTGTTTTTATTAACATAAATCGTCGAAATACTTTTAAAAGCGACGTTAAAAACCTTTTTAAGTTTTACAAATGTGTTATGACACCATTTGAATGCACAAACCGTCATAAGTACCTATTTATTTTTTAAGAGTTGCGTACGTACGTGCAGTATAATAACTTGTACATTACGGAACGGTTCCGGCGTAAGCTCCATTAGGCTCCAATTGAAATGCTTCACTTTTTGTGCGCGAACTTACCTTCTATATGTTATTATTCTAAGCTATAGCGTTTATGGAGCAAAACGTATGGACGAGTATATAAGTTTTATAGAATATTTCGACTCGCGTCAAGCGCTTTCGCATCATAGTTGTTGAAAATCTGATTTAACTGTTTAGATTCATGATTGGAAGTGTGAATGGAAATTGATGTTTTTAATGTAAACATTGAGAAGCTTTAATGTACACACAGTAAAGATGTAGAATTATCTTGTTATTAGTTGATGCATGTTGATGCAGCAATATTACTAAAGCTTTATAGGTCTCGGCTGATGGCTGAACTAATGCATCCTTACTAATATAAATGCGAAAATAAGTTTGTTTGTTACGCTTTCACGCTTAAACCACTGAACCGATTTCAAAAATTCTTTCAACATTGGAAAACTATAATATGAAGGAGTAATATAGGCTATATTTTATCCCGGTATTCTCGTGGGAACGGGAGCTACACGGGTAGGCTACTGAAACCGAAGCGAATCGAGGGTGGTTGTTATAAATATAAAATGATGTTATAAATATAAAACTTAATATCTTGTGCACATACCGTGTAGTGACGTAGTATAAATACAATTCAACATCCCAATCTTGCCCGTATGTATCTTAAAAAGCGACTAAAGGATATATTTTACAAAAAATATTACTACAAGAGAAGTAAGACTTGACATAAAATCTTGTACTAACACGTTGTATATTAGTTTAATATGCCTCCCATAGTGGAGGAGGCCCGAGCCCAAAAGTGGAACGCATATGTAAATAGAGAATTATTGTTTTGAATAATGGCGTAGAAAAAAATATTTGACCTAAATTCTGGTAGTTAAAGCGAATTCAATCGTAGATTGTAAAGTATATAATCGGTTCCGATGGCTCTCTAAATTGATGGTGAGGGTTAATACTATGGGGCGGCACGCCACCTTTCCATCAAGGAATGACGTCGTCGGATGGGGCGGGGTGTGACCGAACCATAGCTATTCATAAAAGAATAACAATTGTGATAAAAATATCTATAATAAATATATAAAATAAACTTTAATGTCACGTCACAGTTTCCCGATTGGTCTAATAGGTAATATGTTTTATCCGGCTTAATATTTAAATTCTTGATCTTGCGTTTAGCGATCTAGTCGTGTGTTTATGCAATTAACCCAATTGGTTAATTTATAATAAAACTGTAAGCAGTATATTTATTGGCTCGAATCATGTTTAAAATGTGAGGATCAAATTCGAAGTTTGCTGTGTAAAATATTCAATATTAGGTACCAACAGATTTGAATAATATTATTAGTTTAAGAAATAATTTGTCCGTGTGGTCCGTGTGCCATCACGTCTGATCAGCGTGGTATAGTAGGTCAATTGCCCATCCATAGCGGAGGAGGCCCGGACCCAGCAGTGGGACGTATATGGGCTGAGATGATGAAGAAATAATTGTTTTGTTGGTAAGAAATAACGGTTGGATAATGCTAATATAATATATATATATATATATATATATATATATATATATATATATATATATATATATATATATATATATATATATATATATATATATATATATATATACTAGCTGACCCAACAGACGTTGTTCTGTTCAAATAAAATAAACGGAATTCTCCTTGAAATTGACAGCAGTAATAGTGACTGACCGACTGCAACACCATCTGCCGGGCTGATTTGTGATTCTAAATGATCCAGGCCCCCACTTGAATGCATTCACAAAAATTCATTCAAATAGTTGCAGTATAGATAAATAACTTAGATACCCAGACGTTAAGTTTTCTTAAATTCTCTGATTTTCTGCGCAACTTTCTTATTTTTTTTTCCATAAAAGCCTTTTTCAAAGTATTAGAAAAATTAAAAAGAAAGATGGACGAAATCGATGAAGTCGTTCTCAAATTATGTTATTGTCCTCGTCAACATCGATCCAGTCGTTTAGGAGGAGTTCAGTGAGATACACACGTACGCTAGAAATTTTAATTAATTTTAATTTAAAATACTTAATAACGCTTTATACATTACACACACATATTGTGCTGTGTGGTAGCGGCTTCGAATACTACCAACCCTTGCTTTGCTCGTGGGTGTCGTAAAAGACGACTAAGAGCCCTAGAATGATCCGGACCAACTCCATCTGGTACCATTTGGGTCAACGATTACATTCCCAAGGAGGGTTGACGTCAGGCAGGCGGCCGGTCATAAAAGTCATTGCCGAAACTTTTTGCAATATGTCAAAAGAGATGACATATTGCGTTGACCCCAAGTAATTGGGATAAGAGCAAGATGATGATGAATAACGCTTTATACAAATAAGTCCATTTCGGTATATTATTGATGCGTAGAAACTTAAATGAAACATTAAAAATCTGTATAAAAAAATGTGAACCACAATTCACGTAGAAATCAACCGTGATTATAAATATAATAACACATATCGTTGGCAAGATTGCAAGATGGATGTGGTCTACGCACAGGTACCCCGATATCCGGTGTCAAGGGAGCGTGATTCTTTTAAGAGCCTCGTAAAGCACACAGTGCGTTCAATCTAATTTGTACTAATCTGTAGTGTTATATAAATCATCTAAGGTATATGAAGATTTACGTCAAAGAAACTAAAAAAATAGGTTGGATTGTGCTGAGGACACATTCCGTGTGGTAACGGAGTTAGAAAATAATTCACTACCCCCTCTGTTACCCAAGGTCGTAAAAAGCAACTAAGGGATACCTTGAGCATATAAGAACTATACAAGAACAGGAAAACTCGATATAAAATCTTATATGAACCCATCTGACCAGCCTGGTGTAGTAGGTCAATTTCCTTCCCAATGTAAAGGAAACTCGATCGCAGCAGTAGGACGTATATGAGCTATGATGATGTGCTGAGGATACAGGTGGTAAACACGAAAGAAACTTTCATAAAACGCTCTCAGAGCACAAATTTGTGTATGAAATTTAACAATTAATAATATAACAATTTTACGACACCCACGGAAAAAATAGTGGTGTAGAGTTGTGAACTTCTTGCTCCGTCACCCCGCGGACTAGCGATTGTTAGTAATTTTCAAAAAGTAGAGTAAGAAAAGTAGAGTAAGAAAAGTAGAGTAAGAAGAGCTTCGCTTCGTTTTCAATCGCCCGCCTTACCCGCATAGTTCTCGTTCCCGTGGGAATATCGAAATAAACCTATGTTACTCCCTGATATTATAGCTTTCCATTGATGAAAGAATTTTTTAAATCGGTTCGGTAGTTTAAGCGTGAAAGCATTACAAACATAGTTTCGTATTCATAATATTACTGAAAATTATATTTTACGGCATTATATTTTGTGCATTTATATACGAGTACAGTTCATATAAACGGGTAACGTAAAGCACGTACCTACATTGATAGCGTCTATACATATAGGTAAATATCTTCATCTATTAATGTAAAGGGGAAACGATGGAAATCAATAATTTTATAAATTTGACACACATTTCGAAGCAGCTAAGTGGAAGGTTATGAAAATAATAATTTATTGAAATAAGTGCTTTAAATTAGGGATGTGACTTGGAGGGAAAATAATCGATTAATAAATAATCGTTTCTTTTTCTTTAAAATAAATCAATTATAAAATAATGGATTAATTAAAAATAAGTAATCTATTTTTTCGCCCAACAGGATTATGATGACTTTTTTTTAGGAAATGTGAGCTTTACTTTCTAATATAGTATGAAACACTGCACACATTATCGTGATGACTTTTTTTTAGGAATTCTAGCAATGATTTTATTTTAAACAAATAAGCAAATACTAAAATATTTATTATTTATTATTTTGAAAATCGATTATTACAAAAAAAATAATCGATTAATAATCGATTTTTATGAAAATTAATTCTTTTTTCACATCCTTACTTTAAATGCAAGTCCATTATGCAAATATTTTATTGTGGTAGGATCATACTGTCGACAGTCGTCTGTATACAGCCACGGGCCAGTCCGTCTGGGCTAGTACTACACTCACGTAGAAAATTGACGTGTGAGTAGTAGCAATTTGTTACTGCACTTTGTTCGATGAGCGAGGGGGGCGGAAGCCTAGCTTTCTGAGGGTGTTTGCGTATGGTGGGTTTTGGTGATGCCTTTAGTGTCACCGAACCTCATTGTACGCATTTACACTCCCTTCATTTTCTTCACGACAGGCACCGGCCTGGAAAATGTTTATGAGCGGCAATATTACCTATCACAACTATCAGTTGTGCTGTATGCTTGTTTGCCTCCAAAAGCAATTTAAAAAAATATATTATGCCTACAGAACGTCACTAGTTTATGTTAAAGGACAAAATAAAGTCTTTCTTGTAAAAACTTCCGACACTTTCGATCACGCTGAGTGTTCGTGCAAGTCATAAATATAATATTTTGTGAGACGTCAGAATGCTTACGGATTCTTGTGTAATCAAAACCATTTGTATTCATTAATAGCACATACATATCTAATATATAACTGTGTTTTTGATATCTCTCACAGTTTAATAGTCAAATTGATTTTAGAATGCTTAGAACATTCTAAGGAGATCAATTTGATTGATTCAACTTCATAGCCGGCCTCATTTTGATAAATTCTGTATGACTACAGAGTAAGAATCTTCTTTCTTACTTGCAGACGTCGTAAAAGACGACCAAGTGATATAATATGCAGATAACATCTAATCCCACCACATATTCCCACTATTGTAACTCCTGTAAGCCAGGATCCACAATGATCTCCATCTCCATAGATCATACCGAGGTTTAACTCTCAGGCAGTCCCGGAAAATGATTTTAGTTGTCTTGGGACCCACAACACTTTTAATTGGAAATTTTAAACAGAAGGAGTAGGAAGAGATTTATAAAAAAGTTACAATTTATTTCATTTACTTATTTAAATATCATATAGGAGGTACTAGTCTAAACCGCGTCTCCGTGATTCGCGACCTAGGAGTATTATTTGATACATCACTATCATTTCGTAAACATATAGACAGTATAGTCAGTAAGGCTAGAAAAACACTTGAATTTATAATACGAATATCGAAGGAGTTTAGTAGTATTGATAGTATAATGATACTCTACAATACAATGGTACGAAGTCTCTTAGAGTATTGTTCTGTAATATGATCTCCGTATTACTCAACTCATATAGATAGAGTGGAATCGATCCAGGTGCGTTTTCTACGATACTTATGTATTAAAAAAGGTAAAAAGGTTGACAAAAACCAAATGTATTAAATTCACTACACCCAATGTGAGACAAGTGGGTACTAATGTTATAATGAATGGTGTGGCTCTGGACCTTGTGGAATCAACCACATTTTTAGGCGTCACTATAGATGCTAAACTCCAATGGGGACCTCAAATTGAGAAACTGTCAGGTAGGCTCAGCTCTGCAGCTTAGGCGGTAAAAAAAATTCGCTTGTTAACCGATATTGAAACAGTCAGAATAGTTTATTTCGTTTACTTTCATAGTCTTATGTTATATGGCATATTACTGTGAGGTTGCTCCGTAGAATTGAATAGAATCTTTGTTTTACAAAAAAGGGCTGTCCGCGCGATTTATAATTTAGGCCCAAGAGTATCACTAAAAGAGAAATTTAAAGAAGTGAATATTCTGACTGTTATATCCATATATATATGTAAAAAAAAATTAAGGTAAATTTGAAAAATATAGTGATATTCATCATGTAAATACCAGGAATAAGCACAAATTAGTTGTACATAGTACTCATACAGGAATTTCCTCATTATTACAATGATAGAAATTACGCACATGTTTATTATTATTATTTTTTTATTGTTGCTACTATAATTGTAAAGTGTAGCGTGTTTTGCCAAACGATTTTTTTATTGGATCTGTGTTTTATGTTTGTGGCAAATGGTATTGGTCATGCTCACTGAAGGGTCTGCTGGCGGTAGCTATGAGGAGCGGGTCACTCTCTTCCCTCCATTATGGTTAAGGGGAGTGATGGCTGCTCTAGTAGTTAACTCGTGATCGGGTGCCGCTTGCGGGGTCCAACCATAATTTTTTCATTACATTTGTGATTATTATTATATTTGTGAACTATATTATATAATATTTCGAATGGCATTACACTGGAACTATTAATAAGCATGTTGTAAGATGTAATTTTATTTAAAATAAATTATAATAGACAATCCTGCTGAGTTTCTTGCCAGATCTTCTCAGTGCGGTCGCGTTCCGATCCGGCGGTAATTATAACTTTAAGAAAATTGTAAAAAAAATGACAATATGTAAGTGCCCCCACGGAGTTTATACATAATAAATGATTTGAATTTGGTATACGTAAGGCTCTTCCAGAGTATAGTACTAGACTAGATTACGTTCACATGCTTAGTCTAAAAAAACGAAGAAACAACTCTGATCTACTGACTCTTCACAAGATCATAAATGGTTCGATAGACGCTCCGCTCCGCAGCACGCGAACTCTGCGACAACCCCGTACATTTGATATCCCAGCATCTACCTTAAATACCACCTTTAACAGTCCACTTACACGCATGGCAAGGTCATATAATATATGGTTTGTTGAAATAGGTAATATCGACATATTTTCAATGACATATGCAACATACAAACACTGCATTTAAAGGGCGAGTAGTGGCTTCTTAGTTATACTTTGTTTTTCTTTTTTATTGATAATCACAAATAATTATATTCATATACAAAATTAGTATAGTCTCTAATATAATGTGATATTTAATGTCATGCATACCTATCATCTGTGCAATTACTACTAAGCTATGTTAACAAATTTGTTGTATTAGTGCATTTGCTGTAATTGTGCTATTGGTGTGCTAAATAAAATAAAAATAAAATACCACATCCCTTCTATGCAAGGCGGCAAACACGAAGCAAAATTAACTAGTTAGTCAATTAATCAGAAGACGTGCAATTACGAAAAGCGCAGCCACAAAGCACTAGGGGTATGGGAGAGCTTGACGGGGCCTATATGTGAGCTTTAAGATCGATTGCTATACGCCTGAACGCACGGAAATTTTCTCGAGTTGCTACAAGGTTCATATAGTATACCTACATTACTACAGAGGTCGCTTGCAAAATATTTAACAAATGATCGCGATCGTTACGCCACTCGCCATCGCACTCCCAGAGAATGTGGTGTGCTGATTGTTCATACTGGTGGTTAAATGTGGAATATTGACATAATGGTGAGTATACGAGATTAAAAGGGAATAACTTTTAAAAATACCATGGCCAGTTAGGAATTAGGCCACACAATGGTCAACCTCAAGCCACACATTCCCTATGCGCTTGCGTATACATGAGAAAAATAGATAGAGATGATAGCCTTTTGGTGATGAGTCCCATCTCTTTTGCCATTCAGTAAGAAGATCTTCGTAAACAACGGATTGCGGTGCAAACAATCAAGCACGCGGTTGAAGGAAATCTATGGTCACAGTTGCCCTGGTGGTGTAATACATTGACGCCCGTCTCTGAACCTCCAAGTCAACCAGAACACTCGCGAGTACTGGAAAGACCCGAGCGAGTTATAGAACGTCTATGTGTTGAAATGAAGAAAATTTTGATAAATTTATGATAAATTCAAGCTGGTTGTATTATTGTTGATAAATGATATTAAAAAATATCATCAAACATATCTTTATCGTATATGGTTATTGAATTTTCTTGCGTTAGGTGGTTTGATCCGTCTGTTTCGATGTTAGCAATGATTTTTAAAATAAGCGATTTCAAGGCAAATAGCATTTATTTCAAATTGATTTTCAACTATGAAAGCCAAATCGAATATATTAGGTACACAATGCACTGAGTTGAACAATATATACAAGAAAAGCCCTCTATATATGTCATTTGAACAACTAAATATTATTTATTTTGCGTTAATAACATGCTAATTACACGATCGATTAACTTATATATTCTTTATATGATATAAAATGCCCTTAGGTCTCATCAAAATTTCGCTCATATTAAAAAGCTACACAAATCTTCAGCGACTTAGAAATAAACCGCTTTAAATTACACCTCTTAACCTTATTATACGTAATATACTTGAAAAAGAGTTATTTTTAAATTAAATCGATATTTCTAATATAGGTAGTGAGGCAATTGGATAAAATCAAAGTAGTCAAAGAGGTAAACTATTCCATAAAGCCCGAAATAAGGGCGATCAATAGAGATGACTATCCTGAATGTGGGTTGTCCCGTCTGGGGTCGGTCCAATGACCTTATTGAATTGCCAAGGAGTCATTAAATATACGTAACATAAGAATGTCGGTCTTAAATTTCTTAAAGGTATTCATACTACAATGGACACGGGGTAATCCGGCCCCTGTCTAATCCGGTACCCCTTATAATCCGCCATGTCTAGTATTATTGAATATAGCAACCCGCCCTCGCTTCGCTTCGGTTATAGGTTATAGTCGTTTTACCCGCGTAGTTCCCGTTCCCGTGGGAATACCGGGATAAAATATAGCCTAGTTTACGTCCTGACATTATAGCTTTCCATTGGTGAAAGAATTTTTGAAATCGGTCCAGCCGTTTTGAAGATTACCCGGAACAAACAGACAGACAGACAAAAATTTTTTAATTGCTATTTTAGGCATAGGTGTCGTGCAAATAACCGTGTGAGCATGAAAAAGGCCTATTATTTTGACATTACAAACAGACACTCCAATTTTATTTATTGGTATATTGGTATAGATATATTGGTATAGATATATTGGTATAGATATATTGGTATAGATATAGATTATTTCGTAAATTTTTGCTAATGTAAGTAATGTATGATTGATGAGGTTATAACTTGTACGCGGCACTACTATTGTGCTTTTGTTTTAATTCTGATTGTTTAGTTTGAATTTGACTACATTTAATATCGGTACGGACTAATGTGCGTTCATAGTTTAGTTTTTTTTTATTGTATATTAAGTATACGTACCTGTCGGATTACAAGGTACTCTTTTATAAAAAAGGCGGATTATAAGAGTTCTTAGGCAGTATTCTATAATCCGACAAATTCGGTAGTCCAACACTGCCATGCAAAACGTTTGTCGGATTACCGGGGGTCCACTGTATAAGCAATCGTTACTCATTTTAATTAACGAATACTTACATATTTAAGGATTAGTACTTAGGAATAATATCTCTGCAGCGCGGGAAATATACAAACATAACAAGATTAATTAATTAAAAGTAGTTAATTAAGTTAATTACAAGACGTAACTTATGTCCAGCCTCATAAGAAAAATTTTTATTTATTTATTTATTAAATTACCAATTACAGCTATTATTACAGATTTCCCCAATGCAATAGTGTAAGTCAACATAAACCATTAATAACATCATATGTTAATGTGAACATCTTAGAATAATAACATATAGAAGGTAAGTCCACGCACAAAAAGTGAGGCATTTCAATTGGAGCCTAATGGAGCTTACGCCGAAACAGTCCCATAATGTACAAGTCATTGCACTGCACGAACGTACGCAACTCTTAAAAAATAAATAGGTAATTATGACGGCTTGTGCATTCAAATGGTGCCACAACACATTTGAAAAACATAAAAAGGTTTTTAACATTACTTTTAAAAGTATTTCGACGATTTATGTAAATAAAAACAAAATTTGATTTCATAATTTGTATAGTGGTTTCCGTGTGTACGTGTGTAATCGTCTGCCCGCCATTAGTATTTTTAGATTCAAATTTTTAAAGTTCGAAGTACTGACACTATCCTTCTATACGTATATTCTAAGGTGAACATAATAATTACATAAACAATTAATTAATTTATACATTATATATCGTACGCAAGTTAAAAAATATTATAATCTACTAAAATAGGATATTATTATTAATACTAAAATCTATGCTAAAATAGGATATTATTAAATTATCAACGAGAATCATTGTATAAAGTTATACATTATTATAGCATATTTCAAATAACATTGCTCTTTTGAATTCTACAATTGAACAAACGAATAGATCAATAGATAGATAGATAGTACAGGATATTGACTAACTTTTTTTTTTGTGGGTGGGCTGCGGTCGGCGCGCCTCCGCACCACTCCGTCCGGGGCGACAGAGGGGCTTAATCACGCAACTCCCGCAACCCACCCGAAAACCACGTCGCCTTCGTCGTTGGGCCGACCACCGGAGCAGGGTTACTTGACATCAGTGGTCGGCCCGACGGAATACCCTCTACTTGGTGTACTCTCACATCGACCGACGTCCCCCCCTCGGGGAGGACGTCGGTCTTTCCTCACGCGGTCGGCTTCTCGGCGGGTAACGGACTAATTCCCGGTCACGTCACCCGCAGGATATTGACAGCCTGGTAATCCCTACAGTATGGGTTAAATATATTGTTACTCGATCACCATACGAATTACCACTACACCACTTATTCCTAATACATCGTTATATTAGTAGTAGTACATTATTATGCCAATATCTTATCAATGGGTACAGTAGACTCATTGGACGTAATTTAAATTGTAAGGTAGGTATATATATAAATAGTAAGCCCAGTATTTTTAGCACTGCAATAGGCAAAAACAACACTTTCTATCCAATGAGCCTTGTTGAAACCTTATTTGCCACCGTTAACAAATTGCCCATAAGATATTTCTATGAAATATTGGGTCATCTCTAAATCTAGATCACGAGAAGATCCGATATTGGCCTAAAGACATTACTAATTGTATTAAAGTTTAACATAAATATATATAATACTAAATGTAGCCCTCATAACAAGGCTCGTCGCTCAGCGAGCTATGGAGCGGGCTATGCTCGGGATTTCTCTGCGAGATAAAATCCGGGATACGGAAATCCGCAGAAGAACGGGTGTAAACGAAGAATTAGCACGCTGAAGTGGCAATGGGCAGGCCACATCGCTCGACGAACCGACAACCGCTGGAGAAGAAAGGTTCTCGAGTGGCGACCACATATCGGACGATGCAGTGTAGGACGCCCCTCATCAGGTGGACTGACGACCTGGTGAAAGTTGCTGGGCGTCGTTGGATGCAGGCGGCACAGGACCGCACTTTGTGACGTAACATGAGGGAGGCTTACATCCAGCAGTGGACGGCGATAGGCTGAAATGATGATGATGATGATATATTATAATACTAGCAGCCTGCCCTCACTTCGCTTCGGTTTCAGTCGCTTTAACCGCGTAATTCCCGTTCGCGTGGGAATACCGGGATTAAATATAGCCTATGTTACTCCCTGATATTATAGCTTTCCATTGGTGAAAGAATTTTTGAAATCAGTTTAATGATTTAAGCGTGAAAGCGTAACAAACAAACAAACTTACTTTAGCATTTAAGATATTAGTAAGGTTAATTTATACGCAAAATAATTTATATTGTTTTATATATTTATAATCGGAGGGCTATGATACCCAGCCCATGAGCTGCCGTCACCATAAAACTCATAAAGACTCGAATTTAATGCTTGTCGATAATAATGTGCAAGTTTATGAGCCATCCTACCAATTTACGACATATTGGCAGGCGGCCGCCGGCCGATACGGAGCGTGTTCAATGTCTAACGGTAAATTGTATTTAAAATATTAAATCTGTATTGTTATAAGATTATAATTGTAATCACCTATTATGTACTATTACTGTCAAATTTATTCCACAATATAATTAGAATAATGAATGGCGTAAATATTCAATCCATTGTGTGCTTCTTTATGTTTTATATCAACTCGAATTTAATGCAGTCACTCGGTTCTAGATCGAAGAGGGTGGAGACATTTTATTGCCATGTAAAGAGCGCAATTCCCAAATTATTTTTTTAAGTATCTATTGGTGAAAACACAAAATCCCTAAAGTACCGTATTCGAGCCTATGCCCTATTGATACAGACACTGAGGTATTTATGTTTTGTCATAAGAAATAGTAATTCATCATCTCAGCCCATTAAAGTCCCACTGTGGGTCTCAGGCCTCCTCTACTATAGAAGGGAGATTGACCTAGGACCACGCTGGTCAGATGTGTTGGCAGGGGTTTTGTTTCGAGCTTTTCTTCTCTTGCATAGATGTTATATGCATATTTAATCCCTTAGTCGTCTTTTACAACACTCACGCGCAGGAGAGAGGGTGATGAATTGTATTCCTACTCCGTCACCAGATGGAAAATAATTATTAGATATCTCAAATTATAATATATTCACCTATGGTAATTGCTTAAATATAGGGTCATACTAGATTGCATCCCACGGGTGGTTTAATAAATACATACAAACGATGTATTGATACCGTCGACAGGGCCAAGAAAGAAAAGCTTAAAACAATTGTTATTATCAAAAATCTATCCACATATAATTTTTGGTGTTTGAATAACATAGTTTCTTATAAAATATCTTTATATCAAATAAAAGCATGTACAATCGGAACTTTGCACTATAAAAACAAAGTTGGATATAGAGTAATCGCTGAAATATCGAAATCACTTCGAAATAGATATTGAAAAGAGTATTCTAAAAACAAAATTGTTTGATTTAGACGATACAAAAAGCTCATGGGTCGTTTGACAGGGACTGGTAAAGGTCTCTGATAATCAAGTTATTGAAAAACAAAGAAGCTATATGATGTTTCATAGTTTCAAATTAAAAAACTTGCATAATGTTGTGAAACTAGAGAAAATGTCGTATGATTAAAGATGTAAGATCACGACCAGTAACGTTGGTTCGAATCCCACACAGGACAATACGTTGTGCGATCCACAAGTTGTTGTTCAGAGTCTGGTTGTAATTTAAGTCCCTTTTGTGTTTGTAAAGTCCCTCGCAACACAAGGGTTATTTACTTACTACAGAGTTTTGTTTTAAAAAAAAAATAACAGACAATAATACAGATATATAACATATATATTGATATAAATTAACATAGATTATAATTAAAAAAAAATAGTATATAGATAAACTGATAAAAATTAACTAATGTTACGCGTAGCCGTCTATTGTATTAATTATAATTAGATTATAGTGATATACGTTGCAGTTTGGATCAAAAATAATTATTTTTGATTCAAACTGCACCGTACATCCCGGTATAGCTCAATTAAAAGTTTATAGAGTATTTGTAGGTATAGGTAATTTGCCTTCAACAATAGTGAAATAAAAACTTTATTTACTGTTAACATTTAGTTGTTGCTGTTCAACTACATGGAAAACAATTTTATTATTTAGTAGGTATACTACGTATCACTGTCGGGCTTTTTTTTTATTGCAAGCAGTGGCAAACGTGCAAACAGTACACCTGATGGTAAGTGTTGCTGCCGCTCATGGACCTTTACAAGGCCGTTGCCTACCGTGAAGAAAATGAAGGGAGTGTGAATGCGTGCATTGAGGCTCGGTGATACCAAAGGCACCACCAAAACCAAAACTTCACACGCAAACACCCTCAGAAAGTTGGGCTTCCGGCTCTCTCGCTCACCGAACGAAGCGTAGTAACAAATCGCTACTACTCAGACGTCGATTTTCTGCGAGAGCGTGGTACTACCCCGGACGGACCGGCCCGCGGCTGTAGACAGATAACTGTCGACAGTGTGATCCTACCACTATTACTCTCGAGCCTGCACAATAGAAGAGAAATGTACTTCCAATCCAAGCCGCTCAGACGGTTCGGTATAGGGTTTTATTTCGAGTTTCCCTTCTCTTGCATAACATCTATATGTACGCATTATATCCCTTAGTAGTCTTTAGTCTACGGCAACCACGGATAAAATAGGGGTTGAAAAATTGTATTCTCACTCCGTGCCCACAAGGAAAATCCTTACATTTATACTATATATTAATAATTTTATCCATATTCAGTATATTTATGATATCTTATTACAATGTTATTTATTATTATTTCTATAGTATTACGCACAAGTTTTATTATTAGGTATAAAGATGCTTGTGATGTTTCTGTGTGAAATGTGTGAACCAACCTAAAAAGCGTTATAAAAAAGTCATAATCTATCCATGTCTGTTTTCTTAAATTTGAAAACCATTACAATAATTTACGTCCGATTTAAAGGTTAGTAAAATTTATTGCAATAAACATATTCAGTATATACACTATATAACTATATTATGTTATGTGCAATGTGTATTTGGATATACAGAAAGCTCAATTTATTGAACAACTCTTTGAGTATGTTGTAGTTAAACAGTTATAAATCGTAATTATAACAGTTACGGTCTTCGGCCGATCAGTTGATATTAAGGTGAAGTTTGTCTTGCTTATAGGAACGTAATTATTGATTTATTCAATTTCTAACAAGCATTTAACAAAGAGTGCGAGTGTGTTGCAAATTAAGTATCATATCACTTTATTATATCACTTTAATCAGATTCACAGAAAAAAAATTGAAAACTTTACGTCTCTAATTCATTAACGAATATTTTACTTAAAAATTTTTAGGGTTTACCACCATTGCCTAATTCCATTTGATCAGCTGTTTAATAACCAGAGACAGTCTGTATAATACAGTTATCAACTAAAAACTTTTTGCATGTGTAAAGCAGGTAGCAGGTAACTATTTTGCAGTTGAAATTGCACAAAAATAAATCTAAACTAAAATCATAAAATATGTATTTAAGAATAACATTATACCGGTTTCAGATACGGTTACGGATATAAAATAATTACGTATTATCCGACAGTTTCGTGGAGTTTCAGTGACGTACATTGAGTTTTTAGGGAATTGTAGAAGGAAAATGTCAAACGTAGCGATTATGATATTATTCCTCTTTGGGAAGGCTTACATTCAATATTTAGTATTGAATTTGAACGTACATAAGTTGATGAGTAAATGTTAAAAACGCGACGAAACAGTAACGCGGACTGCCGATTGAAGTGAATACTTATGTATGTACAAAACTATGAACAGTCAGTTGTTATTTTGGAGTATTCAAATTGTTTGATCTTAAATTTTAATTTTTAAATTAAGAATTTTTACATTTATTTAGCTTTGACATGTATCTGCACAGATATAGTGATATTGACATAGTTTTTTTTTTTTTTTTTGTGGGTGGGCTGCGGGCGGCGCGCCTCCGCACCACTCCGTCCGGGGCGACAGAGGGGCTTAAGCACGCAACTTCCGCAACCCACCCGAAAAGATATTGACATAGCTGCAGATATGTCAGCGTTAGGTAACCAGTCGCGTAGATTATTTGACGTTTCCCACGTGTGGGAATGATATATTGTATCATTATTTTAATGTTTATATTGCATACTAGCAATCCGCCCTCGCTTCGCTTCGGTTATAGGTTATAGTCGTTTTACCCGCGTAGTTCCCGTTCCCGTGGGAATACCGGGATAAAATATAGCCTAGTTTACGCCCTGATATTATAGCTTTCCATTGGTGAAAGAATTTTTGAAATCGGTCCAGCCGTTTTGAAGATTACCCGGAACAAACAGACAGACAGACAAAAAATTTTTAATTGCTATTTTAGGCATAGGTGTCGTGCAAATAACCGTGTAAGCATGGAAAAAGCCTATTATTTTGACATTACAAACAGACACTCCAATTTTATTTATTGGTATAGATTTTGTGAAATATGATGCAGAAAAAATGCTGAAGTGTAGTGAATGTAATGTAATAATTAATTGCGTACATTTTCATATTCTGCAGAAATTCCCAGAGGAGTCAGGATTTGATTGTTAGCACTCAATCAATGATAACAACTATGAGTAATATGATGACACTAAAGACGAGAAAAACTAACAGTTTCTGAAGAAATTTATAACTCGACGCTGGCACGAATATATCATATTCCTATCTAATTGGCAATACAAAGGCACAATAAGAAAATGACCTCACGTAACGATTTCAATGATGACTTACGTGAACTTATTTCCCAACCAAACCTGCGCATAGCAGTTTTCATTTGAGAAACAATGCAGAAAACGTGCACAGTTAAGCTGTTGGCTCAGTTGATTTAAATTAAACCTGTCACGCGGACTCCGGTCCTATCCAAAGTTATTCGAAACTTTTATGCCAGATTGGTTTACGGTTTCGGCTATATTTGCATTTCAGATTTTCGATAGTTTCCGTTAACTCTATAATCTCAGTATAGAATGTTTATACAGTGTTAAGATTAGATGAATATTCAGATTAGTACATGTATTTGATGTATCATCATTATATTAAACTTATTAATAACTGTTTTATTTGTAATCTGTAAAATATTAATAAATACCTTGGCCTTACTCCAATTTATGTATAGGGAATCGCGCTTAAATGCACCCTAGGCATCTCTTTTAGGTGGAAAAAGAGTTACGCCATCTAGTGAACACAAAACAAATTATTAACCTAAACACATATAGTGTATACTCATGAAAATAAATGTTTATTGAGTAAAGTGTTGCTGTCGCTCATGGACCTTTACAAGGCCGCTGCCTACCGCGAAGAAAATGAAGGGAGTGTGCATTGCGTGCATTGAGGCTAGGTGATACCAAGGGCACCACCGAAACCCTCCATACGCAAACACACTCAGAAAGTTGGGCTTCCGGCTCTCTCGCTCACCGAACAAAGCGCAGTAACAAATCACTACTACTCAGACGTCGATTTTCTCCGAGAGTGTGGTACTGCCCCGGACGGACCGGCCCGCGGCTGTAGACAGATAACTGTCGACAGTGTGGTCCTACCACTCTTTATCGCCTGTCGTAATCTGTTCTTTTATGCATATACTCGTATACTTGTACAAAATAATTTCGATGTTTCAAATCTGCCAGGCGTCCTTAGCGACGGCTCCCTTTTTTATTGCTGTTGGTGGCAAATGATTAAACAGCACATCTTATGTTCAGTGATACTGCTGCTCATGCAACTATGCTAGGCCGCTTCCTACTGTGAAGAAAGTGAAGGGAGTGTCAATGCGTGCATTGAGATTCGGTAATACTAAATCACCGACATCAACAAAACCTACCATACTCAAAGGTGGGCTGCCGGCTCTCTCGCTCACCGAACAATGTGCAATAACAAATTGCTACTACTCAGATGTCGATTTTCTGAGAGTGTAGTGTATAATATATATAACTAGCGACCCGCCCCGGCTTCGCACGGGTGAAATGCTGATAATAAATACACTACAGAAAAACTGTGAACGTTGTATATAATAAATTATAGTTAAAAAAAAACTAAAAAAAAACACGATTTTAAAATTGATTGAATTAAAAAATTTAAAATGAAACTGTAGTAATCAATTGAAAAATTGATACACCCAACACAGTATCAATTTTTTCTACCAATTGCGGGATGTATCCCGCAATTTTTAAATCTGTAATATCTTCGAAAATATTCATTTGCTGTAAAGGGCCATATAAATCTATATTAAATCTACAATGTATTTAAGGTATTTAATTGGATAAGGGTTAATACTATACTGGTTAAAATCGCTTCGAAAATTAGCCATTATTTGTCGTAAAAAGTAAATGTCAAAAAAATGTTATTGTGGGATATCCATAAGAGATAGACATATACCATTGCGGAGTTTTCTGTAGACTTTTTCAATGTGTACAATACTTGGTACATTATTTTGATAAATCTCGTGGGGTTCAGTCTGCGTTTACAATGTAAGCGGAAAAAATGTAATTATTTACGACATCACATCAGAAACCTCAAAAATAACAGTATGTCTCCACTATTTAATGGATGTTATTATACATATAAACCTTCCTCTTCAATCACTCTATCTATTAAAAAAAACCGCATCAAAATCCGTTGCGTAGTTTTGAAGATTTAAGCATACATAGGGACATGGGGACAGAGAAAGCGACTTTGTTTTATACTATGTAGGTATATTATTTGTTATTATTATTTGTTTTATACTACTGGTTCTGGTCTGGATACACGCCGCACAACCGTCTGGGAGGACGAAACGACTGCATACGGAAAATAACCCTAGAACCTGGCGTATTACCATTCTATTACCATTTAGGTTAAGCACCAATACCGAAATGTCTACATTATTAACGTCAATTCTTCTGGCTAAAGCAATAATTGAACATAGATCAATAGGTGAAATTGACAGAGGGCGATGTAGAGTTCTTTATCGGATTTTACTATATCCTTAAGCAATTCAGTTACCACATAGCAATAATACTACAAATTTATATAAAACTGACCCAAAAGACGGTGTTCTGTTCAAATTAAATTAAAGGAATTCTCCTTGAAATCGATAGTAGCATCATCTACCGGGTCCAATTGTGAACCTAAACCATTCTTGAATCCCCTTGAACAAAACACACAAAAAAATTCATCAACATCAGTCCAGACGTTTAGGAGTCCAGCGACATACACACGTACGTGTGTGTACAAGAAATACATATATAAAGATAAATACTATCAAAAGTGTATAATGTAAATTATAATGGCTGCAGAAATGTCGCAAGTAAATTACGATCTAAGTAGCGACCTCCCGCGTAGGTTGTTAATTGCCCAGCCATACTAACAGCATTTTTCTGGCTCTATAGATTAATTAAAAATTTAATCTGAGTTTGCTTTTTATCCGTTAGACATTTAGAACGTCTCATACAATAAAGGAAACCTGTGGGCTTAGGTACCTACTCTTGAAATCAATTCTAATTTCGAATCCGATTCAATTCCAATCTCACCAAACTTATATTTGGTACTCGTAAACAAAATCGAGAATGAATTCTTCGCGTTTGCCGTTGTTATTTTCACCTAATGTGCCGTATTTACCTTAAATTAATAAGGTTACCGAACTCGAAGACGCTTTTTTAAAATCGTGAAACATTTACGATTTTAAACTCGAATGTATACGTCAAAATCACGTAGGGAGTAGCAAATATTTGACTTAATCGGCTAGAGTCGAATTCATTTTGATTTAAAAAAAATCCACCGAATTTGATTTCAATCGTGCACTAGTCTCGCTTTCAAGAGTACCAAATTGCTCAAATTCGAGCTGCGATTGGATTTAGGATTGGAATCGAGATTCCTCTTGAATCTCAATTCCAATCCTAATAAGAACACTGATATCTAACGTTACGATGGATAAGTATTGAGGAATAAGGTTATACATACGAGTAGATACCTATACTGTTATAACTGTGCACGCATGTACCTACCAGCAATCATGAATGGAATTAATTAAAAGAAATAAATCAAAATAAAGAAATTCTATTGCACTTTGAAATAATAATAATGCAGCAATGTAACTACTATACGAATAAGTATACAAGTACTGAAAGACGCCAAAATGTTCTTGGCCTCATTTTTTTTATTCTTGGATTAACAGTGCAACGGCCGCCTAACGTTGCCAAAGTCAACTTCAACTTTAGCATTTTTCAAGTGCGACAACAAATGGTATAAAAGCGGATAATATACGGATAGTTTTTATGAAGCATATTTATATATTATGACAATCTCTTATATAACACAAGCTTTCAGGAAATACAAGTTATCTGACACGCTAAAACTTTGGAATTAAACTGGTTCTTCCAAAGAGAGAGACTCGAGTCCAACAATGGGAAGTGTATGGGCTGAGGTGATGATAATAAAGATAAAAATTTTTGAATGATTGTTACTCAATCACGCCTTAACCATTGAACAAATTTGAATGAAGATTGGCCTTGATCATTGAAAATTGCCCTTGATCGCTAAAAATTGGCCTTAATCTTGAAAAAAATCCCTTGGAGTAGTAACTGTCAGATTTGGAGGAGACTAACATTTCCTCAATGAGAACAATATGCGGAACACATGGGCGTTGCCATTATGATACCTTCTGCTAGAACGATGAATTGTTCTGAGTTCACCACCTGTAGACCAGCACTCATGACGGCTGGTGATCGTTTAGCACCCACCCAATGCTTCTTCCACTGGATGGAAGACCTTTCTCGTACGTTACCACTTCTTTTGCGCCACTGGCCCTGACCATAGTTTCTATTAATGCCGGAAGTATAGTAAATCCATGATCTATTTAGCCCAAGCCGTGCACTCCATGAACGCATGCTGTGCCGTGACCTTAACACCGTCTTTGCAGTGACGACACTGGACTGACTCTACCGGCCTATGTGAGGTAGCTATTTTTAGAAACAATCATATCCAGAAAGCACTTGAGTCAGCTGATAGTCGAGGGTGAGAATAAGCTGGTGCACCTTAAATTATACATAAGTGCACATATGTGCCTTCTATTGTACAAAATATTTGAAGATAAAGTAATAAATTTTAATGTAGTTGAATCATCTATACCAATAAATAAAATTGGAGTGTCTGTTTGTAATGTCAAAATAATAGGCTTTTTTCATGCTCACACGGTTATTTGCACGACACCTATGCCTAAAATAGCAATTAAAAATTTTTTGTCTGTCTGTCTGTTTGTTCCGGGTAATCTTCAAAACGGCTGTACCGATTTCAAAAATTCTTTTGCCAATGGAAAGCTATAATATCAGGGCGTAAACTAGGCTATATTTTATCCCGGTATTCCCACGGGAACGGGAACTACGCGGGTAAAACGACTATAACCTATAACCGAAGCGAAGCGAGGGCGGGTTGCTAGTATCATATAAAGCCATATCTCTTATTGACATGGTGTTGTAAGACTTGGCAATTTGAACAGTACAAGCACATAAATCATTTACGATCACCTAGAACAAATGAGTTAATTAGATAATTATGTATTATGAACTTAAAAAAAATAATATTTGTTTAGCTCATTAATCCATTACGGCATTTTCACTATATCATCAATATATTTTATAAACAAAACTGCAATGTATCATAATGAAAGTGAAATATGTGTATTAGCTACACGTGAAATAGCCGACCGATAACAGTCTAGGTACGTCTACGTCACACATTAGACTGTTGAAGTAAACATATCACGCGCACACTCCAATATGAAAGCTTAAATTCACGTTGCCTAAGATGCATCTAACCGTCTGATATACACTTTCAACTATTTAAAGTAAGCACAATTTACTGCGACTGATTTGTTTAAAATAAATATTTTCATTATTTCTTTATAAGCATAAGTAGCTGAAATGGTTTAAAGATTGGCTTTTGATTATCAGACACGCCAAGAAGAGTTTGTTTTAAGTCTGAATATGCTCATCTTAATGTTAACCTATATTGATAATTTAAAAACAAATTCTTAAATAATAGTAATATTGTATTATACAATATTAGTATTATAAATTGAAATAGCAGTTACCATAAAGCCTTACCATGAAAAGGGCCGCCAACTCTTCTGTCCCGAAAATATTAAAATATGTTTTGACGTCCGTCGCTGAGACAAAGCAATTAGAATTTTATTCTTCATTCGTCGTTCATATAAAAAATTAAACATCAAAGTAGAAAAGTGTATAATGAATGTATGAGAATATATATATAATGTAATGTTAGTTTAGTTATTATGTATCCTGTATATTATAAACTCCATGTTCGACATCAAAGAACTCGATCACTCAACATTGTAAACACATCGGCTTCCCACTGCGAGTGCCACGAAGAGCTTATCTTCTCAGAATGTGAACTCATATGTGAAGCGACTAGTTCCGTTCATATACGAAATTAACCATCACGCTTAATTCAACGCTAATAGAACCGACCTTGACAGTCGTAAATATTTATAACAGGAATTATGATGGTCAGTGTGAATGTCTTCTAATTTTGAGATCGTTATAGAAATAGAATGTGTCATCGTTTATTATATAACCAAGGCACGTTAAAGCTTACATTTTTGATAGTGGTATTACACAAGGATATGTCAAGTATAAGAAATCATTTGTACCCAGTTTGTTCGATGTCACTCCAGTTTTATGCTATTTTTCTAACTATAAATATTGTGTTATGGATATCTATACCAATAAATAAAATTGAAGTGTCTGTCCGTAATGTCAATATAGTAGGCTTTTTTCATGCTCACACGGTTATTTGCACTATACATATGCCTAAAATACACAGTATATTTTTTTATCTGTCTGTCTGTTTGTTCCGGGTAATCTTCAAAACAGCTGAACCGACTTCAAAAATTCTTTCACCAATGGAAGCTTTCCATTGGTGAAAGAATTTTTAGAACGGACGGGAACGGACACTATGCAGGAAAGACGACTGAAACCGAAGCGAAGCGAGGACGGGTTCCTAGTTAGATATAATTTCGGCACACATAAGTTTCACTGTTGGGTTCAGCCCACTACTACTATACTACCAAGTCTTAAATTACTTGTGAGTGTCGTAAAAAAAGACCTTACAAAGAGCTTACCATTGACCTAAGCCAACTCCACCACATGCCGTTTGATTAACGATTACATTTCCAAGGAACCATCTTGGGTACGTAATCATCATCATCATCATTTCAGCCTATCGCCGTCCACTGCTGGACGTAGGCCTCCCTCATGTTGCGCCAAATGAGCGGTCCTGTGCCGCCTGCATCCAACGACGCCCAGCTACTTTCACTAGGTCATCGGTCCACCTAGTGGGGGGGGCGTCCTACACTGCGTCGTCCGATACGTGGTCGCCACTCGAGAACCTTTCTTCTCCAGCGGTTGTCGGTTCGTCGAGCGATGTGGCCTGCCCATTGCCACTTCAGCGTGCTAATTCTTCGTGCTATGTCGGTTACACCCGTTCTTCTGCGGATTTCCGTATTCCGGATTCTATCTCGCAGAGAAATCCCGAGCATAGCCCGCTCCATAGCACGCTGAGTGACTTTGAGCCTTGATATGAGGCCTACATTTATGGACCACGTTTCCGTGCCGTAAGTCATCACTGGTCAAAGACCTGTGTTTTCAGACACTGAAGTATGTTGGACGAGAATGATGGTACGTAATATATATATATATATATATATATATATATATATATATATATATATATATATATATATATATATATATATATATAATTGTTGAAGTCAGGCAAGCGGCCGATCTTAAAACTTATAGCTAATAATAACCTTTGCAATATGTAGGATAGAAGAGGAGTACATATTACATCGATCACGATCAATTAGGATAAGAGTAGAATGAAGAGGATGTGTATACGAGATTAAATTAAAGAGATAGTATTAAAATATTTTTAATTTTATAATCTAATATTCCTGTTGAGAATTTGATAAATACTTTTAAATAACATAGATTTAATTAGGTACAACAAAGTCTTCAACCATCAATCAGAATTTATAAATTTCTGAAGGGTGTTTGTGGTATACCATGGTACGGGCTAATAACATAAATATGGGTGCGCCATAACCATTCGTACGTTAATGAAATGTCATGCTGTTCTATGTGTTTCGAAGATAAATGGTTTCTTAGTCTTATTATGAATCACATAATGATATAAATGAAAGGCTTTCAAATATCGACTATCTAAATATAGACTAAAATCATATATATTTATAGGCAATACGTCTATTGTGTTACTGTGCGTGTTTATGTTCATACTTACAATATACCGGCTCAGTATTTTTTATTATTTGTTTGTTCCTTTCTATAAAATACAGTATAAAAACGTAGTAGTAATATATATGTACTTTAAATAAAGCAAATCAAGTACCTGCATGATTATTTATAATTTTAGTAGCGCTATACATTTATCGTGTAATTCAAATGTTACATGTAAATATACCTACAAAGTTATTTGAAAATAACATTTAATCAATAATGTGTTTCTCACTTGTTGTTCGTTATGGAACGTAGAAATAAATAGTCGACTAGCACGATATAAAATAATGTAATAAAATATACAAATAGTTATAATAGGTAATGATGTAGGGTAATTTAGGTATTAATCGCGGAGTGTTCGCTTCATGACGTAGAACATGTAAACGCACTTAAACCTACCGTTGACAAAAGACGACCCTTTTATTGTATTGTGTCTAAATCAAAATTATGATTTAGACGTTTAATTGTATAGTCTTTAAATTACATTTACTCTTCAAAATTTTTGCTTTGGGTGTTGCTTAAATTCTACTATGCAGTGACGGAGTAAAAATATAATTCACCACTCCCTATCTTGCCCATGGATGTCATAGAAGACGACTAAGGGATATATTATGCAGGTAACATCTATAAACCTATGCCAACACGTCTAACCAGCGTGGTATAGGTCACTCATTATGGAGAAGGATCGGGCTTAACAGTAGGACTTACATGAGCGGAGATCATTGCTCAAATTAAGTAATATCATTCTTTGTATTCCATTATAATGGAATGTTTCAAAAACTCCATTAATAAATAAGTTCTGTACGTATATATGTCTACGTTACGTGGAAACCGTTATATACTGAGGAAAGATTATAACATCTGAAATGTGATAAGATTGTAAGAAAACTTTATAGATTTTGCGTCGATTTTCTTGATTTAAGTACTTGCATACTCACAAGCAAAGAATAGGTAATTTTTTTAAAGCAAAAAGGAATACAACGGTATTTAAAAACAGTCTTTGTTTGCCGACGGCATTTAAAAACATAACAAACACAAATTACACTCAAACACAGAGCAATTATTTTGTTGTGCAAAGAATTGTCCCGCATAGGAATCAAACGCACTTGGAACAAGAATCTGAGTATTTTTGAGACAATAGCTGCTATTTAGCCTGCTTGATAAGTTAAACGGGGAAATATGAAAGGTTAAGAAGCCTCATGCCACCTTTCCTTTATCTAATTGTGTATGCAGCAAAAAAATAAGCAGGTTTTTTCGCTTTTTACGTATATAGTCAATACTATTTTTCTAAATACAATATTAAAATAATATATCCATTTTAGCAACATTGAACTTTATTGATATAAACAATTATTAAAAATATTTATAATAAACCAAGAACCACTTGGAATGTATACAAGTTTTCGACAAATGCTTATATTTTACTTACGTGTGTATTTTCACAGGCTCGACATACCAAAATCGTTAAGTGTACTAAATTCTCGGCATGTTAAAGCAAATATTTTCATTTTATAAGAAACAGTCGTTACTTTAGTTTATTTTTATCGTATGTTGGCGATTTTATTCAACATCAGAACTTCTTTGTCCTTAATAAAAAGAAGAGTTACATATTTTTACTTACAATCTCAATATTTTTTACCCACTGTTGTAAAAGGAATACTAAACAACACATAAACAAACACCATCCATCAATCAGCCCATAGATGTCCATTGTTGGACGTAGACCTCCCCACGAGAATGCCACTTGGAACGGTCCTGTGGCACTTGCACCCAACAGTTCCCTGCGTCTTTTAAATTGTCGTTAGTCTACCTAGTAGGGGTAAAAAACACCTTACAGATATGCTATATAGAGATACTTACTAAAAATGTATCAACGCCTACAAATAAATAAGCATTTGTTGCCCTTACAATAAGGTCATTCTTACTAATCCTTACTAATATTATAAATGCGAAAGTAAGTTTGTTTGTTATTTGGTTGTTTGTTTGTTACACTTTCACGCTTAAACCACCAAACCGATTCCAAAAATTCTTTCACCAATGGAAAGCTATGATATCAGGGAGTAACATAGACTAAATTTTATCCCGGTATTCCCACGGGAACGGGAACTACGCGGGTAAGGCCATTGAAACCAAAGCGAAGTGAGGGCGGGTTGCTAGTAAGTATTATAAATGCGAAAGTAAGTTTATTTGCTTGTTAGGTTTTCACGCTTCCGACGTCCTCCCCGAGGGGGGGATGTCCGTCAATGAAAGGGTACCCCTCAAGGGGGTATTCCGTCGGGCCGACCACTGACGACAACCTTGCACCGGGGGTCGGCCCAACGAAGGCGACGTGTCACGGGTGGGTTAGGGGTATGCGCGCTTACGCCCCTCTGTCGCCCCGGACGGAGTCGGGCGGCGGGTGCACTGACCGTAGCCCACCACTAAAAAAAAGGCTTTCACGCTTAAACCACCAAACCGATTTCAAAAATTCTTTTACCAATGTAAAGCTATAATATCAGGGAGTAACATAGGCTATATTTTATTCCGGTATTCTCAAGGGAAAAGGCACTACGAGGTTAAGGCGACTGAAACCGAAGCGAAGCGAGGGCGGGCTGCTAGTAATAAATAAGCAATTTAATTTGTAACAATAGAATACAAAACATTCATGGGGACTGCCAGCAGAAGTGAAAATTTATAACTATGAAAGTTGTTATTTTTGGATTTTCAAACTAATTGTTTGATATAAAATTAAAATTTGTGATTTAAACTTTTACTTTTATCTAGTTTTAACATTTATCTGCATATAGTGACATTGACATAGCTACAGATGTAATGTTAGCGTTAACACGTCCCGTGACCATGTCAATGACGACTTAGGTACATGAATTTTCTGTCCATATAAACCTGCCTATACAAATTGTCACTTTAAAAAAATCATGTCGTCATGTCAGCTCATATGTGTCTCACTGCTGGGCTCGAGTCTCCTCCACACACTAGCCAGACGATTCGGTACAGGGTTTACGACACCCACGGCGTGATGGTTTAGTGTGACGAGTTGTGGGCCACTGACGATAAAGTCGAGTATCGGTGGGCCATCTACTTGGTGCTAGACTCCGTTGGCCCGGTTGGAACGGACAGGTTATAAGGCACCTGTTGCCAAAAAAAAGGGTAGTGAAGTGTATTCTTGCTCCGTCCCTACACGGAAAACATAGTTCATAAACAGATTCATGGACTTCATAATATCAAAGAAATAATGATTTGTGATATTTGCGCGATTTGTGATATCACATATTACAATAAAACTATTTTTACGGATTTTATCGCGTTTATATCGGACATTCTTTTACAAATCGTACACCTTTTTGACTTGACAATTTTGATTGGTCCCAAAAAATTTTTTTTTTAGTCTGTACTGAAAATAAACAGACACGTATACGAGGTTTTTGTTTAAAAAAATTTTTTCTCGAAAATATGACCATTGTGAATTTCAGTGCTTCACCCAATTCTGTTACATGTAAAAATCATTATCTCTGGTTCTATTAATGATAGCGTTGATTTTTTTTTTTGGGAAAATTGTTAGAACAAAATCCTCGTATACGTGTCTGTTAATATACAATAAGAACTTCGTAAAATAAATTTGAGGAGATTTGGAGAGGTGGGATTTATTTTGGGTTCAAATCTGTACGATTTGTAAAAGAATATCCCATATTTGATTGCCCTCCGAACACTTTATTGCGTTCATTGTCACGATAATCAAAAACATTTTGGCTAACCACGTGGTTTGAACAAATTACATTCGTAGAACTACATTTCAGTGAATTTAACCACCGCAGAACAATCAATTACGAAGTTCAAGCTAACTTCTTGATCTATGATGATACAGAAATAATATCATCATTAATTTTAACGTTCATAGTAAATATATAGATTAATACAATGGAGTTATTATATTTCTAATCTGTGACTAATAATTACTATGAGCCGCCAGGCGCCAGGCCATACGTTACGCCATTCGTATGGGATTTCGTCGAATGTTAGATACTCAGGTGACTAAGCTGAATTGGGCATTAACTCGAACTATGATTGAACAACGACCGTATGGTGACAGAATAAGAATACAATTCACCACTCTATCTAGCCCGCGGATGTCGTAGAAGACGATTAAGGAATATAATACGCATATAACATCTATGCAAGAGAAGGAAAACTTGAAATAAAACCCTACAACAATCTGTCTTACCAGCATATACCACGATGCATGTAAGGTTAATTTACCTTCTATTGTTGAGGAGGCCCGAGTCCAGCAGTGTGACATATAGGGTCATCATCAGTAGAACTCAGCAAAAAATTTAACGGCTTAGTAATAAAATTTACTAATACACTTTGCAGCGGTCATCATGAGTCCGCCCATGACCATGAACGCTGCAAAGTGTTCGAAACGTCGGGCAATCAGAAATCGAATACAAACGCGATAAAATCCGTAAAGTAGTTTTATTTACTTTGTATGTATTTTTAAAAAACGTTTGTAAAAGACTTGAAAAAAAATTTTATAACAGGGACGCTAAAACGGCGACCGCTAGCGGGATGACAGCTGCACGTTCAAGTCCAGTATTTATATCATTCTGAGAGCTTTAAAATATTCAACCGCCACGCCTAGTAGCGATAATATGGCCAGAGTAGAATTTTCATTTCACCATCATTCACAAGCGATAATAAATACTTAACTAAAACAAAAGTTATACCTATGTATGCATCCGTCTGAGTACCTATATTCTTAGGAATGCTATTGCCATGGAGTATAATGCTTTTCCGTGTAGAGACAGAGTAAGAATATAAATCACCATAACCTTTCTTGCCCGTGGGTGAAACCCAGAGTAGAGTACGACTAAGGGGTAATAATATGTATACAATATCAAGAGAAGGAAAACTAAATAGGTAGGGGTTTGTGGAGGACGTTCGAGTTCAGTAGTGGATATTTATATGAGCTTCGCAGCTCTGATGATAATGATAGCCCTATAATAGCCACCTTTGGTAGGTTGTTTCGTTTCGTTTCGTTTTCAGGGATAAAATATAGCCTATATTACTCGCTGATAATGTAGATTGCCATTGATGAAACAATTTTTAAAATCGGTTTAGTGGTTAAAGCATGGACGCGCAACACACAAACTGACATTCGCATTTATAATATTATAATTAGGAATAGTGATCTAAAATTTCTGTATTAGATAGTAGATAGATTACATTTGTAGATATCAATTTAAGTGAATAGTAAATCAAAGTATACCCAAATTTACAACCTTTTTAAAAACTAAAAATTGAAACTTTCACAGTTATAAACACACGATTATCCCATATGCCACGTAAATGAGTTGAGGCTCGTTTACGTCGGCAATGTTTACGTCTAAATGTTTTACTGTTTCTAAATAATGGTCTTTATTTATACCTAGCGCCTAAAATACCAGACATATTATTGCAAATACATCTTATATAAAAGGAATGTTTGTATTTTTTATTTCCTCTATACGATAACGATCGGATATCGATGATTATTATAATAATAAACATAAACATCAACTTTTTGAAGCGATGATAGATTAAGAATACGTATCTAAACATCGGCCCATCGATTAAACAATCCACCCACAACTACTTCGGTTCTTCCGTGATCATCCCGCTTGCAACAGATCCGAAATATCGACTAAATAATAAAATACATATTAAAAATTCATAATTTTACGAGATAGCGACCACAATAATGGAATGTCCTCCGTAATGGGAGGGAAATCAGACGTATTGGTTTAGGATTTATATAAAGTGTTCTTTATCTTGCATAGATGTTATCTGCATAATATATCCCTTTTTTCGCATTGGGCTACCCGCCGCCCGGCTCCGTCCAGGGCGACAGATGAGCACGTCGCCTTCGTCGTTGGGCCGACCACCGGCGCAGAATTCCTTGTCTTCAGTGGTCGGTATCCCTTAGTCGTGTTTTACGACATCCGCGGGTAAGATAGGGAGTGACGAATTAGGTTCTTACTCTGTCACCACACGGAACGTCTACAGCCTGTAAATCTATCATCTATAAATTAATAATCACCACGATGTCAGACTTTGGATTGAACTTCGTAGTCGGCATAATAAGTTACTCACGAGAACTCACTGTTTTGATGATCTCTAAGGTGTTTTATGACTCTCATGGAAAAGTAACAGTTACTTTTCCATGAGAGTCATAAGTCTAATTGTATTCTTAATCCATCACAACCAGAGAAATGTAGTGGAGGAATATTGTGTCACTGTCATAGTTTCTTAACCTCGAGTGTCATAACGCGATTATCATCATCATCACAGCCCACATACTTCTTACTGTTGGGCTCAGGCCTCCTTCACAATGGAAGAGAATTTGACCTATTATACCATGCTGGTCAGACATGTTGGTATAGGGTTTCTTTTCGAGATTTTCTTCTCTTGCACAGATGTTATGTACATATTACATCCCTTAGTTATCTTTTACGACATCCACGGGCAAGATAGGGAGTGGTGAATTGTATTCTTACTCCGTCACCACACGGAAATACATAACGCGATACTAGGGGATAAAAGAAGATAATAATATTACCAGAGAACGAACTCAAAACTACGCCAACTTGCATGATACAACATATTATTAATCTTGATATTATAGTGGTAGCTTGCTTGAACAAACATATAGCGCTACATAAAAAGAAAGCAATTGTAATGTATATCTATGAAGAAAGGAATCTGTAATAACGATTACTTGTTGGACGTGAGACACCTTAGTCCGCCCGTGACCATGAATGATGCAAAGTGTTCGAAACGTCGGGCAATCATAAATCAAATACAAACGCGATATAATCCGTAAAAGTAGTTTTATTTACAAGGAATAAAGAATCAAAATGTAAGTATTGATACCTACGTAACTGTAAACAAATCATTAATTTCTTGTAGAAATGTTTGATGTTTTCAATTACAGTTCAACGTATATTCTATAAATAAATTCATCTCTCCAATGTAGGCACATATAACATCAGTCTCTGAAAACTAAATATAATTTTATCGCGAATGAATCAGTATTTATACTCACTGTGTGTGAAATGAAAAGTGAGAAATAAAGTAACGAATGATCGAAATGTTTTTGTATGTTTAAAACATAACACGATTTGAATTAGGCGCTTGTCATGTATGTTATTATTTGCATAGTATTATAAAAGTGATATTGATTATAAAAGTGCCATATAGTGACGGAGTAAGATGGTGGATTGGTGTTGTAAAAGACGACTAAGGGATTTAATATGCAAGAGAAGAAAAACTCGGCAATAAAATATACTAACACGTTTGACCAGCGTAGTTATAGTAGGCGAATTTCCCCTTCTATAGGCATGATGACTAATTTTGAAAAACGGTTTTATAATATTCTTAAATAACCACTATTACCAAAAAACATATTATTTTTGCAATAAGTACGGTTTCTTTAGAAATAAATGCTATTTTAATTAAATGCATTTAAATTAGCGCCAAAACGGTGCCTAGTGTCATGGCGTCCGCTTGTGACGTCACGTCTATTTACTTGAGTTGTAAATGTAAGGGAATTAAAGCAAAAAAGCCGATATATTTTATTTAGACTTTAATTTGAAAGTCTATAAGTGGTGTGCGGTTCCTCAATGTATTAATACATCAATAAAACTCATAACAAACTGTTTGTTTATGTGCCACACAATAAAACAGTAAGATATAGGTAAGGCTTAATCTTGCACGACGAAATTCAAAGTCATAAATTTAAATAAATAAATAGGAGACTATTTGTTTCTGTGAAGATCATTTTGACGTAAGTAATTACTTTATATCGTATATTTTATTTGGTGTGTGATTTTATATAACTGCAGTTTAATACCAAGTTTACAAAAGCATTATTTAAATAACATAACCAATATTTAAATAACATATTTTTAAATAGATTTTAAATTATTGGTGTTAGAAGATTATTAATCAATATTTTATTTACATCGTAGTTTTGACATTTCTAAATTCTGCTGAACAGAAGAAGTCTTTGTTTGATGCTAGGTACTCTCCCAGCATTAACAAATCAACTCTAGGCAAATTAGAGCTATTTGCCTTGGTGAATCCTTCTTCCATGACTTACATTTTTAGTAAGAACACAAAAGCAAGAGATCGATAAAAATCACGAAATACTCTTTAAATGCAAGTTAAAACAATTAATAAGTGTAATGATCGTAGGGTTTCGTACAGAATTTGCGATGATAATGATAGGTGCACATAAGAGTGACGTAACTCAACTTGATTGGTGTTTAGCTGAACATGGCGGACTTATGTATTTTGTAGTTTTATTTTATTAAATAAATTAATAATCTCATATTATAAAAGAAAATAAATATTTATTCCAAGATATATTCTTTGTGTTACAGTAGATAAACACATTATTTTAGTGATTTTTGGTTACTGTCATCATGCCCATTGTGGAGGAAGCTCGAGCCCAACAGTGGGACGTATATGAGCTGATATAATGATGATAATATAGGTAACAGTTTGTTTGTTTGAACGTACTAATCTCATTAACTATTGTGGTATTCCAAAAAAGTTATTGTATCAAATAGCCTGTTTATCGAGAAAGATTATAATATAACAGGTAACAAATGTTAGCAAATCTGATAAAATATACTAAAATATCCTTTAAACGCCCCATGTATATACATAATTGGAATATATTGACGCTAACAGAGCACAGTTCTGAACGTCGAACTGCATACTGAGATTTGTCCAAGACTATCCTCGCAAGTGGAAGAAAAACGTACAACACTATTTTTGTTCATCCCAGAATTCAAATCCAGGATTTTATGATCACAATAGCTTATTTCTTTACATTATTTTTTATTGACTTGTTTTATTGATTCCTTCATTACAATGATTTCTGATGTTTACGCGATTATTACACATCCTTACTAATATTATAAATGCGAAAGTAAGTTTATTTGTTTGTTACGATTTTACGCTTTTTTAATCACTGAACCGATTTTAAAATTTTTTTCACCAATGGAAAGCTATAATATCAGGGAGTAACAGGCTATAGGCTATATTTTATCCCCGTATTCCCACTGGAATAGGAACTACGCGGGTAAGACGACTGATACAGAGGCGAGGGTGGGTTGCTAAGTTGTAAATAAAACTACGGATTTTATCGCGTTTGCATTTGATTTTTCATGCCAGACGTTTTGATCACTTCATGATCACGTTCATGGTCACGGATGGACTAAGATGTCTCACGTCCAACAAGTCATTATTATTACAGAGATTTATAGTTATCTACCCGCAACAAAACTTAGTTATTAAATTTTGACCTACATTTTGGTACAAATTTATTGCCAGTATAAGAAGAAAATAATTCTATATGAAAAAATATATTGTATATGGTTAGTAATATTAAACATTAAATTTTTAGTAGTTATTATGACAATTTATTAATTTAAAAGCTAACAAATCTAGTATACTACTACCGGATTGGAACGCGACCACCCTGAGAAATCTTCTTACATTATAAAAATCAGTTCTATAAAAATCCTTCTCTCTTTTCAATCATTTTTATTGACTATAAATCTTAACTAACAATATATTATACTTTCATTTTTTTAACATGCATTTAGGACACTGTGTTCTTATCTATAAATACACTTCATTAATGAGCGCAACGCTGACTCAACTACTAAGTGAAACCTGTGTTTTAAGAGTCAGAATCTTTTGATTTTCAGTAGTCGATTTCAACTGAATTAAATTCAAATTGAAACACCAAAATAGGGGTGTATAAGCTAAAATTAAATCCGTTTGGCGAATGATATGAAAATAATTCAATTTCATTTGGTTAATCTCTACGTCATTAAATGCTTAACGAGACAATAAATGATGAATGAAGATAAGCGCATTATTTTGTGTATTATCATAGGATTTTGTATCCAATCTATGACTTTTGTTTTATTTCTTTACACTGTAAATCAACTAGCTGTGGTGACTGGGTAAGAACGACAACTTACCGTGTGGTGACTGGGTAAGAATACGATTCGCCACCCCTTTTCTAACGCGTATGTGTCGTAGAGGACGACTAAGGGATATGATATGCATATAACGTATGCAAGATAAGGCAAACTCGATATAATACCTTATATCAACACGTCTGATTGGCGTAGTATAACGGGTCAATTACCTTTTTGTTGTGAAGGAGACCTCAACATTTTGACTTTTGTGGGCATAATAAAAAAATTGATATTTACCATAATAATGTCAAATAAATAGTAACATAATGTACAAACATATTAACACCGCTTGTTTTCTAATAGATAATGATAATGAATCGTGTCACCAAGATTTTCGACATTGTATAACCATAATAAGCTTTACTTAAAAAGCTTTACTAAATATTTTTCAATATATTTGAAAGTTCAAAGTTGTTTAAAGCCTGAAGGTTTTTTTAATAAGTAAATTAGTTCAAAATATTTAAAACAAATGTTTATATTAAGTAGTTCTTATTTGGAGTCGAACAGATATAATATAATCAATTCCTATGTTAGCGCAAAGCTCTTTTGAAAAAAATTACAAAATATATATATATTTTTATCTAAATACTTGTACATATTGAATACTAGAATACTAGTCTATGAATATTACCAACCCTTAAGCGATCGTAAATAGGCTTTACTATATCGACCTGGGCCAACTATATCTGTTGCAAATAACTTTTGCAATAAGTACAGTGAAAGTCGAGTACTTGTTGCATCGATACAGAGTAACTGGAATAACATGATGATGATGTATGTGAGGTCTGAAGTCTGACGTCATCGTCCTAGTCTGAACAGTATACCTTACAGAGTTATATAAACACACTTATGCTTAAAGAGAAAACTAATGTAACAGCAGATTAAATAAGGAACCGACTGAAATCTTACAAGATACTTCAAAAAATTTCATAAGTGGAGTTAAGTATCTACACAATTTTTCTTCAATGGATAAATACCGATAATTAATTACCAATTTGATGTAACTACGCTATCACAAACTATACTCGAACTTAGAGGGGTTTCTCTCAAATATTGTTGTAAACGTGGGCGTTATTTGGCATTGAGGGTAGACGGCAAACGAAAATGGAAAATTACCTTTCACTACACCACAATTCAAAGCAATATTTGAAAGTTAAATGAAGTGGACCTTTTCGGTGTCAAGACTCAACTTTACATTTTTTATATTTACGCGGCGAAGAGTTCAAACAAAAACAAACTGTTGTCGTTTGAAGTTTTCATGTGTCAATAGAAGATGACATTTTATAATATTAAAATGAATCTGTTATTTTGCCAAAATGGTAACACAAAGCTGCCAAGGCCATTAAAGCAAGAAGAAGAAGAAATTGTTATTTCCCCAATATATTAAAAAACGAATATACAGATGAATTTTAATGATTTCTAAAGGAAACTTCAGTAGTATAGTAATTTGCTTCAGGCACAATTGCAGATAGAAATTTTTGCCAGCTTTGATTTGACTATACCTCATCCAACCATCCAAGGTTTCACCTCTCCGCTAATAAGCCCGCTAATCACCCAATAGAGTGAGCTACCAAAACCGAATCCGTAACTTAGGTACTGTTCTTTATATCAACATACTTTACATAAAAATTCGAAAATAGTTTCAATGGTCTGTTCATCATTGTAGCCTTGCATTTGCCCATAGACTCTATAGTAAATATAAAACGTAAAGGTTAGTAGATAAACGTTATATCCGTGGCCTTAGCAGATTTTTGAAGTGATGCCAGTGATGTTATTTAAAAGGCACGAGATAGAAAGTTGCACATATAATTAGATAATAATAGGCATTTTTATGAAAATAAGCATTTCCCATTTGGTGACGTCTTAAATATAATATGCTACAACACCTTCCATTTCAAAGTGGGTCCTAAAATCTACTAAGGGATCACTAGGAGAATGGTCAGCAATATTTCCCTAGGAAACATAATATAATACTGACGAACTGAGACCCGCCTGTCTGCTTTCATTTCTAGAAAACCTTGGCCTCGTCACTCCTCAGCCTTAGCTATTACCACTAAATTGTATATTGTTAGAAAATTTATATAAACCATATGTTTTTATCACTTTTCTAGCTAAATATCAAATCAATATCAAATATCTTTTACAAGGTAACGTTAACGTTTACGATTTCTACTCATTAGAAGAACGGCCCCCCTTCGCTTTGAGATGACATCATGACTATACGGAAGATATTTAATAACGAATGAACGAAGATAATAATCAATTAATTTTAATACAAAATATATCTAACATATTAATTTCTCCCACATCGATTAATAGTGAAAATCCTTACTAATATTATAAATGCGAAAGTAAGTGTGATTGTTAGTGTGCGCTTTCGCGATTAAACCATGAAACCGATTTCAAAAATTCTTTCACCAATGTAAAGGTATATTATCAGGAAGTAACATAAGCTATATTTTATCGCGATTTTGCCACGGAAACTATGCGGGTAAAGCGACTGAAACCGAAGCGAAGCGAGGGCGGGTTGCTAGGGACATATGTATAAAGCTTCGTTCACATTTACAGACATTGAGCGTATCTAGCATGTAACGTGACAGAATAACATTATTTCATACCCATACAGGGTATATGCACCTAGAATACACAGCGTACGGGAGAGGGCATGTCCGCGCAGACATGAGCCAGCGTCAGCTAGCATTGACAGCAAGAATGTCTGACTGTGCCGTCACGTGTCCGTACGTGTTTGTTTGTGGGAGTCGCACGGGCTGCGCAGCTGGTCCTTTACTTTTATTATATTTACTAGTATTTATGCTCCACGTGGTTACCGTCACCCGCAGAGAGGCTGACCGCGCGACGGCGACCGACGTCCCGGGACAGGGACGTCGAGAGGTGAGGGTACCCGAAAGGGTATTCCGTCGGGCTGACCACTGACGACAAGTCACCCTGCTCCGGTGGTCGGCCCAACGACGAAGGCAACGTGGATACGGGCGGGTTATGGGCCCGCGCGCCGTCCTTTTGTGGTGCCGGACGGAATGGACCGCGTGCGCGCTTACCATAGCCCACCCATTAAAAAAATCAATTTCTCTTCTATTATGGAGGAGGCTCATGCCCAATAATGGGACATATATGCACTGAAATGATGATGTACACTTTATAGTTGATATGCCGTCTGCTTATGCCGGGTGTGCTGTTGCCGCATAGATGTAAAAACTATTGTCTATGACGTGTCTGCTACGTTACGTGCTTGATACGCTCAACATCTATAAATGTTTTTTTTTTTTGCAAGCTATAGTGCGGCCACACGTCATATTTTCTGTCCGGGGTGACAAGAGGGCGGCGCGCGACCCCATAACTCGCCGTATTCCCTCGCCCTCACCATTGAGCCAATCACTGGCACCGCATCCGTGACATCCGTGGGCTGCCTGGCAGAATACCCTTTCGTGTACCCTTCCTTCTCGACGACCCCGGAACGTCGCCCTCACGCGATCTGCCTCTCTTCGGGTGACGGACTATTTCCCGATCCGGTCACCCGCGGCCTCGCCTAGGGCAGCATCAGACGCATTCCCAAGTCGCCGGAATGTCTATAGATGTGAACGAACCTTAAAGCGTGACACAAATCCAATACATATATATTTAATTTTATCATCAGTTTTACACAATCTTGTGCTAACCACGTTTTAGTTGACAGAAATGTATTGGTGAGCTGTTATAAAAAAATATTCGTGATTCATTATCAGTCATTAAGATCAACAGAACTTTTGTGTTGTATTTATAACGAATTCAGTGATTCATGCACTCTTTATGTTGTTAAGATAGACAAGTATACTATCACAATATTCTTTTATTTAATCTTCTTCAACCCATATATGTATGTTTTACTCTTAGAATAATAACGTATAAAAGGATAGTGTCGGTACTTCGAGCGATCAAAAACATGAAGCTTATAATACTACAGGCGTGCAGGCGATTACACATGTACATACACCCCTATATAAATTAATAAATCAAATTTTGTTTTTATTAACACAAATCGTCGAAATACTTTTAAAAGTAATGTTAAAAACCTTATGTTTTTCAAATGTGTTGTGACACCATTTGAATGCACAAACCGTCATAATTACTTGAGTTGCGTACGTACGTGCAGTACAGTGACCTTGTGCACTACGGAGCGGTCCGGCGTAAGCTCCATTAGGCTCCAATTTAAATGCTTCATTTTTTTGTGCGTGGATTTACCTTCTATACTTTATTATTATAAGGTTTTACTATTGGGCACGTGCCCTACTCCACGATAGAAAGCAAATAAAGCTATTTGGAACCTTCTTTCTGTATATGTAATATTACCGCCTTACATCTCTTACGCGTAGGAGAAAGAATAATATATATTATACTAAAAATATTATTGTTTGTTGAACACAAACAAATATCACTCGTGGTGAATGTTTCGACTTCAATTTCTACGTTGTTTATTCGTGCCGTTTCCGTTTATCCATGAGTGCGATAATAATTATGTAAATATATTCATGCAAATAAGTTTAGAATTTTCGTAAAATCCTGCAATTTTTTTTATTATTTATAATTGTATAATAAAAGAAAATACTAGAACCTTGTATTAACTACAATAATGAGTTATTATTGTGGTAGCCTACACGTCCCATTATAGGGCTCGGGCCAGTGGCGTAGCAAGGGGGGGGGGGGGGGGCGGATATGCGGACCGCCCCGGGCGCCACTATTAGAAGGGCGGCAAAATTGGAAGAAAAATATTTTGTGCGGACACTTTTTTATTTTCGGGTGAGTTACGGTCGGCGCACTCCTCGCACCACTCCGTCCAGGGCGCCATAGGGGCATAAGCACGCACACCCGTAACCCATGACCGTGACGGACTAAATCCTCGGTCCAGTCACCCGCGGCCTCGACTGGGGCGACATGAGGCGCAGGTAGTCGCGCCTACGCCGCCCCAGTCAGCGGCGGCGGTTCGCGTCGTCGAGGAGACGCTCCTCGCGCACGCGCTCCGCCGCCCCCTTCCACGAGACTACTGCCTCGCAAATGCTGAGACCGCGTCTCAGTTCACCCAGCACCGAACACAAACTCACAAACCTCGAGCGTATGCTGCGCCCTGTCCTCGTCGCAATCGCAGTGGTGGCAGGACGGTGTACTCTCCCTCCTAACGACCGTATACAGGTATTTGGCGATGCATCCCTGTCCCGTCAAAACCTGCACCAGTCGGAAGGAGAGCACTCCGTGCCGCCGTTTTAACCACTGCATCAACACCGGCTGGAAGGCCTGCATGGTCCGCACACCGAACCGAGGCCTCTCCAGCCGGACTGCCCAACGGGTAATGATGTCTCAGCGGGTGTCGACGCGCCAAGCGCTGAGCTTCCTCAAAGAGATCACACCGCCCTCCACTCACACCCCCGACACCCGCCGATACAAACCGCCTAGTATTTCCGCCTCCAGGTCTCACGGGAGAGTCCCGGCCAACAGGCACGCTGCCTCCGTCGACACCGTGCGGTATCCACGTATGGCCCTGGCCACCATGGCTCTTTGTGGTCGCCACAGTAGAGCCCTGAGTCGAACGATCAGCTACCTCGCCCACACCGGCGCGCCATACAGAGCCATCGACCAGATGACCCTCGCGTACAGCCGTCGACACGTAGTGCTCGGTCCGCCCACGTTCGGCATATGCCACGATAGGGCGGACGCCGCGCCATTGAGCCGTAGAGCAAGCCTGCGGAAATGCTCTCGGAACCACCAATGCCCGTCGAACACCAGGCCCAAATACTTCATATGCGCTTGGATGCTGATATCAACCGAATTGGCGGTGATCGAGACGTCAATGGGAGGGCCCATGCGGGGCCTTTGGAACAGGATGGCCTCCATCTTGTCCAGGGCTACCCTCAACCCCAACGCCCCGATCCGCCTGACAATCTCTTTGGTGCCTAGAGTCGCCAGGCTTGCCGCCTCCTCTAGCGTCCCACCGCGGGCTGTGACGAGCCCGCCAAATCACGCCCAACCCGGGCGGGAGGCTCCCCCTCCAACGCCCGATGTTACACAGGGTGGGTCCAAGGACCGAATAAATGATTTCGCTGCGCGTAAGTCTCGAAAAGTAGAGTTTTAGACTGTTTAGACTTTATTAAACATTAATTTTATGCTGTAAATTATTGTGGTCGGCCCAACAACGAAGGCGACGTGCACGTGGGTGGGTTGCGGGTGTGCGTGCTTACGCCCCTCTGTCGCCCCGGACGGAGTGGTGCGAAGAGCGCGCCGACCGCAACCCACCCGAAAAAAAAAATTGTGTAAATTATTAAAGTTTTAACACAGTCATGTTACTTACACATGTACTTACATAGTTTTGAAATAAATATTTTTCACTCAATTCTTTCATTTCGTTACGTTTTTTCTTACCAACCCCAACAATTATTATTTTTACGATGTCAAAAGGGCGGCAAATTATAACTCCGCCCCGGGCGACAATGACACACGCTACGCCACTGGCTCGGGCCATCTTCACTGTGGGAAGGAAATTGACCTACTCTCATACACATTAGTCGTCGTTTATGACACCTATGGGCGAGAGATCTAAATTGTATTCGTACTCCATCATCATCGTAAATAAAACTACTTTACAGCTTTTATCGCGTTTATATTGGATTTATGATTGCCCGACGTTTCGAATATTTTACAGCATTCATGGACTGGGTGGAGTCTGGTGACAGTACAAACGCGATAAAAGCCGTAGTTTTATTAACAAAGTGTATTTTATTATTATTAGAGACAATAAGAAAAGTGTCAATGGACACATTCTTTACTCTGTAAGTCTTAGCAAATTAAGTTAGATTTAAATTATTTATTAGCCTCATGGCTAGATTGTAATTATTATGAGGTAGCTGTTAAGTTATAACATAATTAGAAAAAAAAAATTGCAATGTATAATACTCGCGTAAACATGAGAAATCATTCCGTCATCATCATCTAGCCTCTCTCCAGCCTCTAGCCAGACGTGTTGGCATAGGATTTTAAATCGAGTTTGCCTTCACTTACAAAGATATTATCAGCTACCATATAGCTTATTCGTCTTTTATGACAGCTACGGGCAAGAATGGGAGTGGTGAACTATATTTTTACTCCGTCACTACACGGAATAGTCATTCAAATCTTTTTTATTGCTGTTGTTGCCAAACCAGCAAGCAATAGACCTGGTGATAAGTGATGCTGTTCATGGACCTTCGCTAAACCACTGCCTGCCATGAAGAAAATGAAGGCAGTGTGAATGATTTAATGATTGATATATTATATACAACACATATATAACACAAACATATGAAAGACAAATTGACAAGAATTACTAAAAAAAAGTGTTTGTCACAATCCGGTCTCAAGTCAGTATAATGCTGGCTGCAGATGACTCACCCTGGTCTTCCGTTGTTACCGGGAGGAGACATCATGCACATGCGTCCAATTTAAAATCTAGTGTCAACATTAATTAGTAAAAGTGCACATTTTTACATAAATCTGTTTACAAGTGAATACAGTTTTGCTTAACTATACTGCTATGCTGCTGAGGTTCGGTGAAACTAAAACCATCACCAAAACCTCACACACCAACATCCTCAGAATGTTGAGCTTCCAACTAGGGATGTGAAAAATAATCGATTTTTATAATAATCGATTATTTTTTTTGTAATAATCGATTTTTATAATCTATTATCGAGATAATAAAAAATTGATCATTTAACTGCCAGATTTCCTAAAAAAGAGGTCATCACGATACTGCGTGCAGTGTTTCATACTATATTAGAAAATAGAGCTCACATTTCCTAAAAAAAAGGTAATCATAATCCTGTTGGGAGAAAAATCGATTATTTTATAATCGATTTATTTTGAAGAACAAAATATCGATTATTTAATTAATCGATTATTTTCCCTCCAAGTCACATCCCTACTTCCAACTCTCTCGCTCACCGAACAAAGCGCAGTAAAATTTTAAAACATGCATATAAAATACTACTTATCTAATAAATAGGTACGGGTATTGACACATTGAGCCAAATCCTACATGACACATTGAGCCAAAAGCGAGTCGGTTTTATGCATAGTATGCCCTGTAGTAATAGAATTACAGCAATGACGTGTCCACACAGAAATACAACATAACGATTGCACTACGGGCCTAAGAAGTACACTGGTGGCCTGCCAGCTCGAAGCTGCCAAGTGGGTGAACGCCGCCGCTACACCTGACTCTACTCCAGTCATCCATGGCGTTATAATGACCTGACCGTTAAAAATAGCTTCTAGTATTTTAAGAATATACCTCCACTAAAATTTGTTCATTTGAGGTCAATGATTGCCTTGCGTAGTAATAAATTTCCACATAGACTCATTATCCAGCCGCACAAATTATCTAAGTTGGAGAGGAACATTATGGAACCATCTGTATACAACAGAAAGTCTGCAGATATCGTCGATGCGCCTACAATAGTTGCTAACATTATAAATGCGAAAGTAATTTTATGCGCCTACAATCCTTACTAATATTATAAATGCGAAAGTATGTTTGTTTATTTGTTACGCTTTCACGCTTAAACCACTGAACCGATTTCAAAAATTCTTTCACCAATGGAGAGCTATAATACCAGGGAATAACATAGGCTATATTTTATCCTGACATTCCTACAGGAACGGGCACTACGCGGGAAAGACGACTGAAACCGAAGCGAAGCGAAGGCGGGTTGCTAATCTATACCAATAAATAAAATTGGAGTGTCTGTTTGTAATGTCAAAATAATAGGCTTTTTTCATGCTCTCACGGTTATTTGCACGACACCTATGCCTAAAACAGCAATTAATCTGTCTGTCTGTTTGTTCCGGGTAATCTTCAAAACGGCTGGACCGATTTCAAAAATTCTTTCATCAATGGAAAGCTATAATATCAGGGCGTAAACTAGGCTATATTTTATCCCGGTATTCCCACGGGAACGGGAACTACGCGGGTAAAACGACTATAACCTATAACCGAAGCGAAGCGAGGGCGGATTGCTAGTATACCTATAACTTTAAACATAGACTAAAGGTTTATTAGTGCATAATTTCTATAGTACTAACGAATTTTATATGTTGCTTAAAATATAATGTGTATGGCCATTGTATGTATGAGGTATTTTAAATAACATTTTAAGTTTATGCACGTATAATATAATTAATATTCTATTATTTTAAATGTATTATTCTAGTGCGAAATGCATTACTATTATTTTTATTGTCTTTTAAATAAAACTATTTTACGGATTTCATTGCGTTTATATTTGATTTTTGATTGCCCGAAGTTTTATTTATAACTAGCAACCCGCCCTCGCTTTGCTTCGGTTTTAGTCGTTTTACCCGCGTAGTTCCCGTTCCTGTGGGAATACCAGGATAAAATATAGCCTAGTTTACGCGCTGATATTATAGCTTTCCGTTGGTGAAAGAATTTTTGAAATCGGTCCAGCCGTTTTGAAGATTACCCGGAACAAACAGACAGACAAAAAAATTATAAAGTGATTTTTAGGCATGTGTACAGTGCAAATAACAGTGTGAGCATAAAAAAGCGTACTATTTTGACATTACAAACAGACACTTCAATTTTATTTATTCTTATAGATGTGTAATACTTGCGGCAACATCAGAAATCATTAAATCAATATGTAACGCGATATAAGTATTTAGCACCTAAGCAATGACTATACTATTACTATACTATTACTATACTATTACTATACTATTACTAACTAACGTATTTACTAACTGCACCTACGCCTCCACTAGGATTAGATTACTTAGATACCTACCTACTGTATTTATTGCTATCATTTTAGAAACCCACGGATTTATGACTGTTCTTTATTTTAAAGAATTTATCCAAATTTCAGCTCATATATGTATGTACGTCTTACTGCTCAAATCGATAATCCTCCATAATAGAACGAAAATTAACATGTAGTGTCCGACCGAAATTTCGGTTTCGGTTTCGACCTAGTTTTGGCAAAAAAATGGGTTTCGGCTTAGTTTCGGTTTCGGCTGATAATCAAGCTGAAACTAAGGCCGAAACCGAAACTGAATTCGTGGGTTTTCGCACTGCGCTAGGACATGCTTATTTGAATAGAACAGCGTCTGTTGGGTCAGCTAGTTATATTATATACTAGCAACCCGCCCTCGCTTCGGTTTCAGTCGTCTTACCTCAATAGTTCACGTTCCCCTGGGAATACCGGGATAAAGTATAAAAGTATAGCCTAGTTTGTGCCCTGATATTATAGCTTTCCATTGGTGAAAGAATTTTTGAAATCGGTTCAGCCGTTTTGAAGATTACCCGGAACAAACAAACAGACAGACAGACAAAAAAATATAAAGTGTATTTTAAGCATATGTATAGTGTAAATAACCGTGTGAGCATGAAAAAAGCCTATTATTTTGATATTAGAAACAGACACTCCAATTTTATTTATTGGTATAGATTTATTCATAAATAATTGCCTGAGCGCTATGACATGTCCTTCTTTAAACGAGGTTTAAGAAGAGCATTTTCTTCTCGTTAGTCCTAGCAATGCCCCTTGGTATTGCAAAGGTCCATGTGTGGCAGTATCACTTACCATCAGATGTGCTGCTTGCTCTTTTGCCACCATAAGCAATAAAAACAAAACTAATAATTCAGAACAAATATCTTATCTTACTAATCATTTACCTACCCAGGAAAACTACTTCACCTTGTCGAGCAGGCCTCGTTTTCAATAAAACTAATTAACTAAGCTCCAAGATTTGCGTGCGAACTTTGCTTTTTAAGTATGATTACATCTATTTTACTTATTGCTAAGGTATTACTTGATTTATCGTTTTGTTTATATCGTCTTCGCGTTCTATTTTGTTGGACTAAAATATTGTAATGATCCGTATGGCGACGGAATAAGAATTTAATTCATCACTCCCTATCTTGCCCGTGGATGTTGTAAAAGACGACTAAGGTATATAATATACATATACCATCTGTGCAAGAGAAAGAAAACTCGATACAAAACCTACTACGTGTTGGACTATTCCAACACGTCTGACCAGCGTGGAATAGTAGGTAATTTCCCTTCCCATTGGGGTGGAGGTCTAAGCTTAATAGTGGGAGTTACATAGGCTGAGATTTTAATCATGATGAAAATATTGCAGGGCTAATTATTTAGACCGCTAAAATAACGCCCTACATCCAATGTGAGAAAAAAATTCAATCCAACAAGAAAAAGTTCCAACTGCGCCTTAAAAGAGTGATAAGTTACACTTAAAATATAGAAAATATAGAACGATATTTCATATCAATCAATCATTATGTCATAAACACATAGCACTCGAGTTGACTTCACTGAGATTACTGTTATCAGTTTAGCAACCTAATAGTCGATAACGAAAATTATCGACTAGCTAAATACATATATAAAATAAATAAATCTGTGTGTACTTCCCTATAATATCATCATCATCACGGGCCTCCTCCATAATGGAAGGGTAATTGACCTACTATACCACGTTGATCTGACGTGTTGGTATAGGGTTTTATTTCGAGTTTTCCTTCTCTCGCATAGATGTTATATGCGTTTTATATCCCTTAGTCGTCTCGTACGATCACCCACGGGTAGGTTAGGGGGTGGTGAATTGTATTCTTACTCCGTCACCACACGGAAGTATATACAATTATACAATATATACAAAACCCTATAATATACAATTCACTATTCCCTATCTTGATCGTGGAGATCATAAAAAAACAACTAAGAGATATAATATTTACATAACATCTTTGCAAGAACTTTAAATTAAAGCCTATACCATCATGTCTGACCAGTATGCTATACTCGGTAAATTTCCCTCCGACAGTGAAAAAGGCCCAAGTACATTAATGAGACACATGGACTGAGATGATAATGAATTTCATTTTATGGTAATTACTTAGAATAATAACGTATAGAAGGTAAGTACGTGCACAAAAAGTGAAGCATTTCAATTGGAGCCTAATGGAGCTTACGCCGGAACCGTTCCGTAATGTACAAGTCATTGTACTGCACGTACGTATGCAACTCTTAAAAAATAAATAGGTAACTATGACGGTTTGTGCATTCAGATGGTGTCGTAACACATTTGAAAAACTTAAAAAGATTTATAACATTACTTTTAAAAGTATTTCGACGATTTATGTTAATAAAAACAAAATTTGATTTCATAATTTGTATAGTGGTATGCGTGTGTATGTGTGTAATCGTCTGCACGCCATTAGCATTTTTAAATTCATATTTCGAAAGTTCGAAGTATTGACACTATCCTTCTATACGTTATTATTCTAAGTTGCTACTGCTATTGCTTTAATGTAAAATGAAACAAAAGAAACATGACGCGTCACATAAAAAAAGAAAGTCCGTATTGATTCAATATGTAATTTTTTTAATAAGTGCTTTTATATTGTAGTATGTAATTACTGCACATGTCATTAAAAAACAAACACTTAATAGTTCAGTATATCGAAGCAATTAAAAGAACAACCTTGATGTAACGTTCAAATAGCTATTTGGCACTGCTCTCGAGTAATATTAAGAATACCTCCGAGCTCACTGCTATCTTTGACAACATAATTAGGTATTATAGCGTGATTAATAAAATCTAGTAAGCTCAGTAGCCAACTAAAACACTAAATTTAATACAACGTCAACTCTAGTTCACGTTATATTTTGATCTAGAGATCATAAGCAAGCAAGAGCGAGACAAAATATATTCTAAATTTGAAACAAGAATTCTTTTAAATTTTAGTTTTTTTTTTAAGTAAAATTCATTAGGCGTAAAGAAAAAAGAAACGTACACTGTGCACTTTAATTTCTGGGTATTGAATGAGGCTGAACCGTCATGGTATGTTCTAGTAATATCGGCTCTCATTATCTTTGTGCGTTATTAGATTTACGATATAATGAGGAACAGTTAAACAAAATTTATCAAAGTACAATTGTAATTAGATATTTTTCATGTTATTCTGAAACACAAACGACCTTATAATTTATTTAAAACTCGGTCACTTTTACTTACAAGACATGGCGAGGTGTTGTATTCCGTCGCCATACGAGAAGTATTGTGAAACTAAATTCTACATAAAAAAATAACGTTCTCTAAATAGCGAATATGAAAACTTAAAGCCCAAACTTAAAACCCACAAAATGTCAAACTGACCACTAACTAGTAAATAATAAATGACGTGTTACGCATGCGAGTTCGTCATCAAAAAGGTCCTTTAAGCTTGTTTGCGTGTCTATATATTGTGAGAGTGTAGCTATGAGTGTGGACATAGTAATTTTTGTGTGTAATGTTGCCCGTTTACACGCCATAACACGCACACACTACAACTTTTGATGCTATCAGAAAATGATCAACTGATATTAAAAACAGAAAAGTCCCATTTACATGTTGTCATATCAACATTGTTTAGCCTTTATACGACTTTATCAAATAACACTTAGTGTTTAGGCTACGCGTATATCAGCCACGTCATTAAATACTAATCGAACTAAGCGAGTATATAATGGCAATTATATTCCCGTGATCGTAAAATATGACAAGGAAAATTTGAAATAAACCTTACGTCAACCAATCTGACCAGAGATAGGTTATATGGCTCCTACTGTGGAGTAAGTTCGATTCGCTCGGCTCGTATTTATAGTAGTTTTCCGAAGCCCAATTTTAGTATTAGACTATCCTTCCATCCATCTAGCAATGTCCACTGTTCGGCATATTATTGTCTCCATATTCAAAAGAAGAACTGGAAGATTTTGATACAATGTGAAGGTGTTAGGAATATATAAAATATTTTTTTTTTACCGACTCCAAAAATTCATTATTTTTGTGACAAATGCATTGCTTAATAATACCAATCCCAATAGATATCATAAATATTGATCTATTTTTTTTTTTGTTTGCTTGTTATGATTTTAGTCATTATTCCGTTTATCACAGAATTATTGATACACGTTATTAAAGTTACAGAAAAGTGCAACTTCATCCAGAAAAAGGATTACTATTCAAGAGTTGGCAAATAACTTTGAAACGATAGTCCGGAATCACACGTGATTGGAATCTCAGGTGTAACTAGTAAATTTAAAACCCTATCTTAATGTTTTAACAAGGTTCATATTTTCATTTAGTTTGCTTTTTTTTATCAATGACTGTTTTTTCCTATCTATCTCTATACGACTATCATTCCTCTCGGTCGCTGGTTATTTTTATGGAATTGACTTTGGTCAGAAAAAAGTCAGCAATGTGTTACAGGAAGACAGGGAAGCGCGCGCGGTTTGAATAATGAGCGGGCGCGGTGGCGGACAGATGGTGCCAACTCATTTTGCGTGAGGTTCGTTCCACGACATCCTGTCGGCCAACATAGTGTATGCGTGTGTGTGACGAGAAAATAAAGGGAAATACAGCGTGGCCAAACGTACGATTTAAATCGCATTTATACCTACAACCTTGTTTTTCTTATCATCCTTTTTTTATTTTGGTCGCTATTGCGTATGGAAATGCTGCAAGGCTGCTTTATTTATTATATTTTTTACGAAATTTATGATCTTTAATATGGTTTTTAATATCACAGCCTTATTGGAATTTATTATGTTTAATAAATCATACATTGTGTTGTAATACAAAATAAAGTTATTGTTATAGATATGATATGAAACGTCCATATATCAAATATAATCGTTATTAGTCTCGACTCGAGCCTCTGTATTATAAACTAAAGGCAACAAACACTCCAACATGTTGTTGTGTATATTTGAATGTTTCCTTGTTCAACTATTTGACCGATGCACGTCGCTATCTGTTTTATATCGTTACGAATCTAGCCGTAAATTTATTGGCAATCGATTTTATAGCTACGTGTTGTCTTAGAACACTTCATTTTGAAAAGCATCCTACTTCACAATCGTAAATTTTATTCTCTTCGTTTATATTTAATGCATAATTATAAGATAAGGTTACAATTTATTAAACTTTAATAAGGTCTAAAACAAAAGAGACACACAGTGGCAATATGAATACTTAAATGGGTGCGCGGTGTAATGAGAATGAAGAAAATAAGGAATAATCATATTAATAATTTAGTATTCCGTGTGGTGGCGGATTAAGAATACAATTCATCTCATTCATTCACTCCTTGTCTTGTTCATGGATGTCGTAAAAGACGACTAAGGGATATAATAAGCATATAACATCTATGCAAGAGAAGAAAAACTCGAAACAAAACCCTATACCAACTTGTGTGACCAGCATAGTATAGTGAAGTCAATTTCTCTCCTATTGCGGAGGAGGCTTTAACGCAGCAGTGGCACATATATGAGCCGAGATGATGATTATATTAAAGTTCAAAAGTCAATTAATGGAAAAGATACAACTGAAGGACTATCGGTACGGACATGTTCGACAGGATGAGAGTAATACCTAACCACGTCATGAAACGTAAATATCAAATTTCAAAATGGCATCCTACTGTATGCCAGATCATATTTTAAAGTAAGACAACGTTCGTTATCACCTTAATGAAAGTTGTGTTCTGTGACTTCGATAGATTATTAGATAAACTAGCAACCCGCCCTCGCTTCGGTTTTAGTCGTTTTACCCGCATAGTTCCCGTTCCCGTGGGAATACCGGGATAAAATATAGCCTAGTTTACGTCCTGATATTATAGCTTTCCATTGGTGAAAGAATTTTTGAAATCGGTCCAGCCGTTTTGAAAATTACCCGGAATAAACAGACAGACAGACAAAAATTTTTTAATCTGTATTTTAGGCATAGGTGTCGTGCAAATAACCGTGTGAGCATGAAAAAAGCCTATTATTTTGACATTACAAACAGACACTCCAATTTTATATATTGGTATAGATTTAAATGGTTTCCACACAAAATTCTTTTTTAAATTTTATCTGGTTGGACTCTCTCGTCATACTCTCGACAGTCGTCTGTCTACAGCCGCAGGCCGGTCCGCCTAGGGTAGTCTCGCAGAAAATCGACGTCTGAGTTGTAGCAATTTATTACCGCACTTCGTTTGGTAAGCGAGAAAGCTAGAAGCCCGACTTTCTCAGAATGTTTGCGCAGATATGCTGTTTACTCGTTTATGGTAAACTGGATGGTGCTGTCGGTGGACAGCAATAAAATAAATTCAAGGTACTTATTATTAAAATAATTATTACCATAAACATCTAATACCTACTCTTTAATACTCATCCAATATCTTCTACTGGTATTATTTATTATAAAGCATATATAAACCACTTGTTTGTTTCAAAGCTACCTGTTAAAATGTCGTGTATCGTTTTTTGAGACTAGGGCGAGTGGCGCGAGTAAGCGTGGGCGGTATAACGCCGGCCTTCCCTTTGTTCTCGCCGTTCGTAGCCGACACGATCAATATTTGTTCCAACTCCAAGATACACTCTTCATTGTCCGCTTATAAATTTATTAATCGACCTATCCACTTATACTCTCACTGATATTACGTTGTTGAACAAATTAGGCAAAAGTTGCTTTAGTGTGCTTTTATAAGTTTTGTATTAATTAATATTTTAGTTGGATAATAATCCACTAGATAACAAATTGTGCTTAAATAAATATTAGAACAATCGTATATATAAGAATAATTACGAGGAACTAAGAATAGACTATGTCAACAACAGCTCATTATTTGCGGGTATGTATCGGTCGATTAAGAGACGGAAGCAGATAACATCGCCCACGCTACGTTCAGCGGGTGGTATCGCGATAGCAACTCATATTGTAACACAAATATTCTAGCAAAATGCTATACTCCTGGATAGGGTTGCCAGATCGTCAAAGCTAATAGCCGGACAGGCCAGCCAGTTTGTCCGGACATTTGGCTAGAAAGGCCGGACACCCTACATTATTGAGGATTTTGTGTTTTAGTATTATTAGGTACGACAAAAAAATGTATGTAAAATTAAGCTTTTTGGATTATTTTGGATTATTATGACAACAGTCGACTCGCCTGCGCTCGGCCACGCTCGGCGCTAGCTCGTTTGCGAAATGTAAAAAGCCTAATAAAAGCCGGACACCGATTATTTTGGCCGGACACGCAATTAAAAAGCTTACCTATGTCCGGCTTTATCCGGACGCCTGCAACGCTACTCCTGGAGATCCCGGAGCTGGTTTTTGCGACTACCAAGCAAAAATAACCCTTTAACTAGTTTGACACATTGTAATCTTTGCCCATCGCACTAAGAATACAATCGGCTACTAGTCAATTTGCCCACATTATCCACTACAAACAGGACAGACTTTTTAGACAGATCTTTCCTTACTTTTTTTTATTTGAGGATAACTAGATACATATTTATAATCGTATATGCATTCATTTCCGTGTGGTGACGGAGTAGCAATACAATTCACCACTCCCTATCTTGCCCGTGGATGTCGCAAAAGCCGACCTAGTGATATAATATGCACATAACATCTGCGCAAGAGAAGGAATACACAAATAAAACCCTATACCAACATGTCTGACCAGCATGGTATAGTAGGTCAAATTCCCTCCCATTGTGGAGGAGGCCCGAGCCCAACAGTGGGACATATTTGCGCTGCGATGATGATGATGATTATAGATATATATTTAAACAGTTTTTAAAAAAGTAATAGAATATGCAGTTTACGTTCCTGAGCTGATCATCTGAGTATTTCTGTGTTGTCTTTTAAAAAGGTAAAGGGCAAAAAAGTGCTTATGTTGCTAATTCTTAAAGCGAAACTGTATGTAACAATGCTACAATTGTTTTTTCTTTTTTTTTGTGTGTACAGCTGTTGGCCGCAGATGGCCTTGACAGCTTGACGCGGACTATGGGTGAGCGCTGAGGGCTCTCAACCCGGTGAAAGTATACTAAGCGACATCGCCCAAGTGCTCCCCCTTTGGGGAACGGACCTCGGCCTGGGGCGTCGCTGGAAGCAAAGTGGGCGTGCCCACGCTTTGATGCCTGACTTTTGTGCGGCGCGGTTTCGCACCTCGACGGCGAGGGCGGAACCGCGGGTATTTACGTGTTATGGCCTCGCGGGCCGTGTAGGCTCTATGTTGAGCGAGTGTGTTAGTGTCGTCCTCTTGTCGAGGGCGTGACGAGGACGTCGGATGGACAATGCTACAAAATGTACTAAATATACTTTCAATTTTTACTCTGATATATATACGTTTATATAGTTAAGGAAATATCTGAAATAATGTCATTATGAGATTGATTTAACATTAACTTTTACCCACACCAACTTTTTTTAGGGTGACCTAAGTAGATAATTAAATGAAAATATTTTTATTTGCAGAGTATTTGATAGGAGTCAATGTTAGCAAAACACTCAAATAATGCCATTCTCGACAAACCTGATCTAATCAAGGGACCAAAAAGAGCTTTAAAATATGATTTAAGTACATAAATCTAATATAAAAATATTAGAGAGTGATATTCCTAGTGATGAGAATATGTTCTGCGCCTGCCCTGTATTAACAAACGGATTACAGACTAGACTATGTATATAAGCTAACTATACCCGTTTATTTATTGCAGTTATGTAATTATTTCGCACTGAAAGAGTGTTCTCAATTATTGCCACTATAAATCTGGACGCTCTGAGTGGAATTTGAAAGTCCAAAGTCAACAACAAGAGCTAGTTTATACAGTCTCACTCGCCTCTTGAATCACGATATAATTCTCAAGTATACCTAATATAAAAGATTATGGCTGGACCAGCGCCCGCAAGCAGCCTAGTTCACGTTTAACCAAAAGAACAGCCATCACTCATAGTCATTATTTGTGTTCAGTTATATATTATTCTATCAAATGCATTCGATACGACGAGATTACTGATTTAGAGAAAATTAACCTATTGTATGGAATGCTATATAATTAAGGGGACCAATCAGCAAACCATTAAATTTACTGGCGAATTCACAAAACACCGGTGCTTTTAATATAAACCGTGCAGATTATAGAAACAAACAGATCCAAGAAGCATTTCTGTAAAGTTTAAATAAATGATAGTACACATCGCATATTTTAGTCAAAAGAAAAGTTTATTTAAAATTAATAGATCAAAAATAATAACTTGAAAGAATGAAATTCATATAGAAAACTAAGAAGAAACCTACTAATGTTATCAATTAGTGTTTCTGCGTTGCTCATAAAATTGTATTAAAAGCCTTGATCACCTAATATCAAACTCATGCAAATGCAATCCAAGCATAAACTCTATTCATATCAAATCTGTTAATACATTCGAAATGTGTTTATTTATATGAAGTTACGCATCTGCCGAAAGTTATTTCGACCAGGATCTTAGTATTTAGCTAGTATTACTAAACCGTGTGGTGACGGAGTAAGAACACAATGTACCACTTCTTTTTTGCCCATAATTTTCATAACATATGACAAGATATGATAATGGATGCAGATAGCATCTACTCGGGAGAAGGAAAACTTAATAAAAAACCTTATGCCAATTGTCTTTTAGTCTTACCGGCGTCGTATAGTAGGTCACTTGCCCTCTCGTTGTAAAAGAGCCTAACTTTGACATGTATATTGATTGGGCTGCAAATAAAAAGAAGATTCACTAACTAATTTTCCCACACCCATGGGCAAGAAAGAGGGTGGTGAATTGTATTCTTACTCCGTCACCACACGGATTAAAATAATATAATACTGTATGTTTCTCCGTATGGTGACGGAGTAAATATACAATTCACTACTATCTTGTCATAAAAGATGACTAAGGGTTATAATATGCATATAACATTTGTGCAAAAGTAGGAAAACTCGATATAAATCCTATACCAACATGTTTGACTAGCATGCTTTAGTAGACCAATTTCCCTCCTAGTTAGAGGCTCGTGCCCAGAAGTGGGCCGTGTATGGGCTGAAACGACGAATACTGTATACTGTTCTAATAATTTACAGGTACAAGACTAAATATTTTAGCAAATCTTAGTTATTTAAATAAATAATTAAAAGATTTTTACTCGTTATCCCCAATGACATAATGACATCGATGAAAATAAGTGTTAAATAAAATATTTTTAATTATACAATAAACCCGTTCCAGTTCCTAAAAACTTAAATTAGAAAGCCCACAGAATAGAAATACTTTTGAAGTTTTAACTGAGTTTGCTAATTAATCTCTGATTAATTTACTCCTATTCCTTACAAAAACAAATTAAATTAACTAATTTTATTCTTGATTCCAAAGTTGAAATTGGGTTGAATCAGTTTAGTTAGATATATTGGTATAGATACCAATAAATAAAATTGAAGTGTCTGTTTGTAATGTCAAAATAATAGGCTTTTTCATGCTCACACGGTTATTTGCACTATACACATGTCTAAAAATCATTTTATATTTTTTTGTCTGTCTCTCTGTCTGTCTGTTTGTTCTGGGTAATCTTCAAAATGGCTGGACCGATTTCAAAAATTGTTTCACCAATGGAAAACTATATTTTAATATAATATTAGCGCGTAAATTAGGCTATATTTTATCCTGGTATTCCCACAGGAACGGGAACTACGCGGGTAAAACGACTAAAACCGAAGCGAAGCGCGGGTGGGTTGCTGGTATTAAAATATCTACAAACAAAGCGGATTTTTCTTCAACTTCTATATATATCCCAATATTATATAGGTGCCGCCTTCCCAATTAAAGCAAAATTATGACTAATATTACGCTAGGCCAATAATAATAATACCTACTGGGTACTTTATTGATATAAAACAGGACAAACACATATATAGATTTACAGCGCTTTCATACAAAAAATAAAAGGTATGAGTGTTCTATCATTATGTGACAGACTAGGACTCTCAAGTTAAATAAAAAACTTGTGTAAAAGGTCTTAGGTGCAATTTACCTTAATATTAAGATATTGTAACTAGAACTTGAAAGAGTGAATCATCATCACAGCTCTTACTTATCCCAGTATCAACAGTGGAGGAACCTCCTTCATAATAGGAGGGAAATTGGCCTACTATACCATGCTGGTCAGACGGGTTGGTATAGGGTTTTATATCGAGTTTTTTTTTCTCTTGCACAGATGTTATATGCATATTTAATATCTTAGTCGTCATTTGCGGCAGTCACGAGCTAGATAAGGGTTGGTAAATTCTTACTCCGTCACCACATGACATAAATTTATATCAACTCTGTATATAATTCGTTACATGTAAATCTCATAATTAACCCATCCACCAACTTCATACATAACTTAACCTATACATTTTTTGAACTAGGGGTGTTAGCCTCAGATATCTGTTACATACTTACGCGGACAAGTGGTACGCGCAGAGGGCGCAGAACCCAAATTTTTTTCGCAACGGGGCCCACGGCTTAGGAACTCAGAGGATGAAACCGTGGTTATTTATTTTATATAACCTCGAGTCTCGGTCGAAGGACTTTCGAGATCCAGGACATGGTTGGGGTGTGTCATGGCAGTATCGCAGTATCATAGTATCTACGGAGAGACTGATGGTCAGTAAGTGCAAAGCGATATAAAGATCAGCATTGCGTATGAGCTGCGTATGAGGTGCGAGCGTAGCCTAATGCACGTACTTATTCTGTAATGTTTGTAGTCTATAGATCTTATGTAGGCTAAAATTAGGGAATACTGTACTAGCATACATCACGATGGGGCGTATGCAGGCAATGTAAAGTCAAACTTTGCATTTTAACGATGGCTTACTCTTTGAGTGGAGTAAGCTGTATAATCGACTCATAACGAAGCTACACGTGGTCGCATCGTGATAATGTGTCGAACGAAGCTGAGACGATTGTAACAGTGAGCTATATTTTACCTTTGACGCCCAATGAATGGGCTTGTCACTACTAACAAATCTAATATCCACCTGATCTCATCGAGGCCACACTGCGAAAGATCCGGCAAAAAACTCTGAGACATGTCGTCAATCTAACTACATAATTGTTGATTTTTAAATTATTTCTATATTAGGTTTAATAAATTGCCATAATATTATAATAACCATAAATTTACTTTTAATAATTACTGGCCAAAAGCAATGTAATTTTTTCATGTAAATTGTATAATTTCTCTTTATGTACCTACCGGCAATAAATTTGGATCAAAAATGTGGGTAAAAATTTAATAACTACTTCTCTAGTGGGTATATATGAATCTCTGTACGGATCCACCGATCTTGAGAAAGGTAATACTGACAGCAACCGCCGATCTAACAGTCTTAATGTAAGTACGGTGAATTAATTTTAATTACATTCATCCATCAGTGTACCGACGGCCGCTTTCAAATTTCGCCTTCCCAAGTTAGCCATAATCATTACTCTTGGCTTGTTGAACGCAGTTATTATTATAAAGGCCTCAGGAATAAGTTGCTACCTATTTTCCTGATTATCCCTCAATTGGATTTTGCAACTTTATAAATAAAACTATTTTTACGGATTTTATCGCGTTTGTATTAGATTTTTGATTGCCTGAGGTTTCGGACAATTTTCAGCGTTCATGATCACGCGTGAAATAATACGTCCATCAAGTCATCGTTATTACAGACATTTGTATCTACCCGCTATAAGATTTAGTTATTGAACCAGTTTTGATATAAACTTTCATGAAAAAGTAAGAACGTAATGACAAATTGTATTCTTAATACTCAACTAATCCTCTGAGCAACTGCCAAACATAAGCAAGCAACATTTAAATCATAAGCAAGCAGTCATAACTTATACTATTAGTATCCGAGTATGATATATAATATCTGGAGGTTGATATATGGTATCCGGAGGTTGATATATAGTACCCAGAGATCGATATATAGTATTTGGAGTTTGATATATAGTATCCGGAGATTGATATATGTATTTTTCACCAATGTATTTTTTTTTTATTGCCATCGGTGGCAAACGAGCAAGCAGCACTCCTGATGGTAAGTGATACTGCCGTACATGGACCTTTGCAATACCAGGGGCACATCCAGGCCGCTGCCTACCGTGAAGCAAATACTCTTCTTAAACCTCGTTTAAAGAAGGACATGTCATAGCGCTCGGGTAACACACCAGCAGGTAGTTCATTCCAGAGCTTGCACGTACGTGGGAGAAATGATCGCTGGAAACGTACAGTTGAAGACCATAACGTTTCCAGGTGAAATGGATGAACCCTGCTACAATGTCGAGTGGTACGTTGGTAGAATTGTGACGGTGGTACTAAGTCAAACAGTTCCTTGGAGCACTCCCCGTGAAAGAGTCGGTAGAGTACACAGTGACCCAAAATCTCTCCGCTGCTCTAGCAACTCCAATCTGTCCGTATTTCTAATGTTGTATGTGTATGTATTCCTAAAATTGTGTTTACACTTTTTATCTTATAATTATGCACATAAATTCTTAAGTGCAACATTATAAGATTAAAAATTGTAATGCCTCACTGCACGTTTTGGGCAACTGTAGGTATAATGAGCAGTTGATTGAATAAATAAATAAGTACTGTATGGAGATGTAGTACACTAACAGCGCGTTCGTATATTCAATACCAACTTGTATTGTTACAATAACTTACGTACAATATAATATTGTAGTATCTAAAATTATTATATAAGGCCGGAATCACTGCGGAAATTTCCACGTCGTTGCTACATTGTTACCTGGAAAATATCCAAATGTGACCCAAGCTGTTTTATCTAGTGACCACGGACGGCAAGCATACCTTGACATTTCAAAACGAGTGCACGTTGGCACGATAGTAGTCATGATTCTCTACGGCTACTAGGTCAACTAGATTTGTTTAGAGATAAAGCTTTACTGTATTTCTTTTTTAAAATCTATGTACCTTGATATGACCAAGGACTGTTAATACTAGGGATGTTATAGAGCGCCGTAATCGAAGCTTTTGGGTATCCGAAATGAAAACCGTAACCGAAACGGATATAAAATTTTTGATTAATTTCGGATTGATGTCTATATGCGACGTGTTAACGCAGGTTTTTAGCAACGAGCCGAAAGGACAGCCTAAGTGTAAGCCTCTCCAAAGGGAAATGATATAATAATGATCCCAATCAACAAACACATCGAAAATAGTTACAAAAGTCAGAAAATTATGATTAATAAATCAGATCAGAGAGAGACGCGTAATTCTAAGATTTTAAAAAAACAATGAAGTTTTATAAACGGCAACAAAAGACCTAAATGCTTTGTTTATAATTTAAAAAAGGATAAGTTACAACTATTGAGATATACTTGCTCGATAGTTACAACGTAATCCGTCTCACTAAAAATCCTTCAGTTTCAATGTAAGACAAACTATTAAGGCGCATTTCATGAACCTAACTTCTAAATTAAATGTTTATTCAATTATTAATTATCGATTATTTTAACAGCTAAGAAAAATATCATTCGAAAGGCACATATATACCAGGAATATTCTTGCAAATATGTAATATACGTACAAACCTTGAAGCGCTCGTTAACAAGATCATGAATATAGAAGTCAATATGGAGACAAGAAGATCCTGAAATTAAGGCTAATCCTAAAATATCGTTTGGCCATTTAGCTGAGACGACTAGCAGGTATTCCGTAGATAAATTATGTATATTCTGCCAAAATTTAATACCACCCACTTACGATTGGAAATATTTATTATTTGACTTACAGTATTTTTTATTATTTGATACCTTTTACCCAAATATGACATCTTCTACAGGAAAGGAAAAACTGCACGTGCGGAGTCGTACGTGATATTTAATGCATTATAAATAGAGGATTCGATCCCGGATCTCGAGATCCCGGTCGTATTTTCGCCCCGAAATTATCGGGATTAAATTTAATTAATCCCGGGATTTTCGGGATTAAAATATTTTTTTATATAAGACAATAAAAATGTGCATGAAACGAAACGCACTTAATTTCATTTGACGATTTGACGGCGTCTTATTTACACTGCTGATTTCATTTGTTTTTGCTAACAACCGGTGCCGGATTATGTGTGTGTAAAATATCCGCTTCTCGTCGTGTAAGTATTGATATTCTTTTGTTAATTGGTGATAATTAGTGCATTAATGTGTCTGAGTAAATATAAATGAAAAAAGTGAGCCGTCGCTCAGGACGCCTGACAGATGTGAAACATCTAAACTATTTTGTACGAGTAGAGACACGGTATCGAATATAAAGTATCGATACTGAACTCATGAATTGTATCGAAAGATAATTAACGTACTGTTTAAAGTATCAAGTACTTTTATTTACTTTATCTTTAGATATCGAGTACTTTTATTTCGATACCGATACTTTTGTATTGGATATTTTAGTCAATAACTACTTTTTGGTAGGTATCGTATCGAATAAATTATCCATTTTAAAAATGACTTTACGACTCATATTTATGGTAACGTCATTTAGTACAAACGAAATGAACCTTCTAAAACGTAGCTTGAAATAATTTGCGATTTATAAACCAGAAATAACGACATCTATCGAGCAAACGACCAACTCTAAGCTACAATATATTTTATAAAGAAAACTCTAATCCTGTAATGATAATAAGACAAGCTGTTTAAAGTGAGTCAAAATCCAATTCTTAAGGAGTTAGTGACATACAAACAAATAAATACACAGCTGAAACTAATAAAAGCCTATAAAAAATGAAATGCTTTCATCCGTTCACAGACATTCTTTCCGCACGAAGAGTGTGATTTAGGAAACAGAAATGGCGGCATTTATCGAGCTAACGACCAACTCTCAGCTTCAATATATTTAATAAAGAAATTTTTAATCCTGTAATGATAATAAGACAAGCTATGTAAATAATTTTAACGTCATTGGTCCTACTTAAATTTTCAACTTTTAAATGAAATTTGACTGTTTAAAGTGAGTCAAAATCCAATTCCTATGAAGTTGGTAATATACAAAGAAATAAATATATATACACCTGAAACTAATAAAAGCCTATAAAAAAACGGTTCTCCAGTTTTCGTAGCTGAAAGTAAACTAAATACCATACCTACTGGTATATTTATATTACTAAGTTAGAGAATTTTACATTAATTTATAACAAGTATTTATGTATAAAATAACATTAGATTACGACAGGAACTAATACGATAAAACTAAGGCATAAAGTATTAATAAAATATCGCGATTATTTCCAAAAAATGATGATTTTTATTCAATAAACATTTATTTTCATTATCATTAATATACATTATAAGTAACAATTTACTTTGAGTTCACTAGATGGCGTTGTACAAAATTTTAAATCGCACTATGGTTTCGTTACAAAAATGTAGGTATATGCATCCAAATATTTATTTGATATTTAATTATTAGGGGACCGCGAAGCGTGGCGTTAAACGCCACGCGACGATCACGGTCACCCTCGCCTATAGATGTTTCACATCAAAAAACAAAGAGTGTTATTTTCTGTAGCTCTAAGAGGTTATATTTATGTTATGCATAGACTTAAATGTTTTTATCTTTTTTGATTAAGAAGTAAACAATATCACTATACAAAAAAAGTTTTTATGTCAAACATAAAGAAGATGAAGATGTTTCGTCAGTGTGAAGTCATTTTTTGGTCGATAAAGTGGGTAGCTCGTATTTCTGCAACAAATTGAGAAGTATACTTTCAGATAAGACGTTGGATGCGTTTTTATTCATTAAATTTTATTTTCGTGGCTTAAATAAGTAGTTTATAAAGTTTCAGATCTATTTAATTTAAAATTTGAGTACCTATGGACAAAGTATATAGTATAACTAAACAAGTTTTAAGAAGTTGTTTTTTTTAAGTTTATTGTAAAATAATAAAAAAAAAAAAAACTAGGCAATTATGGAAAAATGTCATAAATTATTTACAGAATTTAGTTTCTAAATAGTTAGTTGTTTATTTTATCAGAAGAAAGTATAATTTTGTTTTGTTTTTTGAAGATTTAAAATAATGAGTTAATTTTGATATGTTTTACTGTCTTTTCTTACCACTTTCTATTACCAATACAATCCCGGGACTATTCCGGGATCCCGGTATTAACTATAGATAGTTCGGAAATCCCGGGACTAGAAAAATCAACCGGGATCGAATCCTCTAATTATAAATGACTTAAGTTTTACTATTTTATCATCATCGATATTATCTCAGTCTGCATAAGTATCGCTATTGGGCTCGGCCTCCTCCACAATGATAAGGAGATGACTTATTATACAATGCTTTTTTTGGGTGGGCGATGGTCAACGCACGCGCCGTCCATTCCGTCTGGGGCGACGAAAGGACTGCGCGCGGCCCTATAACCCACCGTCACCCCTCTCCTTCGCCATTGGGTCGGTCAACGGTACCGAATTCCTTCTCTTCCGTGGCCAGCCCGGCGGGATATCCTGTCGAGTACCCTCCCTTTCCAACGCCCTTATACCACGCTAGTGAACATATGGTTTTAGGTCGAGTTTGCCTTCTCTTTCATAAATGTTATCTGCATATCATATTTCTCAGTCATCTTTTATGACTCTCGCAGGCAAGAGAGAAACGGGTAGTGAATTATATTCTTGCGCTGTCACCACACAGAATGTTAATACTATTAGGTATACATTACCAATTCCTCTGCGGTTACTACAAGTAATATTTTATTCGAATGAGATTTTTATGTGTTATGAAACGTTTTCTACGGACTATGGTAGGTAGCAATTATTTTTGTTGTCATCATTTCTGTTATGTGCTAAATCCCCGAGCCGATGTTTGCCAAAAATTTGTTTAATTATAAATTATTTTTATTATTTATTTACCGCCAATGAGTTCAAATCCCCATGCGGTTAGGAAGTAAGAATGCACCACCCTCTCTCTTGTCCGTGGATGTCGTGAAAGACGAACGGAATTGATATGCAGATAATATCTACACAAGAGAAGGAAAACTCGTAATAATACCCTATACCAACTCAGGTAGGTCAATTTCCTTACAGATTTGGGGAGGTTTGGATCCGGCATTGGGACTTATAAGAGTTGAGAGGATGAGGCTAAAAGAACAAACACTGCTTAATAGTTACCATCACCATACAAAACCAGAGCCCATGATTTCTAAACAACACATATCTTAAAATAAAAAAGCAATTATTTATATAAAATTATTCTGATTTTTCAACAAGAAACTCCAGCAAATATGAAGTCTACAGGAGTGGTGTCTGATACACGATAAATGAGTATAGGATCGTCCCTATTACATCATCGCCCTCATGTTTATTAATCTTAATGTATACCTACCTACCTATCCCAATATACATGAGGTTAGCACAATATTTCTTATAACTAATAAAGGTAAAAGACGAACAATATATTTGCCAGGTTTACCAGTGAACACCTAGGACAAGAACTGAGAACCGGTGTTCAGCCCATATGGCGATAGAGATGTACGTGTACGGCAGTTTATGGGGGTTGTACGTAGAGATGTGAAAAATAATCGATTTTTATATTCATCGATTATTTTTTTTATAATAATCAATTATCTAAATAATAAAAATCAATTTAAAAGGAATCGATTTTTTTATATTAAAATTAAGCGATTATTTTAGTATTCGCTTTTTTGTCACCTTTACTAAAGAAAAAAAGTCATCCTAATCCTATTGGGAGACAAATTTAAAAAAGAACTATGAATTAATAATTTTTGATGTTTACGCGAGTATTGCACATTGTAAATAAAACTACGGATTTTATCGCGTTTGTATTTGATTTTTGATTGCCGACCAGGAAAGTCAAACAACAATATGTTGTTTACTCCTTTCCTGGTGGGGACGGAGTAAAAATACAATTCACCATCCCCCTTATCGTAAAAAAAGACTAAGGGATTAAATTACGCAGATAACATCTATGTAAGAGAAAGAAAACTCAAAATAAAACTATATCAACCCATCTGATTTGGTTTGATTCAAGTCCCACCTGTGTCCTAATTTACTATTTCGCAAAGTTACAATAGTGACCCTATTTTTTATACACCTACATTTGATGTCTCCTAGTTAACTACACATTATATATAAGAAGACTGGTATTATTTATAAATGACAGCGTTTTACCGATCAGCCACAAATCATACCATGATGTAAACATTTCACAGGATGTAAACGTCAGCTTAATTTTAATGATTAATTACTGTTTCTAAGCGGAGTTTAGTTTCAGTAAAATCTTTAAAATTAAAAGAACATGTGTTACATTGCGTTTGTGATCTCATAAGAAAATATGTAAATGTTATCATTTAGATATGAGGCAAGTGGTTTCAAAATTTTTATCCTAATCTACTTTATTATCATTAGGTATTATTCTCCTCTTCTCCCAATAACGCTTGGGATAGTAAATAAGAAGTAATTTATACAAATAAATAATATTAAAGTGTCTGTTTCTGTGTGTGTAATGTCAAAATACTGGGCTTTTTCATGCTCACACGGTTATTTGAAAGACACCTATGCCTTTTTTTATGGGTGGGCTATGTAACGCGCACGCGGTCCATTCCGTCCGGGGCGACGAAAGGACGGCGTGCGGGCCCATAACCCACCCGTACCCACGTCGACTTCGTCGTTGAGCCGATCACCGGAGCAGGGTGACTTGTCGTCAGTGGTCGGCCCAACGGAATACCCTTTCAGGTACCCTCACCTCTCGATGTCCCTGTCCCGGGACGTCGGTCGCCGTCGCGCGGTCAGCCTCTCTGTGGGTGACGGACTAAACTCCCCGGTCCGGTCACCCGCGGCCTCGACTAGGGCGGCGCAGGCGCAGGTACTTGCGCCTGCGCCGCCCGAGTCGCCGGCGGCGGAACGTGTCACCGAAGAGGAGCTCCTCTCGCGCACGATGCGCTGCCTCCTTCCGTGAGATGACGGCCTCATAGAAGGCGGACACCTATGCCTAAAATAAAGTTTAATTTTTTTTTGTCTGTCTGTTTGTTTAAGGTAATCTTCTAAACGGCTTGAGCAATTTCGATAATATTTTACTACCAGTTAGTTAGATATAGAGAGTAACTTAGGCTATAATTTAGCCGGTAATGCCACGGGAATGGTAAATATGCTGGTAAGGCGACTCAAACCGAACCGAGCGAAGCGAGGGCGGGTTGCTAGTAGTACATATTACAAGGGTTATTAGTACCTAATAGTACCACACAGACTGTAATGTTATTAATGGATATAATGACTCTTATGAGTTTTAGCCACAAAACACCTATATGGTTTGTGGCTAAAACTCATAAATGCGGCATATGGGCAATTAATATTAATAAATCTAGTAAAATATTAGAATAATAGTAGGATACCGATGCATGTCTTGGTGACGACTAATAACCAATTTAATCCATGGCTTTACGCTACAGGTATTGTTATTTTTTTAACAGAACATAAACAATACAAGTTTCTCTAATATATCTTTGGAATCCAAGATTTCTGCACCAATAAAATTAAAATGTAAACGCTCTAACATCCCCTTTCTAATAAAAATACAATCATCTGAATTGGTTCATAAATAAAAAAGTTATACCCGAGGATCCATAAAAAATGGACGCGTTCGAGTGAACCGGTCAGTAAAAATCCCGTGGGTGTCGTAAAAGACGACTAAGAGCTTTACATAAACTTGGGCCAATCTATCTGATGCCATCTGGTCAACAACTACACTCTGCTAGTTTATAGTCTGGAGGAAGGCCTACGTCCAGCAGTGGACAGCGATAGGCAGAATCATGGTAATGATGATGATACACATACATTTTGTTATATGATTTTTGTACCAAGTCATTTCATCCGTAAGCCACTTTATAGAAATTCGTTATAAAATTAATAGTAAAAAAAATAAGGGCTTTTTTGACGTGATCGTCAAAAATATGACTCCCCGATAACTAATCATTACTAATATTATAAATGCGAAAGTAAGTTTGTTTATTTGTTTGTTTGTTTATTTGTTTGTTTGTTTATTTGTTTGTTTGTTACGCTTTCACGCTTAAACCACCAAACCGATTTTAAAAATTCTTTCACCAATGGAAAGCTATAATATCAGGGAGTAGCATAGGCTATTTTTTATCCCGGTATTCCCACGGGAACGAGAACTACATGCGTAAAACGACTCAAACCAAAGCGAATCGTGGGGGGGGGGGAGGGTTGCTAGTAAAATAATAATTAACTAATATTATAAATGCGAAAGTAAGTTTGTTTGTTTGTTACGCTTTCACGCTTAAACCACTGAATCGATTTTAAAAATTTTTCACCAATGGAAAGCTATAATATCAGGGAGTAGCATAGGCTATTTTTCATCCCGGTATTCCCACGGGAATGGCAACTACATGGGGATAACGACTCAAACCAAAGCAAATCGTGGGGGGTTGCTAGTAAAATAATAATTAATAAAATAATTTATGAAGTCAAGGCCAAAGTTTTAAAACTACATACTCAAATTAAAGTCATATAAGGATATAATTAATACTGCACAGATGGGAATAGTAGTTAAGGTACAAACCTAACATACCAGTGTCATGTGTTCGATTCCCACGTAAGATAATATCTTACATGATAAACAGATTATTATTTTCAGTCTGAGTGCAATTTGTGTCCGTTGATTGAATATTTATAAAGTAACATTATTCTGCAATTGCCGAGTGTTGCCTTTGAAAAAAACAGAATAATGCCTTTTTCTCTGATTTATATAAGAACTCACGTGATGTAGATATATAAACGCCGCGGTAGGTAACTATTACTTTCATTGTAAGCTAATGTATCAAACCACTTAAACAAGGCGAAAACATATAATCCACATGTAACTTGTTAGTATGAGGAAACTATTTCAAAACATGATGAATCTAAATGAATATATGAAAACAATAATAAATGAATAGAAGATAGTTCTATTTATAAGAATGAAACACAAATACTTGCTCACCTATTATAAAAATCCCGAAAATAATATTTGAAAGCTAGTAATCTGATAGGTATTTCCGTATGGTGACGGAGTAAAAATACAATTCACTATATATCTTATCTTCCGTGTGGTGACGGAGTAAGAATACAATTCACCACCCCCTATCTTATCCGTGGGATCATACGAGACGACTAAGGGATATAAAACGCATATAACATCTATGCGAGAGAAGAAAAACTCGAAATAAAACCCTATACCAACACGTCTGACCAGCGTGGTAGATCAATTACCCTTCCATTATGGAGGAGGTCGGAGCCCAACAGTGGGACGTATATGGGCTGAGATGATGATGATATATCTTATCTTCCCCGTGGATATTGTAAAATACGACTAAGGCATATAATAGGCATAAAACAACTCCACAAAGGAAAAGGGTCACAACAAGACTGTGCCAATTACCGCGGAATAAGTCTTCTCAGCGTCGTCGGCAAACTGTATGCAAAGTTACTGATAGAGAGAGTTATAAAATAGACGGATGAAAGAGTCTGGGATGCGCAAGCAGGATTCAGAAAGGGAATGGGATGTACGGATCAGGCATTTTCCTTGCGTTGCATAGCCGAAACGTTTCTGGCGAAGAGTCAGAAGGTCTATTGCGCATTCATAGATTTGGAAAAGGCCTATGATATAGTGGTGAGGAATGAGTTGTGGTCAGCATCATATCTTTCCATGGGGTGAACAGCAACCTGATACGGGCATTGCAGTCTCTCTATGAGAACTCCAGTGCCTGCGTCAGAATCGAAGGGGCGTACACTGAATGGTTTAGTATCCAAAAGGGTGTTAGACAAGGATGTGTTGCGTCACCATGGCTGTTTAACCTATTCTGGGTTACTTGTCAAATATCTTCTCTATGCTGACGATCAAGTCCTACTTGCTTCGTCGGTGGATGAGTTGCAAGAGATGGTAACAGTAATGCATGATGCTTTTGAAAGAAAGGGAATGAAAATTAACGTAAAGAAGACGAAAGTTATGGTATTTGAAAGGGGAGAATGTATGACGGAGTGCAAGATACGTATAGAAGAGGAAATATTAGAATAAGTACAAGAGTTTGTATATTTAGGATCTACTTTTGCGAGAGATGGTAAATGATAAAATGATATTGAAAGAAGGGTATGTAAGGGAAATATGGTGAATGGTGCTTTGCACACCTTTATGGGCAGCCAGAGCCTGTCTAAGAAGGCTCGCCTGGCTGTGCATAGGGGAGTCCTTGTACCAACCCTAACGTATGGAAGTGAGAGCTGGGTATGGCAGAAGAAACATGAATGTAGAATAAATGCTGTGGAAATGAGAGCGCTAAGGAGCATGATTGGTGTAAAACTGAGTGATAAAATTAAGAACAATATAATCCGGGAACGTTGTGGTATGAATGTTGATGTAGTGACAAGGATTGAGAAAGGTATGTTAAGTTGGTTAGGACATGTAGAGAGAATGAATGAAAGAAGATTAACAAGAAGAATTTATAAGGTGAATCTGAGCGGAAGTGTTGAAAGGGGAAGACCAAGGCGGACGTTCCACAATCAAATTGGGGACGTTCTTAAGAAAGGCCAGGTTAGAAGTACCCTAAACCGAAGGATATACATGAAGAGATTAATGAATGTAGAGGAGGCGAAAGTAGTATGTCAAGATCGTAGCAAGTGGAGGGAAGTGGTCTCTGCCTACCCCTATGGGAAAAGGCGTTCACGTATATTCATATATGTAGGTATGTATGTATGTATCTGTGCAAGAGAAGGAAAACTCGAAATGAAACCTTATACCAACATGTCTGACCAGCATGGTATAGTAGGTCAAATTCCCTCCAATTGTGGAGGAAGCCTGAGCCCATCAGTGGGACGTATATGGGCTGCGATGAAGAAGAGACTAGGGATTTCCCCATGCCAGGACCCTAGCATACCTCTCTCACTTCATCAAATTCTTCATGGTTGCTCTTAAATAACGGAAACCTACACTAGCAAACTGGCCTTTCGGCAGCAAGTCACCTAATCCCAGAAAGCCCAACGTGGTTGTTCACTCATTCTTCCAAAAACGAATATCAAGAAGAATCTAATCCAATCCAGTGGAAGTATACCTAATTTTCACTTTGCGTGACTGAATTTGATTTTCCAAATCACATAAAATTGGCGTTACTTTTTTCTTATGTCTATTAAATCGGCAGCCCTAATTCCAGCTGTAGCGCTGCTATTGAGAAACTTCTGACAGAAAATTACAATAATGCGTTTTACTCAACTAAGTGTTCCTCATTTGTACGTATTTGCCTCTAAACCATAGATTACTAACATAGATTATCACGCACCGTTATGACTATTTAATGCTCTCAGCAGCGGGGGACAATAGAGTCTGAAAAAATTAGGAACTTTGAGATTTTGCAACAGTTTCGAAACATTCAACTTTAGGGTGATTCTAGAAAAAAACTATTTCAGAATGGGTAGGAATAGGGATGAGAAATAAGTACTACAACAATCATATATTATAAACATATGTATATTAATAACCTTTTCAAGCACTGGCAACCTTAGTGTTAAAACTGTTACTTCCCAAGAAATTGCGAGTTTTGCAATATAAATAATCTTTAAATATAGGTACGACTCAGAAACAGACATCAATCTCAACAGATACCGACGGTATTGCATTTATATTATTTAGGGATGAATCTCCTCAGTTAGTTTTTCGAAGAGGATCGTTTTTTAATCCATCAGCAAAATAAACAGAGAAAGAGGAATCAATTTTATTGCCATGGTGTTTTATCTGCAAAAATATCACTTAATATGTAGGCGAAAAATGAATTTCTGAAAGTCGTTCTTATGGGACATGTTTGTATTTTTAGAGAATACGAACATGTACACTGAATATCTTTTCCTTTTCTTTCATAGTTATTACGATGTGACCTTCCATAGATTTCACTTGATTAACTGAAGGGCTGTTTGAAATGTTATTTTCATATTGAAATAAATTATCATAAAGTAATAAATTTAATGTTTTATTAAAAAAGCAACCAATACATAAGGCCTTATTAAAAATTGTGGACACTATTTGTAAAGCTGTTAAGATGAAACTAATTGCTGAGCAAAGCCGCGTAACAACAACAATTCAGATAAAGAAACATTCATCACCCAAGCGGCCTATCCGCACCACAAAGGCGCCTACTAATACAAATTCTAGAACTTATTTCAACAAAGTGTCCGAAAATAAAGCCTTTTGGCAAACGACATATTATGTCATGGCTTGCTGGATATTTGCCAGTTGAAGCCTTGTTCATTATACATACCTACAATATTTGACCCACATACTAGAATATTCTATAATCTGAGTTTAGCGTATATTTATTAGCTATGTGGTGCCAGCTACGAATACTACCCTTACATTATTCGTGAATGTCATAAAAGACGACTAAGAGTTTTCATCGGCCTAGGCCAACGCTATCTGATGCCATCGGGATAACAATTACTTTCCCAAAGAGAACTGACGTCAGATAGGTCGTCATAAAACTATTGCCGATAACTTTTGCAATATATGTACAATGAAAGACAAGTATATATTCAGTTAACTCCAAGTAATTGGCATAAAAAGCAGAGTGATGATGGGTTTAGGGAATAATAGAAAGCGAACAAATTCACATTTAATTACGGCCGATTTTCATGACCACATTTTTGTATATACATATATGATCCGCACGCATCGTGTCTAACTGCCAGATAGTTATTTAACCACCTAAGGCCTTATATGCCACCTCTCTACCTCATCATAAGAAATTACTCGTATCTAAATTTAGTACATCCTTACTAATATTATAAATGCGAAAGTAAGTTTGTTTATTTGTTTGTTTGTTACGCTTTCACGCTTAAACCCCCGAACCGATTTCAAAATTTCTTTCACCACTGGAAAGCTATAATATCAGGGAGTAACATAGGCTATATTTTATCCCGGTATTCCCACGGGAATAGGAACTACGCGTAAGACGACTGAATCTGAAGCGAAGCGAAGCGAGGGCAACCCGCCCACGCTTCGCTAGTTATAAACACGAAAGTAAGTTTGTTTGTTTGTTTGTTACGCTTTCACGCTTAAATCACCGAACTGATTTCAAAAATTCTTTCACCAATGAAAAGCTATAATATCAGGGAGTAACATAGGCTATATTTTATCACGGTATTCTCACGGGAACGGGCACTACGCGTAAGGCAACTGAAACCGATGGGAAGCGAGGGCGGATTGCTAGTAGCAACATAAATATTCTCCCTTCTTTTTTCCTTATTTTTTTATAAATCATATACTTTGATCCCGAACCTCCTCCATTATGGATACCAAACGTTTACTAGTTGATTTCGTATTTTATTACGGGTTGCCCTTCACGTACAGTCTTGCAATATGCTGCTTACGTATTTTACTTACACAACTCTACAACACTCACGGGATAAAAACTAATGAAGAACCGTTATATTCTTAGTCCAATATTTTTTTATTCCTATTCAGACGTAGTCGTACATACTAAATAGCTTCTCTGTGGAATGAAGAACAAAATACACTGCACAGTTATTGTAAAATTTTACTGCCTGCCGTACCTACTCTATATTGAGCAAAGGTTAATATAAGTTTTTATAATTAATCCCAACATACCTAAATTACCTTCAAAAAGAAAACCTAATTTAAAAATTTCATGTTCACATAAATGTCATAAGCATAAGTATAGTTCTTATCACTAAATCTTAATGTTACTATTGCGTTTTAGGTTAATATGATTTTCTTTAATTTTACATTTTATTAATTTTCTCTTTGTTGTACCACCAGTGTGTGTTTTCGGTGATGACTTACGGCACGGAAACTTAGTCCCTAAATGTAGGCCTTTTTTTTTATGGGTGGGCTATGGTAAGCGCACGCGCAGTCCAGTCCGTCCGGGGCGATGAAAGGACGGCGCGCGGGCCCATAACCCACCCGTACCCACGTCACCTCGTTGTTGGGCCGACCACCGGAGCAGATGTGACTTGTCGTCAGTGGTCGGCCTGACGGAGTACCCTTTCGGGTAACCTCACCTCTCGACGTCCTGGGACGCCGGTCACCGTCGCGCGGTCAGCCTCTCTGCGGGTGACGGACAATTCCCCGGTCCGATCACCCGCGGCCTCGACTAGGGCGGCATTAGGCGCAGATACTCGCGCCTGCGCCGCCCGAGTCGCCGGCGGCGGAACGTGTCGCCGAATAGGAGCTCTACTCGCATACGATCCGCCGCCTCCTTCCGTAAGATTACGACCTCACAGAAGACGGCGACCGCGTCCCAGTTCCTGACGCTGTCGAGCATCTCCCTGGCGATGGTCGGCAGCGCCAGGTCGGCACCGATAATTGCGACGAGTTCACGGCGATCCCCCTCCTATGCAGCACATTCCTCGAGCGTGTGCTGCGCCGTGTCCTCGTCGCAACTGCAGTGGTGGCAGGACGGTGTGCTCTCCCTCCTGACAATCTTGTGCAGGTACTTCCCGAAGCAACCGTGCCCCGTCAGCACCTGCACCAGTCGGAAGGAAAGCACCCCGTGCGTCCACTCCAACCACTCCATCAGCACCGGCCGGAGGGCCTCGACGGTCCTGACACCATACCGAGGACTCTCCAGCCGGACTCCCTAACGGGCAATGACTTCTCAGCGGGCGTCGACCCGCCAGGCGGTGATCTCTTTGATGGAGACCATGCCGCCGCGGGCGCGCGTCTCCGACACCCGCCGATAAATGTCGGCGAGCATCTCCGCCTCCAGGTCCCACGGGGGAGTTCCGGCCAGGAGGCACGCTGTCTCCGTCGCCACCGTGCGGTAACCCCGTATGGCCCTGATCGCCATGACCCTCTGTGGTCGCCACAGGAGGGCCCTAAGACGGACGGTCAGGGACCCCGCCCACACCGGTGCGCCATACAGGGCCATCGACCGGCCTCACAACCAAGCTCATAGTCGCTCAGCGTACTTTGACGCGAGCTACGAGTATGCCTGGGGTTAGGTACATTTTTTTTTCATTGCAAGCGGTGGCAAACGAGCAAACAGTACACCTGATGGTAAGTGTTGCTGCCGCTCATGGACCTTTACAAGGCCGCTGCCTACCGCGAAGAAAGTGAAGGGAGTGTGAATGCGTGCATTGAAGCTCGGTGATACCAAAGGCACTTTGCGAGATAGAAGCCGAAATACGACAATCCATAGAAGAACGTTTGTAACCGATATAGCACGAAGAAATAGCTAACTGAATTGGCAATAGCATGGCATATCAATCGACGAACCGATAACCGCTGGGGAAGAAGGGTTTCCGAGTGGAGACAACGTACCGGACAACGCAGTGTTGGACAGATGAGGATGATGTACTTGCACGATATTTAGACGCAATGCCCACAGCTGCTTATGTAAGATTCGTTAATTTATGTATCTAATAATCTTCTCCGTCTTTGGTCACACAATACATATACTATGAGGAATGACCTACTGACCCACGCTAGCCAGATGGTTTGACATAGGAACAGCATTTAATAATGTGCTATTGATAATTAATTAATCAATAACAATTATTAGTTGGGTTGCAATTTGAGGCCGTGTGGCGACGGTTTGAGAATACATGTGTCGCCACCCCTTACTTGCTCGTGGGAGTCGTAAAAATCGGCTGAGGGTTCACCAGGAGAGTGGGCAGCAGCTCTCTCCTGGGAAACGTAAAACATCCATACTGCGATCGCCAACCCGCCTGCCAAGCGTGGCGATTACGGCAATATCCCCTTTCAAAAAATGGCGTACAACAAAAAAATGGTCCCCAGTCACGGCGGCTCCGGTACTCTACGCGCTCATTTTGGTGGCGGGCCCAGTAGTGGTGGAGCGGGGGGTGCGAGGAATCTCCGCCAGCGATCCGGCTACCAACAAAAACGACCCTTGGCCCTGGTAACACACAACATTCGGGCACTCAGGACTGACGAGAGGGTCATCGAGCTGGAAGAGGAATTGAGCAAAATCCGCTGGGACATTGTAGGATTATCAGAAGTGCGAAGAGAGGGCGAGGGCACGATAATCCTCCATTCTGGAAACTTGCTCTTCTACCGGGAGGGCGATCACCCGTCCCAAGGTGGTATAGGGTTTATCGTTCGTAAGTCTCTCGTAGACAACGTGGAAAGGGTCGAGAGTGTGTCGACAAGGGTAGGCTACCTTATACTCAGAATTACCAAGAGGTATTCGCTGAAGGTTATACAGGTATACGCACCGACCTCGACATACTCCGACGACGAGGTGGAGGCATTTTACGAGGACATCTCGAAAGCCATACACGCGTCCAAAACCCACTTCACGGTGGTTATGGGAGACTTCAACGCGAAACTAGGCAAAGGGAGTGATGATGAGTTGAGAGTGGGGAAACATGGATATGGACAGAGAAACCAGAGGGGCCAGAAACTGGCTGATTTTCTGGAGAAGGAAAGCCTCTTTATGATGAATTCCTTCTTCAGGAAGCAGCCACAAAGGAAATGGACCTGGATTAGCCCCGATGGTTCAACAAAAAACGAGATAGACTTCATCTTGTCAGACAAACGACAGATATTCAATGATGTCTCAGTGATCAGCAGAATTAAAACTGGGAGCGATCACCGGATGGTACGAGGCACATTGAATATCCATACAAAAGTCGAGCGGTCACGCTTGATGAAGTCTACACTCCGACCTACATCTGTCCAATACCAGAACCTCGAAAACTTTCAACTCGAACTACATAATCACTTCCAATGTCTGGACGAGTGCGAATCTCCGAACGATATGAACAACAGGTTCGTGGAAACTGTCCACGCGGTTGGGTCGAAATTTTTCAAGGCTCACCGCGTTAATAGACCTAAAAAACTTTCTGACCAGACTCTCGAGCTCATGGAGCGGAGAAAAGAGATGACGGTGCAGTCTGCAGCCGATTGGTCCAAACATAGGCAGCTAAATAGACAGATCTCCAGGTCTGTGCGTCGCGATATTCGCCGATTTAATACGTTCCGTATTAAAGAAGCGATAGAGCGGAATCGTGGCTCGAAAGTGTTCGCACAAGATCTGTCTATTGGGAAAAGCCAAATGACTAAGCTGAAGACCGATGACGGCACTGTCATTTCATCCCAAAGTGAGATCTTGGGAGAGGTCGAAAGGTTCTATGTACAGTTATACAAATCATCCCGAAATCCTGTTGTCGGCTTGGTCCAAGATCCCAGATCCAAGCTAACTCGGCACTATACCGAAGAAATCCCGGACATCAGCTTGTACGAGATCAGAATGGCTCTCAAACAACTACGTAATGGTAAGGCACCGGGAGATGACGGAATTACGGCAGAGCTTTTGAAGGCGGGCGGCAAGCCGGTATTAATAGCCCTTCAGAAGCTATTTAATTCCGTTATCCTCGGGGGCGACGTTCCAGAGTCGTGGACCAGGAGTGTGGTGGTGCTGTTCTTCAAGAAGGGTGACAAAGCTCTTTTAAAGAACTACAGACCCATCTCACTCCTGAGCCATGTTTATAAGTTGTTTTCGAGGGTCATTACCAATCGACTCACGCGCAAGCTCGATGACTTCCAGCCGCCCGAACAAGCCGGCTTCCGAAAAGGCTATAGCACCATAGACCATATCCTCACGCTTCGGCAGATTATACAAAAGACCGAGGAGTATAATCGGCCCCTGTGCTTAGCGTTTGTGGACTATGAGAAAGCCTTTGATTGGGCGGTGATGCAGTCCCTTCAGCGGTGCCAAATCGACCATCGCTATATCGAAGTGCTGAAGTGTTTGTATAGGAACGCCACAATGTCAGTCCGTATCCGGGATAAGAGTACGAAACCGATCCAGTTGCAGAAAGGCGTGAGACAGGGAGATGTCATCTCTCCGAAACTGTTCACCACTGCACTGGAAGATGTCTTCAAGCTCTTAGACTGGACTGGACTCGGCATCAACATTAACGGCGAATACATCACTCACCTTCGATTCGCAGACGATATCGTCGTTATGGCAGAATCCATGGAGGACCTTGGCACTATGCTCAATGATCTCAGCAGGGTATCCCAACTAGTGGGTCTACGAATGAACATGGACAAGACGAAAGTCATGTCAAATACCCATGTCATTCCTGTACCGGTCCTAGTTGGCAATGCGATTCTAGAAGTTGTCAATCACTATGTTTACCTAGGACAAACAGTCCAGTTAGGTAGATCCAATTTCGAGAAAGAGATCAGCCGACGAATCCAACTCGGTTGGGCAGCGTTCGGGAAACTTAAGAGGATCTTCTCGTCCAACATACCTCAGTGTCTGAAAACACAGGTCTACGACCAGTGTGTGTTACCAGTGATGACTTACGGCACGGAAACGTGGTCCCTAAATGTAGGCCTCATATCAAGGCTCAAAGTCGCTCAGCGTGCTATGGAACGGGCTATGCTCGGGATTTCTCTGCGGGATAGAATCCGGAATACAGAAATCCGCAGAAGAACGGGTGTAACCGACATAGCACGAAGAATTAGCACGCTGAAGTGGCAATGGTCAGGCCACATCGCTCGAAGGACTGACAACCACTGGGGAAGAAAGGTTCTCGAGTGGCGACCACGCATCGGACGACGCAGTGTAGGACGCCCCCCCACTAGGTGGACCGACGACCTAGTGAAAGTTGCTGGGCGTCGTTGGATGCAGGCGGCACAGGACCGCACTTTGTGGCGTAACATGAGGGAGGCCCATGTCCAGCAGTGGACGACGATAGGCTGAAATGATGATGATGATGATGTGTGTCGTGTTATCGGGTATATATTCAACATTTACTAAATTGTTTCGGTAAATGTTATTAGAAAAGCTTATCATCATCATCGTCATTTTGTTCGTATCTCAATTACTTAGGGTCGAAGCAATATGTATTCTTCCATCACACTTACATGTTGGAAATAGTTTCGACAGTAATTGTATGACCGATCACCTGCCTGAACCCTCCTTGGGAATATAATTGTTGACCAGCATCAGATGGAGTTGACGCACGTCGCGTCGGTGTAAAGCTCTTAGATGTCTTTTACGACATCAATATAGGAGTTGGTAGCATTTGTAGTCCACCACCACACAGCTAGTTGATAACAATTGCTATAAGCAATATACATAGAATGTTCAGAGTCGTTTCAGAACATTCCAGGGCTTCTGAATATGAAAAAATTTAGGACCCAATAAGCAAATTTTTTTAAATATAATGTTTCCGTGTGGTGACTGAGTAAGAATACAATTCACCCCTCTTCGTCTTGCCCGTGAATGTCGTAAAAGACGACTGTACGCTGCGAAGAAGCAAATGAAATTAAATATCGACAATTAAACAGTTTTATATTGAAATATGTTTTTAGGTAGACGTGACGTAGATTTGAATTGGTTATGACACTTCTTGGTATTTACCTAATAGAAATATCTAACATTATAGATATAGTGTAACATGTATAAGTTCGTGGTACATACCACGAACTTTCGGCCTTTCTCACATTCAGAACCTTCGCACGTACACCATGTGCTCTTATAGTAAAAGCAGTACTGAGTATGACTATACATAACATGAACGAGGCCCTTGTCATATTCAGAGACTTCGCACGTATACCGCCCTGTTATAACAAAATATCTGGTTGACCAAGCTTTGCTCGGTATAATTTTTTGTTTGTAAATTGTATTTTTAACGAACATATTATTTTTATTATTTTATTAGTATATTAATAAAAATAAAATGATGAAATAATGATAAAAATATCAAACATTAAAAGAACAATAATAATAACACTTCTCCGAGATTCTGAAAATATGAAATACATATACAAGAATTGCACGTTTAAAGATATAAGATACAGTATAGAGTCTGTGTATATATTTAAATTGCTTATTTCTTTAAGACCGTCAATAATTTTAGATGATTTTAACAAATCACTGGAACACTACAAGTAATCAGTTAACTTTATAAGTGTATGCCCTAGTTTCGGCAGAAAGAGCGCGGGTTACCACGTTTGGAGATCGACCCAACAACACTTAGTGTCTCTCAATCAAATTATTTATCCAATCAGTTGTATTGTTCAAATTCCGATTTTTTATTTTCACATACTTTTTTGTCACAATGTATGCTAGTGTTTACAAATACTTATATTGTTAGTGGGTATCGTAAAAGACGATTAAGGAATTATATCGATTTGCCACAAGTCCAGCTGATGTTGCCAGTTCAATAATTACCTCTTAATTAGGGTTGAAATCAGTTAGGCGGTCGGTCATAAAACTATCTCCAATATATTTGTAAGGCGATGTAAGACGAGACTTATTGCGTCAACCCCAAGTAATTGGGGTAAGAGTAGGATGTCGAGGACAAGCTTCCCTGAATGGTGACGGGTTAGGAATTGAATCTTATCACTAGGTACCCATTCCTCTACCGTGGGAATCCTAAAAAATTATATATAGGAAACAGTACTCTTCTGGTAAACAAACTGCACAGATGGCATAGTGGTTAAGATACCACCTACAGTATCAGTGGGTTTGGATCCCACGCAGGACAACACTTTGTGCGATCCACAAATTGTTATTATAAGTCTGGATGTAATTTGTGTCCGTTAGTTATACGTTTTTAAAATCCCTCGCAATACAAGGATTTTTTCCTTAGTGCAGGGTGTTGTCTGATAATTTAAAAAAAATATTACACCTACGGCGATTGCAAGCCCGCAGGTATCAAGGGTATCGATCATGACACTATACCCCCTCGGGGAGGATGTGTTAATTGATAGATGAATGGATTGTGGTGTTAGCACTTCATGTGATAACAGATTAACAACAAAACGGATTCACCCCACTTTCTAGGAGGCGTCGTAAAAGACGACTAAGGAATGTCACTAATAACCATTACTGAAAAAGAAAGAAGGACTTTTGACTAAAATGTCAAAATTTCTTCAGCGCTTTTAAATTTTATTCATTGTTTTAGTGTTTTATTATTGAATAATTTTGCTGATATTTTATGTAATATAATGCAGATAAAATTCTAAAATGTTGTGAATATGATATAATAATGAATTGCGGGCATTTTGACACCAAAATTTCCAGAGAAGGCATGACTTGATTATCAGCACCAAATCATGCTAACGACTGAGTGAAAAACGAAGACTAAAGACGTGAATAATCAATAACTCAACACTGGCACCAATAGCTCATATTATTGTAGCTCATTGCCATTAAATAAATAGAAGAAGAAAAAGAAAGAAAACTTAAATAAAACCCTATGCCAACCCAGTTAGTCCTCTCATTTGCGGCAGAGGCAGTTGCAAAGAAGCTTTTCTTTATAGGGCATAACAAAGCTCTATTACTGGTTTACTATGTGCCTAGATTAAATAAAATGTCCAGATTCAGACAGAGCTATAGGAAAATCCTTAATTTCAGTCCATACATGTCCCACTGTGAGGCTCGGGCCTCCTCCGCTATGGGAGGAAAATTTACCTACTATACCACGCTTGGCATAGGGATAGTAAAATCCTTAGGTACTCATTATAATTATATCTTGTGCTGACCTGTTGAGACTGTAATGTGTAGCCCTTGCTAATAATCGCACCCCTTATTTGCAAGTGTTAGGAGTCATAAAAACTAGCTAAATAGCACCAAGGAATTGGATAGCAGCCTTCTCCTGTTAAACTTATAATGCCAACTGTGCTCGCTAATCCACCAATCAAGCATCATATCATTCTTCTTCTTCTTCTTTTTTGTCTTGGCAATCAGCTACAAATACGAGCCATTTTTGCCAGTGTCGAGTAATAATTATCTTTTCAAGTTCTCAGTTTCTTCATGTCAGTAAGTCAAAGTGTCGCCCTCAACAGTGTAATGGCCACTGTTGAGGGTATCTTCTGAGAATTTTGGTGGAAATACAAAGGTATGTATAGCAGTTTTATATCATATTCACTACACCTCAGCAGTTCTGTCGCTATATATTACATAAAATGCCATCAAGATTACTTAACATAACACGTTAAAACACTAAGATATTGAATATAATACAAGAACACCACATGACACTTCAGATTCCCGCCAAAAACTCCCATCATATCATTATATTACCTTCGTGGGTAGGCCTGTGATTCGATAACCTAATAAATGAATGATGAATGAGAGATGTAATGAATGAGAATCTTTTGGTATACCTTGACCTGGATAGGATGCGAGACTTAAGTTTATATGAAAAACTGGTACGTAAACTCATAATAAGCCATTAATCTATGATCTAAAAAACATATAGGTACAACTTCACACTGTTGATTCTTGTCGCATCGTGCGCGCGCATAGTCAAAAATTGCTGCTATCATTTTTTTCGCGCCTAAAACCGTTAATATCAAAATGAAATAATAATGATGAATGAAAGACATCGAACAATCGTAATAATAAGTTAAATTTGAAATCTTTTGAACATAAATCTGCTTATTATATTACTTTTGGCAACTTTCCACATAGAAATGATTTCTATTAATAATAACAGATACAAAGAAATATACTAAATCTCATCATCATCATCTCAGCCCATATACGTCCCACTGTTGGGCTCGGGCCTCCTCCATAATGGAAGGGTAATTGACCTACTATACCACGCTGGTCAGACGTGTTGGTATAGGGTTTTATTTCGAGTTTTCCTTCTCTCATACTAAATCTAATCATATGTAATTTGTTTCGAAGCCCTTTAATATACCTATAATATGTGTTGATGGCGCAATTCCTTGCGTGGTTATCTTGCCGTCCACGTGACCACTTAAATTTAATTTCAATCACATCCGCGATATGGCAGAAAATATTTTTGTGATCCATCCACAAATAGTTATCGGAGTAGGTGGGTTTCTAAATTGAATCATTGTTTCAACATGTTATTTGTGTACCTAATTCTATATACGAAGAGTTAAATAAATAAAAAAGAAAGAATTACAAAAATACTCTTGAATTACCTACCATTAAAGCAATATTGTACCCAAGATTCTGTGTAATTGTACAAATAAATGTACTTTATTTATACATGGTGATTGGATATTGTGTTTTAAGCGCAACTAGGAAAACTTTTAGTGCAACTATTAAGAAATAACGCATAAATATTTCTGATTTTTACAATATGCCTCTCTAATTAACATATTGCAAGATGAATACATTCCAATCCAAAGGCTTGCTAAATGATTTGATAATATTAGACATCAAATTTCATTAATTAGTTTATTGTACGATATATTTTATACATGCTCAAATGTATTTCAATTGTTTTTGAATAAAATATTGTGTAAATATCTTATAATATACCACGTAAATGTATTGTTCAACATGTATTATGTTCCTGTACAAGGCATACACGTAACGAACTAGTAAACAATGGAGAATGGGGTGGTATATTTACTCAATACAATTAGTCGGTAGAATGAACCTTTACTAGCTAGCTTAGTCTATATTTTGTCGAACATTAGATACTTACATTTTTTATTCGCATGAATATAAATTATTTTATATTTTTGTTTATTACTTACATACGTAAAATAAAAAGGAATTTAATAAATTAAATTTTAAAAAAATTGGATGAGCTTACCAAATGATTTCAATTGTGTTAAAAATCCCAATATTTCAATTCAGTAAAGGTTGCAATAAAAAGCTTTCAAATACTCGGATACAAGAACTTGTCTAAAAACTCTGACACAACAACTATGCTTGTGGTGTATTAGTTTGGTAACTAGCCAAAAATAATAGCTGTTAAAGTTTACAAATTATTTAATACATTAGAATTAGACACGTGGCTCAGAATGCTGATAATAGGCATGCTATGCATGTATTTTAATAAAGACTTTCCGTTTAAAAATTATCAAGTGTTAGCAAAATATTGACTTTGCACCTTCGTGTACAGCGTTCTCATTCAAAAATATCTAAAAAAATAATGACACATAATGACCCAACTACCTATTGCCAAGCTTTTTGAGTTTCCGAATGTCAAAGTTGCGAAAATGGGTCACCGGTTAGAATAGATGCCGTGCAATATGAACAACAATCGATGTAATTAGCACATAATTTAAATTATTTACTAAGTAGTATTAAGTAGCAATAGATAGATATAATTCTCAATATTTTCGTAATTCTATGACTACTGCTTATAGATTACTTGATTTTTCTACGTACTATCTTAAATAGCTTATTGAAAATAAAATAGGCAATAATATTGAATCGCTACACTTTATATTCATTACACTTCAGTAATTAATTATGAATGAAAGGTGGCTTGTTTACCTGCCGTTGTGATCTTGAGGTATTATATTCGGTCGAATAGATAAGTCTCAGCTGGTGATCCTCAAACCAGTGACAGTGTGTTTGGAGTTTATCTCTAAGATATATGATAAGGCCAAGGTGTCGCGCAGTTCTGCCTTCGAATAATAATGCACACGAGTTATAATAACTAGAACCAGCACTAGAGAAACATTTTTATTAGGGTTTTCACAGGATTATTATACGGGTCGCGCGCGATGGTTGATGACGGTGAGGCAGGTCGCGAAAATATGAGCGCACGGTGCGCCCCAGGTGCAGTGAGCGGAAAAGCGCTCGGGCGATGACTGCCCGAGTGCTAGGCCGCCGCGCGCTGCCGCTATTTGCGCCCACTGCGCCCGCTCACCGCCCGCCCCGCACGCAGCCGCCCGCCCAAGCTTTCTCTGCGCAGCGCAAGAACAAACATTTCTTTATTTCACCTAGAACAATTTTTGATTCTGTATTATAATTAAAGCTTAAAATATTTAAAAATATAATGTATTAAGACTACATTAAATGTTTTTTGTTTTTTTAACGATATTTTATTTAACATGACTTGTTCCGTCGGACTATCTTATCACACCTTCCCTCTTGTGAGTGCAGAGCAAATTTAAGCAAAAAGCATTATTATATCGTATGCAATTTGCTTGCGAAATGTTAGTTGAAAGAATTGAGAAAGAAGCCCAGTAAAATGACAAAGAAAAGACTTTACTGTTAAATAATAATCAAATCTAGTATCTGCTCAAAATAGTCTGAGTCTTTCAGTCTTGGTACTGTTTATGCAAGACCAAGAACAATACTGCATAGTTTTTTAATTGCTCTTCCAGACATTGAGCAAGACTAAGACTGAGTCTGTAAAACTCTTGGGTTTTGCAGTTTAGTCAAATGAGACTTGAGAAATCGATCCATCGGCCTATCAACGATAGGGCGAATGTGGTTTGCACTTAGACTTCACCGAGGAATAATAAGAACATAATAGACACTTCGTGAGTTGGTAATTAAGTGTATGTTATGCCAGTAGGGTAATGTTTTTTTTTTTTTTTTATGGGGGGGCTATGGTAAGCGCACGCGCGGTCCAGTCCGTCCGGGGCGATGAAAGGACGGCGCGCGGGCCCATAACCCACCCGTACCCATGTCACCTCGTTGTTGGGCCGACCACCGTAGCAGATGTGACTTGTCGTCAGTGGTCGGCCCAACGGAATACCCTTTCGGGTAACCTCACCTCTCGACGTCCTGGGACGTCGGTCGCCGTCGCGCGGTCAGCCTCTCTGCGGGTGACGGTCAATTCCCCGGTCCGATCACCCGCGGCCTTGGCTAGGGCGGCATTAGGCGCAGATACTCGCGCCTGCGCCGCCCGAGTCGCCGGCGGCGGAACGTGTCGCCGAATAGGAGCTCTACTCGCACACGCTCCGCCGCCTCCTTCCGTGAGATTACGGCCTCACAGAAGGCGGCGACCGCGTCCCAGTTCCTGACGCTGACGAGCATCTCCCTGGCGATGGTCGGCAGTGCCAGGTCGGCACCGATAATCGCGACGAGTTCATGGCGCTCCCCCTCCCATGCAGCACACTCCTCGAACGTGTGCTGCACCGTGTCCTCGTCGCAACTGCAGTGGTGGCAGGACGGTGTGCTCTCCCTCCTGAATCTTGTGCAGGTACTTCGCGAAACAACCGTGCCCCGTCAGCACCTGCACCAGTCGGAAGGAAAGCACCCCGTGCGTCCGCTCCAACCACTCCATCAGCACCGGCCGGAGGGCCTCGACGGTCCTGACACCGTACCGAGGACTCTCCAGCCGGACTGCCCAACGGGCAATGACTTCTCGGCGGGCGTCGACCCGCCAGGCGGTGATCTCTTTGATGGAGACCATGCCGCCGCGGGCGCGCGTCTCCGACACCCGCCGATAAATGTCGGCGAGCATCTCCGCCTCCAGGTCCCACGGGGGAGTTCCGGCCAGGAGGCACGCTGCCTCCGTCGCCACCGTGCGGTAACGCCGTATGGCCCTGATCGCCATGACCTTCTGTGGTCGCCACAGGAGGGCACTAAGACGGACGGTCAGGGACCCCGCCCACACCGGTGCGCCATACAGGGCCATCGACCGGATCAGTAGGGTACTGTTGCCCATTCGCCTAGTGATGACCAGTCGTTGTCCTACAATAAAGGAGTGGTGACACTTTGTATTCTTAAACCAGGACTATATAGGGTTATACATACTTAAGAAATACTGAGTATCGATGTACCGATGTAGAAAGATAATCCCTATTCGATATATTAGTAGCTAGATATATTTCTCGCTTCTTCTAAGCAAATCGCGGCAGCACTTGCAGCCGAAGCTCGTCAGCACGTGCAGCCGCAGCCGCATTCGGAATGTTTTTCACAGAAATCCATACTATTAAGGTGCCATTCCAACCTCGGCTGCAGGCTGCAGATACAGGCTGCGGACGCAGGTAGTACACGCATGACACGCAGCAGCTGCCTGCATTCGCAGCCGGTAGTGATGCCGAGGCTGGCTGCATGTGCTGCGGCAGGTTGCATCTAATTCCTTCCAGACAGTATATTAGCCACATTATTCTTATATTTCATGTGGCTTGTATCAAAAAGAACAGGATATATTGTTACAAGATTACTTAACTGATCTTCTTCAGCCCCTGAAAATCTTATTTTCTTGAAATAAATATTGATGCTAAATCTAAATATCGAGAGCCGATAAAAAAAAAATTCTATGATTCTATCCAATATGAACGCTAATTTGATTGCTAAATTAAGTTTGGTGAGATTGGCTCCGAGTAGCAACTACTTGGGACTTGCCTCAACAGGGTGGAGTGACGTAACTACGTGCGCATCGACTTGCAGCCGCAGCACCACTGGTCTGCGATCGGCTGCGGCTGCAAGTCGCAGCAGCACTTGCAGCCGAGGCTCGGCAGTACGTGCAGCCGCGTTCGGAATGTTTTTCACAGAAATCTATACTACTACCAGTCGTGCAGCCGCAGCCAGCTTCTTGCAGTCGCTGCATGTGCTGCCTGCATCCGCAGTCTGCACCCGAGGTTGGAATGGCACCTTTACATAGAACACCAGTCGTGCAGCCGCAGCCGGCTTCGTGCAGCCGCAGCCGGCTTCGTGCAGCCGATGCATGTGCTGCCTGCAGCCGCAGCCTGCAGCCGAGGTTGGAATGGCACCTAAAGTGTGGGTCTGTATGAGATTTCAACCCATGACACTGGCGCTGTAGGTCGATATACTAACCAATACGCTATCTGTACAGTATAGCATAGCATAGAATAAAACGGTAGAGTGGACAGATCTCATAAGAGGTCCTTGAACGTTGTACCTAGAAGAATAACCATCCCATGTTCCTATGCGGTAATAAAGTAACACCCAAATGGGAAGAGCTAGTTTATCCTTACTAATATTATAAATGCGAAAGTAAGGAAGTTTGTTTGTTTGTTAATTTGTTTGTTTGTTTGTTACGCTTTCACGCTTAAACCACTGGACCGATTTCAAACATTCTTTCACCATTGGAAAGCTATAATATCAAGGAGTAACATAGGCTATATTTTATCCCGGTATTCCCACGGGAACAGGACTACGCGGGTAAGGCGACTGAAACCGAAGCGAAGCGAGGGCGGGTTGCTAGTACCTACATAATAAAACCGTAGAAATAAAATATTTGAGAAATTAAATATGGTTGGTGATAGAATCATTGACAGAAAAAACATGACAATGATTGTTTGGAATTTTTGTATATCTGTCATTTCTAATAGAACTTACATTGCGTTATTATTACTTGGGTTGCGACAATGCAAGTAGGTGGTAACACACAAGTTCCGGCACAGCTCCCACCACTGCCATCTCCCGCCCGCCTGTGTAAGGTGCGGCGGCGGACACATGGCCAAAGACTGTCCGGGCCCACTAGAAGTCCCGGCGACGTGCATCAACTGTGGCGAACCCCACCCGGCCAACTACTACGGTTGCCCCTCTATCAAGAGCGAGGCCCGTAGTAAGCGTGCCGGTACGGTGGCCCGCACAGTGGAGCCTTCTGAGGGCCTCCGACCGCTGTCGCTACCGATAGAGGTCCCAGCTAACCCGCAAAGCATCCACCTCATGGCCGTTGCAAACTCCGCAGTAGCGCGGGACAGCACGCTGCCCCAAGAGAAGAAGCATACAAGACGCCGAAAGGGAAAAAACCCCCGACCTGCGCCCCGACACCCTCCACCAGCCCTGGAGACGGCAGCCCGCGCCGCACCAGCGGCGCCAGCCGCCCCACCTGAGCCAGCACAGCAACCACCACCTGAAGTCAACCCCCACACCCCTCCGGAGAGGGGTAGGCCCTGTAGAAATCTCTTCAAAACTGCTTTTAAATTAATCTATGACATTTATGTTATGTTATGCCTATATCACCCAAAGGATGCAGCCATACAAAAGCTAGATGTCGGCTTCGCCAAGTTAGCGAGCCTAATCGGCGAAGACCCCGCTAACATCTCCCAGAATATCAAGGAGCTGCTGTTATTAAGGCAAGATGATATGCTGAATGCGAGATGCGCCGAACAAGGGTTCCCGCGCAAGCGTGCGGCGCCAGACCACGGTGAAAATCGATCCAGCGACACTACGATGTCGCACTGAGCCACTAAGAAATTCCACAACTGATTCCCGCATACTACGCTAGGGGGCGGTGACTGCCGAAACGCCTTTGGGGGCACCTGGAGCAGGGCCTCCCCCAGGGTAACTGGGGGTCTCACCCTGCTAAGGCGGACCGCCCCAAGGACGTGACAACGCGGCACCCCCGCCTCCACCACAATACTACGGCTTAACAGCCACCAGCGAAGTGACCCGACCATCCATCACTAGTTGTAGTGTTGGCGATTGACGCCGCAAAAGGAGCGAAAGCCCGATACTGCCTCCAACAATTAGGATAGCAACAATTGTATAACTTTGTGTAAACATTGTAATAAAATTAAACATATAATTATTATTTATAATTAAACACATAACCCACTCCGTCCGGGGCGACAGAGGGGCATAAGCACGCACACCCGTAACCCACCCGTATAGCACGTCGCCTTCGTCGTTGGGTCGACCACCGGTGCAGAGTTCCTTGACTTCAGTGGTCGCAATGATACCCCTTGAGAGTAACCGCACCGTTTTATTACTGTACTGCAAATAGTACAAAGAAGTATGAATTCTAGGTACAACATTTATTTTATTGTCATATTTTTACAAAACAATAGTGTAGGGGTAGGGATTGCTGGGTGGTTGGTGGTGGTTGGCCACACAGGCCTGACATAATTCTCGATTCGTGCGTTCTCCGTACTGTGACGTCTCATAGACTCATAATTCTCTTACTCTGTGAGGTGTTGTAAAGTGCAGTGGATACGATTGCATTGTAATTGAGGGAAATGTTTGGAGAATCCGGTGCGTAAGTAATATTATATGTTGATGATATGTATAATTATATGTTGATTATTTATTTCTTGCATTTTTAGATGTGCGATAATAATGTTAATTATTTTTATTTAGTTATACTATGATCTCCATACGGCGCAGCCCACATACGTCCCACTGTTGGGCTCAAGCCTCCTTTACAATTTGACCTACTATACCATGCTGGTCAGACATGTTCGTATAAGGTTGCATTTTGAGTTTTCCATCTCATGCACAGATGTTATGTGGATATTATATCCCATAGTGGTCTTTTAGGACATCCACGGGCAAGACAGGGAGTGTTGAATTATATTCTTACTCCGTCACCACACGGACATTGTTCGTCATTATCATCATTACAGCCCACATACGTCCCACTGTGGGGCTTGGGCCTCCTCCACAATGGGAGGGAATTTAACCTAGTATACCGTGCTGGTCAGAAATGTTCGTATAGGGTTTCATTTCGAGTTTTCCTTCTCTTGAACATGTACATATGATATCCCTTAGTCGTCTTTTACGACATCCACGGGCAAGATAGGGAGTGGTGAATTGTATTCTTAATTCGTCACCACACGGAAAGGACATATATTCATTCAGGCTATATTTTAAACGTAACAAACACAGTGTTAAACCTGTCAATAAAAACCGCACGTTTAACTCGCATTCAAAATGTCGATGATAAAAATTTGTATACTCGAAAATAAAAACTTATACAATACTTGTTATATACCATAATATAAATATGTAAATATACCATATAAATACCGTTATAAAAGGTTTCTCATAATTTGTAAAATCGGTCAGTAATAATTTTGAGGTTCACACACACACCTTCCGTATAGTGACTGATAAAGAATACAATTCACCACTCACCCCCGTATTCTAAGTCGTTACCTCGAAACTTCCTCGACTCGACTCATCCTCATTGAGGACGTTTCGTATTCACAGTTGTCATTTTTGTCCTCAAGTTTAAAGTTTTCCTCCAATAAGGTAAGGTTGAGTCGAGGAAACAACTGTCAAACGTAAGGTGTCTCTTGAGGTACCTTGAGGATACCTTAAGGAGGTTTTTATATGTATATGCATACGATCTTGTATTTTTTTCAATAATGTATAATTCAAGGAATTTATTGAATATCTATATGATAATCCGTATAGTTATTTATCTGGACGATATTTGCGTGATGCAGATAATCCAACGTAGTTATACGACGAAAGTGAGTTTGTAAAAAGGTTTTGATTTACAAAAACCATTGCAGCACATTATTAATTACCGCTGCTATTTCAAAATATTGGAGGTAAATCTCAGAGATTTATCAATTCCGCCGATTATACAGGTGCTAGTCACATTAAGATTTTACGCAACTGGCAACTTCCAAGTGAATAACTAAAATGATAACCTTTAATTGAGTACCTACCTACACAATAACCGGTAATCATAGTCGGTATGTTAACATTTGCAGTATTTTTAGACAAGAAGTTCTTGCTTTTTTTATTTTCATCAAAATACTGACGTCCACTTCCAGCCATTGTGTAAATGTATCAATTAAAATAATGTTTTATAGCAATGACGCGCCAAGCAAAGCCCCGTGTTACCTAATTATAAAATAATGGTTATTTATTGTTAACAATAGTAAACCGCTAAATGGAGATTCTTTGTTTATATATTTTTAAATTTGATTACGCAAACGGAACCAAATGTTACCACAAATTTTTAGAATGCCAACATAACGTAGCGAATTCCTCAAAATTCTGACGTCATTCGTGACGACCTCCACTCTTCCTTCCTGGAGGAACCTCAGAATTTCCTCAAGTTTACGACTATGAATACCGATGTTGAGGAAAGTTCGAGGCGATCCTCGAAGCTTCCTTACCTGAGGGTGAGTGGAGGCGATTTCGAGGTTACGACTATGAATACGGGGGTCAGTCTCTTGCCCGCGGATGTCGTAAAAAACGATTAAGGCTTATGATATGCCGAAAACATCTATGCAAGAGAAGGAAAACTTGGCGAAGTCTATACCAGCATGTCTGACGCGGTATAGTAACTAAATTCTCTCCCCACTGTGAAAGATGCGCGAATCCAACAGTGGAACTTACATAAGCTGAGATAATAAAATTAAATACAAAGTGAATCATAAACGAAACAATGTTAAAATTTCAACACATTAATGCCATCTTTCGACAATCGAACGAACCAAAATACCTAGGCGCTCACCCATAGTCCAGGCATGGTCCTGAAAAACATTTATGGCTAATGGAGACACTTGTATTGTTATAATAAACTAGCTCTTGCTGGCGGTTTCGCCCGCGTAAAAATTAACTTGCCTATTGAACTATTATCTCAAGGGATATTATCGGCATTAAGTATATTCTATTTCTTGATTTAAGTAATACTCTATCTATGTGTCAATTTACATCCAAATCGCCTCCACAGTTTACGCGTGATTGAGTAATAAACATTCAAATATCTTCACAAACTTTCACATTTGAATACGACTTCCACCCTTGTCATTCAGATTCATGTGGAAATAAGATGATAAATATGGCCTTCCTTAGTCGCTGATAATGTAGTTTTCAATTGGCGAAAAAAAAAAATATCGGTCAAACTGCCGCAGTATCACCCACGTAGACCCCATTCCCTTGTGAATGCCGAGATAAAAATTGTGTATCTTACTCGCTGATATAATTACGTTTAAGTTTACAGCGATGAAAAAAATATTGTATTAATCAAATCCTATAGAAATATCCGAGATAAAAATCGCCTATGCTACTCGCTGATAACTTAGCTTTCCATTGGTGTAAGAATTTTAAAAATTGGTCCACCGGTTTCACTCTCGGAGTTCTCGTTCCCGGGCAAATACCGGGATGAAAATAGCCTTTATTTGTTATTTACTGATAATTGAGCTTTCATTCGTGAATTAATTTTTAAATCCATTAAATGCCCGCAATTTCACAGGCATTGCGCCCAGTCCCGTATGAATATCAGGATAAAAAATTAATTTGGAATTCTTAAACAAAGAGAAGATATTTCAGGTCAAAGTGGTCAGTCAGTACGACAAAACGCTAATTTCATATGTAAGAACCTAATATATGGACAAGCATGGTAAGGCTGGCGATAACCTTTTGCGGAAGACTATTTCCAACAATTGATGTCAATGGACTAATGAATGGACTGCATGGTTTACAATTTAGTTTTGACTTTTATTCAATATTTTATATATAATGAATGGCGTTACCTATAGATATTTAAATAGACATGTGATGAGAGCATGACTGTCATGGATAGACACTGACTATTCACAGATATGACGCCTAATAGGATTATGTGGAAGGAGAGGACATTCCAACTAATTGGGACACAAGCAGGTTGATGATGATCACTGAGAGTCATGGCTGACCCTGCACTACAGTGGGTATGGCTGAGCACTGCGGGCTCTGCCATTTTATCTCAAAAACGGTATGAAAAGGTTTTTAGAAACAAAACTTGTCGCTAATTTTACGTCTAATAAAAATTATATTTCATAATAAATGTTAACATCATCGGAGCCATAGAAACTGATTTTTGTGACCTTTGATCATGAATAACTTACGGCACAAACATGAGATTTTGTGAGACTTTTGAGACAACTTTTAGAACATCAAAATGAAAGTGTATACGAGTATACAGCTTATTATCTCTCATGCCGCGGTGAAATCCCTAACAATATTGTGCTTAAAAGCCATTTTTCGATCCACAGTGCCACTGACGAATGAAAAGACATTGTAATCAAATCTAAACCAGGGATTTTTTCGGCGGGAATATCAAAATATCATTTCCGTTGCTCGTCCGAATGAACAAACAAAACAAAAAAAAACATGTTTTAGGGATGGGCGATCTTTCTAAAAAAAAGCGATTCTTGAATCGATTCGATTTGTCTTCCAAAGAATCGATTCACAAGAAAATTCTGAAGGTCTAATCGATCTGAAAGGGAAAAGGTCTGAAGGGTCTAAACGATCTGATAGATCGATTAATCGGTTCTTTTGGACGGGCTTGTGATAACCAGCTTTTTTTTTAGGAAATCTAGAGAGTAAATAAGTGATAAACTTTTTTTTGACGTGACACCGTCTTATAATTCGATGGAGCCGACTGTACACACGAAAAAACATGACGTGTGTGGCGTTACCTCGCTCTGAGGCATTCCATTTAAGGCTTGATCCATACAAAATATCTATCAAACAAATAAAATTAAAATTTTCTTTTGTTAAATGCAACCATTCCATCAATATTTTCTTATGACGTTGTCACGTTCAACTATCGTCAGTAAACCGACTTTACAGACAACCGATTTTTAGGAAATCTGAAAGTGTTATTAATCTTATAATCTATACTAATATTATAAAGAGGAAAAATTTGTATGTATGTTTGTAACGAATTTGCTCAGAAACTATTAGACCGATTTCAAAAATTTTTTCGCCAATGGAAAGCTACAATATCACAGAGTAACATAGGCTATATTTTATCTCGCTATTCCATGGGAACAAGAACTATGCGCGTAAGGCGACTGAAACCGAAGCGAAGCGAGGGTGAGTTGCTAGTATAGTATAAAACATTAACATACGTAGTATGTAGTGGGCAGAAAAAAAATCGAATGATCATTCTCTAAGGTATAGATCGATTAGGTATTAGGTAAAGTATCGATTCATTGCTTCATATCGATTTATATTTTTTGGGCCTGAAAAATCGATCCTTCGATTAATCGATCTGATATGATCGAGTTGATATGTTTGACTTTGACGTTTATTCTTTCCGTTACCGATAGTTTTACTTATTGCAGATACCGATTTTGATAAATTTTGTGCCATGGAACATACAAAGAATAAGTTTTTATAAATAAACAATTTTTCCATTTATACTGTAGAAAATGGCTAAATGGAAACTGAGTCGCCAAATGTTTGGCGTCGAAGAATTTACATTCGCCGACGGCGACAAAGTAACAATTGGTAGAGCAATTTGTAATAATGTATGTCTACCGAGCGCAATAGTTTCGAGGAAACATTGTATTATAGAAGTTCAAACTAACAATGCAATCATTACCGATTTACAGGTAAATATTTAAGTCTATCATGTTATCATTATTTAATTCATACTATAATATCCTACTACACATCGTACTCTAATACAATATATTCATATTTTAATAATACATATTTAAAATTAAAAAATGGGCGTCGTTAAAGAATAACTAGAAGCTTTACATAGACCTGGGCCAACTCCATCTCGTCTCCTTGCCGTCTGGTCAGCAATTGCATTACCAACAAGGGTTTACGTCACGCAGGCGGTCGGTCATAAAACTAGGCGATAGTTTTTGCAATATATATTATGAAATAAGAGTACCTACATATTGAGTCGACCTTAATCAGTTGGGATAATAGCAAAGTGATGATAATGAGGAATAACATTAGTGTCCGGCTAAAACTACTTTTTACAGCCGAAACCCAAAACGAATTTTGGTTGCAGTCTCAATTTCGGCAACCGAAACGTTTTTGTAAATTATAAGGTCTATATTTTTGTGGCAAGAAACATAAATAGTCTATCATAATCAGTCAGTTTTTACTCTTTACTAATATGAACATAAAATAAAACAAACAAATCAAGGCGAAGGCCTTGATTATCAGTTGAAACCCAGTTTTTGCCCAAAACCAAAATCAAAATTTCAGTCAGACACTAAATAACATATATAATATATTGTCATTAATAATGTAATGTTATTGGCACAAAAATACCAGTCATATCGCACTTGTTTTTTACTCCAATTCAACCTTAACCCTTCTTATCCTAGTATTCTATTTGAGTTACAGAGATATTTTATTATCTAACACTTAATATTTGAATACTTATGGATAAATTTGAATAGTCATTATTTAAATGAATGATGATTATTTAAATGATGTTGATATTTAAAACATGTGACAATTATTGTTGTTAGATAGTTTGTGAAAACAAGTGAAATTCGGACAATGTGAGTTCTAATAAAAGGTAAGTTATTACATAAATATATTGTACTGTGGAATAATTGTTCTCGCACAATCTTTATCGTTATATTTCAAACTGTAATTCGGTATATTGATAATAACAATATTTAATTTTGTATATTTGTAAATTTTAGATAACTCCCCATTTGAGGTGCACTGAGAATAAAAGGCACTAGTAAAATTTCTTTGAGAGTTTAAGGGCCATACATTATATTTTGTTTTAATTTCTTTTTTCCAGATTGAATTTCACCGAGATTATATCATTTCTGAAGGAAGATAGCCTTATAATTTCAGCATATACAGGGTGACTGATAAAAGATTGTACATATTGAAGGAGACCATTCAGTACTCGATTCTAATACTGTTTGTAAAAAAAATTGATACTTAGATTTTGAACCAATTATCTTATAAAAATATTTAGTTATGCACACTGCCTAATACCTGTATATAGGTACCTATTTATAGGTCAATGCACTTGTACTAAAAAGTTATGTGACATTGAACTAATTATTAGGAAAATATGCCGACGGGCCTCGTGCTGAGCCGAGCCAATCAGGGCACACGTCGATCTCCCTTGTACCCCTCGTGTCCTATGTAAATCCTTAAGAGGGTTATCGATAATCGGCACTTCTCGCATTTTAGGCATTTTGCTACATTCCGATATCGACGCACACTAATGCACTACACACACGCGTAGAGTTCATAGAATGACCAGTCTTGAGCCTTGGCGCTTATAATCAATCTCTAATATATTCTTCGGAGAAGTAGATTTTTAAAAATCAACATAATGTAAATTTTAAAATTTTTAATTAAAAACTAAAACTCATAACAGTAAAACGGTTAAAATTGTATTTTTAATATGCAAAGTATAGGAAATAGTAAAATATAGGCACAGAGTATAACTTACAAGGAGACCCTCAAACGGGTCGGTCGGGGATTTCCATGATTTTTGGTAGGGTGGTAGAGGGGGCCCGAGAGTATCACAACTACCAGATATTAGGGTCAACTGGGCCCTCGTTAAAAAGATTTTAAAGGTCAAAGTTGGATGGGTAATTTATGCACTAGAAAAATTCGCAGTCGAATCGCCAACAAGCGTTGGTCTCGTGGTAACGTGCTCGCCGGCGGGAACTCTGGTCTCGGGTTCGAGACTCGACAACTTATTTTTTTTTAAATTATCACATTATTGTGTAATAATTAAAAAAAAAATTGTTTTTTTTATAATTTTACGCAGAATCATAAATTGTTTAACTCCCACACCTCCCGACGTCCCCATCCTGGGACGTCGGTCGCCGTCACGCGGTCAGGCTCTCTGCGGGTGACGCACTAAAGTCCCCGGTTTGGTCACCCGCGGACTCGCCTAAGGCGGCATCAGGCGCGGATACTCGCACCTGCGCCGCCCGAGTCGCCGGCGGCGGAACGTGTCACCAAAGATCGATCACACACGAGCCGCCGCCTCCTTTCGTGAGATGACAGCCTCACAGAAGGCGGTGACCGCGTCCCAGTTCCTAACGCTGCTGAACATCGCCCTAGTGATGGTCGGCAGCGTCCGGTCGGCAGCGTCCGGTCGGCACCGATGATTGCAACGAGTTCACGGCGCTGCTCTGCCCACGAGACACACACCTCGAGCGTGTGCTGCGCCGTGCTCACGTCGCAATAGCAGTGGTGGCAGGATGGTGTGCTCTCCCTCATAACGAGCTTGCGCAAGTACTTGGCTATCGTGACCCATCAATATGCACCAGTCGGAAGGAAAGTACCCCGTGCTGCCGACCCAATCACCCCATCAGCACCAGCTGGAAGGACTCGATGGTCCTGATACCGTACTGAGGCTGCCCAATGAGCAATGGCGTCTCGGCGGGCGTTGACCCGCCAGGCGGCAATCACCTTGATTGAGACTATATGTGGCTCGCGTCTCTGATACTCGGCGTTAAAGCTCGGCGAGTACCTCCGCCTGCAGTTCCCACCAGGGAGTTCCAGCCAAGAGGCACGCTGCCTCCGTGGCTGCAGTTGTCGAGTATGGCCCTAGTCGCCATGGTCATGGATGTCTAACAAGTCCAGTCAGAGATTTAAATCTACCCATTACAGAAATTAGTTATTAAATTTTGACCCACATTTTACTACATATTTATTGCTAGTACAAGAAGAAAATGATTCTCTATGAAAAAATTATATTGTGTATGGTTAGTAATTATTAAACATTAAATTTGAGTTAGCTGATAATCTTCAGAAGATGAGGCTGTATAAATGTTCCGTTCGGATTTTTGATGTGAAATATCTATAGGCGAGGGTGAACCTGATCGTTGCGTGGCATTAAAAGCGGCGTTAACGCCACGCTTTGCGGTAACTTCTTCAAAATAATTTTGATGTTTCACATCTGCCAGGCGTCCTGAGTGACGGCTCACTTTTCTTTTCGTTTGCTCTTTTGAAACTTTAAGTACCTTACAGTTTTGGTGTGTGTTCTCTTTTTCCTTGCCTTGTAACCGATTTTGTTCCCAAGATACAATCTGCTTTTTCGACCCATCACCTAAAACGCAAAAAGATTTTATATTATTCTTAATAGAGACCGCATGAAAGTAATTAACAGAATTAGGTAGTAATAAATACTTACGAATCAAAACCGATCAGTCGCAGTATACGCTCAAGTTCGTATTGTCGTTTTTTGCACTGGCCGGCGAGAGCCAGAGCGACATGACCCTGCTCCGTTGAGCGCCAACGTGCGACTGGCTTATGAACAATTATGCCGTTCAATTTAAATATTTAAAATTTAATTACGAGGGTGACTATTCGTATTTCAATTTGTTTTTTTTTTTACTGCTTCTACAATAGTCGAACAAATAGTGGATATTTTTTTAAATGTTCCAGAGTTAGTATTATTCACAAAATTAAATGTTTTACAGGAGCCATTTTCGTCAAATTAATCTTAAGGAAATATTTTTTTTTTAGTTTTAAAAGGAAGAAATCTTGAATTTCACTTAGTACATACACAAGAACAGTAATTTTCCTAACATCTACAATTTTTTTCGGGCTGCCATGACTTATGGTTTATTCGTACCTGAACTTCAAAACTCAGCGTTTTCGTAAAATCTCATGAACTTAAGTTCAAAATACCCTTGCCTTTTAATAAAATAGTTACAATATTGAGTTATAATTCTATACAAACACAATATAAAGATGTGTTTAATGTAGTGGTTATATAAATTTTTAGTAAGCTATTATCATGAACGAGTAACCAGTCCTCAAAAAACCACATTTTTGAGTTTACGGCCGCTTATTACCGAAAACGCTCTTAAAAAACTTAAAATAACAATTAGTCGTCCGGGATTGCGCAATCGTAATAGTGCATTTTTAATCCTTACGGTACCTCCTATCCATACCTCCGCTCGCTGGATACTCTTTTATGCATGTTCATTATTATTTTTTGATATTATGTCAACAACATTTTTTGATGTAGCGATTGATGGCGTCTTGTGGTGATAATGTACCTGACTATGGCTCATTTCATATTCTGCGTCACGCTCAAGGATGTGGCTGAAACCGCCTTCCAGTATCCCTTGAAGGAGATATCTTGCAGGTCTTCCAAGAGGAACCTCAAACTAGCACAAGAGAAGCCACTCAAAGATTTAACGTACTTACATCACAATACTGTTCAGAACATGACATGCAACATGCATGTTATTTTCAACGTGTCCAAGTCTTTGATGAACGGGATTATGCCCCGCAACTGCAAATTTGTCAGTGGTTACTGCTTGACATAAACAAAAATATTTTATGGTCAGACGAACGTCTATTTACCTATGTCGGATTGTACAACGTTCATAATGAACATTGGTAGGCACATATAAACTCACATAAATCTGGAAAAGCATCAAGTGAGATTTAGTGTAAATATGTTTTTAAGTGTAGTGTTTTGTCAGTCCTAAGGTGCCCTCGTCGCCGCACGTATGGTCGTAACAACGTACGCTGGTAAACCTATTGTTTTGATAAGAAACAAATCACTTTATTTCGGGATTGGTAAGAGCTGAGTCTGCAATTAACTGTAATGGTTTTTATGACATTATTCTTACACCTAGTTTTAGTAATTCTAGTAATAAACATACAAATCTTGACCACAGTGCTAACAAAACTATAACTCGATAGCGCTATCGGTATCGTATCGTCTGTAGGGTGACCAACATTTTGGGAGTGTTGCAACACTAATATTGTCGAGGTTTACTATGTAGTTAATTAATATTGTCGTCTGTTTACATTTTTATTGGTTACTATTATCTATTGTTTCCTTCAATATGTACAAACTTTTACCAGTCATACTTATATTCATTATACCTGTAAATAGCAAAGCTGTGTGTGATAAAGGCAATTGAGATAAACATTCAGATACAAAGGTACCAAGCACCATCACTACAGGGGTCGCTGGAGACCATTAAAGGAATTCCTTTTATGCCCTAGGATGATCTGTAGAATCAAAGACGACTTTGTCATGAAACTACCAATTGAGAAAGTAAAACTGTCCCGAGTGGGAAATGAAGACAATATAAAACTAACCAGGAAAAGCTAACAGAAACTCCGTTTACTTTTAACTATTTTTATGAGAGTTTTATCAGAGGTTTTTTTAATAATGATGAGATGTTACACTCTAGTACAGAAAAATGCATGCAATCATTACAAAGTATAGAATTGCAATAAGGCTGAAGAATTGTTGCTGCCAAATGATGAGTATTTGATTAAGTTGTTCATTAACAATTGATTTCAACTGTATCAATTTTCACTTGTTGGACTAGCTAAAGGTGCTAATGACTTTTACAATGTACATATTTCTGATATCTCTTGTCCTCAGCATCTTCAAGCAATTGAGATTAGTCATCATTATTTGACAAGCCAGTCCAAATTATCAATGCATTACAAGAAGAATATACCTGATATGATCATAAACTGGATGAAAAGGGACATTGTATTGTCCAAAATTATACTCAAATTCAATGTCACTAATGCCATAAAAATGCAAAATGGAGTTGATTTGCATGAATACTGTACCAAAACTATCCATAGTGCTAATGTTTTTCTGCCTATTCAATTAGTCTATGATCAAATTTCTATGATTTTTTCAAATTCATATATGTGGTAATAAAATACTGTGCTAGTAGTTTCGTTCTGTTTATTATTTATTCATAAACCCTATCGAATTTATTGAGCATTGTGAAGTAGAAGAGTGGATTGCCAGACTGAAGGATTATTGTGCCCTCACTCTCCTTTGCACCTCTGATAATCCTACAATGTCCAGTGTATTTTTCTCAATTCTTCTTCCAGCTTGATGATCCCCTTATCTGTCCTAAGCATCCGAATGTTGTATCCAGGCCTAAAGATCGTTTTTTTTTTTTTGTACCGGCACATCTGCGGGCACGCTAACAAGATGAGCCCATGGAAAGTCAGCACAGCACTGCTATGATTGAAAGCAGTTTCTTTTTTACATCCACATTTTTTCGAGAAGAAGGTCTTCAACAGATTCTCACTACTCGGACAGGGAAATAAGGGTTGACTACAATTATATTCTATCTCGCCATCGCCACATGGACAAAATGCTTAATTTATTAGTATATAATTTGTATAATATTATATTGTAGGTATTGAAATGTATGTATATATCAAGTAGTGACTTTATAGTCTTATACCAAATTTTCAATGATTAAGAACTCTTCTAAAAAATAATTTTAATGATATTATATTTGTTTAGAGTGCAAATGGAGTATTTGTTGGTGATTTCAAAGTGCCACCCAATAAACCATATGTCATTGGAGACTCTGATCTAATTGGTATAGGTTGGTCAGAAGGAGCACCACTTGTAAAAGTAGATGACAGTGACAAATATGTATTTAAATTTAACAAAGAAAAAAGCGAACTATCACTTCCAAGTAGAATAAGGTATCAAGATGATGATGAAGTTGTTGAATTAGATGCAGATATTGCTAAAGGTAATGAGAAATCTAAACCAGATCCTGCAACTAGAGAGCAAAGTGCAGAGTCATCTATATCTACAGTATTATCCTTAAAGCGGAAGATAAATCCTACTGTGTCGAAAAAAGCTAAGGTCGATTTGTTGCGTGAAAATGATGATATTATTGATAGCAGAGATCCAATAGCACATCCTCTTGAAACTAGTGCTAAAAAACTCAAAATTGAATTAGCAAATGGAAAATCACAGGAGAATGAATTGTTAAATGAAGATGCACATGCAAATCCTCTCGAAATAGGTGCTATAAACCTCGAAACTGCATCAACAAATGAAAAAGCACAAAAGAATGGATTATTAAATGAAAATGGAGTTAAAAATGAAAATGAATTGGTTGAATATGATGCATTTAGTGTAAAACAGGAATTACTAGGCTATGATGATGAATTAATAAATGTTGACAGTGAAAGTGATGGAGAGACAGAACAATGGGTTATGAGACTCTCTCAAAATTCACCAGGGAAACCATTCACTAAAGTTACAAAAATTCAAATAGAAATAAAACCAGAAGATTGTTCATATAGTCAATTAGATGATGATTTTCTCTCCAATAGTTTAATTTATGAAAGTGAAGAGGATTTTGAAGATGATATAATACAAATACCAGAACAAGTAGGTGTTGATGTTGTTGATACATTTAAAGTATCAGACAATGCACCATATGAAAATGCGTCGGTTGGTGTTAGAAAAGAAACAACACCTGAGAAAAATATTATAGAAACATCAAATGATGAAAATATTGAAGAAGCATCACATGATGAAAATATGAAAGGACCATCACATGTTGTAAATATTATAATCGATGAGCCTATAACGAGTATAACACCTTTAAATAATGAACAATCAATCAGGCAACATCCTGAGCAGTTCACAAAGTCACATCACAATGATTTAAATAGAAAAGCACAAATGATTGAACCTCTGGTCCACTTACCTAAGGGAAAATTAAATCGCTTAACTATGGAAAGTAAGTTGTGTTATATTTCAAAACTCTAGTGGCTGACTAAAATTTTCTAAAATAAGGTTTTCTTTTTCTTGGCCTACACATGTCCTACTAGTTAGCCGCGTACATAATCTAATGAAAGTTTATACCACGCTGGTCAGGCTGGTTGGCATTAAGTTTTACAAACTGTTTTCCTTACCATGTAGCACTATTGCACTTTTAATATTTTGCAATACCAAGTTACAAATAAAATATTAGCAACTATAATACACCGTGGAATCTAATTGGCTATTTTCTTGGAACGTATATACTCAGTCAGGCATAACACCTCGGCTAAATAAATAAATAAATAAACATGTTACAGTTATGCAAAAATGATGTTTTAAGGTCTGGTATGGTCATTTGCAATCAGGTAAAGTCATTTAGATTGCAAATGACAAGAATTTATGTTTTTATTGATTAAATACTATAGTATGGTTCTATATCATTAACTGAATATGTACGTTTCGGGAAAACAGCCAATTACATTCCACGGTGTATACATTACTAGCTCCTACACGCGTTTCGCCCGCGTAATGAGTATATTTTCCAAAATGCTTTCTTTATTTTTCCAATTAAAGTTGAACTATTATTCCAAAGAACTAACCCATTATCAGAATAAATAACCACACTTATTATATATTGAATATCCTGTTCCAAACTAGGTGAAATATGACGTAATTTCAACGCAAAATAATTATTTACTGAATAATAACATTTTTAGCTAAACCACATAGTATTTCGTCAAAATACACCGATAAAATAAAAACAATACATTCTATAAAAGAAACAAGAAAGAGTGATGAACATAAAAAGATAGTAATAGCACATAAAGAAGAACGAAAAAAGAAACTAAAAGAAATTGCAACGAAAGATAAAGAAATTGAAATAACATCTAAGAAAGATTCTACAAGTTCTGTTAGGCCAGTCACAAATGTTAAGATTACCTCTAGCAATCGTGGCGCCTTTTTAAGTGAAGAAACACAAGCAATAGTAAAAAGAAAAGATAAAATAAATAACAATAAGGATAAAAAAGCAGATTCCTCTAAGGATAAAGAAACAAAGGGTAAAAAGGTTACAGAAAGCAGCTTAGAGAATAGACCTAAGGATTGTAATAAGCCTAATACTACATATAACTGCAAAGATCCATCTGAAAATATATCTACAAAGAAAGTTCCTGAAAAAGATACAACTATGGCACTAAAAAATTTAAAACCTATCTCTAAAGTAATCTCAAACCAACCAGTTAATTCAAAAAAGAAAGTCTCTTTCTCTAATGAACCGCCAAATGTTAGAGTATTTGTAATAGAACCTGGCAACAGAATGAAGAAAACCAGCTCAGTTAAAACAACATTAGTAGATGTTCGACAAAATCCTGTATTTTCATTGGAAAAGCTAACCTTGATGAAAATTTTACGATGGAATCCACAGTGGCTGGAAGAACAACTAAATAATGATCAGGCTCCTCCTATTTTAGGACACAAGAATGCACCTATGACAGTTTTTCACCGCTTTAAGAACCACAGCCAATATGTACAGTAAGTTCTCTATTAAAATCTGAAAATTACAAAATATATTGAAATGAGAATTTAAATGTGTAAATTCTAATGAGCATTACTTTATCAGGTTCGTGGGTGATTTACTTCTGATGGAGATATGGGCATGCTTATCAATAGCACATACAAAAACACATAATCAAAATTACATACGAATGACTATTGAATCACCAGTGCCGGTACAAATTCAAGAACGTTATTTCGATCTGCTTAGTCTAAATGTAAATGGTAAGATATTGATCATGTAGAGCTTTTATTCTTTACGACCAAAAGAAATAATACATCCCCAATATCTGCAACGTATATTTAAGTCTAGAATATTTATTAAAACTAGGAGCACTTTATTAGTATATCATGTTCAATTGCATAGTAGATCAGTGCCCAATAATGAATTATCAACATCACTATAGGCTGCAAAGATGGCGTAATGTTTATAAAATGTCGTAATTCAGGCTTTCTTCTAAAAAAGATTTAAGTATATGTTTACACATGTGTATATAAAACATGTATTCTGTGTATGTTGGGTCACGAGGCCCTTCTGTGCTTCATGACAGCTCCTCACAAAACTTATCGCTCAACCATATAGCCCCTCCCCTTATTTTTTTTATATCACCGAACCCCTCTGTACGCTTTCACTCTCCCTTCCTTTTTTTCTTAAACTTAACCCCATGCAAGGAAAAATAAACAAGAGAAGGTTTTCATGGCGGTCCCCTTATCCAGATTTGGTGACGATTTTTGCAATATCAGATATTAATCGAGCAACCTTGACGTTGTCTACCGTCATCTCGAGAGGGCACAACTTGCCCTGGTGTTTTTAACGGAGACGCAGATAAGTGCCCCGGATGATATTTCGTACCTAAATTATCCTGGTTATGAGCTGTAGCACTCTTTCCATCGTAAAGCCAACGTGGGCGGGATCATTCAGAGTAATATCTGTTGTCGCTGCAAAGTGCCCTATAAATCTTATGGTTGCGCGTAGACTATGGTGGCTTTACCCTCACCGTCTCGTGCTTTTATTTGCCCCATGGCAATGATCAAGAGTCAATAAAGTTATTTGAGAATGTCTGTAGGATGGCGTGTGGAGATTAGCCATCCTACTATTGTATTGAGTTCGGCGCGATGTGAGAAGGCGAACGAGAATGAAAAGCGTTGTTTATAGGACTGAAGATTTAATTACATGGTTCTAAATTATATACAATAAATTAATAACAAACTAGTGACGACAGTACAAGTGTGCGAGCAAATATCGAATGAATGAATAGGCAGCCAAAAGCGGTATATATACTAGAATTCAGTCAGCGTGTGGTCCGGCGATAACACTTGCAAAACGCAGCTGCACCTCTTGTTATATGGCCCAATATTCGTTAGCGAAGCGGATTGCTTCGCATTGTTGGGTTGCGGTCCAAGTTGTCTTAGTGGCGGATAGTCGCCACAGTACTCCTCCCTGAAGACGCCACGGTCTTCAGGTCGATAAAAGTCCCTTCTTCCACTGGAAGTCCGCTTGATGTCATCTGGGACTGGTTGGATCGGAACCTGAGCTTCTCGCGCCATATATGATGGTTTGAGTCTGTCAATCGACACGTTAGTGGTTTTGGAGTTTACAACTAATGTGAAGTACTTAGATTGCCAGCTGACGACCTTGTATGGGCCAATGTATGGTGGCTCCAAGGCACCTCTCAGGCGATCTTGACGGGCGAAGACGTGCGATGCTGTTTGGAGATCGCGTGGGACGTAAAATGGTAATGTAGTATGCCAAGACGTTGGACGAGGAGACAGCTTCGCCATGTACGCGCTAAGACGTGTCGCGTACTGGATGACGTCAGTAGTCGAGTAGTCATCTTTGGGGCACATGAATTGACCGGGTAAGCGTAGGGTTTCGCCGTACACTAGCACTGCGCATGCCGAGGAGCACCAGTGGAAGTGCGTCAGTCCACTGAGAAGCAGGAGCGTGACACATCAGCGCCGCCTTAAGCTGTCGATGAAGCCTTTCAATTATACCGTTGCTGGAAAGGCGGTAGCTGGTGGTACGCAAGTGGCGCGCACCAAGCAAGGCGCCTTGAAAAGATGGCACTTGAATTGGCGACCACGGGCCGTAGTCACACGCTCAGGACAGCCGAATCTGGTAATCCAACCAGACACGAGGGCAGTGGCGCAGCTCTCCGCAGTAATATCCCAAAAAGGGTATGCTTCAGGCCAACGGGTGAACCTGTCAAAGACTGAGACAATACCTGTAATCATAAGACGGAGGTAACGATCCTATTATGTCGAGGTGTATATGAGAGAATCTCGAGGAAAGTGGAAGGAAAGAGAAGAGAGGACTGGAGATGTGACGGGTAATTTTACTGGTTTGCATTGCTTAGCCCACTCTCTACAGTTTTAACGAATACCTGGCCAAACAAATCTTTGTGTCACCAGTCGCACTGTAGCTGCGCTTCCTGGATGATGTAAGTTATGTATCTTTTCAAAGACTTGTTTGCGGAATTCAGGTATGATGTACGGACGAAGTATAGACTGCGAGGTGTCGCAATAAATAGGTATATTAGTAAATTCGGTACTAATCTTCTGTAACCTCAATGATGTACCGTACTTCAAAAGTTCTTGCAGCTCCGAATCTGATGGGGTACTACGCCAGAAACCTCCGCGTGGTGTACCCTGGGCACGAGCGACAATTTCTTGGACTGCTCTCTGGAATTGTCGCTCGTGGCAAATATCTGGCCTGAGGGGGGGCCCAGTTTGTGGGATGCCCCAAATTCGCTCCATGCCCTCTAATTTTAGAGGGTATTGGACGCGAAAATTCGACGGGCTCAGTCACTCATTCGTTTGAGGACTGGGCAGGCATTTGCCAACCGCGACAAATCGTAGACCTGATTCTTGCTTCGGGACATTTGTCTTGAGGCCTAGATTCAGGAGCGAGGGTCTTGGCTTAACCGCCTGGACCGCAAGGAAGAAAACCTCTATAAAACAATCACCCAGAATCCTAAGTTCTGGCGCGCGGCGAGAGGATGCATGGTTGATGGGTTGTTAGTCGTTAGCGCGGCCCCAGCCAGGGTACCTGCGGACCCCCTGTGTTGGGATACAAATGTACGCTTGCCCGGGTATCGGGATCTCTGCCCGGGTCGACCTTTATTTCTCCCATACTCGTGGGAACCGAATGGATTCTTCGTACAATTTGGATTTAGATAGGAGGGGTGAGACGCCCAAAACCACCGACAGCGGGGAGCCTACTAGTTCCCACACTACAGCCCGGCCAAGCTACGGTAAAACTGGCCCAGAGGAGAGGGATGTCTCGTCGGACTGCAGTTCCGTACTGGAGGCATCCAAATCAGCCGAGAGCCCGGCGAAAACAGAGGCCCGAAGGAAGAAGCGAGGGGGAAAAGCCACACCTGCCACGGAACGCGCCAGGCGAGGTGGCAGCGAGGGCCGCAACTTCGTCCCCAGTAAGCCAGGTGCAGAAGGACGAGGTTCGCAAGCGGGCTAACGAGGCGGCGGCCGCGAGAATGATGAGGGTGTTGCAAGACATCCCTCCCAATGGCGCGACGGGTGATGAGCCCGCTCCAGATAACCCCCCGGCTACTGAAGTGGCGGTCCTGCAGGCCGAAAATGCCCGCCTTAGTGGTGAGGTATCAGGCCTGCAGGAGAAAAATATGGCCCTGGAGAAGGAGTTGTCGACGGTTCAGAGGGCGAACTGCGAGTTGGCCAAATAAATGGCTGACTTGCGGCGCCAGGTCGCGCAGCTGGCGCAGACTACACCGTCGACAAGCGCTGGCATTGCCGCTGCCCCCACCGCTCCCATTGTGCCGACTCGCGCTGCGGCGAGTCCCAACGAGGTCCAGCCGGCAGCACCAATTCCACTGCCTGTAGTGGACGGCGTGCCGGACAAGGCTATGCGCGCCATATTTAAGGTCGTCGCCAAGGTGCTCGATGCGCGCATGGCAGCTCTGGAAGCGAGACTGCCTCCGGAGCCCCGTCTCCGGCCGCCGCTTGCAGCGAACAGGCCGAAGGCCGCGGCGTCAGCTCCTGCTGCGCTACCCTGCCTGGGCGGGCGCGTAGGGAGCTACGCTGCGGCCGTTGCTGGGCCGAAACCTAAGGGGCCCGTCGCGAAGAGGAAGGTGGTACCGGCTCCTGCCAAGGCCGGACCTCAGCCGCTGCCGGCAAATGCACCGCCGACGGTGGCCAACGCAGCCGTGGCCGTGACTGCTGTGCCCGGCATCCCTGCTACGCCTGAAAAGGGTTGGCAGACGGCCGAGCGCAGCCGTAAAAGTCGCGGCCAGAAGAGGAGAGCGGAGGCCAAAAGCGCCGCTAAAGCCTCCGCTCCCAAGGCGGGAGCCGGAAATAAGAGGTCGCGCAGGAGGCTCCGGCCGCCAAAGTCAGCCGCGGTGGTGATCACCGTGCTGCCTGAGGCGGCCGAGAAAGGCCTCAGCTATGAGGCCGTCTTACGTCGCGCCCGGCGGGAGCTTGACGTCTCCGATTTAGGAGGCGTCGAAGCCAGGACCCGCAAGGCCCGGACAGGGGCTCGGATCTTAGAGTTCCCTGGGGCCGAGGGCGCCAAGACGGCCGATAGCATGGCGGCCAAGTTGAGGGGTCTGTTCGCAGAGGGGGGGGCTGGCGTCAAAATCGCCAGACCCGTAAAGTGCGCAGAAGTACGCGTCGCGGGTCTGGACGACTCGGTGACGGTGGATGACATCCGGGAGGCCATCGTCTCGAAAACCGGGTGTCCCGTGGACACCGTCCGAATTGGCGCCATCCGCCCTGGTCCGGGCGGCGTCGGTGCTGCCTGGGTGCAGTGCCCGGTGGAGTCGGCCAAGCAATTGGCCGGCTCGGGCAGGGTCCTCGTGGGCTGGAGCTCGGCGCGGGTGACCGTGCTGGGAGGTGCTACAAGTGCATGGCTGTCGGACACACTCGGCCAACATGCACTAATTGCTTTGACTGCAGCGATCTCTGCTTCCGCTGCGGTCAACCCGGGCATTGTGCGCCGCCACTCCCCACTGCCCCGCGTGTGCGTCGGGCAATAGGCCTGCCAAACACCGCATGGGGGGGCAAGGAGTGCAGACCCCCGACTTCGGCCCCAAAGGGGCGGAGCGGCCCGACGACCCCGGCTGCTCCCGCCCCTAGCGCGACCCGATCGCCCGCCAGCGTGGAGGTGATGGATACGGCCCACTAATGGCGACCGTATCCTACCACCTCCTGCAGACCAACCTCAACCACTCCGCCGGTGCGCAGGACGTTTTCCTGCAAGCCATGGCGGAGTGGTTGATCGGTGCAGCCGTAGCCGCGGAGCCGTACGCGGTGCCTGACCGGCCCAATTGGTTGGGCAGTAGTGACGGCTCTGTGGCAATCGTCGCCTCCACGTCGTGGAATGCCACGGGCGGGCGGCAACAAGGGCGGGGAATGCCCCGCCCTTGTTGCTCAAGGACAGGGGCGATGGGTATGTCGCGGCGGAATGGGGAGAGGTTACGCTATTTGGTGTTTACCCCCCAGGTCCCCCAGGACGAATGACCGCGGGCGGGCGGTCAAAGAGTGGGCGGTGGCACTGGGCCTCTGTTTGCTGAACAGGGGCTCGGTGCAAACGTGCGTGCGGCAGCAGGGCAGGTCGATAGTGGGCTTGTCGTTCGCTAGCCCTAATGTCGCAGCACGTGTGAGGAGCTGGTGCGTCCAGGAGGAGGTCAAGATCCTATCCGACCACCGATACATCCTGATAGAGGTCTCCCGGAGCCTCCTGCAGCCCAGCAGGGGTCACACGGCGGACGGAGCTCCCGCGTTTCCGCGGTGGGCTGTGGGTCGATTGGATCGGGACCTGTTGGCGGAGGCAGCCATCGTTCAGTCGTGGCTGTCCTCACCGCCCCAGGCGGACGGGGTGGATGCTGAGGCTGGCCGCATCCGCTGTGCGTTAACGCAGATCTGCGATGCGGCCATGCCCCGTGTGCGGCGTCTGCCCCCGAAGAGTGCGGTCCCCTGGTGGTCCCGAGAATTGGCGGACCTTTGGGCCGCGTGCATACGTGCCCGGAGGGCCTACACCCGCAGCCGAGCGCGTCACCGCGACGCTGAGCGGGAGGGCCAGCTGTACGAGGCTTACCGCAGTGCGCGGTCTGCCTTCAGGCTGGCTGTCCGTACCGCCAAGGACGTCAGTCGGTGGGAGATGCTGGAAAGTCTCGAGCGTGACCCCTGGGGTCGCCCCTACCTTGCGGCGCTAAAGAAGCTCCGCGGGCGGGGCCCCCCCTCACCGAGACTCCAGCCCAGCCTCCTCACCAGAGTTGTCGAGGACCTCTTTCCACGGCGGGCGGAGCACACCGGTCATGGCTTCGCTGGATAGCGACCGGGAGGCCGACGACGAGAGTGTTCCGCCCATCATGGAGCCGGAGATGGGGGTGGCGGTGGCGCGTATGCGAGCCAAATCCACCGCCCCCGGGCCCGACGGTATACCCAACCGTGTGCTGGCCCTGGTCCTCGAGCACCTGGGACCACGCCTCAGGGGACTGTTTGACACTTGTTTGGCGTCCGGGCAGTTCCCTGGGTGCTGGAAAGAGGGGAGGCTGGTTCTCCTGCCGAAGCCGGGACGGTCTCCCGAGTCGGCCTCGGCCTACAGGCCCATGTGCTGCTCGATGATACGGGCAATCTTCTGGAGAGGGTGTTGGCTGCCCGCATCGAGCGACACCTCGTCGGGATCGGGCCCGATCTGTCGGACGCCCAGTTTGGTTTTCGGAGAGGGCGTTCGACGATCGCGGCCCGGCTGCGCCTGAAGGCCGTGGTAGCGGAGGCCGTCACCGGCGGAGGAGTCCTGTTGGCGGTGTCCCTGGATATCGCCAACGCCTTCAACAGTCTGCCATTCAGCTGCACCAGGGAGGGGCTGAGGTATCACGAGGTGCCCGTGTACCTCAGGCAGCTGGTGGCAGACTACTTGGAGGGGCGCAGCGTCCTTTACGTTGACCGAGTAGGGGACGTTGTGCGAACGCCCATGACGTGCGGTGTCCCACAGGTGTCGGTTCTGGGTCCGACCCTGTGGAACGTCGGCTACGACTGGGCGTTGAGAGGAAGCCTTTCACCCGGGCTGGGCGTAATTTGCTACGCCGACGATACACTCGTCACAGCCCGGGGTGAGACGCTAGAGGAGGCGGCATGCCTGGCAACTCTCGGTACCGAGGAGATTGTCAGGCGGATCGAAACGCTGGGGTTGAGGGTAGCCCTGGAAAAGACGGAGGCCCTTTTGTTCCATGGCCTCCGTACCGCCGGGCCTCCCGCCGGCGCTTCGATCACCGTGAAGTCGGTCACCATCAGCATCCAGGCCCACATGAAGTACTTGGGCCTGGTGCTCGACGGGCATTTTTGGTTCCGGGACCATCTCCATCGACTTGTTCCCCGGCTTGTCGGCGCGTCGTCCGCCCTTTCGTGGTTGATGCCGAATGTGGGCGGACCCAGTGCTACGTGCCGACAGCTGTATGCGGGGGTGATCCGGTCGATGGCCCTGTATGGCGCACCAGTGTGGGCAGGGTCCCTGACCGTCCGTCATAGGGCCCTCCTGTGGCGACCACAGAGGGTCATGGCGATCAGGGCCATACGGGGTTACCGCACGGAGGCAGCGTGCCTCCTGGCCGGAAGTCCCCCGTGGGACCTGGAGGCGGAGATGCTCGCCGACGACATTTATCGGCGGGTGTCGGAGACGCGCGCCCGCGTCGGTATGGTCTCCATCAAAGAGATCACCGCCTGGCGGGTCGACGCCCGCCGAGAAGTCATTGCCCGTTGGGCAGTCCGGCTGGAGAGTCCTCGGTACCACCGTACCGAGGACTCTCAGGACCGTCGAGGCCCGCCGGCCGGTGCTGATGGAGTGGTTGGAGCGGACGCACGCGGCGCTTTCCTTCCGACTGGTGCAGTTGCTGACGGGGCACGGTTGCTTCGCGAAGTACCTGCACAAGATTGTCAGGAGGGAGAGCACACCGTCCTGCCACCACTGCAGTTGCGACGAGGACACGGCGCAGCACACGTTCGAGGAGTGTGCTGCATGGGAGGGGGAGCGCCGTGAACTCGTCGCGATTATCGGTGCCGACCTGGCGCTGCCGACCATCGCCAGGGAGATGCTCGTCAGCGTCAGGAACTGGGACGCGGTCGCCGCCTTCTGTGAGGCCGTAATCTCACGGAAGGAGGCGGCGGATCGTGTGCAAGTAGAGCTCCTATTCGGCGACACGTTCCGCCGCCGGCGACTCGGGTGGCGCAGGCGCGAGTATCTGCGCCTAATGCCGCCCTAGCCGAGGCCGCGGGTGATCGGACCGGGGAATTGTCCGTCACCCGCAGAGAGGCTGACCGCGCTATGGCGACCGACGTCCCAGTACGTCGAGAGGTGAGAGGTTACCTGAAAGGGTATTCCGTCGGGCCGACCACTGATGACAAGTCACATCTGCTCCGGTGGTCGGCCCAACAACGAGGTGACGTGGGTACGGATGGGTTATGGGCCCGCGCGCCGTCCTTTCATCGCCCCGGACGGCCTGGACCGCGCGTGCGCTTACCATAGCCCACCCATAAGAAAAAAAAAAAAAAAAAACTCCGAATCTGATTCTTGAGATCGTGCAAGAGATTGGTAATCAATGGCTTCTCGATAAGGCATCAGCGACTACGTTGTCCCGTCCAGGTGTAAATTTTATGTCGGTTGTAAATTGGGAAATAAAATCCAGGTAGCGATACTGTCGAGGCGAACACTTGTCTCTGTTGAGTGGGAAGGCAAATGATAGTGGCTTGTGGTCTGTGAAGATGGTGAAGGTTCTAGCTTCGACCATATGTCAGAAATATTTTACCGCCTCGTACGCCGCAAGTAGCTCTCGATCATACGGGCTATACTTCTTTTGAGCTATGCTCAGTTTGTGTGAGTAGAAGGCTAAGGCTTGCCAGTCTCCCTTCTTCTTCTGCTGTAGCACGACTGCTATAGTTACATCTAAAGCGTCCGTGACTATAGCGAGTTCAGCGGTAGGATCCGGGTGTGATAATAAAGTAGCCTGTGGCAGGGAAGTCTTACATTCCTCGAAAGCCTTCAGTGTGTCTGTACTGAGTGAGATTGGCTGTGAACCTTTGACGTGTGGACCAGCAAAAATATTTGTAAGTGGTGCTTGAATCTGAGCAGCATTCGGAATCAAACAACGGTAGAAATTGAGCACACCAAGAAAGCGCTGAAGTTCCTTGACTGTTTTCGGTGCTGGAAGGTTCTGGATAGCCTCGACCTTGGTCTCCAAAGGCTTGGTACCAGCTGCAGAGACCTGATAGCCGAGGAACTTTATGCTCCACTGCCCAAAATTGCACTTCGATGTGTTTATAAGGATCCCATATTGCTTTAAGCGCTCGAAGAGTTGCCGTAGATGGTTCTGGTGGGATTCTGGAGTACTTGAGAACTCCAAAATATCCATCACACCAAGTAAACCTAACAGAACTCGAGGCCTAGGAGAACTTCATCGACGAACCTCTGGAATGTTTGTGCAGCATTTCGTAAGCCAAATGTCATATACGGGAATTCATAGAGACCAAAGCCGTTGTGATGGCAGTCTTGGGGATATCTGCTGGATTTACTAACAGCTGATTATAGGCTTTAACCAGGTCAATGGTGGAGAAGATAGTACATCCTGAAAGCTGGTGCGAGAAATCGTGAATGTGACGTATAGGGTAGCGATCAGGAATAGTTCTGGCATTGAGTGCACGATAATCCCCACATGGTCTCCATTCGTCATCCTTCTTCTTAACCATATGTAGGGCAGAAGACCATGGACTCTCTGAGCGTCGAACCACAAGCTAGCATATCCTCAAACTCCTTTTTCGCTGCCTTTAAACGTATTGGATCGAGGCGACATGGTTTGCAGCAGACAGGTGGACCAGGAGTTGTCCTTATAAAGTGTATAGTGTTATGCTTAGGTGGAAAGTGTAACCCTGCAGGTCTGGTTATTTCTGAGAACTCGCGCAATAATGAGTGAAAAATAGTATCACCGGTGACAGTTTTTATAGAAGCGATGTAGTCTAAGGTGTCAATAGCTGCTACTGACAAAGTTGTAGTACCATCGAGCAAACGTTGATTTTTGCAGTCTACCATCAGGTTGTAATGGCTTAAAAAATCTACACCTGTGATGGCTCTTGATACGTCGGCAATTATGAAATTCCATGTAAAATTTCGCCTGAGTCCTAAGTTTAAATTTATAAATATCGGTCCATATGTGTGGATAACAGTATTATTAGCTGCGAGGAGATCAAACTTAGACTTCGTGTAGGCTTGACAGGCCATAGTAGCAGATCGCGGGAAAACCCACAAGTCTGAATCTGTGCCCACGATGAATTGCAATTTTGAAACGCGATCAGTAACAAATAGACGGCCTGTTGCTGTGAGACAGCCGTGGGCCGTTACTTCCGACTGCCCTTCGAGTTTTCCGCCTGTAAGGCACATGGCTGCCGGCACTTATAAGCCTTCGCACCATAAGTATAGTGATAATAACAGTGAGGATGGTCAGCCGGCGGTTGTCGTTGTCTAGAACGAGTGCGTGAGCGATTGTTCTTCTCAAAACGAGATCTCGAGCGTGATCTTTCTGAGTTACGAGGTATGCCTTTAAGTTTTGTCGTTTGAAGAAAAAAACACAACTAGAACCTTATAGTACTTTTTATTGTTTTTCAAAGTATTCACCACGTAGCTTAATACACTTTTCCATTCGCCCAAACCAGTTATTATAACATTTATTACACTCTAAAGTGGGGGGTTCAAAATGGCTGACTTGAAAGCGTCGACTGCTTCTTCACCGGACTGGAACCTTTGACCACGAAGACTTTTCTAAATTTTAGGAAATGTACAGAAATCTTTAGGGCTTAGGTCAGGACTGTATGGAAGATGGTCACGAATTTCTACTTTTTCCTGCTTCAAATAATCGTTTGACGAGCGCTGTGTGAGCTCGCGTTGTCGTGGTGCAGGATGATGCGTCACTTTGAGTTTCATTTTCGAAGTTCGTCGATGACTTGTGGTAAGCAAACCAATCTGCGTTAACCGTTCTACGATTTTCAAGTGCAATAGTCGCAACTTGGCCGGTTTTCCAACGAACGTGGCCACCATCTTCTTTGAAGTGCTTCGAGAACGAACAATTTTAGTCGGCTTTGGCTCGTCTTGAAAGACCCCGATTGTAGATTGTTGTTTGGAATCAGAATCGTAGGCATAGATCCAAGATTCGTCACCACTGATGATGTCGTAGACGTGATTTGACTCTCCCCGGTTGAACCTTTGCAGAGTTTTCTTACACCATCTGACGCGGGCCGCCTTGTGATCGTCGGAAAGCAGATGCGGTACCCAACGGCAAACTAGCTTTCTCACACCAAGCGCTTCATGCAAGATCTTCTGAATGGTTGTCCCTGAGATGCCTAATAGAGCCTCTATCTCTCGATACGTCACATGACGATCTTCGAGAATTAGTTGCCTCACAGCAATGACGTTATCTTAAGAGAAGGCGAATTTTGGGCGTCCTTCGCGAGATTTGTCACTAACACTAGTATGTCTACGCTGGAATTCTAAATACCAGCGTTCGACAGTACGCAGACATGGGCCTTCATCACTGACCACAGATGTTAGCTCTTCAAAACACTGAAGCCGTGTCAGGCCTCTTCTAATATTGCACGAACATTTTCCTTAGAAAGATTCATTTTCGTACGTAACCTGACAGATTCCAATCGACGCTGTGACTAAACAATAGCGTTAATCCTAATACTTTCAACTATTTTGAGATTCAAAATTTAAACACTTTCGAATATAGAACAGTTCCAAATTCTAAATTGCCAGGAAATATGGAAACGACAGAACTTAAAAGGCATGCCTAGTATCTAGTCTATCAGAGAAAGAGGCTACTTGTCTGGTTAGTTCGGTGATCTGTTGTGCTATATCACTATAGGGTAGAAGTGCACAGAAGTGCTCGCTACCTGAGGTGCTGATGGCGCTATCTCGTAGACTTTGTCGGCCAGTTGGAGTCGGCTTACTCATGTCGAGGTCCATCTGCGTAGCTATAACTGTCTGGATGTTTTGAGGCAACCTGCTAGACCAGTGGTTCTCAAACTTTTTAAATGACGGAACCCTTTTGGGAAGCAAAATACTTGATGGAACCCTACAATAAAACAATTATTTTTATAAGTGTATTCTATATTAATCAGCATAATAAAAGTACAATGTATCAGTTACTAATTATTATTTACTTCACCACTTGGTAAGGACAATAATAGAAAACATTAAAAAAGAAAAAATCTAACTAGTGGGAGGTATGAAACTGTTTTTTATTTTTCATCAATTGCTTGATATCAGGTTTGATGGAAGAAAGTTGGAGTCTCATATCAGCTTCGGCGTCCAGTCTATTGCGATATTTTGTTTTCGTGGCTGCGTAGGTAGAGAATCCTGTTTCGCACAAATATGTAGTTGGGAACGGGAGAAGAATATCCAGAGCCATTTGGCCAAGCATTGCATATTCATCTTGGATTCTGCACCAAAAATCATTAAGAGGCGTCGTTTTGAACAATGACTCCATACTTGTGTCTGATGACATTTCTAAAAGAGATTCATATATCTCATTTGACATGTTTTCAGGCTTTTCCAAGTTGGGTAAAAAAGGATTATGAATCCAGGAGTTCACTTTAATTTTTGTATTGTGTTCTTCGGGAAAATACTTTTCAAAAGATGCGCGCATCGAACTGAGATATTGGACCAATTCTTCAAACACATTATCTTCAAACATTTCTGAGTCGTTTTCGCTAACAAACTCACTGAGTAACGTAAAACTTTCTATTTCTTTCTTACCAATGCAAATGATCCAAAAATCTAATTTTCTTTTAAAAGCAGTTATTTTATTATAGGCCTGAAACACTGTTGTCTGTTTACCTTGCAACGATAAATTTAATTCGTTAAGTTTTTGAAAGATATCCGCCATAAAAGACAATCGGAACAACCAAGTTTTATCATACAAACGGTCCTTCAAATTAAAAGAAGTATCTGCTGAAAGAAACATTTGTAACTCGGCTCTAAGTTCAAATAGCCTTGTTAAAGTTTTTCCCCGAGACAGCCATCGCACTTCTGTATGGAGCAGCAGTGTTTTATGTTTGCTGCCATAATCTTCACACAATAATGAGAACAATCGGGATTGTAGTGGTCGTGATTTGATAAAATTAATTATTTTTACCGCTTCATCCATAACTAATTTTAGATTAGACGGCATTTGCTTCATCGCAAGTGCTTGTCTATGCAGAATACAATGACTGGAACTACAATTAGGCGCTTTATTTTTCATTCGTGACACTGCTCCTGCTGTTTTACCTGTCATCGCCTTGGCCCCATCTGTACAAATGTCAATGCAATTGTTCCAACTGAGATTATGTTCTTCAAAAAATATATTTATTTTATTAAAAATTTCTTCCCCGGTAGTGTTTGTAAGCAGCGATGAACACATAAGCATGTCTTCTTCAAAAGAACTTTTATATGGATATCTCACAATAACCAGCAGGATAGCCAAACCAGCGACATCAGTCGACTCGTCCATTTGCAAAGCGAATCGTGTATTTTGTAGACGTGTAACTAGTTCTTGTTTGACGTAGCTTGCCAGATCATGGATTCGTCGTGAAACAGTATCGTTTGATAGCGGAACAGTAGAAAGATGCTTTGCAGATTTTTCATCAAGCATACATTTTGTTATGTCTAATACACATGGTTTTATTAATTTCTCAGCGATAGTGTGCGCTTCACCTGCTTGTGCAATGCGATAGCTAACTAAGTATGATGCCTCCGTGGCCTTTTCGTTGGTAGTTTGTGTTACATGCATCATATTTTTTTGACTTTCTAATAACTGATCTTTTTTGCGAACAAAAAATTCTTTATTCTTGTCTTTAGTCTCGGGGTGTACGGTTTCTAAATGTCGACGCAATTTGGCAGGTGCCATGGAACTATTAGGAAGCAGTTTACTACAGAGCATGCAGAGAGGTGAGCCGTTGGAATCAACAAATCCGAAACTGATATAAGATTCATCATACTTCCTTTTTTTCGTCTTTGAAACCGTCGAGCTTGACGTCGTGGCACTCGTGGCATCATCTTCTGGATCGGTGATTGCTAAATTCTCCGCGTGCATTGCTTTTGAACATTCAGCGTCATTAGAAGATGTTGTTGGAACACGTTTAACACCTTTAAGCCAACGTTCCATTCTTCTTTATTTATAATGTTACAAGTCAGGATAGTGGGGTTTAAATAATGCACAATCGTTACTGCGTATAAGAGACTAAATTTAGAACCTACAGGGAAGAAATGTATAAAACTAAGACAACAGAATACAGCAGGCAGTAAAACAATGAACACTAGTTTCTCGCTAGCGAGCTTGTAAGTAGGTAGTAACTTATCGCTCCGAACGCTAATCATCAACTGACGACGCCAACTTTTTTTTTTTTTTTTTTTTTTTTTTTTAGGTTAATGTAACAGCTGTTGGCCGCAGATGGCCTTGACAGCTTGACGCGGACTATGGGTGAGCGCTGAGGGCTCTCAACCCGGAGAAAAGTATGCTAAGCGACATCGCCCAAGGGCTCCCCCTGTGGGGAACGGACCTCGGCTTGGGGCGTCGCTGGAGGCAAAGTGGGCGTGCCCACGTTTTTAATAGTGACTTTTGCGCGGCGCGGTTTCGCACCTCGACGGCGAGGGCGGAACCGCGGATATTTATTTGTTAAGGCCTCGCGGGCCGTGTAGGCTCTTTGTTGAGCGAGTGTGATGATGTCGTCCTCTTCGTCGAGGACGTGACGAGGACGTCGGATAGAGGAGATTTTGGAGGGTCTATAGGAAGCCGCCCCAACCACTAGTTGGTTGGGGTGTGTCATGGCAGAGTCAAAGTAGCTCTGAGAGCACCGTTTCATAAACTGCTTGATGGTCGGCAGTTCGAGGTCGATGTGGAGATCGACGTTTCGTATGAACCACGGTGCTCCCGTAGCTCGGCGCATGAAACGATTTTGTAGTGTCTGTAGCCTGTGGATCCTGTGTGGCTTAACATGCGCGAACACCACGCTGGCATAGGTCATGATAGGCCGTATGCAGGTGGTGTAAAGTCGGACTTTACTACTCAAGGGCATACGCGACCTAGAGTTGAGTAGACAGTGGAGACGGCCCATCACAAAAGCTGCCCGTGCGCGGACTTGCTTTATGTGAGGGGCGAAGCTGAGTCGATCGTCAAGGGTCACACCCAAGTATTTGGCCTGCCTGGTCCAAGTGACCGGCTTGTTGAAAATTTTAAGGGGGGGAATGCTATCGATAGAGTAGGAACGGGCAGTTCGTCTAGTGAACATGACCGCCTGACTCTTCTCGGGGTTGATTTCTAATCTCCATTTCCTAAACCAATTGGCTAGGGCGGTAACCGCTGTTTGGAGAGTCTTGGCTACTGTTGTCGGGGATCTACCAGCACAAAAGAGTGCGGTGTCATCAGCGTAAAGCGCTTTATGTACCCGGTTGAATTTGGGCATATCGCTAGTGTATAGCGTGAAGAGAAATGGGGAGAGGACCGACCCCTGAGGGACGCCGGCCTTGATAGGGTGGGAGGTCGACAACGTCCCTTCCACCCTGTAGCGAAAGCTGCGATGACTTAAGTAGTCATGTATAATGTGAATTAAGTAGTGAGGGATCTTGAGGAGATAGAGTTTGTAGATTAGGCCTTCATGATTAGGCCTTCACCTTGTCGAATGCTTTCGCTACGTCTAGGAATAATACACCCGTATATCTGTTCATGATGAACTGACTACTTGTGTATTCTACCAAACGGTGAACTTGTTGTACGCAGCTGTGTTTAGCTCGGAAGCCAAACTGTGCGTCGGGAACGAGGTTGTTAGCCTCGGCGAATGTACGTAGTCTACTGAGAACTATTCGTTCGTAGATCTTACCTAGACCTCTTAGTAGACTAATCGGGCGGTAACTACTAGGTTCGGTACGGCGCTTGCCGGGTTTGTGGATTCCTATTACCACGGCCTCTTTCCATTGCGCGGGAAAGATGTTATTATTTAGTGCTGCATTGAAGATGCAGCACAACAGAATTATCAAGTGGGCGGGGAATAATTTAATGACTTTATTTGAGATTCCGTCCGAACCTGGGGCTTTCCTGGTTTTGAGACCCCTGACTAACGATTCGACCTCATCGGTGGTCACTGCTGGGATTGGCTGATCGGGGCTGTCGTTTCCTAACGAGCGCGAGAGAGTGTTACGACGTTCCACTTCGTCGGCGATGAAGCGGTGATTCGCGGCGTCGGGGTGTAGTGTACTCGGCGTACACTGAAGCTCCAAGCAGTCGGCCAGGCATTCTGACTTTTCATCGACCATGAATGCCGGAGGCTGGTTGGGTCTGGTGAGAGGAGGGAGAGTGGACACGATATCTTTTTTGAGTGAGCGGGAAAGCTGCCAAAAGGCTGTGTGAGAGGGTTCTAGCTCCTCGATCATGGCGTCCCATTTGCTCTGTCTCAATTTTTTAATTGCTTGTTTAACCTCCCTCTGGAGTGACCGTAGGCGGGTACGGTTGTCCTCCGTAGGGTAGCGGTCATAAGCGCGTGTCGCGGCGTTTTTCCGTCTCAACAAGTCACGGACGTCGTCTGGCAGGCGCCATTTACGATCGCTCGTATCTGGTACCGGCCGCGAGCAGTCGTCCATTATCGACTGCACGTGACTTGTGAGCGAGTCGATCGCCTGAGAGGTATCTTCCTTAGACGTAATGTCTTTGGGAATCTGATCAAGGTGGACCGACGAGGTTGACTTGAGATTTTTCTCTAGCCGTGCCCAGTCAGTCGCTATCTTGGTCCTTTCGTTGTTGTGGCCTGAGGGGCCGGGGGTGCGGGAGGCTAATTCCAGAGTCACCGGGCGGTGATCTGAGTCTAACTCGTGTTGAACTTCTATTGAACATAAACGAAGGTTTATGTTTTTGAGAAGAAAGATATCGAGTATGTCCGGCCTGTGCGAAACGTTAAAGGGGAAGTGTGTCGGCTCTATGGGCGCTATGACATCAAATCCCAGTCTGTCAGCGAATAGCTCTAAAGTCTTGCCCCTCTTATTGGAACTTTGACAGCTCCAAGAGGTGTTCTTGGCGTTGAGGTCACCGCCAATGATGACGGCGCCTCCCAATTCTAGCAAGGCTTTTAGATCTTTTTCAACCAACTGTTTCGAATGTTCTCTATTGGGAGAGAGATATGCGGATACAAGGGTGATAGGCTGATGGCCTGAGAGGGCTAGCCTGCAAATTGAAGCTTCAATGTACATCAGAGGGGGCGGATCCACAGGTGTGCAATGCAGCGACCTTTTGTAGTAGATAAGCGTTCCGCCCATTGGTGAGGTTGTCCTATCATTGCGAACTATATTATAGTTCGCGATTCTAGGGTCCCTGTTGAATGGTTTTAAGAACGTTTCTTGTACTAACAAGATGTCAAGCTGGTGTTCCCGAAGGAAAGTGCCTACTTCATCCCTCTGTTGGGTAAGGCTATTAGCGTTGAATGTCCCTACTTTGAGGTGTCTGGGTTTAACTCTGCCGGGAGTGTACCTATCCATTTTAGTTGAATTTTAGTGAGCCTAGACGCTCTAACGTGGGGGCGAATTTGATCGCTATATTAAGGAGGGCGAGGTTGTTTCCCTCGTTCCTTCTAAGATCGGCTGCAATTTCGCGGATTTCCGCGAAATTGATTTGAGCCGCGAAGTTGGCCACCAGGGCTAGATCTGGATCTAGTCCTTGGGGGCTTTTGGGGGCGCGCTTTTAGCGACGACGAAGGGAAGGGGGGCGCCCTGAGGGGGCTTGGGATTACCACCGGTGGGCTGGTTTGTCCCGATCATTGGTGGTTTGGGCTGAGATGGTGCGGGTGGGGCAGCGGGCTGCCTGTTGGGCAAGGTTGGGAAAGCCTCCTTGCTGGTTAGCAGGGGGCGAGCCCACGCATTGTGGGTTGGTAAGGGGGCTGGGACGAAGGTCTTGTTATAGTACAAGGCCTTGCCGTTTGTGTTGGGTTGGCGGACTAGCCTCCTCGGCGCTCTTGGGCAGCCGCGGTAGTTGGCCGGGTGTCCGTATTCTCCACAGAGAACACACGCAGGTGGCTCTTTGCAGAGGGAGATGTCCTTTGGCCTTTCACACTGGGCGGTGTGATGGTCACCTAGGCACTTGACGCACCTAGGACGGGCGAAACAGTTCTTGGACGAGTGTCCATACATTTGGCACTTGTGACACTGTGCCAGATTACCATTTTTGTGTGTGTGACCCCAGAGAGGCCACAGATGGTCTTAATTTTGTAGATTTCTTTACCCTCTGCGTTATTCGTAAGGCAGACGAGTATCATGTTAAGAGGGTAACGACCCTTTCCCCGGATCATCCGGTGTACTTCTACAACCGGCAGATCCTGGGTTTTGAGAGAATCTAAGATCTCTTTAGTGTCGATTTCTCTCGGGATATTGCGTATAACTGCACGCAGAAGTTTGGCTTCGGGGAGGGTGTATGTATGGTAGGGAATCTGTTGATTCCCTAGCATGCTTGACACGGTGCGGTGGTCGGCTGACGAGTGAAGGTCCACTCGTATGCCTTGGGGCGTGGATTTAGCCGATTTATAATGTATGCGATTGGTGTTTAGCCAAGCGGAGATGGTTAGCCACTTCTCCTTGTCCCTGATATATAGGGGCGGCGGAGCCAGTGGTTTTTTGACCGTCTGTGGAGCGACGGTGTTGCTGTCCGTGGAAGATGGGACAGAGGTAGGGGTGGCCTGCGAGACGACTGGGGGGACCGAGGCGGCCATGGCAATGGTTGCAGACGGGGCTGCAGCGGGTGTTTTTGCCGAGTCAGTCGGCTTAATTTTTGGGGCCTTAGAGGGAGCCTCTTTGTTGACCTTTACCTTTTTGCTCCGCTTGCGGGAGCGAACTACTGTAAATGAGCCCTCATTGGGCGAATCTTCCGACTCGGAGGAGGAGGACGATGAGGCTGAGGAGGACGGGGGTGATTCCGTTTCCATCGCCGTGCTGATGGTCGGTAATTCCGGCTCAAGCGGCAGGGCGGTAGTAGGAGCGCGTTGAGGCTGGGGTGGTAAGATTGTTATTGCTCCAAAATGTTGGGCAATATAGGCTTGAATCTCTGGGATTGCCAGAAGGGCGTCAATTGTAATAGTTTTTTCCGCCATCGTGGGCTGGTGGAAAAAACGTTCGCGGGAAAAGTGTTAAACCTAGCGCCCTGGGTGAGGTGAACCCTGGGTTGTGTGTGGTGCGTGTCCCTCCCAACCGGGTGCAGGTCGGGAGGATGTGTGCTTAACTAGTGTGCCCTAAGCTTGTAATCCTACGCCAATCTTAATGTGCGATAGGTTCCTAGCTGCTCGGGCCGTTAGGCCTTCGCAGAAAAATGATGAAAAGCCGTAGATTAGGTCCGACTAGGAGATCCCCCAAGGCCGGATGCTCTAACCCCTTCCGATTGTTAGCTCTGCCCTGAAGGGGCTCGGCAGGCAAATCGGGGCCTTGCCTCACCCGGCTTCGTTAACACCGTGAGATTTCCGCCGGGGACCAAACAATATGGTTTTCTGCCCTGAGGGGGCCAAAATGGGTTGACTTTTTATCTACCAACGGTAGAAATCTGCACTCGACGTCTTGAAAAAGTCGACTCGTGCAGTTGGGATCCGGCAACACCTGCGTCCAAACAGCGAAACTGCCACAGACAACCGTATACACGGCCACCCGGAGCGGGCCACTGAACGGCCACAGACGTTGAACAAGATGGCGGCTTGACGCGACGCGTGGTCCGCTGCGAGAGCGAGCGAGACGAAGCGAGAACGCACGACCGCAGGGGGCGGGTGCGGGGTGAGCGCGGCGAAATGGAGAGCAGCGAGGCGCACGTCCGTGCGCTACGGGTCTCCGACGCGGAATGTGACGACGCCAACGCGCGATCGCCGCTTTTATACTTAGTCCTAGACTCGATCTCAAATATTCTCGAAAATACTCGAGTCGGCACCTTTGATAAACAAAAAGCAAAAATAAAAACAGAAATTTAAAAATAGCGTTGTAAACAATATCGACTTTATCCTTTGAAGTTAGAGACGAAAGTCGCTAGTTGACAACTATAGCGTCTAATTCAGAGGCGGCTTTTATCAAAGAGACTGAGCGCTTACAAGTATACTACCCGCTCGTTTTAAGTTTGCCGCTGGCGATAGGTATGAGTGTATGACGTTCGAAATTTTTTATTTAATTGTAACAATAAAAATTGTGTACGTTAGATATTTGGGTAAAACTATGACACATTATAAGTTTTGTTGTCACGTGGGGGAGGGTACGCGCATTCCACAGACCGGTAAACTTAGAGCGAACGCGTTGTACAAGTATAAAATTGTTGAGACCAAACTTATGAGATATTGTACCAGCTAATGTAACACAAGCTTATACAAATACAAATAAATAAATAAATAACATTCATAGCGTTTTGTCTCCGCGCGGCCGCGGAGTCCGCACAGCCGCGGAGCGACCAGAGAGAGGTGTTTTGATTTTTTTATTTCTAAATTCTTGCGGAACCCCGACAGAGGTATCACGGAACCCTAGGGTTCCGCGGAACACACTTAGAGTATAGCTGTGCTAGACCATAAGGTTAATAAAAAAATCAGCGGGAACAGACGGACCAGCCAGACCCGTTAGATAGCGTAAAAATTGTGACGGCTTTCTATCGCCCAACTCTTCATGCATTAGCAGCTGCTTAACTCGCTTTTCCTGGGAAGCTGAGAGTTTCTTGATTAGCTCTGCTTTTAATTTTATATATTTATCGGTAGCGGGCGGGTGGATTATTATGTTAGGGGTGTCGGGGATCGAATGTCATAAGACGACCTTTCCGGCACCCCGTAAAAGCACGAAAGGGACCGCTGTGGTTTTAGTGGGTATTCCGGAAGCATAGCCGGCGAGTCCCACACTCCCCCTCGTCTGACACCGGCGGGGGATAGTGCGTAATTGCATTTCCACAGCGAGAAAAAAAAAAATGGTGGATTATTATGTCCTTCACCTCAATAGCATATTGGTGGTCTAACTGTGAAACTAAGTAGTAAAATTTAGTCTCGTCCGAAATTATTCCGGACAAGGCAAATTGAGACTCCACCTGCGCGAACCATAATTCGTGTTCTTCCGGCCAAAATGGAGGTACTTTCACGCTAACTCGCAATACTTCGTCACTGCTTTTCACACTCATTCTCTTAGTAAGTAAAAAATCGCTCACCGGAATTACTCCGACTTTTGCTGTGCAAAACTATCTCCAATCTTCAATATCTTCCACGTTAATGGTTGCGTGTTCAGATCAGATCGACGTCGGGGTCCCCAGATGTAGAATGGCGAGATTAGCCATCCTAATATTGTATTGAGTTCGGCGCGATGTGAGAAGAAGGCGAACGAGAATGAATAGCGTTGTTTATAGGACTGAAGATTTAATTACATGGTTCTAAATTATATACAATAAATTAATAACAAACTAGTGACGACAGTACAAGTGTGCGATTCAGTCTGCGTGTGGTCCAGCGATAACACGTGCAAAACGCAGCTGCACCACAGGTGTCTTGTTGTATGGCCCAATATTCATTAGCGAAGCGGATTGCTTCGCATTGTTGGGTTGCGGTCCATGTTGTCTTAGTGGCGGATAGTGGCCACATGTCCATTGGAAATTTGACAAAATAACTCAACATAAATAGCGGTTAGTATCCCCAACCACTGACGTCCAGCGTTACATCTTTTCAATATAGTCTCGATCTATAGTCTCTCACAACTGGTGACACAGTTCACCCGTGTCCCAGATACTGAGAGCCATGAGCCCTCTTAACTGGATCTTCTGCTAACTATACACGAGCATGGCTGCCGGGTAGTGATCGAAGCCTCTCTTGGATCATCTGACCACTACTTAGTTCGTAGCATAGTTCGTAGCCCTATTGTAAGGCCTAGTCGCTCTACGGCGACTGGGAGTCGCAGAGCAATATAAGTCAGTAGATTGAGATGGATTTCGCGAGTTTTACGCATCCTACTCATGGAAGCGGCTTTGCTTCACCTCTGGCGTTTGTGCGGACTGCGTTACCGAACCTTAATACTACCTAATATTAATACACTATTAACTATTATGATTGTTATCATTTTCTTCACCTTGTACTACCACAGTTTAGATCTTTTAGAAGTTTCTCATGGTTTTAATATATTAAGTGTACTCTTTCGTAGCCGTAAAAAATGCTAGGTTGTCCAGAGGCCAGGCGCCTATCTTATCCAGCCGCTGACATTGATTAAATTATTGATTTCAGTGTCGCTACATCCATCAGAAATAAGAAATTTGCCAAGGTTTGGTGAAATTATGCATGTTAATTTTGAATCAGAAAATATTAAAACGCAAAGATTCTTTTATGTACATAATGTAAAACAACTACCTTCAGCTCCAGGTAAGAAAATCGATATTAATAACTCAAATCTCATAAAATTTAAAGCTCAATTCAACCAAATCAGTTTAAGACTAACGTTAAAATACGTAAACACACTATTCATATTTCAGGACAATCAAAATATTTCTATAATATATCCCTATATGCCTCGATGACTGAAAAAATTATGTCGCTGCAACCAGGAACTATAATATTAGGCAAGAGTTTAGCATACATTAACAAAGAATTAACATTGTTTGAAGCAATGGAATACCTAGCAGGATCACCACTTAGAGATGCTATCCTACAGCCTAGTCCAGATCACTTTCGCAGTCACCTGAATCAAGCAATTGATTTTACATCTCCAGTGAGTACAATTATTTACTATTAGTATACTTTTGGTTGATGTATATTTAATGCGACTATATTTGCTTACGTCAAAACAGGACGCTTGAAATTAATAACTAAAAAGTATTATGAGCTACGGCACGCAAACGTGTTCCCTAAATTTAGGCCTCATAACTATGCTCAAAGTCGCTCAACGTGCTATGGAGCGAGCTATCTTAGAATTTCTTTTTGTGAGATACAATCCGAAATACAGTAATCCGTAGAAGAACAGATGTAATCGACATAACACGAAGAATTAGCGCGCTGAAGTAGCAATGGGCAGGACAGATCGCCCGACGAACCGACAACCGTCGGGGAAGAAATGTTCTGGAATAGTGAACACATATCGGACCACACAGTGTAGGACGATCTAGTTGGACTGACGACCTAGTGAAAGTTGCTGGACGTCGTTGGATGCAGGCGGCACTGGACCGCACTTTGTGAGAGCATGAGGAAGTTCTACGTCCGGCAGTGAATGGCAATGGGTTGAATGCTGATGATGAATAACTAAAACAAAAAAGAATACGTGAAGTCTTGCAGGACTATTAGTAAAACTATTGACTGAAAACTTGGAAGAAGAAGAAAAACAAGAACACCCTATCACTATAACAAATAGTCATTTATATTATCTGTGCAAAAGCGAGACATTTTTGTGTAACTCGTGGCAACGAGACAGACAACCTGAAAACAGGACGTAAGGTCCCGTTATGTGTATCCTGTTGTTATTAATTTGATCTCCATAACTAATCAAAGTTACTAAAATATTTGAGTGAGTGTGCTAGATGCAGTGCAATCTTGATAAAACGAAACTCAGGGGAATTATCTAATATTCGTTACACCAAGTAATTCGTTACACTGACATTAGTTATAAAAGGTTAGGCTGGTTTGAAATTCGTTTCAACAAGTTAAAAAACACCGTGAACAAATATACGTACCTACTCATCTGATACTCTTCCGATATATTTAAAGTATCTGAACCGGACGAGACATGAATTGTTATTGTGTATGATTCATCGTTATCAACAACGCAGCCCACATACGTCCCACTGTTACGGCCCGGTCACGACCTTGCCGCTGTGAGCGGCAGCTAAGCGCGGGGCGGCGAGCGGTAAAATCAAAAGTATGAAAATGTTTGAAGCACGCCACGAGATGCCGCTCACGGCGAAAACGCGCGCGGTTTTATTCGAGCGAACTGCTACAGCGGCGCGTGGTGTCGGGAGCGGCACGAACAAAAGTACGAGCGAATGTGTGCGACGCCACGAAACAGAGCGGCACGAATGCAGCGACGTAGGAGTGACGTACTCAGCGGCGTAGATTAAAACAAAAAATTTTAAACAACTTTGTGGCGGTAATGAGTACCGAGGCATTTATTGCAGAAATTTTAAATCGACTACCTATATGGATGTCAAAACATCCCCAACATAAATAGAAAAACATTATAAAAAGGTTGTGGGAAGAAATTAAACAGTGTTTGCCGGAATATAATAGTAAGTTTAATTTAAATTGATAACACAATTTTCCGTGTGGTGACAGAGTAAGAATTCAATTCGCCACTCCGTATCCTGCCCGTGGATGTCGTATAAGACGACTAAGGCATATAATATACACATAACATCTGTGCAAGAAAAGGAAAACTCGAAATGAAACCCTATACCAACATGTTTGACCAGCATAGCATAGTAGGTCAAATTCCCTCCCATTGTGGAGGAGGCCAGAGCCCAACAGTGGGACGTACGTAAGCTGCGGTGTGATGATAACACAAAAACATAGAACCTAGATACCTACCAAACAAAGCTACTAATATGTTGACAAAATTACTGGTATGTTTACGTAATGTAGGTAGGTAGATAGTTGACAAGTTTTGAAAGTTTATTTTGTTCTCTGTCAATATGTAGATACCTAATTACCAAAACGCTCAGTAAACATATCAGTAGTTTCGTCTGTAGAGATGTAACTACAAACTACTCGTATGTCTTATATATATAAGTAGTTGAAAAGTTTTTTTTTTAAGTTTATCTCAATAAGTAGGTACTTACAGAGACAATAAACATAATTACAATATATATTTAATTAATATATTTAAATAATGTACCTAGATAGTGGACAAGTTTTATTATTGGATTATTTACGAAATAATATCTGTACTTATTGCGAATAACGGTTGCACGTAAGTCAAAACATCTCCAACATAAATATAAAAACCTTCGTACAGGTCACGAAAGTCGCTATTTAAATACCGATCTTTATATAGTTAGTGCACTCCTTCTCTCATATTAAGAATATCTTGTTTTAAATATGTACTGCTTTCTAAACAGAGAAGGGATAATTTTGATAACGCCATAATTTTAAACACGTTTTGACTACCTAAATACGTCCACCGCAGCCGCTGCAACTAACCGCTGCCGAGGGTACGTGGCGTCGAAAACGCACCCCTCACCGACGCCGCCCCGCACGCTGCTAAGACCGAAGTCGTGGCCAGGCCGTTAGGCTAGCAATCTCCTCCCCAATAGGAGGGCAATTGTCCAACTATACCATGCTGGTCAGACATGTTGATATAGGGTTTTATTTCGAGTTTTCCTTCCCTTGCACAGATGTTATGCGCATATTATATCCCATAGTCGTCTTTTACGACATGATAGGGAATGGTCATTTGTATTCTTACTTCGTCACCACACGAAAATGTTGTGTATGATTATTGTGATAATTTTTATTACGTCAAAACAAGATACTTGTACACGTTGGCTAGTAACGTTGACCAGTGTTTTTTTTTTTTGTCAGAAAGGGATGCTTGCAGAAATAGCTATAAATGTCCATTAAAAAAAAGGAACACGTGAGAACTATATGGAACACGTAGGTACATGTTACATTTGCACAAATAGGCAAAACTGTGAACTTAAACGTTAAAAAATAATTATACGTGAAGTCTGGCAGAAACAGGTAAAGCTGGGCAGTTCATCATCATTTAACTTATTGTCGTCCACTGCTGGACGTAGGCCTTCCTCGTGTTTCGCCACAAAGTACGGTCCTGTGTCACATGAATCCAACCGCGTTCAGCAACTTTCACTAGATCGTACGTCCGCCTAGTGAGGTTGGTAGTTCGTCGAGCGATGTGACCTGCTTATTGCCACTTCAGTGTGCTGATTCTTCGTGGATTCATGTGACACAGGACCGTAGTCCTGTGTCACATGAATCCAGCCGCGTTCAGCAACTTTCACTAGGTCGTACGTCCGCCTAGTGAGGTTGGTAGTTCGTCGAGCGATGTGACCTGCTTATTGCCACTTCAGTGTGCTGATTCTTCGTGCTATGTCTGCTAGACCAGCTCTTCTACGGATTTCCGTATTTCGGATTCTATCTTGCAGAGATATTCTGAGCATAGCCAATTCCATAGCACGCATTAACGACTTTGAACTTGGTTCTCGAAATTTACCTAAGGGGACTGTTTGTCCTACTGGTACCGGTACTAGAATAACATAGGCAGTTGACATGACTTTAGTCTTCTCCATGTTGATTCATAAACCCACTCGTTGGGATACCCTGCCGAGATACCATGCTTTAGGTGTCAAGATCCTCCATGGATTCTGCCATAACTACGATATGTGATATGTCTGCAAATCGAAGGTGACCGATATATTTGCTGTTGATGTTAATGTATATCCCAGTCCAGTCTAAGAGCTTGAAGACATCTTCCAGTGCAGTAGTGAACAGTTTCGGTGAGATGAGGTCTCCTTCTCTCACACCTTTCTGCAATTGGATCGGTTTTATACTCTTATAAAGTAGGCTTTTATAAAGATGCATTGTTTTTTTTTTCTATTGTAATGGAGAGTGCTCTAAAAGGTAACTCGTGATCGCTACTCGTGCCGTGTGTGGGATGTGGTACAACCATAATATTCTTTTGTTTTTGTATTATATTTTGAAAAAAAAATGTATTCTAGTTCAAACACTGGAGCTAATACTAGGTAAAAGAAATAATTTAAAAATGATAACCCACTGAGTTTCTTGCTGGATCTTCTCAGCTTATAGCTGCGTTCCTTTCAAGTGGTAGATTTATTAGACCAATTTAAAATGAAGTGTAAAATTGACAATATGTAAGTGGGCACTTATAATAAATGATTTGATCTGATTTTACCATCATTGATTAGCGTATTACTCACTTTTAATAAGTCTGTTTTTTGTTACAGTGGATTAAAACTCTAAACCCAAGCCAGCTAAAAGCAGTGAATCTCTCCGTTGCTGCTGCGCTAAGTGACAAGCCTTCTATACAGATGGTACAAGGTCCACCCGGCACAGGTCATTTTTGTAACTTTACTTGTATGTAGTATAAAAATCAACTTTAAATAGACACAATTGTAATTGTAAAGGTTTATCTCGTGATGTACAGAGGCCAAACATATTCTAATAAAATCACAATCATTGTTACAGGCATCATATGGGAGCCAAATTGTCTATATAGAATTACATTTGAGATTTCCTTCTCTTGAAATAATAATGGTTATTTTCCTTAAACGACATTCGCACGATAGTTAAGGAAAATGTCGCTTTATATCTCGGCGTTTACGCTTTGCTAACGTCTCCGAAAAGAACCCTTTAAACTCGCTCTTCTTGCGCTTAAAATGCTCCACAAGCTACTACATACTAGCTAGCTACTACCCATATCCTTTCATGTTTAAAGAAGACTAACAATAATAGTCCAGTGAATTAAGATCGATATTTAACAGGACAATTAGTGATACTACCAAATTTTGCGGTACTATTCTACTTTTTTTAATTATATTGGGTTGCCCATGGCCATAAAGAGCCACAAAACGATATTCGGCCTCTATAATTATTAATTTAGAAGCCACAATATTGAACTAAATGGTTTCAAGTCGTAAAGTTTAAAAGTCTACCTCTTTTTTTATGTATGTCTGCCCATTTTGTTTCAAACAAGATTTAATTAATTATTAGACTCTAAACAAGCTTTTTTGCTTAATTTATCAGTTACATAATCGTTGTGATCTATAACCTTGTTATCAGTCGTAAGATGACGTCACATATAGTACCTTGGTATTACCCACGCAAACGTAAATTATTGCATATCATCCAGTTATTTCTGACAAAAAGAATGATTATATTTTAGAATTTTCGCTTATCTGAACGGAACTAAAGTATTCTTTAACATAGAATTATTTTTTTGAACACGTCTGATATATTTACATAATTGAATGAGTCATGTGTTTATTATCTATATTTGTTACACAATTCGAATCTAATAAACTAGCTCATATTTGCAGTTTATAATATTAGTTGAAATATGCATTAATCTTGCTCAAGTTGAAGCATATACATGGACTTTGGCAGGTTTTCGAGATATTAATTCTTACTATAAGCTAATTATATATTTTTTTTATATTATTCACAAGCAATTCGCCCTCGCTTCGCTTCGGTTTCAGTCGCCTTACCCGCGTAGTTGCTATTACCATGGGAATACCGAGATAAAATATAGCCTATGGTACTCCCTGATAAGCTTTCCATTGGTAAAAGAATTAAATCGGTTCAGTGATTTAAGCGTGAAAGCGTAACAAACTTACTTTCGCATTTATAATATTAGTAAGGATAAGGCGTTATGGCTTCAGACTTTTGTAAAAGTCATCATATAGATCATCAGCTTGGGCCAAATATTGCCTCGATGTAATTTCGAACAACCAGGCAGGGTGCGCTCAGACTTACTACAGCCTACTGAAATCGCCTACATAAATCAAGTAATCGGTCATCAAGTTCATTGAATATATTAAATACATTTTACAGGCAAATCAAGCGTTATATGTGCAATAGTGATGTCGTACTTCTATGATGCACAAAGCAAGAAACAACAAAACAGGGGCAAAATATTAATATGTGCAACCAGTAACGCAGCCGTTGATGGACTAGTCATTAGATTATTGAATTTGAGACAGAATTTACCTAAACGTAAGTAAGAGATCTTACAACTACTTCTCTTTACATGCATTCATCGACTGCAACGTGTTAATAAATAGCCCATTCATTTTACTATTACATAAATCATACATAGGGTGGTACACATAGGTACCTAAACGTGGAAGTCGCAAAAATCGACTTAATGTAACAGAAGAATGGACACCAGCTCTCTTCTTGGAAACATAACACCTCATTGCGATCCTTAACCTGCCTCCCAAGCATGGCGTATATGGCTCTAGCCTCTCCTTTGTGAGGAAGGTCTACAATTGGCAATGAGCTTTAAGATAGATTGCAATAGTAGATATAGCAGAAACGTCTGATCGCACTGAGATTTTCTCGAGTTTCTACAAAGTCCATACAGTATACTACCCCAGATGTGACTCGCAGACTGCACAGCAACATGAAATCGCGCTCGTTACCTTGGAGACTGCATTTGTTCCTTTTATGATATTTGCCTATTACTGAACATTCTTAACACGAATGGATCGGCATCAGTTCTAACCAACTGCCATGAATTTAAGTGATTCAGTCAATAGTCTTGTACAGATCTTATTCCTTTTTTGAACATCATCACGATGCCTGTTCTCTTGATATTGCGAAGTGCGCATCATTCATTGAAATAATTTCTGGCCATTAGTACGATCGCTAATTTACAACAATCGTCTTTTTATTTTTAACATTTAACCTATCCTAGGCCTATATTGATTCCTTCTGAAGGAAAAACATATCAACTGTGTCTGTGGTTCTATACTCTTTGATTTGCCCGCTGCGCATTCCAAGGGAGCGCTATCACAACTAAAATAAAATGTTACTTTTATTGATATGTTTTATCCAAAACCAATGATTCTCTTGTTACCAGTGCAACGGTTTCGTATGGTTCGTGTGGGCCGCGAGGAGGCGATGCACCCAACCGCTGCCAACGTCAGCTCGCAACAACTCGCTCAGCGCGACATCGCGCGATCAAACGATCAACCACCTTCTGTCGCAGGACTACATGAAGAGGTATCCGTAATACGCTTCCATCAACATATAATGGAAATTGATTCGGAAATTTGACAAGGTTTTAGACAAAACATCTGAAATTGTTTATTATAGCAACACAGATGTGCAATTTTAACTGAAAAAAAAAAACACTGAACCGTGATACGTGGTATCAATTGCTCGTGAAAAGTTTATGTTAATCCTACTCACAATTACTGTAAAGGGCTATACATATTTTACGTTACACGAATTTCGTAATTTTTGGAGTCCAGCCGAGGACATTTGAAACAGTTAAATCGTAATAGTCTTGTTACATGTTTCGTTAAGTGTGCATGCGTTTTTACCTGCTGTATTTTAATGGTTAACTTAAATGTTATAAAATTAGAAAGGTATCCTTTATAAAATTTAAGATAATACTTATAAAATGCAAGGTAGATTGGTAGAATAACCTACATTTTATAAGTATTATTTTAGATTTTGGGTGCTAGTTTGTTTTTTTAAATATAGTTCGACCGCTATCGTGTCTATTCTAAGAATCATCACATTTATCTTTTCACGCCTGCAGCGTGGTTTAAATGGAATATTAAGAAAAAAACTATAATATGAAAGAAATATGTACGTTTTATTAAAATCAAACTAATCGCCGCGTTTTATGGGGGAACGCCCGTGTATACGGGGGATTGAAATAGCGTAATATGAAAACACGTTAATCCACCCTGGATTACTGTACCAAACTATATACTGTTTACAGATTTTACATTTGGAAGCGAAGGTTAACATGTGGAACGCAGCCGCAATGGACGCAACGGATCCTCAGCGTATTGCTTATTGTCAGGGACGCGCCAATGATGTCGTGAAAAGGATAAACTTGGTAAATACACTTAATAACAATGCCAAAAAGAGGTCATTGATTTACTTTAGATCTTAAAAGTTCAAGATAAAATATAATAATTGTTGTGTGTAACCTAACATAAGGAAGGAACATTTAGGAACTAGGAAAATATTGGCAATTTCTTATTATCATATCAGTCTCAGACTAGCAGCACATATAGTGTAGTACGGTAGAATATTATTAAAATATATCTGCTAAAGAGCAGGCAAACTCTACATGAGTCCCTATATCACTGACTGTCTGACCATCATCGTTATAGTAATCTATTATACCTTCCACATCAGAGGAGGCTCGAGCTCAATTGTGGTACATATACGTACCTACGTATGACTTAAGATGATGATTACTCAAATGCTGAGGGTGTATGTATTTTCCGTGTGGTGATGGAGTAAGAATACAATTCACCACTCCCTATCTTGCCCGTGGATGTCGTAAAAGACGACTGAGGGATATAATATGCATATAACATCTATGGAAGAGAAGGAAAACTCTATACAAAATCCTATTCCAACACGTCTGACCAGCGTGGAATAGTAGGTCATTTTCCCACAAATGGGAGCCTAACAGAAGGACTTATATAGACTGAAATTATGATGATGAAGATGACGTATTTATAAATTTGGAATGATTACTAGTTGAAATCAGGCGGAGGCAGTAGCAGCGGTGGAAGGAGGTCGAATGATGAGGAAATGCGAATAGCAGCGGCAGAGAGATGGATCATCGAACACGCAGATATCGTAGTCACAACTCTCGCCAGCGCTCACAACAATAAAATGAAAGGGTAAGCAAATACTTACGAGCCTTTATATATACAGTTGTATCAGGTTATGAGGCAACTGTTCGAATATTTTGTAGTTCAACGGTCATAGATCATAATTAGAATGTACCTATATTGCACAAAAAAGAACAATATAACATGAAATTATAGTGATTACAAATGTCTATCTAAGAAGAGTATATACCTTAAATGTTACGTATTATGTAGGCATGTACAGACAGGATACATGTAGGCATGTAACGCGTCGACAGTATAAATAGGTATGATTTGCGCGAACGCTTCAATGGTAACGTAGGTACAAAGGCGACTCGTCAACGATCATCGGCCGATCAGCTGATTTAAAGCGAAGTTTGTCTTGCTTATGCCTAACGTAATCATTGATTTATTCAATTTCTAATGAACATTTAACAAAGTACGAATATGTTGCAGATTAAATATCATTGACTTTATACGTTTCAATCAGATTTACACGTAAAAGCGATGACAAAATTGAAAATTTTAAATGTGTCTTCATTAACGAATCGATATTATTATTTCAAATGTTTTTCATGGATTCCTACGACCATTGCCTGATTCCCGTTTTACCAGTTGCCCCATAACCTGATACATCCTGTACATAGATTACGTAAAGTATATTCTTTAGATCAGAGTGTTATGTTTTTTAAATAAACTGGTTGCTCTGTACAAATCTATAAATATAAAATTGCTTTAAATCAATCGCAATACCGCCTGAGTAATTATAGCAATGTAAACCATTCTTGAATTCACCTGAACACACACACAAAAAATTTGATCAGTTGGTTAAGGAGGAATTCAGCTACATAAATACAGGGTGTATCAGGTTATGGGACAACTGTTCGAGTATGTTGTAGTTTAACGGTCATAGATCATAATTAGAATGTACATTACACAAAAAACAATATAACATAAAAGTTATAGTGATTTCAAAAAAATGTGTCTAAGAGTCTATGCCTTAAATGTTACGTATTATATAGGCATGTACAGACAATACATGTAGGCATGTAAAGCTTCGACAGTATAATTTTATTCATTTATACCTAGAATTGCGCAAACGCTTCAATGACATGTAGGTACACCGGCAAGCGGTCAACGCTCATAGGCCGATCAGCTGTTTTAAAGCGAAGTTTGTTTTGCTTATGTGAACGTAATCATTGATTTCTTCAATTTTAATGAATAACAAAGTATGAATATGTTGCGTATTAAGTATCATTGACTTTATACATTTCAATCAGATTTACACGAAAAAGCGATGACAAAATTGAAAACTTTACATGTCTTTAATTTCTAAACGAATCAATATTTTTCGTTCAAATTTTTTTTATGGGTTCCTACCACCATTTCCTAGCCCCCTTTTGACCAGTTGCCCCATAACCTGATACTCCCTGTATATAACATCATCATTATCTCAGCCCACTTAGTCCAATTTTTGGGCGTATTTTTATTAGGCTCGAGCCTCCTTTATCTTTATATGTATAAATTTTCTGTTCGTGTGGTTATAATTGAACTCCTTCTAAACAGCTCTACCGATTTTGATAGTTTTTTGTTGCTGTGCCGATGGATATAAAAATGGTTTAGATTAATAAATTGGAACCGGTAGGTGGGGCTGCGATCGATTTCAAGGACATTTCTTCAATTATATATGTTATTAATTACTTTTTATTATATTTAGATTAAAACGCCGAATAGCGTTGTGCATAATAGATGAGGCGGGCCAAGTAATTGAACCTGAAACGCTAATCCCGCTCACACTCGACGTGACACGCCTCACCCTTATAGGAGATCCTCAGCAGCTGCCCGGTTTTATATGCTCACAGGTAATACATAAGTTCTGACGCATAACATTATCAATATGGAAACTAACTGAAAATAAAATTTGTACTACTTGCCTGCAAATATGATTATAGGCCACTAAAGGTCCATTTCCGTGCATCGCGGCTGATCGCGGCCGCGCACGTACAATCGCTTAAGACTGTCGCGCGGGACTGCGATCGGCTGCGATGCACGGCAATGAACCTTAAGGCATCTCACTACATACTGGTTTAAATAGCAACTTTTCATCCTAAGTGTCGTGGCTTCGGTCTACGAGCAAAACAATCGTTTGAGCGATTCACGAATGGTTATCTGGTTATTATTTGTGTTTATAAAATCCCTCGTAAAACAAAGATTTATTTCTTAGTACGAGCGCCATAAGAATCTCTCTAAAACCCTCTGCACCAAACTATGTGGTCTTCTTGGTAGTGTGAGTTAATTTATCTTTGATAATGAACAAGGATCGTACCAATAGAACCTGTATGAGCTAAGAAGCGCTAGATTCACACATCACACACCCTATTTATTATGAATCCTAATAATAAAATAAATCAGGGGAGTCTCCGTTTATCGGCGACTCGCGATGGTGAAACTGGCGCCACACCGCTCGACACCCCGAGCCACTTCCACGTGCTACGTGCCTGCTTCCACGGGCCTGCGTGTCTGTGGTGACTGATAAGGGGGCTCATTCAGTAAGCGCCAACTCACCAAGTCACCATTTGCCAAAGTTCAAAACATAATGGTATTGAAGGCAGACAACAGTTTTTAAATCAATAGCCTTAAGTTAGACTAGTCCATCGAACCTCCAACCCCATAACTGTATATTAAATACTATCATCAACAATAGTTTTACACCTACCGTTGGCAGTCCACGAGTGTTATGTGATTCCTTTGGAAGATATCCGTGAATCAGGAAGATACATAAAAATAAATCATAATTTAAATTGTTTTCGAAAATTTTACAGAGGCATGAAAAGTTTAGCTATTTGTACATCAGTAATCGCTCAACCAGCTAGGGAGGGAGATTTACCTAATTATTATATATATATATATATACCGTCTGATTAGTGTGGTAAATATATTATATATACATATAATATATTTACCACACTAATCAGACGAGTAGACTACGACTACGACGACTAGCAACCCGCCCTCGCTTCGCTTCGGTTATAGGTTATAGTCGTTTTACCCGCGTAGTTCCCGTTCCCGTGGGAATACCGGGATAAAATATAGCCTAGTTTACGCCCTGATATTATAGCTTTCCATTGGTGAAAGAATTTTTGAAATCGGTCCAGCCGTTTTGAAGATTACCCGGAACAAACAGACAGACAGACAAAAATTTTTTATTTGCTATTTTAGGCATAGGTGTCGTGCAAATAACCGTGTGAGCATGAAAAAAGCCTTTGACATTACAAACAGACACTCCAATTTTATTTATTGGTATAGATATTCTGTATTATTCCTTCACCTCACCGAAAACTATTGTGCAGCTATTTTTATAGCAATCTAAAAATTCCAAAGTTCTCTTGACTCTAATTTTAATTTAATTGTGATGCAAAATTAATTTAATTCAGATTTTAGTAGTTTGTCGGTGACATTTAATTGTATTTATTCTTAGCAATAAAATAATTTAAAAAATAAATCTACGAATGGGCTACCAGTCGACCAATAACGAGCAGAGCGCCAAGCCTTATATTAACCCCTATATATTATAAGTGGTTATTCATAGTGTTATTATTATTAATTTAAGATAATAATACACTAGCAACTCGCCCTCGCTTCGGTTTCAGTCGCCTTACCCATGTAGTTCCCGTGGGAATACCGGGATAAAATATAGCCTATGTTACTGCCTGATATTATAGCTTTCCATTGGTGAAAGAATTTTTGGAATCGGTCCAGTAGTTTCGGTGCCAATTCGTTACAAACATACATACAAATCTTTCTTCTTTATAATATTAGTATAGATATGGCTGACTGTTTTTAATATTTTTTTTTTATTGCAGCAAGCGAAAACCTATGGTTTGGGTGAAAGTCTGTTATCACGTCTTATATCATGCACAAACAAATGTTCAGACAGCAATCCAATGGTATTACTCGACCAACAATATCGAATGCATCCAGATATCGCTGACTATCCAAGCCGAGCCTTCTATGGAGGCATGGTACAAACTGAACAACCTGTTCGACCGGATAATATACGATTACCACCTTACTGCATCCTCGCTATATCAAGCGGTGATAGAGGACAAGGTTAGACTTATTTCTTTATATGATCAACGTTGTATCTAACACTGACTTTCTAATAAATACATATGCGGCTATGTATTCGTGGGTAATTATATCTTGAAGTGACAAAAAGCTTCATTTTGAAATTATATTTGAAATCTATATAGTTTTAAATAAAACTACTTTACGTATTTTATCGCGTTCATGGTCACGGCACATTCATGCTGCAAAGTGTTCGAAACATCGGGCAATCAAAAATCAAATACAAACGCGATAAAATCCGTAGTTTTATTTAAAATGTGTAATACTCGCCTAAACATCAGAAATCATTATCTATATAATTGATTTCTGATATTTACGTACAAGTATTACAACATTGTAAACAAACTTCCCGCCCGTGTCCACGAACGCTGTAAAGTGTTCCAAACATCGTTCAATCAAAATCAAACACGAGTGCGATTAAATCTGTAAAAATGGTTTTATTTACAATTTATATAGTTGCTTCGTCAACCCCTAGAAAACATTTAAACATAGTTATAAACATTACCACAACTGTCGGACTTGAGTCCCCAATGGGAGAGAAATTGAAATATTATACCACGCTGGTCAGATGGTTTGGTGTAGGGGCTTATTACGAGTTTCTATTACAGTGATATGATCAGCTTGCGTCCTTTAGCCGTGTTTTACAATCACCTATGGGGGAGGAAGACTAGTGACACATTGTATTTATCTCAGGGAAATTTACCTTACTGTATCAAGTTGGTCAGACAGGTGATTTAGGGTTTTATTTCGGTGTTATATGAGTATTATATCCCTTAGTCGTCCCGTAGATATTATAAAACATCCGCGGGCAAGATAGGGTGTGATGAATTGTATTCTTAATCCGTCACCAAACAAAATTTCTCCATCATTAAGTTAATCAAGAATTATCCGTGTGGTGACGGAGTAAGAATACAATTCACCATCCCCTATCTTACCCGTGGGTGATGGTAAGAGACGACTAAGGGATATAAAACCCATATAACATTTATGCGAGAGGAGGAAAACTCGAAATAAAACCCTATACCAACACGTTTGACCAGCGTGATATAGTAGGTCAATAACCCTTCCAATATGGAGGAGGCCTGAGCCCAACAGTGGGACGTATATGGGCTGAGATGATGATGAAGTTAATCAAATGAATATTGATATGCTAAATTTTATAACTAAAAATGTCAACAGGAATATCAGGTGCTAATGAAATGGAAGCATGGGGCGTGACGAGGCTAGCGATGGCGTTAGACTCTTTGCTGCGACCGCTCAAGTTGAACCTGGCTGTAATAACTCCGTACGCTGCACACAAAGAACTTATAAAGAAACATCTCAAGACATTAAATAATCAGTAAGATTATAACACTTATTTACATGTCAAGTGGTGACGGAATAAGAATACAATTTACCACTCCCTATTTTGCCCGTGTATGTCGTAAAAGACGACTAAGGGATATAATATGCATATAACATCTGTGCAAGAGAGGTGAAACTCGAAATAAAACCCTATACCAACATATCTGACCATCAAGATATAGTTGGACAATTACCCTTCTATTGGGGAGGAGATTTGAGCCCAGCAGTGAATGTGGAACCCAGTGGTCATGTATGATCTGAGCCAACAACGAAGTCAAGTGGTGATTATAGGTGAAGTATACAATATCTCTTCATAATGCCGAGGTGCGTATGAACCGGTGCAAGAAACACCAAAGTGGGCGCAATCTTTTGAGTAACTTATCCTATCCTACTAATATTATAAACGCGAAAGTTTATATGTGAAGATGTTTGTTGCTCTTTCACGCAAAAACTACTTAATGGATTTTGATGAAACTTCACAATAATATAGCTTACATATCAGAATAACATATAGGCTATAATTTATCCCGATATTCCCACGGGAAGAGGAACTGCGGGTGTAATCGTAGGGCGCTGCTAGTAATACTATAAACGCAAAAGTTTGTAAGTGAAGATGTGAAAATGTGAAGATGTTTGTTGCTCTTTCACGCAAAAACTACTAAATTCATTTTAATGAAACTTCACAATAATATACGTTACATATCAGAATAACATATAGGCTATAATTTATCCCGATATTCCCACGGGAAGAGGAACTGCGGGTGAAACCGCAGGGCGCTGCTAGTAAGTTAATAAACTGCTATTACCATCTCGCCTGCCAAGTACGACGGTTATGTTTTTATATTCCTTCATAATTATGTAGGCCTAAGTTCTACAATAGGCGTACATAGGTTGACGGATGGATGATTTGTATCACACATTTCCGTATGATGATGGAGAAAGAATACAATTCATCACCCTCTCTCTTGTCCGTGGGTGTCGTAAAAAACGATTAAGGGATACACGGATATAACATCTATGCAAGAGATGGAAAACTCGAGATAAAACCCTATAACACGTCTGATCAGCGCGGTTATATTTGGTCAAATTATGTCTTGTTGTGAAGAAGCCTCGAGCCTAATAATGGGACGGATATAAAATGAAATGATGATACAGAGTGACTAGTAGACCCCTATCTAGAGGTGTCCTGATTTCATCCCCTCTACGCATATCTACCATTTGTCGGTGTTGTGTGGTTTGTGAATTGTTATTTATCATTTACCCTGTGGTGACAGAGTAAGAATACAATTCACGACTCCCTATCTTGCCCGTGGATGTCGTATAACACGACTATGGGATATAATATGCACATAAGACCTATGCAAGAGAAGGAAAACTTGAAATGAAACCCTATAACAACATGTCTGACCAGCACGGCATAGTGGGTCAAATTCCCTCCCATTGTGGAGGAGGCCCGAGCCCAACAGTGGGACGTATGTGGGCTGCGATGATGATGATTTATCATTTGCTTTAATGATGAAAGAGAACATGGAATACTTAACATGGTCAATAATTTCTGATTCACGAGTGTTACACATTTAAAATACAATCATTTATACTGATTTCATTGCGTTTGAATTTAATTCTTAATTTTCATGTCCGTGACCGTGAACGCTGAAAAGTACTCGAATCGTCGGGTAATTAAAAATCAAATACGCGATAAACCCGTAAAAATCGTTTCATTTTAAATCCAATATTTTGTTTCAGGGTCGAGAGTCAGGTGGAAGTGAATACTGTGGACAGCTTCCAAGGTCAAGAGCGCGACGTAGTGCTGGTGTCGCTGGCGCGCTCCCGCGGCGTGGGCTTTCTCACCGACACGGGCCGCATGAACGTCATGCTAACCCGGGCGAAGCATGCGCTACTCATATGCCTGAATCCCCACGCAGTGATGGTAATACATACTTTTTTAATAATTACCTTTAAGATGTCTGCCTACTACTTACTGCGTTTCATACTATGACTGTTAGAAACGTGTTGAGCAAAAAATATTCTTTGTATTGAAAACTGTGAAATTATGCTCATTGGAACGTTTAGTGTAGCAAATAGTCTTCTATCGAGCATCTTTTACGGCAAGAACGGGCAAGATAGGGGGCTTAAGAATTGGATTTTCTTATACCATTATCACAAAAAAAAGAAGCTGTTTCAAATTGTCATTAATATTATAACTCCAAACAATATCATTCAAGTTCTACTTTATGGCTATCAGTACTTTTTTAAAATAACTTACCTGTGACCCTATTGAGTATTAATTTTTATTTCAGAACAACGATCAATGGCGCACCCTCATAGATGACGCACAGATAAGAAGAGTATTCACGAAACTGCCAAACAATATGTGCCAACCACTCACAGCTGAACAGGTCGCTAAAGATGATATTTTAAAATATATTATAAACAAAAAATGAATGACAAACATTAAACCTAAGTCAAAAAAATGTTTAAACTACCATGTGATATATCCAGTAATCTTTAATTACAATTATCTAAGTAATTAAGTACCATATAAGTTGTTTATTTTTAAGTTATTGTTTACTTTAAGGCTGGACTCATACATTCGGAATTCCTCTCTGAATCCATAATATGAATTCATATTATTAAATTATTAAATTATGAATGCCGACTGAATTCAGATAGGAATTCCGGATGTATGACTCCAGCCTAAATGTTAAATTGTCTGTGAACAAAAAGATTTAGAAATTCCTCTATACTGATTTTAATTGTCACGATTAAAAACGCTCGTATGGTTAATAAAACTAACAGAATCCTACAATATATAATTAGCGTGCAAAGCGTTTGCCTGACTAGGTCTCCCAAACCCAATGTGGCGGCCAGAAATAGCAGACAAGATATCTTACAATTCGTTCGTTATCATTCATCTCAGCCCATATACTTCCTACCGTTGGGCTCGGGTCTCATCCACAATGGGAGGCAAATTGACCTACTATTCCACGCTGGTCAGACATGTTGGAATAGGGTTTTATTTCGAGTTTCCTGCTCTTGCATCGATGTTATCTGCAAATATCCTTAGTCGTCTTTTATCACACCCACGGGCAAGATAGGTGGTGCTGAAATGTATTCTTACTCCGTCACCACACGGAACTCCACCAATCTTACAATACCCAGCCATAAATAGTGTATATCGACTCTTGGAAAGAGACAGGCGCTTCCTAAAGTACGTGATGTCGCATGAAGCTCTAACAGTCTAGTATCTATTAGGAGCTACTAAAACAATTAACTTTTCTATTAAATTTTTCGATAGCCACATTTGAAGACTATCCACTCTTTAAAAATTTCTATTATTATGCATCTAGATCGCCTATTATTCAAAATGTATCGCACATTTTTAAGCCATACTTATCAGCCAAAACTTGCTTTAAATCAGTCTTACAAAATCATAATAGTATGTTTATAAAATCTAGTAGAAATATATAAGAGGCGTGTGTAAATCTAGGTTACCATATAACTAGCTTCGGTCCACGGCTTCGCCCGCCTATAAAGTAACTTTCTCAAGATTGAATTTTATCCAAATCCATTCATCGAATTATACTTGAGTATAAAAAGTAAAATTGAATTATTATCCCAAGGGAGCTTATTACTGGGATAAAAATCCTATGTGGTAATCCAGTAAATAGTCTATCTTTGTGGCAATTTTTATCCATATCAGTTCAACGGTTCACGCGTGATCGCGTAGCAAACATCTAAACATCACACAAACTTTACTATAATCCAATCTTTCTGAATAAAAGTCTGCTAAAGAATCCAATTGCCGCTTTATGTTACATAGAATACCGAATATGTTGAGGTCGTCTGATTTTGTATAATGTCTATGTGTCATTAAATCAAACCTCGAAGCTATGGCGTTCCTAGGTTTGACTAGTCGAAACTTGTTTGTTAAGACATCATAGTTATAGACGAAACGTACAGCATATTATATACTTCTGACTAATGAATGTATATTAGTTAGGTCGAGTAGGTACTGCATACGAGCTACGCTAGAAAGGACTAGCCCAATCGTTTACAATTAATAGTTATGTACATTTAAAATGGTTAGTGTAATGATATCTAGTGTTTACGCGAGTATTACACATTGTAAATAAAACTATTTTACGAATTTTATCGAGTTTGTATTTGATTTTTGATTGTCCGACGTTTCAAGCACTACAGCATTCATGGTCACGGGCGAACTAAGTCGTCTCACGTCCAACAAGTCATCGTTATTACAGATATGTATTTATATCTACCCGCTACAGAAATTAATTGTTAATTTTTAACCTACATTTTGGTACAAATGTATTGCCAGTACTATGATTCTATACGAAAAAATTATATTGTTTATGGTTAGTAATTATTAAACAATAATAACATCCGTAAAATAGTTTTGTTTACAAAGTGTAAGTGTATAAAAGGGCATTGATCTAAGTAAATCTGGCTTAGGCCTCATTTACGGAGCCGCGGGGCGTCGCGTGCGGCGTGGCGTCTCGCGGCGCGTCGGACGTTTTTATTGTTTACGTAGCGGCGGCGCGTAAAGCAGCACGTATCATCGCACGCGTAAACACAAACTCATAGCAATATGCGATGTTGTTTATAGAGACGCGAGGCGGGAAGAGTGGCGATGCCCGCCGCTGCGCCCGCGTCGTATTCTTAAGCGTGTAGCGCAACACGCGGCGAGCATCGCTGCGGCGCACGCGGGGTTCTCAGTTAATCCGACCCAAACTTCTCATGTTCCGCTATTATAAACACTGGGCCACTCTTTATATTAAATAACTCACTTTTTAAAATACAATTTTCTTCTAAAAAGTCTATCATATCATACTCCGTTGCGACGGTAACTACGTCTGTGTTGTACGATTAGCAAATGAGACTGGCAGAAGGTTCCGCCACAGGCATCGCTTCATCGAGAATCGCCGCTGCGTGCGCCGCCGCGATAAACGCCGCGTGAGACGTGACGATGCCATCCGCGGGCTCGGCCCTAGAACACGCTACATTTCAAGCAAACGCGTGTAAAATCGCTTCTCCGTAAACGCACTCATCCAACGCCCTACATTTGAATATAGTGCGGGCCGCGCAGCCTAACGCGACGCGCGACGCGCCGCGTCTCCGTAAATGAGGCCTAAGGGTAGAATAAGGCTCGATTTACATTGCCACGAAAAGGAAGCATCAATTTGCCTCATTGCGCGAGAAGGCGCGCAAATTCGCGAGAATGCTCTAGAACTCTCGTGTTAGTCTAGAGCAATGGTGGGCAAACTTTTTTAATGGCGGGCCACAAAGTTTAAGAAATTCTAGAGGAGGGCCAGAATTATAGAAAATGCATTTTGTATTATAGCTTTTTAATAAACAAAACACCTTTTACTTTTACGCCTTGTTAGGCGCGTGAGACATATGGAATTGTTTTTGATTTTCCATAATTTTTTCAAAAGCAGGTTCCATCTGTGATGAAGCAACTTTCAGCAGTGCGAAAAGGTGTTCATCAGTCAATCGGTTTCTGATTGAGTTTTTCCGTTCTCGCCCCCGCCGCCTGCGTCTCTCATTTCACCACGCTTTGGCCCCGTATTTCCCAACACATGAACTAACGCGGCTAGTTTAACTTCACCGATAGGTGAATAGAATGGAAAAATAATACCTGTGACAGACTGCCGAGATAATTATAATTACGGCAAGTTAGTTATGAGATAATGAAAGCTTAAAACACCCACGAATTGGCGCTTTCATTAAAATTCAGAGAGTTTCAATTATAAACGTCAGATTTTATTTTACGCGACAAAATGCTGACTAGAATATTTGGGATGGATGAACTCTCGGCGGGCGGGCTTAAATACTTTCGCGGGCCGTACTTTGCCCATCACTGGTTTAGAGGGACATTAAGTTCGGTAATCTACATAAATCTACTTGGCAAGGATCGCACCACTTCCTGTAGATTCTAAAAACCGTATAGACCACGGAGTAAGTACAAAGAGGAGCTGATGTAATAAATATTTTATATGAAACAATGTGTGGCAGTTACAGGGTGACGGGTCCTGTCTCACTCCCTCCTTTATGCTGTCTCACTCGCTCCTTTATGTCCATCTACCGGTTATTAGCATAACTACTAGTTTCGTATTTTTAAGTAGTTTAGCTATCTCGCATTAGATGGTGTGTGGCGCAACAGGGACGTACGCAGAATTTATCTATATCAGGGAGAGTTATTTTTTTTTATTTGTATGATATATACAAACAATCTTATTATATCATACAATATAATCATACAACCAAATAATACTATTATTTGTTTGGGTTTCTAACGGATTGTCGAATGTAAACCCTAGTTAGAATATCAGTGTATAATATTACTAGTTAGTAAAGTTAGTATTATTGCCTTCCTTTTTGTCTTTTCTCATACAAAAACGGTCTGCGATACCACCACCAGTTAAAAGATTTTTGTGACGTGCTCTTAATCTTATCAAGAAATGACATCGAGTGAAATTGCATCATTAATAAATTAAGGAGAAAGGGAGACATTGGTCCGAATAGTAAAAATGAAATACTCTTTTGCATCATATATTTCTTAAATTATATACATTATTAGATTGAAAACGCATTAATATTCATCATCATCATCGCAGCCCACATACGTCCCATTGTTGGACTCGGGCCTCCTCCACAAAGGGAGGGAATTTAACCAACTATACCGTGCTGGTAAGACATGTTGGCATAGGGTTTTATTTCGAGTTTTCCTTCTCTTGCACAGATCTGATGTACATATTATATCTCTTAGACGTCTTTTACGACATCCACGGGAAAGATAGGGAGTGGTGAGTTGTATTCTTAATCCGTCACCACACGGAAGCATTAATATTTTTAGATTGGAATTAAAAATTCATAGAAAATGGCAAATTTAAGGCCATCAATCTAAGTATGATCACTTTGCCGATCTTCAATCGTTGCAAAAAAAACGCACTTACATCCTTTAGTTTTCTAAAGCCTTTGCTAGTTATTATGAAATCTTCATCGTTAAAATAAGCAGAACAAATCTTTGTATATTTCGTAGGTTTCCAGTTTATCTATTGATTTTTTAAATCCATTGCTTCTTAAGATTATCATTTGATAAAAAATCCGAATATAATAATTGTGTTCTAACTACGACCCTGGCATTTTGGCACTTTTATGGCTCTTCATAGTTGGCGACAGATGGCGCATTATTTACAAAATATTTGTGAAACTACATTTAAAAATCATTTTTCCCAGGTATTTAGATATTAATTTAAATACTTATGTTCATTAGTTATTACGATAATCTTAATAGTCTGAACTTTATCTACTTTTATAGTTCTAACTCCCATTACGAAAAGTAGTGCCGTGCCATCTAACGTAGAGTAGAATTATATTTGAACATGGACTCGTCAAAGGATTTTTCTAGAAAATATTTTAATAAACTATGAATAAATATACTTACAAATGAAATGTGATTCCTTTTATAGCATCTGAACGTTTATCGGAGTGTTATTTACATGATAAAACAAAAAAAAAATATATTGATTTTCTGCGTAATAAAGCAAAAATACACCAAAAATATAACAGTAAGAACACGGGCAGAGTCGACAGACTAATAGGCCACGCCCACTACCTGATGTTGATGTGATGACGTCAGGAACTAGTTGAGTCACGGTGCACAGTTGCTTAGCCCGTCTCCTCTTTGTATACGAGTATGCTCCGTGGTATAGACAGTATTTACGGAAATTCCCGTGAATCTGCGAGGATTTTCCGAAAGACACGCGATGTCTTTTTTTTTGACTACTTAGTATTTAGTTGGATTGTTACACAATTGACGCACAGTTCATTATGCTATTTATTTTTCCATTCATTTGTACAAATTTGCTTCCATTCCATGACAATGTAAATTGAACCTAATGTCTCATAAGCACGACAGCTATTATAACGCCTCGTTTAAAAACTGTTGAAATTAAGTCTCATTTGAATGGTACGTACGGTTATTGAATACAAAGGGAGAAATTCTCGTTATACGAATAGATTACGAAATCGTGATGAAAATTCGAAACCCAAATCCTTACAAGCGGGAACTGAACCGAAACTATCCCGGGGAGTCGCTCGTAATTCGAGCGCCAGTTGTTCTCAACATCTCTAGTTATCATAGTTTCGAACCCAATTTTTTATCTCTATTTGGTGATGTATTTGTATGGTGAAAATTGCACCCAATGCTTAAAATTTAACACTGCTCCATGTGTCAAAATTATAACACTAAAAATTTCGATTTCGATCGATTTAGTTGTATTTCGAATATACACAGTGACATTTATGTCGTCTTACATACATTCGTACAATTAAAAGTTTAAAAAAGTATTAACTAGAATATTTTTTAATAAAAATGATTACAAGATAATTACATGATAAATAATTACAAGTTAAAATAGTAAGGAAACGGCAGGGCGTAGCGTAGCGTAGGTACTTAACACAGCTGTTGTACTAAAATTGTTCAAATTGCTCACCCCTTTTTTGTCTATGCATAAACGACCATTTGTGCACTATTTGTACGGACTGGTACGATATTCGAGTATTGATAATGTCTATTAGACATTTCGTAACGATGTCGCGAAATATGTAATTACTTGTAAGGAAATTGTAAGTTCATGCGCACGACCTTCGGCTTTCGCACACCGGCGGATACTAAAACAATTGGCGGCCAATCGGGAATCGCCAAGGATACCTGGGTAGCTAGGGATTACGCTTTGTAATAGCTGTCCACGTGGACTTCCTAGCTATGATTAGCTAACGAATTTCCGCATGATTTGTTTGTTAAAAAGGTAAACATGATAAACAGGCTGTTACAAAATATTAACTTTATTTTATTATTTTTTTATAACTACCACTATTGAACATTTAAATACATATGTTAGATATGTTTCTTAGGTCGGTTACTTTATGGTTTTTTTTTGTAAGACGATAAAAAGTCACCGTGTATATTCATAATTGAAATTACATTTGATACAACTCTTTTCTAATGTACTTTTGGAATAGCACGCGTGTGAATGAGACCTAAAGATAGGCACGTTGCGTTAGGAAAGTATTTGAATTGTATAACAACAGAGTACCGATGAAATGCTCGTATATTGATATAATTCTTTCATATAATGTAGATGATGATTTTGATACTGCATTTAAGTTAATAATAATAAAACTATTTTTTGTATCCTTGTTTAATTCGTCTTTTTTATTTGCTTCAATGTATGGTAATGTTTTCTCCGCTCCCTCTTATCAAGTTTTAAATCTCTTATGAAATGAACACATTAGTCTAAATTATTAGAACACAATACGGAAATCCGCAGAAGAACGGATGTTGCCGACATAGCACGAAGAATTAGCACGCTGAATTGGCAATGGGCAGGTCACATCGATCGACTAACCGACAACCGCTGGAGAAGAAAGGTTCTCTAGTGGCGACCAAGTATCGGACGATGCAATGTAGGACGCCAACTAGCTGTTCTGATAACCTGAAAAAAGGCTGGATGCTGAGCGTCGTTGGATGCAGGTGGCAAAGGACCGCACTCTGTGTCGTAACATGAGGAAGGCCTACGTCCAGCAGGGGACGGCGATAGGCTGAAATGATGATGATGATTAAAACACAGCTGGTTACATAGTAAAATATTGAGAATACCTTATATCTGATGCGTTCATTGAATTTTGGCCTAACGTTCAACCTCTTTTAATTCAAATTAGATTTCATCAATAAACCTCATTGTAATAATGTGCAATTTGTAAATTAATTGTTAGGGCATAAATGGATAATGTTATAAATGAAAAGAGTTTATCTAAAAACTATAATTGCAGTATGGAAGAATATTTAATTGTTTTACTTTTAAGTTTACCCAGTTCACAATATATTTCATAATTAACAATGAGTATCTCATAAAATGAAATGGTTGACAAAACTTTCCATAACACTAAATGGCTGTGTAGACCTAATTGGTAAAACACACTAGCATTTAAACTATATACACGAAATTAGTAGAAACGAAAACATTAGTTTCCAATTCTTCTAATATCATGTTAAATTAAGACTTGTCATGTATTTGTGGGTAATATTAGACATATAGACAGGATTTTTACGTGTACCGGTCCTTAAAAAAGTGCTAGGTGAATGAAAGTTAATAAAACAGGCTAAATATCCTATCTGATTAAGTCGAAAACCCAATAGTAACCATATACTATTGGTAGATAGTTCGAAATAATTCAATTATTTTAAAATATAACAACAGTAAACCCCGCCGCACATGGCCACACTCGCATTGGCTGTCACGAGCCGCGTGCGAGTGGCAATATTTCAAACCTGGGCATTTGCGGCGGGGTTAATAGCGGCGAAAAATGCATATATCGGTAGACCACCACACAAGTTTATAATGTAACGTAATTTAAAGAATAATCTCGTTTCACAATCACAGGTGCTGTTTATTTAGTCGACGATGTGTTATGTTTGCTATTGTCAATAATTTTTGCAATATTTAGGTACTATGAAAGAAGAGTACATACTGTGTCGACGTCGACCCCACGTAATTGGGGATAAGGGCAGGGCGATCATGATAATGATGACGATGTATTGCATTTTGCTAGGATTTATCCAAGCTCCTCAAGAGAAAACTTTTCCTCTGTCTTTAGTAACTGAATGGACAGATAAGGTTTTTTAAAACTACCGTCTCACATTTGTTACCGTTAATCTTGGTGGCATGGAAATAAATTCCGTATGTTATGCGCTAAAATTGAGAAAAAGGGGCGTTTGCTGAGCAAATATACTCTTACCGTGCCTTAGGACGGTAGTTACGAACTTTTCCGCCTAATGACTGCACAGGTGAGGACATGATTTCAATACCGACCTCTCGTACTGTGTATCTTGGCCTTGTTCCCAAGGCAAGGCATTCTTTTTGTGATCCATAAATAATTTTGCAGTTTGAGTAGTACTTGCGTACATCAATTTCATATTTGCAAAGCCCATCGCAACACAAGGATGTATACATTATTGCGAGGCGTTGTCCATAAAAAACAATCAATACGTCAGATTTCAAGAAAAATCAATATACTCAAAGAGAATTGCTTTATTTTGCGAGTTACGCCTGCAAATGAAATCAATACATGTAGCAGTAATAATAACTGCACTGGGCCAGTGAAATATGCTGGAAACACTAGGCAGATAATTAATAAAAAAATTGGAGATATCTTCGTAATTTATTACGTATCTACAGTTCTTTTATTACGCCGTGTTCTGCGTGAGCGACGAATACGACGCGACGCGACGCTGCGTATACGACGAACGCGATCAACTCAATGACATGCCTGCTTACGGCCTATATGACAGTTTGAGTCTGCGATGAGACGCGACGTAGAGCGTGCTTGTTTGGAGAGCGAACTGACGCTACATCACAAACTACAGAGTGGTTGATTCAAAGCGATATTTGTTTTCTTTCTGGGTTTTTTACGGTATTTTTTTAAAAGTCGGTACTTTAAATATGAACTTTCCAACAAAATTGCAATGCACTTGTCCATGATTCGAGAAGTAATGACCAAAATCACATAGGACACTTGTCGCTTGTAGCATCGCGTCGCACTGCGTCGTGTCGCGTCGCGTCGTATTCGTCGTTCAAGCAGGACACCCCGTTACACTACACGCTTTAGCATGCCTTGAAGAATTCATAAAATAATTGATTCCGTGACAACTACAGCCTATAGGTAGGTATAAACATATAAAACAGACGCAATGCGACATGATATTCTTATCGTATTGGCAAACGGCTACTACCTAATAGGTACAAGGTGATTGTTGTCAATGTCGAGTAAATTATTTTCTTTATAAATTATAATAAGTTTCTTCGTCTTTCATCATCATCATCACAGCTCATATACGTCCGCTCTTATAGTAATAGGAATTGGGCTTCAAATCGATCGCAAGAGCAACAAAAAATCATCAAAAGCAGTCCAACCGTTTAGGAGTTCAATTACAAACATATGAAGAGAAGATTTATATATAAACTGCAACTCATTAACTCAATTATTATCACTCACTTATTATACCTAGGTATTACTTTACCCTTGTACTTGCACTATAGTTAGACTACTACCGTAAAGAAACTATACATCATTTTAATTAACATCATTTCCGTCCAAAAAAAGATCTAGTTACTCCTGAGCCTAATAAGTTTTATTTCAAAAAATATAAATCATATGGAAGTTAAGACAAAATTGAGATATAACAATAAAAATATTAGAGGGCTAATATATTTATTTAAAAATATATACCATTAAACGACAACAAAAACTAGTTGCATTCAATATAATTCACAGTGCCGTATTAGGATGTCTATCAAACTTTTCATAAAATTGAACAACACAATATGTGTTTAAACAACTTTATCAATATATAAATAGTTACTAATAGCCAAGAGGTTAGCACACGTACATTAAAAAAAAACTCAAAAAAAAAATGAGCGATGTCCTATATCACTACATCATCATTTCGACTCATATACGTCCCACTGCTGGACTCCAGCCTCCTCCATAATAGGTGTGAAATTTACCATTCCGGTCAGACAGGTTGGTATAGGGTTTTGTTTCGAGTTTGCCATCTCTTGCATAGATGTCATATGCGTAATATAATGCGTGCTCCTTTGTGCAGTGTTATATAGACAAGGACTTCAGTATGGCATACTTTTTTAATTTACTTTGCAAGTCGCCTACCTATTCATAATTACTTACTACTACTCATAAACCTGCAACATCAGGAGCCCGGACAGATTTTTTACAAGTGTTGGTACCCTGGACGATTTAGGACAATTATAACTGCAGACCGAAAACTGTCGTCAATGGGTTCCAAAATCACTCTTCCAAAGTCACTTAAGGTAATGGGGATTATCCCTTTTTCTTGTTGGTCATGAGCCACCACCGAAATGGTCACCTGTCATTCACTGAGTATACCATAGTGGCCAGACGGATAAGGACTAATTTCAAATTCTTCTTCTATGCATATCTTACCTGTTTAAATCTGTCACTAGTCTCGTAAGGAGTGGTGGATTTACACCTAGGTCCGTGAGATTCCGATGGGATAAATTTATACAGAGTGTATCAGGTTATGGGGCAACTGTTCGAGTATGTTGTAGTATACCGGCTATAGATCGTAATTAAAATGTATAATACACAAAAAACAATATAACATAAAAGTTATAGTGATATCAAAAATGTGTGTCTAACAGTCTACGCCTTAAATGTTACGTATTATGTAGGCATGGATAGACAGGATACATGTAGGCATGTAAAGCTTCGACAGTATAATTTCATTCATACATACCTAGAATTGCGCAAACGCTTCAATGGTGCCGTAGTAGGTACAAACGTGACTCTGCGACGGTAATCGGCCGATCAGCTGATTTAAAGCGAAGTTAGTTTTGCTTATGCGAACGTAATCATTGATTTTTTCAATTTCTATTGAACATTTAACAAAGTACGAATATGTTGCAGATTAAGTATTACTGACTTTATACATTTCAATCAAATTTAAACGAAAAAACAATGACAAAATTGAAAACTTTACATGTCTCTAATTCCTTAACGAATCGATATTTTTCCTTCAAATTTTTTTTATGGGTTCCTACCACCATTGCCTACCTCCCGTTTGACAAGTTGCCCCATAACCTGATACAACCTGTATATAGGGTCGGCAAAATTTTCAGAATGCGAAAAAATGCCATATGTACAGTCGCCTTATGATATGAACTTTGAACATTTACGTAACGTACGTCGATTACAGGGCTGAGCGCGACCATTCTATCACCCCGAACGGATTAAGAAGGGTGCGTTTGGACTGTCTACCAAAATAAAAATGAGGGCAATTCATGAAAAAAAAAGAATTTTATTGATAAGTATTCGAACTTTTCCCTGTGTTGAAGCTTATCATTCTACTATGAGTTAAATGTTTAGTATACTGATCTGCGACTTCAACTCTACTGGATGGTAAGATCACCCGTCACTGTCAATCGTTTATAACTATAGAGAACAATTACTTTTTTACAATCTTACGCCGTAATCGCCGACTTTATTTAATGCAGAGATATAAAAACAAGTTTCACCACAATCTTTAGTAGTAAATTGGCTCGAATTGTAAACTACGAGATTGAGAGGAAATCGAAGAAAAGAAAAAACACCTACACCATACTTCCCAACTAAGGATCTTGCGATCTCAGTATTATATTTACGTTACTCAGCCAACGAGGTAACGTTAGTTTAAATGCAACAATGATAATAATCATTACATATTATTTAGGATAACTTTATAGAATGGTGACGCAACATTTTTATTTTGATATGTAGACGAGACTATTAAATCTCACCTTAACAAAACTGCATGCTTCAAATTGAAGATGTTTTTGAAAATATTTCTAGATTGCTCTACATAGACCAGGGTCGATAATTTTTGAAACCAAAAAAATAACGGTAGGATGAAACCCATTACAAAAGGAGGGGAATATGATAAAAATGAAAGGAAAAATAAATTACGGGTGATCCGAGTTCGGGCAGTGGGAGGGGGTGAGTTTTTAAGGGTAAAAAATGGTTTATCTCGATTTCCGGCAAAACTACAAGTCCTATCGAAAAAAGTGAAATGGCAAAATTGTAGGAAATAAAGAGAACTACAACTTTTGTATTTACAATTTTTTCACATAACCTCAAAATTTAGGTGAAAAATTCAAATAACCAAGTTTTTGGTTTTCATTTTTATCTTTTACAAAAAAAAAAATCTACGAAATTTGGTAAAAACTTACCTTATTATGTCCCAAATACACCGTAATTTATTTGATTTAAAATATTTATTTTTTCGCCTTATTTTAACTTAATATCAAAAAAGCACCCCAATTTTCAATCAAAAAAATCTCACGTCAAAATATAAGCCTTTTTAAAAAAAGTCGGTGGGTTTTTTGTTCGTTGGAATCTCCTCTTTCTGATGATGTAAAAAAATATACATTACTATAGTAAGTGTTCTCAAAAAATGCAAAGAAAAGTTAATATTTAATAAGACATCTTCAACATTTTGAGAAAGTTGTTGAATTTTCTTTACATTATATGCATAGATGCCTATCTATTGCTATTTTAAGATTACTTTTATACCTGAGTTACCTACAGATAATTTTAGCCCATCAAAAGGTATTCCATAGAGAAGTGGGAAAGTATCAAGGCCTTACTACCAGAGGTAGGCATTAACTCGTTAATCCGTTAATCGTTAATTAACGAAGTTAACATTTTGATTAACGGATTAACTTTTAAGTTAACTTAAAAAATATTAACGCTCTTGTTAACTTCCGTTAAATTTAACTGCCGTTAACATTAGTCCGTTACATTAGTCGTTTGTTGACATGCTGCCATTTTGTTTGTTTGAATTACGCGCCACGTTCGTAATTTTGCACGACACCTGCGCCGGCCATGTCACCGGCGGTGGGTCGTGTCGAAGAGGAGTTCCTCCTGCACACGATCCACCCTCTCTTGCCGTGACATAACTGCCACACAGAAGGCGGCAGTCGCGTCCCAGTTCTTGACGCCATCGAATACCGCCTTAGCGTTCAAGGCGTTGCTCTGTCCCCGTGACACACACCTCGAGTAATCGTAATGGTGGCAGGACGCTGTGCTCTTCTTCTTCACGACCGTGGTCCGAACACCGTACCGAGGCCTGTCCAACTGGACTGCCCAACGGACAATGAGGTCACGACGGGCGTCGTCCCGCCAGACGGCCATCTAGCTAAACGAGACTAAGCCGCTCCCTGCGAAAAAGGAAACTGATCCCGAGCCTTCTACAATTGCTGTAAATTCTTTTATTGTAGATTATGATAGTAGCAGAAGTGATATGTTCTCACCTCCACCTGGTTATTACGTCAAAAAGCGTCGTAAAGTATTGGTGAATCTTTTAGTATCGCGGCTACCGGCAGTGGCGTATCATAAACTAGTTTGAACACATATATGCCAACATAATTCCACTACATGCTGTAGAATTCATCTAGTTCTCTCAGCGTAAAAGCAGTCGCAGGCGTCTCAGCTGGTACATTTCCACTGCTGGGCTCGAAACTCCTCCCCAATAAAAGGGATATTGACGAACTATACTATGTTGGTCAGACATATTGGTATAGGGTTTTATTTCAAGTTTTCCTTCTCTTGCACAGATGTGATATGCATATTAAATCCCTTAGTCGTCTTTTACGACATCCACGAACAAAATAGGTAGTGGTGAATTGTATTCTTATTCCGTTACCACACCGGCACGAAAGCAGTATAAGTTTTAAATGGTTAACTTTTAACGGTTAACTTTAACTTGCGTTAAATTTTCGCAACTTTAACGTTGTAACGATTATCGAAGTTAACATTTTAATTAACGATTAACGAAGTTAACTTTTTTATTAACTGTGCCCACCTATGCTTACTGCCTACTAAAATCTTTGCATTTTCTGAGACCATTTACTATAGTAATATTTTTTTTTACACCATCAGAAAGAAGAGATTCCAACGAACAAAAAACCCACCGACTTTTTTAAAAAGGCTGATATTTTGACGTGAGAATTTTTGATTGAAAATTGGGGTGCTTTTTTGATATTAAGTTAAAATAAGGCGAAAAAATAAATATTTCAAATCAAATAAATAACAGTGTATTTGGGACATAATAAGGTAAGTTTTCACCAAATTTCATAGAGAATTTTTTTTTTTTGAAAAGGATAAAAACCAAAAACTTGGTTATTTGAATTTTTCACCTAAATTATGAGGTTATGTGAAAAAATTTTAAATACAAAAGTTGTAGATCTTTTTATTACCTACAACTTTGCTATTTAAATTTTTTCCATAGGACTTGTAGTTTTGCCGGTAATCGAGATAAACCATTTTTTACCCTTAAAAACTCACCCTCTCCCACTTCCTGAACTCGGATCGCCCGTAATTTATTTTTCCCTTCATTTTTATCATATTCCCCTCCTTTTCTAATGTGTTTCATCCTACTATTATTTTTTTTCACTTGTTATAATTTTTGAAGGCTTCGTCACTGGTCTAACATGCAAATCAGATTTTGTGTATAATCTTGAATATTACTTTTATTTGCTTATATTTTGAAGTTTGCATAAATATCAAAACAGTGGGCAAACATGACTATTCCTTACTATTAATTTCAAAACATACTTTTCCAATTTACACGAATGTAATAATATTATGTAAAATGAATATTACATTATAAGGTAAAATAGTTTTACGAGTATAAGGTCAACATGTAATTTATTTATCAGTGCTAATATGTTTAATATCTGCCTTACATTGATTTCACCTATTTAAAGGAGGACATGTTTTCTAAGGTGTGCCTTCCACACTTAGTATCAGGCAAGTTCTTGGCAGCTCAAATATTTATATGATCTATATTAATAAATGCTTTAAACATGCAAGCAGAACTTTGTGCGGAGCATACCTTAGAACTTTTTTTAATACACAATAGATACTTATATTAATATTGCTTGCGCCTATTTAAATTAATCTTAATAAGATGAATGTAAAATTAATTATTTTCACAAATACTTGTTTCAGTAGAAAACATGCCAGTTATATTATTGCTTAACATTACAAACAGTACAATTTGGCTACACTTATACATTTAATAAACGTATTATGAGGTCACTATTTACTGTCGTGAGGCTGATACTGGCAGTATGTTTTATTCTTAATTTTTTTACATAGTATTCATTTACTACATAATACAATAATACTTATATTTATTCATCGCTATTTGGGACACAATGGCAATAGCAATAGAATGGCTTTAAATGTTTTAACTGTAACTATTCCTTGTGTTGATGAAGACTTATCATACTAAGAATTTAAAGTCCATAATATACTATATATTTACACAATGTAGGGGACACTAACTGGCCAGGGTCAATGGTGTCGTGAGTAGTGGTGCCCATTATTACTGTATCTGAAACAAAATATCTATATGTATTACCTCTATAAGGTGTTTTTTTTTTGTGTTGGAAAATAAGATATCTCACTATGTTTAAAAAACTTGTAATGTTAATTTTATTTACACGCCATCTATGATAGTTTATTCAAACTACCATTAAGCAATAGCAAATAACGCCATCTAGTAACAATTCCTTTAATACCCTTACGTATCAATTGCAAAATTACCTAAAGCTGCTCTTATTGCATTCATTCAAATCGAATCCAGCAACTCTATCTGATTTGGGGGTATACATGGACAATATACTGAATCTCTCCTTATACTCCTTTATGAAAAGCGATCCACGCGCGTATGCAGCAATTGCCGCACAGTCGCCCTGATATCTCATGCCAGCAAGGTGCTCCTACATGTGATCAATGAGAGACTGAAGCACTACCTGCAGTCACAGATACCAAACGAACAAGCCGATTTCGTCAGAGGCCGTGGCACCAGAGATCACACTGTGAACGTCAGACTAATGATAGAAAAGGCGAGGGAGTTTAATGTGCCTATGCTGATGTGCTTTATTGATTACTCCAAGGCATTTGACTGCGTGCAATGGGATGGTATGTGGAGCATCCTAAGAGAAATGGGGGTATCAAATCACCTCACGAAATTATGAAAAAAAAACCTGTATATGGACGGTGAATCTACTGAAGGGTCAATAACTTTCGAAGTCGAAGTTTTTCCGTCTTGAAAAAGGTGTCCGACAGGGATGCATTTTGTCGCCTCTGCTGTTTAAAATTTACGGGGAATATATTATGAGAAAATCCCTGGAGAACTGGGACGGTGGCATTGTTGTAGGAGGTAAGAAGATCAGCAACCTGCGGTACGCGGACGATACTACACTGTTTGCGTCTTCAGAAAGCGAACTTGTGGAACTGGTCAGAAGAGTTAAGCGAGAAAGTGAACAAGTAGGACTCCATATTAATAAGTCGAAAACTAAAGTTATGGTTGTGGACCGATCTAACCGACTCACTTCAACAGGACAACTTGCTCAGCTCGATCAGGTGAAGCAGTTCGTGTACCTTGGGTCAATGCTACAGGGTGAAGGTGGATGTGAGAAAGAAATTAGGTGAAGAATCCAGATGGGTAAAGACGCCATGAGTAAGCTTAGTAAAATATGGCAAGACAGAAACATCTCCAACGGTACTAAGATGAGATTATTGCACGCGCTGGTGTTTCCTATTTTCCTATACGGCGCTGAATCATGGACTCTCCGTGCCTCCGAGCGCAAGAAAATAGACGAATTCAAAATGTGGTGTTGGCGACGCATGCTGCGTATTCCCTAGACAGCAAAAAGGACCAATAAATCAATTCTCGATCAGTTGAAGATAAAATCAAGACTATCAACAGTTTGCATCCAGCGTATTCTAGGTTACTTCGGACATGTAGCCAGGAGGGGTCCAAATAACTTAGAGAAACAAATCATGCTTGGCAGAGTACAATGCAAACGCTCCCGCGGCAGAGCGCCCTACCGCTGGTCTGACCAAATAAAGGAGGTCCTTAATCTGCCCATCACCACCGCGCTCCGTTTGGCTGAGGACAGGAACTCGTGGAGGAGCCTAGTAAGGAGTACTGCCGAAGCTCACGAACAGTGTTAGGCACGACCTTCAGAAAATTGAAGAGCACGACGACGAAGAAGATAGACAATATATTTTAGTGCATTTTTATTGTCTGTACATCGCAAACTTTTGATCCTTTTCAGCAACCAGGGTCAAGGACATCATAAGTATCCACTATTCAAACATTTTCTTACCTGTTAAATCGTTTGTACTTATTGCTGTGCTGTTTATTGAAGTGATGCGTAGGACGCCGTTCATTGCGATATTTAAAATTACTGCCCCAGTGTGGCTTATTTTGTTTTTCCTAAAAACAAATGCAATGTTATTCACTTCGATTGAACTTATTAAATTTAATTATTAAGTGGTAACTGATGTGTTCTTGTACTCAGAAAATAAAGACTACAATTCACCACCCATTCCTTTGCAGCAGGAGTCGTATAACGAACAACGGACATAAATTAATAATATGAAAACTTATGAGCCGCTATACCAAACCATCTGACTAGAGTGGTATAAGTAAGTCTGATAGATTCTGGTTGATCTTTGTAGAGCAAGGCATTGCGGTTTTTTATTATTTTCTCTATTTTTCTCATCAGCTCATATGTATTCCAATGCGAGGACTTTTTTTATATAACATTCTGTGCTAAGAAATAAATTTATTGCTTTGCGGGCGACTTTACAGACATCGTTATCAGCCACAAATCAGACCCAAAATTAAAGAATTTGCATAAACATTTGTCCGTCATGGAGATCGCACGTACGACACTAGGCGCGTGAAATCAATATTTAGAGCACACCAATACCTACAATCAAGCTCATATACATTCCATTGCTGAGCTCAAGCATCCTACACAATTAAAGGAAAATTGTGCTACTATACCACGCTGGTCAAAGGGGTTGGTATAGCCTTTCGACCTTCTCGTCTCGTTTCGACTGTCTCTTGCATAAATGTTATATGCATATTTAAATTCCTTACTAGTCTGTGCGTGTACGCAGGCAAAATAGGTAGTGATGAATTGTATTCTTACTACATCACCATGCGAAAATGTCAATCAATCTACACTAATATTATAAAGTGAAAATTTGTATTTTTGTGTGTCTATGTTTGTAATGAATAAACTCAAAAACTACTGCGCCAATTTCAAAAAAATTCTTTCACCATTGGAAAGCTACATTATCCCTGAGTAACATAGGCTATATTTTATCCCGGTATTCCCACAGGAACGAGAACTACGCGGGTAAGGCGAATGTAACCGAAGCAAAGCCAGGGCAAGTTACTATATGTAATAATTTTAAATCAAATTACCTGAAAGGGATTGTAACCATTTCGTGTGTTACTGAATCTATTGTAATGGTGAAATTTCTTGACTTTCTTGCTGCGACCTCGGTCCATGTCATCTATTGCGTCAAGTGTACGTTTACGCTCGTCCCGCCTTTCATCAAACACCTGCAACAATAAAATCTCTCAGTTAAAGTACTAAGAATATACTGGTATGCGTATTGCTCGCTTGGATAGTGTACAAAATGTGTATTTTGTGTAATTGTTCAAATATTTTTTATAAATAATTGAGTATATCTCTTTGCATTTCAACATCCCAAGAGCTTTCACTTAAATGACATTTATCGCCATTAATTACTTTATTTACAGGGTTGGAAAGAAACATGCTTTTTTTTTAAAAGAACAAACCATCAAGTCTTGGTTGAAAAACAAAAAAAAATGTTTTTTTATTAATGCTGTTTTAATTTCCTTGTTTTAAACATGTTTTAAACACGTACATACGTAAAAAGTGAAAAAAAAAATAGTTAAAAATCAAAAAGTACTTTATTTATTGTATGTATTTATAATTATTATTTATTTAAAACAACAGTTTCCAAGTTAAGATGCAATCAAGTTCAATCAACTTCCCTTTTCTTATCTTCAACTCTACCCTCAACTTCCATGATCTGAAGTTTCTCAAGCGAATTAGTTAGTTCGGCTTTCATTCTATTAAGCAAGCCGATAAATCCCCGCGTTTTATGAACATTCACCACATTACTGCTTGTCAGTCAGGGAAATCCCAGCTAGTTAGGTATATCGAAGTTGCCAACTCTTTGGTAAAAAACATACCATAAAATGAGTTTCTTAATTTTCTCTAACTAAAAGTATAATGTGTTTTTTATGTGATTTAAACATGTTTAAAACAATTTGTTTTTAATTATGTTTTAAACGTGACTTGTATTTTTGTATTGTTTTAATCAGTGTTTTAATCGTGTGTTTAAAATAAATGTTTTAAACATTGCCAACCCTGTTTATTTATGTTACTCTGTGTAACAAAACATATGATATGTTCTGTTACACACAGTAATATAAATAAAGTAAGTATTTAAAATAACTGTTAATGGTTAATTTAGTGAAAAATAAAATCATCTTTTTTTAACACGCTTTTATTAGTTACACCTGTAGTCTGTTTGCTTGTAACAGACTCCTTTAAACTCGATCTTGACTCACTTTGAAGGGTCAATTTTTGTTTAAACATTGTAAATTCATCAAGAATCGATGACAATACAAGAATTCGATTAGATTATCTCATCCTGTGGCAATCCTCGCCAGGATTCATATTATTCGCACAAATCGTTTACGTGAAAACTAAGAGAATAGATCAAGTGGGCGGTCTTCGTTTATGTACCTTTTCGGACCTAAAAACTTAAAAAATGAATATAATTTAAAAACAAATATAATACGCGCTTAAATGATAAATCAAACTAAAAAAGTGAAAAATAATTCTTAATATAGGAATAAAATAATGAACGAAAAATATTAGTATTATTATGCAAAAAGCGAGGAGCGCTTTGTGCCTTTTTGGTATCATTTTTGGACTATTCATTTTTTTTTGGATGGGCTAAGGTCAGTCAGCGTCCCCGCCGCCCGACTCCGTCCGTGGCGACAGAGGGGCAGCGCGCGGCCCCATAACCCACCCGATAGCACGTTGCCTTCGTCGTTGAGCCGTCCACCGGTGCAGAGTTCCTTGATTTTAGTGGTCACAAATTGTGCCTATAAAATACTTTCGAGAATTGATTTATCGAGCATATTTATTTTGAGAACAATTAATTTCCTACAAGAATATATAATAATTTATACAAGTTAATTCGTTAAAATGCGATAAAATTAAAAAGCCTGTATTAACTAAATTGAAAATCAAAACATTACCATCTCAACATTACCAGAATTATTTTCATAGGCTCAATCCACATTTTCTCCATAACAAAATTTAAAAAAAAAACGATCTGTTTGTTGTTAGATTTTCTAGCAATAGCCTCCTCCAAAAATGATAATGACATTTTGCATAACATTGTCAGGAGTACAGACGCGCTCGCGACCCGCCGCCTCCTTCTGCGAGATAACTGCCTCGCAGAAGGCTGCGACCGCGTCCCAATTCCTGATGCTGCCGAGCATCTCCCTAGCAATGGTAGGCAGCGTCAGGTGGTCTGCACCGATGATTGCGACGAGTTCACGACGCGGCTCTGCCCAAGCGGCACAGACCTCGAGCGTGTGCTGCGCCGTGTCCTCGTCGCAATCGCAGTGGTGGCAGGACGGAGTTCTCTCCCTCCTAGCGACCCTGTACAGGTACTTGCCGAAGCATCCATGCCCCGTCAAGACCTGTACGAGGCGGAAGGAGAGCACCCCGTGCTGCCTTTCCAACCACTGCATCAGCACCGGCCGAAAGGCCTCTACGGTCCAAACACCGTATCGAGGCCTCTCCAGCCGGTCTGCCCAACGGGCGATGACGTCCCGGCGGGCGTCGACGCGCCAGGCGGTGAGCTCCTTCAAGCAAACAACACCGCCCTCCCCGCGCACCCCCGACACCCGCCGATACAAGTCGGCGAGCATTTCCGCCTCCAGGTCCCACGGGGGAGTCCCGGCCAATCCACGGGGGAGTCCCGGCCAATGAACCGTTTAATCTGTCACCCTGAAAATAAATCAGTGAGCAAATCAGGTAGCATATAAAAAAATTTATACCTGTCGAGACATTGTACTATGACTTCCATTCCAGGATGCTACAGGCGCTCCGTATCCGCGGTGCGATACAGACTGTAAATGCCGGAGGGTGTCTAGCGAAGCGACTGTACTCGAAGGTGCGCTTACGCTGACCGCAGGCAATGTCGCATTCACGCCAGGTGCATTTGCGCTGGGATTTTGCGCGGGAGGTGTGGTTGTCACCCCCGCCCCACTGCGGTCACTTAGTGGCGACATACTGCTCACACTTGTGTTAGGACTCTGCTCGCTATCCCGTCTCTCTTCTTTCTCTTTTACTCTGCAATAAAGTTATCATATTTATTATTCGCTAACATATTATTGATAGTCAGGATCCGCTATCTCAATTTTTTATATTTCTTGCAACCGACATCGAGGAATCGGTCTCGATGACACGCTCAGTTGCCTTGGCGGCAATAATATCGCAAGTTCTGCGACCATGAGAGGCATTTCCATCACCCCGGACGGTTGGATGAGTGTGAATAAATCATAAGCCTGCCACAAAAAACACATTGCACATCCTTTTTGGAATAAACCTCTTTTGTAAATAAAGACTTGTTCAAAATAATTTAATTTTGCTGTTAAGAGTTACCAATACTGTTTTATATGTTTTAATTCATGCATACTACTAGAAACGTAAAAAATGTACACGTTTTAAATGAAATTTGTATTAAAAATAAAGTTACGAAGTCGTTAATTTATAGCAAAAATATGCTGAAAATGTGACAGAGTAGTAGTGTCTGACCGAAACTACATTTTTACAGCCAAAACAGTTTCGTCTTCAGTCTCAGTTTCGGTCGAAACCGAAGCTTCTGTGTAAAAGATTACAAAGTCAATATTTTTGCGGGAAGAAAAATAAATAGTCTATCATAATCAGTCAGTTTGTTTTCTTTACTAATATAAACATAAAATGAAACTTACAAAACTTAACTATAGGAACAAAATAATTTCGAAAGTGATAAGCCAGGTGTGTTTGCCTTGTTTCCAAAAAATTGCAAAGGCAAAAATGTTCTCTATAATTTATGAACACACATTTACATCACTTAAATAGTGAAATAAAATATACCTGTTTTGAAGCGATTACCTCAAACTGCGAAATACGCGGCGCGCAGACACAAACGAAGAATTAAAATTGTGGGATGACTATGAGCGCGGTAAATTGACACTTCGTCTCTCGCACTTCGTGCACCGAGCATGTTTAACGCAGCGCAAAAACTCACGAATCCAGCTTTGGTTTCGGCCCTAGTTTCGGCTACATTATCAGCCGAAACCGAATTAATTATAATTTATGAATATGCCGGACACTATTGTATTGCAATTTTTGTTATGGCAGCAATCTTCATGACAATGGCAGCGACTACATAGAATGCTTAACGGCTATAGTTACTATATTTTATCTGAAATCCTTTTGCATTAAAGCCTATAAGCTCACTCGATTATCAGACTATCTGATAGAGACGATTTTTTGACATTCAACTTGTAGTTCCTAAAATTAGCAAATTCAAAGAAACAAACTCTTCATCTTTATAATAGTAATATTATTAATATATATTGAATAGAGATGGAACTCAATTTTTCGCCTTTTAATTGGACGAACCTATTGCCCCTTAATAGATGCAATTTCTAGATGCTTTGAATCTTTTACAATACTTAAATAAATAAATTGCACTTACTTTTTGTTGGTAACACCGTTTAGACTAGGGCTCAGTAAGGGACCGCTCTTTTCGCTGGAGACAGTCCACGCGTGGTGCATGCCCTTGGTGGTGACCACAAGGCCACGTGGTGACTCACAACGACTGGGCTTGGGTCGTCGACCATCATCTCTGACATCAGCCCTCTCGTCCCCACTCGACTCGGTGTCATAAGGCACAAGTCTTGAACCCGCACAACCGTTCCTAGGCGAGTAGCCTGATGAATCGCTTCTATTCATTTGTTCCTCTAATTTCTCTAAGGGTGATTTTGGTGTCTTAACTAATTTACCAGTTGAAGCTGACTTTTCCAGTCCTTTCGTATTATTAGTAATTGATCTAAGATCTGATTCACTTTTAGACAACTTAGGTTTAGAATTGAAATCTTCACCATTTTGCCGTTTGATAATAAAACTGATTTTCTTGTCATCTATTTTATCCAAACCATTCAAAATTTTTGGCGGCTGAACAATTTTTTCGACTTCTCCATTTTGTTTTACTACCCATGGCTCTGAATTTAAACTGTTTGACTCTGTTGCTTTACTAAGTGTACTATTGAGAATTATTGGTTTAACGTCAGGCTTAGAGCTCTCTACAGCAGTACTATTAAGCAGTATGGGTTTTCTCTCATCATTTCTGTAAAATGTAATGTTCATTGGACTCTTCTCTCTATTCAATATATTATCCGGTAACTGAGGTCCATAAACTGTACTTGATGTTGAAGCAATTGATGGTGATATTTCTTCTGTAATATTATCCTTCTCAAAAAACATAATATAGGCATTAGTACCCAACACTGCAGATAATGGTAGAGGTCGGACACAGCTGTCATCAAATTGATAATAATTACCGTTTGGGGCTTGCCCTATGGCTGTATAATGGCCGCAATTTTGGGATGGTCCTAAATGAGTCACCAAACTAACCAGTTTGTAAGACTGTAACAAAAAGTTTATTAATTTCTTATGTGCATTCTTATTAAGTATATTAATGAATATTGGCCACCCCAAACTGGGGATCCATCTGGAGAGATTATCACCACACTAGAAAGCATGCCTCTAATTCTTTATAGCTCACAGGTGATTTGAGCCAGCTTGCATAAATTATCTTAGGTTGAAAACGCTCAGTGCTTACTGCTTGCCCACATAAAGAAGAAATAGATATCTGATATTCACATCCACAGGCCATTAATAATGAGAAAATGTACAAATAGCACACCGTCAACCAGCATGGTGACGAAATAAGAATTCAGTTATGGTCACGGTTTACTTGCCCGTGGGTGTAAAACGAGCGGAGCTATCACCAATGGACCAGCAACACTTTACTAAAAAAAAATATAAAACTCCAACTTGCTTGCCAAACATGGTGATTATGGCTATGCATCCTCGAAAAAATGGCCAAACTATATGACATGCCTACCTATCTGTTTTTTTTAATCATATTTCAGATGTATGCATAACCATGTAAATTGTGGCATGTGGCTCAGCACTGAGTAAATATGTTTTCTTTCTTCTTCTTCTTTCCATAGAGATTACTATATTTTGTATTCTCTTATTTTGCTAAACTGTTTTTGTAAGTTAAACTAATTCTACAAAATTAAATTAAAACTTACTAGTTGTTGTTGATTGCTCTTCATGTACATATATTTATTAAGGCTAATCTTTTTACGGAATTGCACATGTTTAGAAAGCTTTCCTCCGGCTAATGAGAAACGTTTCAATGCTATACATAATACCATCGGCGCGCGTTCTATAAAAAACTGTTTTGTAGCTGATACCTAAAAAAAAATATAATGTTTCTATAATTTGTCATCATTAATCTATAAACAAAAATGTTTTTATTTCACCGCGATTAACTTAAAAACTACTAGACCATGGCTATTGGAGGCGGAATTATTTGTAGATGGTTTAGGCCTATTTTTTTGGCAGTGGGTGAACGGACGGGAGATTAGTCCGCCACCCGCAGAGAGGTCGACCGCGTGAGGGCGATGCCCTGACGGGTAACCCGCCGAACCGGCCACGAATGTCAAGGAATCGGTACCAGTGGTCGGCCCGATTGCGATGGGAAGAAAATACGGTAGGTTATGGGGTCGCACGCCGCTTATCTGTAGCTCCGGGCAGATTGGCGGGGTGTGCCCAGGCCATATCAAAAAAAAAAGGTATCTATTTTTCAAATGCCATCAACTCTTGTCATTTTCTTTTTTAATTTTTCAGGTTTACTTTTGATATTGGTCATTATAGATTGTAAAGGTATGGGCCGTGTGCTTTTATGGATCATTTTTTCAAAGCGGCAATTTTTCTCAATTTATGTTCCATTCAATAACTATTACCATTCACGTTACCAGTCTGTTTTATGTACCTGAAGTTGAAGCCATCGAACGGAGAGTCATCAAATGGGAGGTGGAAGTAAAAAATTTTTTTTCATTTTTGATGTCATTGAAGATTATTTAAATGTTATTAGTTGTGTTTTACATGAACTTTTTAATGTTAAAAAGATATATATTCGTTTATTTATTAATTAATTATTACATAAAAAGATAAATAAATTCTGTTTTAGGACTAGTAAAAATTGATATGAAATTAAACAAAAAATACTTTAATAAAAAAATAAAAACGAAACAAAAAACATTAATTAAAATGTTAATTAAATAATACAAAAATATAAAGAAAAATAATTGCCAGGTGATTCGACCGGCGAAGCGGGCGGGAGACAGCTAGTATGAAATAAAAACAGTTCTACTGGTTTTTTCATGTTTATAATTCCTCTTAGTATCCCTCTTTTAAAAAACAACATGCATGGTCATGGGCAGACCGGGGACCTGGATTCCATCTACCGAAAAACAGTTTAACTTCAGATATTTAATACATTTAAATGAGGTAAACATGAGACATTGTTATATCAATATGCTTATTTTTATTCTTGAAAACATGAAATGGTTCATCAGTCTACTTATGTTCAGCATGAGGAGTTTATACCACAATATTCTGACTGTCAATCAGAACCTTGGAAATGCCAATATGTACAGATGCCATGGTATTAATGACAACTGCAACCTAACAAATAAACCAGACCTGCAGGCAATATGCTGTATACAGGGTGTATCAGGTTATGGGGCAACTGGTCAAAAGGGGGCTAGGCAATGGTGGTAGGAACCCATAAAAAAAATTTGAACGAAAAATATTGATTTGTTTAGAAATTAGAGACATGTAAAGTTTTCAATTTTGTCATCGCTTTTGCATATAAATCTGATTGAAATGTATAAAGTCAATGATACTTAATACGCAACATATTCATACTTTGTTAAATATTCATTAGAAATTGAAAAAATCAATGATTACGTTCACATAAGCAAAACAAACTTCGCTTTAAAACAGCTGATCGGCCTATGAGCGTTGACCGCTTGCTGTTGTACCTACATGTCATTGAAGCGTTTGCGCAATTATAGGTATTACTAAATGAAATTATATTGCCGAAGCTTTACATGCCTACATGTATTCTGTCTGTACATAATACGTAACATTTAAGGCATAGACTCTTAGACACCTTTTTTTGAAATCACTATAACTTTTATGTTATATTATTTTTTGTGTAATGTACATTCTAATTATGATCTATGACCGTTAAACTACAACATACTCGAACAGTTGTCCCATAACCTGATACACCCTGTATATCCACATAGTAAAACAGAAAAACAATTAATTCATCCCTCTAACGTCCAATAGTAAATAAATGTGTTTTAAATACATACTATTTCCCATTAAACAAGTGGCATATGTACGTTCAATAAGTCAGTTATTCAATAAGTCAGTTATTCAATAAATCAGTATGTACATTCAATAAATCAGTGTGCCTACTCTTGAATAACGATTCCAATCCTAAATCCAATCGCAGCTCGAAATTGAGCAAATTTGATACTCTTGAAAGCGACACTAGCTCACGATTGGAATCAAATTCGGTGGAATTTTTGAACTAAATGAATTCGACTCTCGTCGATTAAGTCTAATATTTGCTACTCCCGACGTGATTTTGACGTCGTTTAAAATCGTTAATGTTGCACAATTTCAAGAAAGCGTCTTTGTGGTGGTCAAGTTCGGTAACGTTATTAATTTAAAGTAATAATATACGGCACATTTGGTGAAAATAACAACGGCAAATGCGAAGAATTCATTCTCGATTTTGTTTAAGAGTACCAAATACAGAGTGTAACAGGTTATGGGGGGCAACTGTTCGAGTATGTTGTAGAATACCGGCCATAGATCGTAATTAAAATGTATATTATACAAAAAACAATATAACATAAAAGTTATAGTGATTTCAAAAATGTGTGTCTAACAGTCTACGCCTTAAATGTTACGTATTATGTAGGCATAGATAGACAGGATACATGTAGGCATGTAAAGCTTCGACAGTATAATTTCATTCATACATACCTAGAATTGCGCAAACGCTTCAATGGTGCCGTAGTAGGTACAAACGTGACTCGGCGACGGTTATCGGGCGATCAGCTGATTTAAAGCGAAGTTCGTTTTGCTTATGCGAACGTAATCATTGATTTTTTCCATTTCTATTGAACATTTAACAAAGTATGAATATGATGCAGATTAAGTATCACTGACTTTATACATTTCAATCAGATTTAAACGAAAAAACAATGACAAAATTGAAAACTTTACATGTCTCTAATTCTTTAACGAATCGATATTTTTCCTTCAAAATTTTTTTATGGGTTCCTACCACCATTGCCTACCTCCTATTTGACCAGTTGCCCCATAACCTGATACATTCTGTATAGTTTAGTGAGATTGGAATTGAATCGGATTCGAAATTAGAATTGATTTCAAGGGTAAGCCCATAGTTCTCAGAAATATTCCATTGGTACAATGACTACAAAAAATGATTTGGAAGATATGGCACAAAACGCGCCATACTTTTTACACCAAATTTGACATAATATTGATGATATTAATATTTTCCATTCATACCAACCTTTTTATTGCATGCTTCACATTTGTAGCCTAAATCTTCTAATCGCTCACGAGAAAAGAAAGAATCTAAAGCTTCATCCAATGTTGAATGTTTTCTTATATCTAAAAGCAAATCCTGGAAAATAAATAAACTAATTATAATGTATATATAATATAATAAAGCATAACATGTCCATACTTTCATCCATCAGCATTCAACCCGTACCTAAATTGGGTATAGACCTCCCCAAAGAAAGATACACAATTGGCATACATATTGACAATTATAATTGGTGTTTTTAAGATTCCCAGAGAAGTGCTGTTAATTATTCTCCTGATGATCCCTCACTCCTTTTTACAACTTCTAAAGGAAATTAAGAGGTGATGACACATTGTATTCTTAGCACAAAGCACCAGTAATCTATACTAATATTATAAGAGGAAAGATTTGTTTGTTTGTTTTGAATGGGCTCTGAAACTACTGGACCAATTTCAAAAATTCTTTCACCAATGGAGAGCTATAATATCAGGGAGTAACATAGGCTATATTTTATTCCGATATTCCCACGGGAACTACGCGGGTGAGGCGACTGAAACCGAAGGGAAGCGAGGGTGGATTGCTAGTAACATATAAAAAATATATATTCCATTCACCTGAAAATGCTGGTATGTAGTGGACAAATGGTGACAAGACAGGCACCTAACAGTAGAGCGCAAATATCCACCTAAAATCTGATTTAAAGGAGTTGTCTCTTTACTGTATTGATCCAATTTGTCAGAATTCATAAATCTATTTAAATAACATTTTTCCATTGCCTCCACAAGATACCTAAAACAAACACCCTTTTTTTTCACAAAGCAGCCTGTCATTACTTAATGAACATAATGTACATTATATCTTGTAAATCAGAATAAAAAAGAATATTTTAATTTCATTTGAATTGACAATACACTCAATATTTTACCTTAGAAACTCATGAGCATCCTCTTGTCTCCCAGGAGTGAGATGCCTACATATGAGGCGTAGTTTTGAATATACTTGCCAAGGTTTGATAGGTGCTCCACCACTTTTCTGTGTGGCCATCAAAGTGGCACGCATTCCACAAATAACACAAGCTTCTGAAACATGTAAATACCAACACAATTAAAAAAAATGCAGTTTATGTTTTAAATTTATTATCATTTTGATATCATTAAATTATTGGATCATGAAAAAGTAAATAATTTGTCACAGTAATTAAATATGCATAACAATTTTATTTAAATTTTAATTTGAAGCTCACCTTGTTGATTACATTTCTCGGTATGAGTTACATCCATAACCAACCAATTAGCCAAAGCAGGTACATGAAAAAGAGCCTGAAGAGTAGAGTTCAAGTAACATGTGTTGCCAACATTTTGCATACCAGCTCCAGCTGCCCAGGCACTTTGCCATCCCAGATGAACCTTCTCAAGAGGGAACAACACCCGTTTTGCCCTGGGTAACCCTTCATCCACATTTTTATTATTATCTGCAATATATCAAATACCATAATAACTAAAAAGAATTAAACTGGTATTGTTATTATAAAATGCATATTTTTAAAGTTGAATTTTGACCTTGAATACAAATTAGAATGATAACAGATGATAATATTATACTTTTCAATCACAATCAGTTTATATTTAACACATTATCAAAGATTTATATTATTTATTTTAAAAACAAATATATTCCATAGATAGTTTTTACAGTAATGGCAATTTGCCATATTTCATCCAAAAGCCTGAGATCATTATGATTTCATCCAAAATAATAAAAATAAAAAAGCATAAATACTAAAAATCCAGTTTAGTCATCAGAATGCTCTATTAAATCTCAAATTGCATACAATAATAAATACTATTTGCAAAAATATATTTCAAGTATAGCCCCCCCGCCAATTTAGGGTGAGATAATAGATAAAGAATGTTTCACAACCTCTTATCTTTCGGCGATAGTCATATTGTACAACTTAGTAAATAAATGAGATTACTGAAGGCGAATAATTCGAAATTATACTCTTAAGCTAGCTACTAGCAAAAGGATAGCGCGCAAACACGATCCTGTGAGATTTAGCTGGAAGCCGAGACTCAATATTTAAATAAATAACATCTACATTGAGACAAAGACAATAGAAATAAAAATTAAATTAATAACAAATCGGCTACCTTCCTACCATTAATTAGCTTGTTTATTTTACTATACATAATTCAATTTCTAACATCATGACCTTTATTGACAAGTGACCATAAAATATAACCTATAAATGTATTTTATCGCGCATGTAGATTACAAACAAAACTATATTTTCAATATCAAAGTAGTATTGTAATCACCTGATGTTGAGTTGCCGGCAATATACTCCTTTTTTACTAATTTATTATCATGCACTGATTTTTTAGGTCGAATCACCACGTACTTAGATTTCAGGCCGTCAAGAACATTGCTTTGATAGTCACCAGATTCCTCAAAATCTATCTTAGATAGAAGGACACTTTTAGCCGATGAATAAAGTCTGCTGTCTAACAAAGAAGAGCTTTGGGATTCGTCTGGAGTAAGAGATAAACGCAATGCGCTTGTTACTGGGTCGCAAATGGAAGCGGGCATTTTACCTCCAAAATCGCACGATCACGACATCAAATCACAAAGCACTTCATGGTTTCACTAACATTTCATAGATGATTTTATATTAAAAATGAACGTTAACTGTGTCGATTTCGTAAACACGAGTAGTATCTATTTTATAAAAATCTTGAAAGAATACGAAACGACATCAAGCACGACTGCCTATGCTCGAAGACAATTATTATCAAATTATTATATTATATACTCTATGCTTAAGGGCATAGGGTAAACGGGGACATAGAGTACGCTTATTAAAGAAGAAAAGAACTTGCTCTTAGCAAGAGTGAAAGTTGAAACTGGCAATTTTATACAAAAATAGTTTCGTTTATTAATATAGCGCACCAATTATGAAATGCCATTACGATCGGCTGCTATTATAATCCAAATAAATTAAAAAATAAGAAATTCAAATAAGTTAAATGATAGATCTAACAAAGAAAACCATGTCCGTGGTGGTTTTCCGATTACAGCACTAGAGCGCATTATGCGGCATAATGCTTAACGGTGAATGTTTCAACTACAGCACCGCTTCGCACAATCGAGTACTCTCAAAAGTAATGCGTGTTCACGCGTGCAATCGATACCAACTCAGTGACAGAAAATTAACAAGTGTTTTTTCTTTAAGTTGGCATTGATCGAAATGTTTTATTTATATATTATCGTTAGTAATATTATTTATTGTTGAAAAAAATTTTAAAGCTTTCGTTGTAGTTTTTTCGAAATAATCAAAGCTTCAATTTCATTTCAATTCAAAAAAGTCAAACTGTGTTAAAAAAATAAATATAAGTATGGATGAAGGTACAAATATTGACTTTTTTTTAAATTCCACATTTAAAAGTGAATACAACTTCATTTTAGAATTCGAATCTACAAACAAATTTATTTTACAGAAATTTACTTTTGTAAACCTTGCAATGGCTTGATCGAATCATTTAATGAAGCAGGCTTTGATTATATACACATCTAGATGGCTCATTTGCCGTACAAAACGGCCCAAATGATGTCTACTATACTAAGTAGACTCGCTTGTTCCTTACATCAGTTCCGGGTTGAGAGCCCTCAGCGCTCACCCATAGTCCGCGTCAAGCTGTCAAGGCTATCTGCGGCCAACAGCTATATACAAAAAAAAGTGTCATTTGAACTACAACGCGGTAACGTGCTCGTGAAAAAAGTAATAATTTTGATCGGTGAGTTTTGTTATTTAAATACATTCTTTCAAGATATCATGATGTTTTATTTCTATATTTTTAAATTAATGGAAATGAACAGTGTTGCCAGTTTATTCTCGGGAGATTTGCCGTAATAATGGGAGATAAAGGAAAATCAGTACTGACCATAGCCATGCCATATTTGCATACTGATTGTGTTTGATCTTATAATTTTGATATGCAAATCATGAATCTTGAGTATTCTAAACAAAAAAAAAATTGATAAAGTTTTTGAAGTGAAACTTCTTTATCAGCGTTGGAAAAAAATTTAGCGTCTCATTTTTCGGATACGCGTCACATTTTTTCGTTACGCGCCATCTTTTCTCGTCCCCACCACGGTCGATTCGAATAAAGAGTACTTTCTCCCGTGGAGTAGGGATAGCATGTCGTTTAAGCGGACATAAAGGGATAAAGGTATAAAGGGATAAAGGTATAAAGGAATAAAGGGACAAAGGGGTAAAGAGATAAAGACGAAAAGGGATAAAGACATAAAGGGATAAAGGCATAAGGGGATAAAGGGATAAGGTGACAAGGGGATAAGGGTATAAGGGGATAAAGAGACAAAGGAACAACGGGACAAAGGATAAAGAAGTTTCACTTC